>CM034236.1:15178013-16378013 GCA_019916065.1 Vitellaria paradoxa
AAGAGCAAAAAAGTGAAAACCTTATGACCGCTTCTAATTAGGCGTCTAAATAACCCAAGCCAAGTGTAAGGGTGTGCGGTGTAGTTTTAAACTCGGTGATCGTCCCGAGGTCGAATCCACAGGAATCTAATGTTAATTTTTTCCTAAGTTATTTTGGTTTAATTAATTTACTATTTTAATTTATTAAACGAAAGATTAAAGGTTTGATTTGGTTTTGAAAGATTGTTTACAAATAAAATAGGCTAATAAACTAAACTAACAACTCAATAAAACATAAATTTAAACTAAATAATTTTAATACAACTAATTAACTATGAAAACTAATAAAATACTAAAAGCAGAATTTAAATTCAGTTTTAACAAATCTAATGAACGCATATTGATTTAGCTTACAAATTAGGGCGGATCCAATTTTTTAGGTTGAATAACAAGTTTACCTCGGATTGAAAATCACATTTGGATTAATAACCCAGTAAAGATTTTCAATAGAGATTATTTAAATAAAAAGTTCCCTCAACCCAAAATCTCGTTTAGGATAAATAGGTTGGTAAAGATCTTCAATAAAACTCCATTTGAAAATTAGTTTAGCTCAATCGAAATCACGTTTAGGATAAATGGATTGGTAAGAATATTCAACAAAAACTCATTTGATTCGGATTTTATTTTATTTATTTTCAAAAGTATTAAGAAAGTTTTAATCTTATAAAATTATCAGGGATTTCAGAGAATGTGATCAATTTTATAAGTTTTTCAAAAGCTTTTGTATAAATGAAAATGAATCCGTATAATGTATTCAACCTTAGTTTTGGATCCGCCCATCTTTGATGAGCTAAATCAATACAAACTCTAATCTAAACACTATAACAATCAAATAAACAAAACAATGAAAAAGTAGAGGAAGAGATACATACTTCATAGATGAACTCATGAAAATGAATATGCAAACTTCAATCCACAAACTTGAATGTACAGAAACTCTCCTTCTCTAAAAATCTCTATTCAGAAAATAAAACTAAAACTAAACTATCTTTAAAAAAAAAAACTTCTGTGATAAAACATTCTCTGCCGAAATCGCCCCTCCTCCCATTTTATGTCAATCTCTATCTCTATATATATAAATTACATCAAATCGATTCTGCATATGGCATTCCGTAGCATTGCCAAAAACAAAACAATTACTGTATTTTTCCATTCGAAATTGCCATCACGAAGCTTGTGATTTTGGATCTGTATATAGAGGTGGTCCAGACCAGAAGCGGGGGTGTTCGGACGAAATAGAGACGTTAGAGCCTTGAAGAGATGGTCCAAACCAAGGGTTGGGTTGGTTGGGACCATGGATGAGAGGGTTGGGACCGTACCTTAGGCTACTTTTTTGTCATTTTATTCAAAAACACATCCCGTTCTCTCAAATCTGTGAATTAAAGAAGGGTCAAAACTTCATCTCCACCATTCAGAATGAAGATCTTTGTGTCTGCAAGCTACTGTTAAAATTGAGGCTGATCCAACAGTTGATTGTCGTGCAATTACTGTTTAAAGTTGTTGTGCTAGGCAAAGAAATTCTGCACATTTTCTATTTTTTTTTCCTCTCGTTCAAGCTAATGTTCCTCCTCTACTTTTCCACTATCTTCACTCTTTTTCATGCTTTTTTTTGTATTTTCAAATATAAATAAAATTAAACTTCAACTATATTTAAATACAAATAAATTGCATGATATAAATCTAAATTATAGCTAAATGATTACACTTTTCAAGTGTAACCACCTTGCACTTTACTCAAACTAGTGACAATGGGATTGAAAGTTTAGAGGTAGATTTAGATGAATGGCTTGATGAGGTATTTGCGGAGGACCAATTCTTACCTTTGCCAATCTAGTACCCTCCCATATTTCCATACAACCCATTAGTTTTTGAGGGATTGGGAAGGGACGGTGTTAACTTAGACCTTTTAGTTAGAATGGAACATGCGGAAATAAATATAGCCATTAAGTGGCTTGATGCGCCTACTTATGGCACTGGCACTGAGTCCACCCTAGCACATTTTATCCCAATTTGGTAATTAGACTAAGATAAAAAATTTAGCTCACAAATGTTTATCATGCTTTTTCTAAAGCCGTAATCCTTGTAAATCTCCTAATGTGATCTTTAACAATTGTTGTATTAATGTAACGAGTAGTTTAACATAATTTGGCTTATCCCAAGATTTTTTTTGATTTTTTGTTTATTGATCTATGATAGTAGATTTTATAGCATATTAAATTAATTAAAATTAATAAATAAATGTTTACAACAAATTGAAATCTAATTTAAATTATATAAAGTGATAAAAAATTGTTTGAGCAGAGATATAGAGAAAGAAATAACAATAACGTCTTTCATTCTTTTATCTCGTTTTTTTTTAGATATGATTTTTCTTAGTTTTTTATCTCAGTTTTTTCGAGAAATGTTTTCACTGATTTTTTTATCACGGTTTTTTATGAGATGGTTTTCACTCGTCTTTACCTGGGTGTTTTTTCTTAGAGCTAGTTTCCACTAATCTTTTATCTTATTTATAATAAAATTACAGTTTTGACAAAATTGAGAGAGAAAGTATTAAAATTAACCTTTTATCTCAGTTTTTTAATTAGACTAAGATAAAAATTTAGCTCACAAATTTTTATCATACTTTTTCTAATACCGTGATCTTTATAAATCTCCTAATGTGATGTTTATCAATTATCGTATTAATATATAATGAATAGTTCAACATAATTTGGCTTATCTTATCAAAACCATAAATTATATGTTTTCCACAATTATGCAAGTTAGTGAAGTCCCACGAGACATATGCAAAAGGTTTATTTTGATTGCTTTTTCTTTCTTTTTTTTTGTGGCGCAAGACTGTTTCCATGGACTAAATTGGAGCCTACAGAGTTACGACTAGAAAATAGTTAGAAGATACGTAGGTGTGAACAAATTGTGAGATTAATGACAACCGGACCTAGATGAAATTCTTATTTCTACTTGTGATTTTCATGATTTTTTGGTTTTCGAAACATTATGTCATTTCTAGTTCGGTACACCATATAAAGTTAGATGATCACTCCATGGAGCGATCAATCCCGTATTTCGTCGGAATGAACTTATGTTAATTTCTTAAATGGATGAACTTATATTTTCATTTTGTCAAAAACAAAAGATAGAAAGGAAAGACATGCAAGGAAATAGCCACGTGCAGGTTTCATATTTAAAATTCGAAGCTAATGTCTAAATTTTAGTGCTAATTCGCTTATTAGTTTTCTACCTCAATGACGTCTATTTCTCGGCTAACACAGCCGCATGTGCATGCGGTCTGCTTTTAAAATTTTCATTTTTTTTATCTCCTAGTACAAGCCTTCAGGTTGATGCAGAGAATTTCGTTTTCTATTGGCGAAATCAAAAGTTAGATTGAGAGAAAATCATGGGGTGTCATTAATTTCGAAAGGTCATATGAAATGTACATTTAAGCATCATTAAGTCCTCAAAGGATCGGTTACACGCCTTTATCCAACTATATAAACCTTGCACTAGCGCCCTGTGAACCCAGGCCAATTCCAACCTACTAATTCAAACACTCGGCCTATCTTTATCAAAAGAAAAATAATGTCTATCCGGCAGCCCGTACGAAACTAGATGGCGGAAATATTCGTTGGCATGCTCTCACTCCTTGTTGCATGTGGCATGGCGCATGCTAGACTAGACGTGTACAACCACACAATTAACCAAACACTAGTATTAGACAAATTGAGTGCTTTGATCCGAAGCATCCGTGGTACAAGCAACCGTTGCCCTGTGGAGGCTTATCCAGGATTCTTTGATTTTTTTGACCCGCTTGTCTCGATCGTTTAGGTCAAAAGGAATGCGTACACCACGTTTTTAATGAAATGGTCGGAATCGAAAAAAATCTGAAAGATTTTAACTGCAGTTGTTACGGTTAAGGAAATAGGGCATAATTGTATCATGGGAATTGGCAGGGCTTACTAGTCATTTTAAAAAGTTCGAGGGTACTGCTCCTCATATCTACGCCCTGGCTAGCGAACTGTTTTTTACAACTAAGAAGCTAACGAATTGCCCTGCACCGGAACCTACTCCGACTATGCCCTGAGTCTATATGCACACGAATGTTACTGTATCAGATGATCTAAGATGGTGTTTAATGTATATTGATTTAATCCTACGTCCAAGCGTTAGATGCTTATTATATTTGTTTCTCAAATAATTAGTGCGGTTTACTACAATGCCAGTACAATTATAAAGATAATTCCACACTAATCTTCTTTATAATGCATCCTGGCAAACATGATCGACAAACTTACAGTAGTCACACGCTAAAAGTGTGATCTTTTTATGTAAAAACTGAGATGAAAAAAATTTCACATCACTTTTTATCAATTTTGATCTCGCTTTCTTTAAAAAACAGTGGTAAAAATAGACAAATGATCACGCTGAAAAAAATTGGATTATTTTAAGAATATAAAATTCACATGGTAACTTACTATTATGCCATCGTGACTCATGTGACGCCTTGTGATCCTGACAATCTTATATATTTGATATTTTTTTGTTGGTATTGAGAATTGAACTCGTGCCATTTTTTGGAAGTTAGCATGCTTGACCGCTAGCCCAAACGATCATTTATATATACATTTTACATATTAATATACATAAACAAATTTTTATCGTTTTTGGGATTGCAAAAAGTAGTAAAATTATATTGCTTTAATTTAATTATTTTAAGTTTTTTACAATAATTTATTATCACTTTTTCCAACCAATTAGTAGCTAAAAGTTACACTTTTCCGATCAATTAGTTGAGAGAAAAGATAAAAAAATTACTATTATGTAATTATTTTAACTTTTTGTAATAATTTGAAATCATAACCAATATATGCTGTGAGGGACCTGCCTGTGAGGGACTCTGCTTGTGGGAGAGTGAAACAGGAGGCCACGCGGGGAGGTGAAGCAGAGAAGCAATGCCTCCCATCCCACATCGCCTGGGTCGTGGAAGGAAGTGACATATATGTAATATTCGACATCAATATAGCACAACGCGTTTTAAAGCCGTGAGGGCACTGGGTTCAGTGGGAACTCCAAGGTTAAGCGTGCTCCAGCGGGAGCAGTACTAGGAGGGGTGACCTCCTAGGAAGTAGCTTACCAAGCCCAAAGCGGACAATATTGTACTATATGGATGCGGGTCGTTACAAATGGTATCAGAGCCAATACCCAGCCGGAAGTGTGGGATCACGCGTGGGCCCCACGTGTAGGGGACCTGCCTGTGAGGGACTCCGCCTGCGGGAGAGTGAAGCAGGAGGCCACGCGGGGACGCGTGCCCTGTAAGGGGGAGGATTGTGAGGGACTTGCCCGTGAGAGACTCTGCCTGCGGGAGAGTGAAGTGGAAGGTGAAGCAGAGAAGCAATGCCTCCCATCCCACATCGCTTGGGTCGTGGAAGGAAGTGGCATATATGTAATATTCGACATCAATATAGCATAACGCGTTTTAAAGCCGTGAGGGCACTGGGTTCAGTGGGAACTCCAGGTTAAGCGTGCTCCCCCCACATCGCTTGGGTCGTGGAAGGAAGTGGCATATATGTAATATTCGACATCAATATAGCATAACGCGTTTTAAAGCCGTGAGGGCACTGGGTTCAGTGGGAACTCCAGGTTAAGCGTGCTCCAGTGGGAGCAGTACTAGGATGGGTGACCTCCTGGGAAGTAGCTTACCAAGCCCAAAGCGGACAATATTGTACTATATGGATGCGGGTCATTACAAATGGTATCAGAGCCAATACCCAGCCGGAAGTGTGGGATCACGCGTGGGCCCCACGTGTAGGGGACCTGCCTGTGAGGGACTCCGCCTGCGGGAGAGTGAAGCAGGAGGCCACGTGGGGACGCGTGCCCTGTAAGGGGGAGGATTGTGAGGGACTTGCCCGTGAGAGACTCTGCCTGCGGGAGAGTGAAGTGGAAGGTGAAGCAGAGAAGCAATGCCTCCCATCCCACATCGCTTGGGGTCGTGGAAGGAAGTGGCATATATGTAATATTCGACATCAATATAGCATAACGCGTTTTAAAGCCGTGAGGGCACTGGGTTCAGTGGGAACTCCAGGTTAAGCGTGCTCCAGTGGGAGCAGTACTAGGATGGGTGACCTCCTGGGAAGTAGCTTACCAAGCCCAAAGCGGACAATATTGTACTATATGGATGCGGGTCATTACATATGCAATCAAGCGACTTAATCAATAATTTATGAAATATCCATCATATTTAATTAAAAAGATCTTAAATCCTTTTCTCATTTTCCTTTAGTTCTTGTGTATAGCACAAATTTAATCATGACTCACAGTTTACAAAATATTTTTTTCATTCCTATTATATTTTTAAAAGTAATTAGATTGCATTTAGTTTTTGTTTTGGAAAATTATTGTTCAGAATAAAATTTTTGAAAACTATTTTAAGAATTTGATTTGTAATACAAAAATATTTTCAATGGTTATATTTCAAAGTGAATTCTAAAAAGACAAAAAAAATGAAAATTTTTATTGTTTTTATTTCAACATTTTTATCACTTCCAACAAAATGTAAAATAATGTCACTTTTAATATAATTAATATTAAAGATACAATAAACATTTATTAGATATTAAATATTTAATATTCACGTGGCAATAATTCATACAAACTATGAAGGCTGCTCCATATTTTCATTGAAAAAATAACGATTATACATGTAGCATTATTTAAATCTGATTTGGTAAATTTAGTTTTAGCATTAATCTAAAACATTTGTGTCTATTCATCTAAGATGGTAGGTTTTATTGCATAATAATTAATTAAAATTAATAAATAAATGTTATAACAAAATTTATGAAATCTAATTTAAATTACATAAAGTGGTAAACAAAGTTGTTTGATAGAAATTTGGAGAAAGAAATAACAATATTGTCCCTCATTCTTTTATCTCTCCTTTTTTTTAAATATGATTTTTCTCATTTTTTTTATCTCTATTTTTTCTAGAGATGTTTCCGCTGAACTTTTATCTCAATTTTTTTTTAAAAGATGGTTTTTATTAATCTTTGAACTTGATTTTTTCTGGAGATGATTTCCACTGGTCATTTATCTTATTTTAAATACAAATACTGTTTTAACAAAACTGAGATAGAAAATATTAAAAGTAACATTTTATCTCAATTTGTAATTAGATTAAGATAAAAAATTTAGCTCACAAATGTTTATCATACTTTTTCTAAAGCCGTAATCCTTGTAAATCTCCTAATGTGATCTTTAACAATTGTTATATTAATGTAACGAGTAGTTTAACATAATTTGGCTTATCCCAAGATTTTTTTGATTTTTTGTTTATTGATCTATGATAGTAGATTTTATAGCATATTAAATTAATTAAAATTAATAAATAAATGTTACAACAAAATTGAAATCTAATTTAAATTATATAAAGTGATAAAAACATTTTTGACAGAGATATAGAGAAATAAATAACAATAACGTCTTTCATTCTTTTATCTCGCTTGTTTTTAGATATGATTTTTCTTAGTTTTTTTATCTCAGTTTTTTCTAGGGATGTTTTCACTGATTTTTTATCATGGTTTTTTTATGAGATGGTTTTCACTCCTTTTTTACCTGGGTGTTTTTTCTTAGAGCTAGTTTCCACTAATCTTTTATCTTATTTATAATAAAATTACAGTTTTGACAAAATTGGGAGAGAGAGTATTAAAATTAACCTTCTATCTCAGTTTTTTAATTAGACTAAGATAAAAAGTTTAGCTCACAAATTTTTATCATACTTTTTGTCACACCCCAGGTTTTACAACCAGAGTATGTGAACAAAAGAACGCATAATACAACATTAAATAACATTTCCTATCTCACATCAGAGCCATAAACCCACACTATAGAGCAATGAATATAAAAATAAATAAAACTTAACTTTAAATTTAAATAAATGCCTTAGTCAGAGTTAACCAAGCACTAAGTTTCAAAGGCTAAGCCCAAATATTCTTTCAAAGCTAAATAAAACAATTAATAATAACCTCACAAATAGAGGCTTATTACAATTCACTAAAAAAAAAAATAATTCTCTAAAGGAAATTCTAATGTAATTAAATAAAAACAAATAAATAAATTCCTAATTTCAATGGTGAATAGGTCCTGCGCACGACTCAAAATCATTACCTGCATCGCAAGCTGTAGGGGTTTAGCACTAATACCACGTGTGCTCGAAACCTACTAATAGTATAAATACAAAATGCCCTAGCATGCTACTAAATGAAACAATTATACACAAGTAGCAATTTCAAACAAGAAATTAAGTTTATTTGTCAATCTATCTTCGTTATAATTTAAATGTGTTTCAGCACCACACAACACATTAAAGAAAAACAAGTTAATTTCAAGGTACTACTGCTTGGTTGTCTCGTAGAAATAAGACCTAACTGCTTTGTTGTCTCGTAGAAACAAGACCTAACCAATATATATCATTCATTGATGTCTGCTTGGTTGTCCCGTAGAAACAGGACTCAACCAATATACACCATCCTTCGGTGTCTGCTTCCTAGGCCGAAGCCTTAGGAATGTAATATGCCACCCTTAGGCATTTGCTCGTTTGTAGGTTACCAGCCTACTGGAATCGATAACCAACCCCACGCGGGTTTCGAGACTTTCAACCCTTGGGTACGTATACCCGATATTTTCAGTACCCCTCAACTCAAACAAAATATACTATCAAATTCCACTTCAAATCTATATTAAATAAATTGATCTTTTTATTCCCAAGTAAAAGAAAATTAAATAAATTATGTATCCACACTAGAATACTGTTAGCCACACCACTAATGCTCATCAAACAATTTCATTAACATAACAATCAAACAATTCAAAATGTATGATTCAAAGCAATACACGTTGATTACATGGCAAGGGGTTTAATAAATAAATAAATAAATATAAAAAAAAATTCCATCCAACAGTTTGTCTTGGAAAAAAAAATATCAATGACTTGCACAATATATGAGTATAAATATCTATGGGTCCCATTAGCATGTAAAGACAATACTAAAAGCAAATCACTTTGAACATACTTTTTATTTGCTACCCGTCATCAACCAATCAATATTATATATATATATATATATCATGGTTTTTATTCATTACATATAAGACACAACAAACATAATAAAAAAAAATATAAACATATTTGATTCATAAATTCATGTGATGTCTGCCAGCAAAAAAAACTTTCAAACAAACTAATATGTAAAAGACAAAATTCAAAAGAAGACAAATTATCATGTAAGGACAAAAGTTTAAGTTTTCTTTATTTTATTCAACTAATGGCTTTTGCTGGACACTCAATTCCCACCTTTTAACATATATGTATGTAAGGTAATAATTCGTATACCTTCTGATCAATTAGGTGGAAGACTTCAATAAATATGTATACTTACATAGAGTAAAATAAATGCCCAGCAAAAGTTATCCCATCAATCATACAACTTTAATCTACGCAATGGTCTTAAATGCACGTTCCAGGTCACGATTTACAAAGGAAAAAAAAAATCAAAAACTCACCATTTATTTCATTTGACAAGTTTGACAGCAATCATTACCTTTTTCAAGTCATTACTTATTAAGTTTAAATATATATATACTTATTTATATATGCAATGCACTGATAATTTCCTTTCATATAATATATATACGTAAAGAAATTTCATTAATTTAGATGACTCACAGAACGAGACAAAGAAAGAAGGAAAGAAATTTTTTTATGGGTTTTGCCCCTTGCCTGTTTTTCTTTTTGTTTCTGTTATTGCTTGAGCTGAGAGGGAGTCTTTCATTTTTTTTTTTTTTGGTTCTTCCGATTTCAACAGTTGTAATTAGATTTTCCATTGCAATTCAATTTCAATTCCAGATTTCAGATTTCAAATGTCTCAATTTCATCTTTCTATTTTTGTTTCTAATTTCTTGAGAATGATCGGCTAGTTTTTCTTGGGCCAAGGCAAGGACAATGTCCTGTCCAATGATTTCCAAGATGCCGTTATTCATGGATTAATTTTGAGTTATTTGGTTATTAATCTTAGTTGTATCTAATTACTCTCAAAATCAATGGTCCATTGTCCGATTAACACTTGTTTACATATTTTATCAATGAGTTCATAGAAATTGCTGAATTCAGAACTCTTATTGCAAATATGTATGGGAGTTGCTAGAGTTAGATCTTCTATAGTCTTCATGATAGATTATGCACATCACTTGTTTGATCCATGGCTTGTATCATTTGAAATTAATTTTCTCCAAACATTAGAGCAACTAGAATTGATGATCTATTCACTCTTGGTATTTTGAGATTGATTTGGATAGGCATTGGAATTGTCTTGCCCATCTTTTTAATATCAAGTTTTAGTTAAGTTTAGTTTTCATTTCAAAACCCATTTCCAAAACCATCAAAAATTCCAAACCAGATTTTCAATTCTGTTTACCATTCATGTGAGCCATGTTTTGCCTCTTTAATCCATTTGATTCAAACATGATTTTACTCCCTAGATCCCTGTGGATATGACCTGGTTCTTACCAGTTAATTGTGCTACAATGAAACCTTGCACTTGGGGGAGTTTGTCTCGATTTTCCTTACTCAACACCTTTGAAATCTGAATTTTCATCTTTATTTACATTTGAGAGTGAGGTAATTAAGCAAACACAAGCACAATTTTGGCACCGTTGCCAGGGATCTTTGAAAAGCAATGGTGTTTTGAACTTTTGGAGCAAGGATTGGCAACATTACTCACCACCATCTTCAACAACAAAGCTACTCAAGGCATTGGGTAATTTTGTTCCATTCTTATTTCCACCTCTAGTTTCATTTTTATAGGTTTTTTGTTTTTAGTTTTAGTGTTTAAATTGTAGTTTCTGATTTTGAAAAAGAGAAAAAAAATCTGAGTTTAGTGCTGTATTTTGTTTTGGATATCTAAATTTCTGAGTTGTTGATTTTCTGTGCTGAAATTTGATTTCTGGAATTTGATATTCGAATCTGCTGCATATGATATGCGAATGCTTGAGTTTACCTCTGAATTGCTGATCTGTTTTGCTGTCATATTGCATTAAATCTGCTGAGTTTATGTGTGTGTGCAATCTGTTAACAGAAGAGTTGTTCAGAATTTTGTGAGAAGTAGTTGAAAAATCTGATTTCATTTGCTGAAATTCATCTTTGAATTTTTGTTTGACTTACTGAAAATTTGCATTGAGTTGCTGTACATTCTGCTGCAATTTGTTAGAGGAAGAGGTCTGATTTTCTTTGTGAATTGGTGATTTAGTTGTGAAGTTTGGAGGTGGGGTTGGAGTATATTCAAATCTGAATTTTCTGTGCATGTTCTTAAGATCTGGCAGACTTGTTGGAAATAATTCTGAGTTGCGTTCACCATCATCTCTAGCTGAATTGATTGAACTTGCTACATCTTACACATCATCTGAATCATCTGTGCACATGGATCCACCACCACCACCTGCTTTACCGGGAGGACCACCACCTTCTTTGCCGGAAGGTAGTGTTCATGGAGGGAATGATCAAATTGACCAAAATCTTTTTAGACCTCTCCGTGAATATCTCCATCCAGCTAGGCAAACAACACCATCATGCATTGTACTTCCCATTGGACATCATAATTTTAATTTCAAACCAGGAACAATTCAGCTTTTGCCTACTTTTCATGGCATGGATTCCGAAAATCCTTACATGCATATGAAAGAATTTGAGGATGTTTGTGGAACATGCATGGATAGGAATACAAATGAGGACATGGTTAGGCTTAAGTTGTTTCCATTTTCATTGAAAGATAAAGCAAAGATGTGGTTGAACTCATTGGAGCCTAGATCAATTGGAACTTGGAGGGACATGCAAACAAAGTTTTTGAAGAAGTATTTTCCAGCTAATAGAACAGTGATACTCCAACAACGAATCATGAATTTTGTGTGTAAGCCTAATGAAACATTTGCACATGCATGGGATAGGTTTAGAGAATTGTTGCAAGCTTGTCCACATCATGGTTTTGAGTCTTGGAGAATTGTTAACTTCTTTCATAATGCATTAACTCCAAATCTGAAAATGTTGGTTGCAACAATGTGTAATGGTGAATTTTATGATAAAACCGCTGAAGAAGCTTTGCATTTTTTTGATTCCTTGGTTGAAAATACTAAACAATGGGAGGTAGTTTCTCCATTTTCTGAGTTTTGTGACAGCATAGGTGCAAGAGGAAAGTTTCATCTCAGTGACACTGATGATCTTGGTGCTCGTTTGGCTGCATTGTCAAGGAAAATGGAGTTGATGGAGCAAAAGAAGTAAGGATCAAAGGAAAAGGAAGTTAACTGTGTGTTGTGTGAAACTTCGGACCACAAGACGGACGATTGTCCTACACTCCCAGCTTTTAAAGAAGTTTTCCACCTCAACCATTTCATTCCCAACTTTATCAACCTCAACAGAACACCAACAATTATCAGCCACCACATAAAAGATCATTGGAGGATACCTTGCAACAATTCATGCAAGGGTAAATTGGAACTAACAACCAAAATTCAAGGTTCCAAGATCAAACAATAGGGCTATGGAAGACATTCGAAGTCAACTGTCAAAGCTCACTCAAGCTTTAACCTTGAGGGAAACAGGGAAACTTCCATCTCAGCCCAAACCAAATCCCATTGGCCAAGTGCATTTCAGTGAATCATCTTCTTCAAGTGCAAATGAGAATTTGGAACATGTGCAAGCTATTTCAACATTGAGAAGTGGAAAACAGATCTTGAAACCAGATTATGTTCCAATTGAAGAGGAAAATGAGCAAAATATGATAGAAGATGAGGAAGAAATCCAGCACAACACCAGCAGCAAAGCATTTGAACAGCAGCTTCTCACCGAAACAGAAGCTGAATTGCAGCAAAAGCAGCTACTAGAAGAGCAAAAACAGCAGCTGCACAGCAGATCAGAAATTGAAGAACAGCAGAAACAAAAGCTAGACAGCAGTCCAGAAGCTGAACAAAAACAGCAGCCGAGCAAGGAGGAGCAGAAAAATAGATTTCAGAGGAAAGAACAGGTAATTTCTAAAAATAAAAATGATTTTTTTTGAAAATACAACCAAAGGTTTTGATGAAAAACAGTTTGAAAAGAGTGAAAAAGTTTATGGAAAGGAGAAAATTTCAAAAGAAAACCAGCTGAACAGCCCTGATTTCATTCCAAAAATTCCTTTTCCTCAAAGGCTGAACAAAGGAAATAAAAAGAAGTTGAATTCTGACATTTATGAACTTTTCAAACAAGTTAGAATAAACATTCCTTTGCTTGATGCCATTAAACAAAATCCATCTTATGGAAAGTTTTTGAAAGATTTGTGCACTGTCAAAAGGAGAATGAATGTCAAAGAGAGAGCATTTTTAACTGAACAAGTGAGCTCAATTTTGCAATTCAAAACCCCTCCAAAATATAAAGATCCGGGGTGTCCTACAATCGCATGCATCATTGGGGATAAGAGGGTAGATAGAGCCTTGTTGGATTTGGGAGCAAGTGTTAATCTTTTGCCATTTTCTGTGTACCAACAGCTTGGATTAGGGGAGCTTAGACCTACTAGGGTGACACTTCAATTAGCGGATAGGTCAATCAAAGTCCCTAGAGGTATTGTAGAAGATGTCCTAATTCAAGTAGAGCATTTTGTCTTTCCAGTGGACTTTATAGTGCTTGATACCCAATCAATTCAAGGGCCACAACCAGCTGTCCCAGTCATCTTAGGAAGACCATTTTTGGCCACTTCTAATGCCTTAATCAATTGTAGAACCGGAGTCATTAAGTTGTCTTTTGGTAATATGACCATTGAGAAGAACATCTTTAGTGTGACCAAACAACCAAGTGACCATGAGGAGATAGAGGAAGTAGATTTGATTTAAACCATGACACAAGAGCATTTTGATAAAGAGTACTTAGATGACCCATTAGAAAGAGCTTTAGTGAACAGTGATCAAGTAGATTTCCTAGATGATTATGACTTGGAAAATTTTGGTGGAGGAGAATTTGAGGAAATGGAAAAATCAGTGATGTCAGTGAATCAGTGGAGGCCCACTTTTGAGTCTTTAGAGCTGCCCACAGTCAAAGCAGAGTCATCCTTTGAGAAGCCACCTGTACCTGAGAGAAAGCCTCTACCTAATGACTTAAAATATGTATTTTTGGGTGAGGGAGAGTCCTATCCAGCTGTTATTTCTTCTCAGCTGAGTTTGGACCAAGAAAGTAAGCTGGTTGATGTCTTGAAAAAACATAAAAGAGCTTTGGGATGGACCATAGCAGATTTGCAAGGAATTAGTCCTTTGATTTGTACTCATAGGATCTTTTTGGAGGAGGATGCTAAACCCATTAGGCAAATGCAAATGAGACTAAACCCAAACATGAAAGAAGTGGTTAGGGGGGAGGTAATCAAGCTATTGGATGCTAGAATTATCTACCCTATTTCAGACTCTAAATGGGTTAGTCCAACTCAGGTAGTGCCTAAGAAATCTGGAGTGACTGTGGTGAAGAATGAACAAGATGAATTAGTTCCAATGCGCATCCAACAGGATAGCGCATGTGCATAGATTATAGAAAGTTAAATGCAGTCATAAGGAAGGATCATTTCCCTCTTCCATTCCTAGATCAGGTATTGGAAAGAGTGGCAGGACAGGCATTTTACTGTTTCTTGGATGGATACTCTGGGTACAATTAAATTGAGATTGCATTAGATGATCAGGTGAAGACCACATTTACTTGTCCATTTGGTACATTTGCATATAGGCGCATGCCTTTTGGTCTTTGCAATGCTCCTGCAACCTTCCAAAGATGCATGATCAGTTTGTTTATTGACTTTGTGGAGAAATTTCTTGAAGTGTTCATGGATGACTTTTCAGTTTATGGGAGTGACTTTGATTTGTGCTTGGGGAATCTGGAGAAGGTTTTAGCAAGATGTGAAGAGAAAAATTTGGTGTTGAATTAGGAGAAATGCCATTTTATGGTAACTCAGGGAATAGTTCTTGGTCATATAGTGTCTTCTAGGGGGATAGAAGTAGATAGAGCAAAAGTTGAAATTATTCAAAAACTTCCTACCCCTAGATGTGTCAAGGAAGTCAGATCATTTTTAGGACATGCAGGTTTCTATAGGAGATTCATTGCATCATTCAGTGCCATTTCTAGACCTTTGTGTAATCTCCTAGGCCAGGACGTTCCTTTTGATTGGACATCAGATTGTCAGGCTTCATTTGATAGACTTAAGGACTTGCTCACTTCAGCTCCCATTATGCAGACACCAGATTGGACTCTACCCTTTGAGATCATGTGTGACGCTAGTGATAGTGCCATTGGTGCAGTCTTAGGTCAGAGGAAGGAGAGGAAGTCACATGTGTTATACTATGCTAGCAAATCCCTTAGTGATGCACAAAAGAACTACACAACTACTGAGAAAGAGTTGCTAGCAGTAGTATATGCATTGGATAAGTTCAGATCATACCTAGTGGGATCTCATGTCATTGTATTTACTGACCATGCAGTATTGAAGTATCTTTTGACCAAATCTGATGCCAAGCCTAGACTCATTAGGTGGATTCTTTTGCTTCAAGAATTTGATTTAGAGATCAAAGATAAGAAGGGAGTTGAAAATGTAGTTGCTGATCATCTTTCTAGACTCTCACATCAGGACTTAGCATCTTTTGAGTCACCTATTAATGAGACATTCCCTGATGAGCAGTTTTTTCATATAGATTCCTCAGAGACACCATGGTTTGCAGATATAGCCAATTATTTGGTTTCAGGTGTGGTGCCCTCTCATTGGACCATGTTAGATAAGAGAAAATTTTTTAGGAATGTGAGGAACTTTTTCTGGGATGATCCATATCTATTTAAGTATTGCTCAGATCAGGTCATTAGGAGATGCATACCCGAGAGTGAAGCTCATAGTGTCATTAGTTTTTGTCATACTCTCGCATGTGGAGGTCATTTTTCAGCTAGGAAGACAGTGGCAAAGATTTTGCAGAGTGGATTGTATTGGCCTACCATGTTTCGGGATGTGCATACCTTTTGTGTTGCCTGTGATAAGTGTCAAAGACTTGGTAAGCTCACTAGGAGGAACATGATGCCACTTCACCCTATTATGTGCTTGATATCTTTGATTGTTGGGGTATGGACTTCATGGGACCATTTGTGAATTCATTTGGTCATGAATATATCTTAGTGGCTGTTGACTATGTTTCAAAGTGGGTGGAAGCCATTCCAACTAGGACCAATGACCACAAGGTAGTGATTAGATTCTTGAAGGAGAATGTGTTCTCAAGATTTGGAATGCCAAAAGCCATGATAAGTGATAGAGGAACACACTTTTGCAATAGGCATGTGGGGCTTTTGATGAAGAAGTATGGGGTATTGCACAAGGTTGGAACATCTTACCATCCCCAAACAAGTGGACAAGATGAGTTAGCTAATAGGGAGATCAAAAGAATCATTGAAAAAAAAGTGAATCCCACTAGAAAAGATTGGTCTTTGAAATTGGTTGATGCACTTTGGGCTTATAGGACTGCCTACAAGACTATTCTAGGCATGTCTCGTTATAGGTTGGTGTATGGAAAAGCTTGTCATCTTCTTGTGCAACTTGAACACAAGGCTTATTGGGCTGTGAAACATTTCAATGAAAACATCAATGAAGCTGGATTTCAAAGGAAGTTGCAACTTAGTGAGTTGGAGGAGATCCGAAATGATGCATATGAGAATGCTAAGATCACCAAGGATAGAGTGAAGAAGTGGCATGATGCACATATCCTTAAAAGAGAGTTGGTTGTGGGTCAAAAGGTTTTGTTGTATGACTCTAGGTTGCACTTGTTTCCCGGAAAGTTAAAGTCAAGATGGAGTGGTCCATATGTGATTCAGAACATCACTGAGTTTGGGGCTGTTGACATTCAAAATCCAACCTCCAAGAATATTTTTAGAGTGAATGGACAGAGATTGAAAGAGTATCATGAGAATTTCATTGCTGAAATTGAGAGTTGGGATCTTGAAGATCCCTCGGATTATGGTTGATTGAGGAGAGAAGTCCGTTTTGTACCATAGTAGTTTAGTTCTTCTTTTTATTTAGTTCTTTTCTGTTATTAAAAAAAAAAAAAAACTTTTTCAGTTTGCAAGTCTAACAGTTGGTTGCAGCATTCAAATATGGAAGCAGTAGCTTATTGAGGAGATGGAGCATTCACTGTTCTGTAATGCAAGTATGTTCAAAGTTGGTTTGATCAGCCCACCCAATTGGTACAATTCATGAGCAGAAAATTTTCAATTTTCTGAAGTGCATTTCATGGGACTTAAGTGATTTGAACTGAGTTAAATTGCTGTAACACTGCTTTGCATTCGAATGAGCTGTTCTTGGAGTATGTTGCACTAACCAGGTTGGGGGAAATTACATTGGAAGCATTCTAAATTTTCAGCACCTCAACTCAATTAATTAAGCTCAATTAAGCTTATCAGGTACCCTCTTCTCTCAGAACTTTATTGCTTAACTTGATCTTACATTGGGGACAATGCTCACTTTTAGTTGGGGGGGAGGATCATAATCTAAGATTCTATTTTGAGTGACATTGGTTGCATTAACATGATTTATTGTGACTAGAATTGCTTGAGTTGGTTTTTCTGAATTGCTTGTGATTGAGATTCTCTTGTATAGCTTGCAAAAATTGGTTTAAAAAAAAGAATTTTGAAAATTTTTAGCTTTTTTTTTTATTGCATAATATTTCTAGGATTAAGTGTTTTTAGGAATAAATTTAGTGTAAAAAAAAAATGGCTTAAGTTTTTTTTTTTTTTAGGAACCATCACAGAAATTGGTTTGAGAAACACTCAGGTGCTGATTTACTGATAAAATGTATTTGAATAGGGAATTGGATATTCGGATGAGCTCGATATTGGTTCAGTAACCCGACCCGTGACCCCTCATATTCGGATGTTTAATGAAACCCTATCTGAATGAATTATCAGCACCGGCCTCCTTATTTCCCTCCAACTACTCAAATTAAAGCCGTTGGCGATGGTTGGGATTTCTTAATAGAGAAGGACAAGAGCTAGGGTTTTGGGTGATCAGTGATACACAAAGAGAACAAAGGGAAGGGATTTCCGCTGAGCTGATATCTGTAACAATGGCACCAAGGAGGAAGATGACAGCGCCTGGGCCACGAAGAACGAGCCAACGCCTGAGGGCACAACATCTAGGTAAGAAATCTGCTCCTGTTGTTATGAGCCCATAGAAATTGACATATCTGAATCTACACTCCCTTCTTCTGACAATGAAATCCAACCACCCCTTGAGTAAGAACACTCAATGGGTGGCAATGAGGGTAATGAGCCTATCCTAGAAGCAGAGGCTCCTGATATGGCCATTCCAGATGAACTTTATTCCAACCCGCGTTTTGCAAACCCAGCATCTGAAAAGAGGTATACGGATGGGTATGCAAAACGAGCAGTTCTATGTGAAAGAGGGATCCTATTAGATGACTATACAGAGCAGCCTTATGAGTTGAAAGGCATGCTTGTAGACAGGGGATGGTCTGATTGGATAACTGTTAGCCAGAGAGCTATAGTACCCCTAGTCAAAGAATTTTACTCAAATGCTGTGATGGGAAGAGAGGGAAGCAAAGAGATTCACACTAAGGTGAGGAAGATACCTGTAGTGATAACCCCTGAGTTGATAGCAAGAGCTACTGCACTTCCCTTAGGAAATACCCCTAGTGCAACCCCACAGCAACAAGCTGCGTGGACAGAGCAGCTGAGTAAGGAAAACTTGGTAAAATTACTGTCAGGGAATTCCCAAGCTAAATGGGATGGAGTTAGAATGTCAAGGGGAGACCTCACTGATAAGAGCAGGGTGCTGCATATGTTGGTGTGTTCCAAGATTCTTCCTCATGCATATGTGTCCTCCATGACAGTGACACAAGCTGAGCTCATTGGGAAGTTGCTAATAGGCATCCCTTTTGATTTAGCTAATCACATTTGGACTATCATAGCCACGGCAGTGGAGAAGCCTGGAGTGAATTCTGGTTTACCCTTTGGAGGATTAATAACAAAAATTTTACAAAGTCATGGAGTGAAAGGGAAAGCAGGTATGGAAATGGTCAAGCCGGCTGCAAGAATTGCAAAGACATCTATGAAGAGGAGCCAAGGCCAACTGGCAAGAAGAGTGATCAGGGAACCACAGGGTGAGCAGCAACCAGCTGAGGAAGTAAGGACTGAGGAGATTACTCTGCGGAGTTTACATGAAATGGTGAAGGATGTCCAAGGAAAACAGGCTGAATTGACTGCTGAGATGAAGAGTTTGAAAGAGCAACAAGAGAAGAATCATCAGCAAGTGATTGAAATGTTAGAAGGATTGTATGAACCAGCTGCCTCAGGAGGTTTCGAACCTACTTAGTGATGGTTATGTGATCCTTTATTTTGGCACATAAGCTGAAATCTGTGCATGGATTCTTACAAAAAAAAAAAAAAAAACTTAGAGCCATGTTTTGTTAGGTTGAAAATTAGGACCTTTTGGTTTTGTTTTATTTTTGCTTTGGTACTTTTCTGGATTTTGGACAACATTGACCATGAATTTGGTGAAATTTGGGTGGAGAATTGAGCTTGAACAAAAGGAATGCTGTTATGATCTATTTTCTTTTTAAAATTAGCTTCTTGTGTTTTGAATGGATGGAATTTCATAGTTGGGATTTTAAGTGATGCCAACTGTCGAGCTTTAAGTTTTAAATTTGGAATTTGAAATTTGTGATATGTTTAGTTTGCTTAATTGTTGAATTGATTGTGAGTAGATTTAGTTTTTGACTTGTTAACTTGAATATAGATACTCATAAATGAACTTCTTAATTGGACTATGTATTATATCACTTCCCAGCCATAGTGGAGACTTAAACCTGAAGTGAGTTTTTGAACCTTTAAACTTTGTTCATGAGAGACTTACATTTACTCAAAAAAGCTTTAAAAGCTTTAAAGTTTTTTGCACTTCAGTTCTTTCAATAACTCCAAATACAATACTTTGTTTTGAGTGTTTGTGAAATTGTGGATGAATTGAACTTGATTCTTGGTTCTTTGCTGTAATGGTTGAGTGGAATGACACTATGGAAATGACATTAGGTATTTTTTTTTTTTTTGTAACATTTGTGCCTATTACCTTTCTTTGAGGAACATCACCTTTGTAACCGAATTTGAGCCTTAATAGAGTATTCATATTTCCTTCTTTCCACCTCCTTATTCCCTTAACCATAATGAATGCTCTTTAGCCTTCCTAATATATTTTGGAATACACTGAAAGTAAGGGGGGAAGAGCAATGAAAAAATTGCAGGATTGTGGGAGTAAGAAAAGAAAAAAAATAGATGGAAGAAAAGAAAAGTTTGGTGATGTAGAAAAATCAAAGAAAAACACTTTGGCCATGAATTTCAGTTTTTCAATCTCAGTTTCTAGATTTCAAAAAAAAAAATGAAAAAAAATTTTTTTGAAATAAGGGTGTGATTTGGTAGAACTGCGGAAAGGTAGTGGTATGATAATTTTAGTGTTCCAAAATATCTTGAACTCCCTATCCCTCCTTTGAATCCTCCTATTACATCCCAATAGCCTCATTATAACCTAATGCAAGTCCTAATGGATCCATAGAAGAATTCTCATTCAATTATGAAAGCTAGGAATTGAGAATGCATGGTGAAAATTCTGAAATAAACTCACTGCATCATTCTTTCATGGAGTTATGCCAAGTCCTTTTATTTCTTGAATAAATCGTTCTTGACTTATGATGCTACCTTCTAGAATTTGATTTACATTTACTCTTTAAAAAGGGGCATCTTGAGTAAAACCTTGTGTGATCTATTTTCTTGTGAGTGGATTCCAAGGTGAGAATTGAAGTCGAAACTTAGGGAGATGGTGTGATGCAAAAATTCAAGATAGAGTTTGATTTTAGAGATTTAAATTGAGTTAACAGGTTAAGAGCTGAATTTTCATACTTGGTTCAAATATTTAGCAAATTTTACATGCCGCACAGAATTTCAAGATTTTAAATTGTTATCTTAAATTCCTTGGCTTGTGGTATTGATTAACATTCTATAGTTATGATTTACCATTCATTTAGAACTTGAGATGCTGTCCTTAGGAATGCTCTTTACAGACCTGCAAACCCAAAAATAAAGCTTTTGGTTGTTTTTAAGGTAGCCCTCTTACTTTAGACATTACTAGGGACTAGTAATGTTGTAGTTGGGGGGTGTGATTGGACTTAACTCGTTACATATTTCTTTACTTAATTACACCTTTATATAGGATATAAATGATATAAAACTTGTGTTTTGTGCAGATTTTATCTTCTACTTTAAACATATGGAACATGTATTGAATTATGTCACAAGAAGAAGCAATTTGAGTATTATTAAGGATGCAAAGGAAGATTTGCTGAAACACATTTTGTTGAGTAAAGCCATCGGAGTAGATGAAGAATTTCCATGTGAACTTAATACGAGAAAGGAAAAATCAGCAATTTGGAAGTTCCTGAAGTAGAGTCCCATTCAAATTTGGGAATTGGCCCATCTAAATACAATTGCTGAGTGAACCAATTTCTGAAGTGGACGGCATATTCGAATACAACTGAAAAGCATTCGAATGGTGGGTTATTTCCAGTAACGAATTCCATGTGACCTCAGCTGTTCCATGTGACAAGATTCCGAAAGACAGTGAGGGGCAAGATCTGTAATTAAGGGTGAATTGCATAATGGAATGAGGATTTTTTGGGGCCGAAAGAATGAGTGGAGAGAGAAAGGGGGGTGGGCATCACATGACCCACCCGTGGAGGATATACACATTCGGACAGAGAGCTGGAGAAAAAAAAAGGGTTTTGGGGGGCTGTCTTCTTTTTGTTTCTGTTATTACTTGAGCTGAGAGGGAGTCTTTCATTTTTTTTTTTGGTTCTTCCGATTTCAACAGTTGTAATTAGATTTTCCATTACAATTCAATTTCAATTCCAGATTTCAGATTTCAAATGTCTCAATTTCATCTTTCTATTTTTGTTTCTAATTTCCTGAGAATGATCGGCTAGTTTTTCTTGGGCCAAGGCAAGGACAATGTCCTGTCCAATGATTTCCAAGATGCCGTTCTTCATGGATTAATTTTGAGTTCTTTGGTTATCAATCTTAGTTGTATCTAATTACTCTCAAAATCAATGGTCCAATGTCCGATTAACACTTGTTTACATATTTTATCAATGAGTTCATAGAAGTTGCTGAATTCAGAACTCTTATTGCAAATATGTATGGGAGTTGCTAGAATTAGATCTTCTATAGTCTTCATGATAGATTATGCACATCACTTGTTTGATCCATGGCTTGTATCATTTGAAATTAATTTTCTCCAAACATTAGAGCAACTAGAATTGATGATCTATTCACTCTTGGTATTTTGAGATTGATTTGGATAGGCATTGGAATTGTCTTGCCCATCTTTTTAATATCAAGTTTTAGTTAAGTTTAGTTTTCATTTCAAAACCCATTTCCAAAACCATCAAAAATTCCAAACCAGATTTTCAATTCTGTTTACCATTCATGTGAGCCATGTTTTGCCTCTTTAATCCATTTGATTCAAACATGATTTTGCTCCCTAGATCCCTGTGGATATGACCTGGTTCTTACCAGTTAATTGTGCTACAATGAAACCTTGCACTTGGGGGAGTTTGTCTCGATTTTCCCTACTCAACACCTTTGAAATCTGAATTTGCATCTTTATTTACATTTGAGAGTGAGGTAATTAAGCAAACACAAGTATGTTGTTTGATAGAAGTATGGAGAAAGAAATAACAATATTGTCCCTCATTCTTTTATCTCGCTTTTTTTTTTTAAAATGATTTTTCTCATTTTTTTATCTCTATTTTTTCTAGAGATGTTTCCGCTGATCTTTTATCTCATTTTTTTTTTAAAGATGGTTTTTATTAATCTTTGATCTTGATTTTTTCTGGAGATGATTTCCACTGATCATTTATCTCATTTTAAATACAAATACTGTTTTAACAAAACTGAGATAGAAAGTATTAAAAGTAACATTTTATATCAATTTGTAATTAGACTAAGATAAAAAATTTAGCTCACAAATGTTTATCATATTTTTTCTAAAGCCGTAATCCTTGTAAATCTCCTAATGTGATCTTTAACAATTGTTGTATTAATGTAACGAGTAGTTTAACATAATTTGGCTTATCCAAGATTTTTTTGATTTTTTGTTTATTGATCTATGATAGTAGATTTTATAGCATATTAAATTAATTAAAATTAATAAATAAATGTTACAACAAAATTGAAATCTAATTTAAATTATATAAAGTGATAAAAAATTTTTTTGACCGAGATATAGAGAAAGAAATAACAATAACGTCTTTCATTCTTTTATCTCGCTTGTTTTTAGATATGATTTTTCTTAGTTTTTTATCTCAGTTTTTTCTAGAGACGTTTTCACTGATTTTTTATCACGGTTTTTTTATGAGATGGTTTTCACTCGATCGTTTTTTAACTGGGTGTTTTTTCCTAGAGTTAGTTTCCACTAATCTTTTATCTTATTTTTAATAAAATTACAGTTTTGACAAAATTGGGAGAGAGAGTATTAAAATTTACCTTCTATCTCAGTTTTTTAATTAGACTAAGATAAAAAATTTAGCTCACAAATTTTTATCATACTTTTTCTAATACCATGATATTTATAAATCTCCTAATGTGATGTTTATCAATTATCCTATTAATATAATGAATAGTTCAACATAATTTGGCTTATCTTATCAAACCATAAATTATATGTTTTCCACAATTATATATCCAAGTTAGTGAAGTCCCACGAGACATATGGAAAAGGTTTTATTTTGATTGCCTTTTTTTTTTTTTTGTGGCGCAAGACTGTTTTCCGTAGACTAAATTGGAGCCTACAGGAGTTACGACTAGAAAATAGTTAGGACATACATAGGTGTGAATAAATTATGAGATTAATGACAAACCGGACCTAGAATGAAATTCTTATTTCTACTTGTGATTTTCATTGATTTTTTGGTTTTTGAAAAATTATGTCATTTCTAATTCGGTACACCATATAAAGTTAGATGATTCACTCCCACAGAGCGATCAATCCCGCATTTCGTCGGAATGAACTTATATTAATTTGTTAAGTGGATGAACTTAACAAAGTTCCAATTTTTGGCATTCTATAAGTTGAAAGGAGAGAAGTTGGGGGGAGGGGAGAATGAAATGAAAAGCACTTTATCCCTTGATTCCCTAAGACATGCACTTTGAATTCCTTATCATTCATTTGTTAACCAAATACCCTATAGCCAAGTTACAACTTAGTAAAGACCTAATGAACTTTAGGTGAAAGATATTTTGAAGGAGCATTGATTTAAGTTGTGTGATCAACTAAAGTTATCTTCAACATCTTGTTCTTCACGGTCAACTTCTCGTTTTGCTTGTGGAACTTTTGATAGTCAAGATATAGTTGTTCATAAGCATCTTCAAAATCTATCTCTTTACTTTCACAATCATGTTTTGATTTTTCCTCTGAAGAATCTTTCTTTGAATTCTTGGAACCAGATGAGTCTTTAGAGCTTACAGATCCCAAGCTCCTTGCCATGAAAGCTATGAAGTTTTCTGGAAAATCATCTGAAGATGATGAAGTACTTGATTCATCTGTACCATCCAAGGTTGCATTTAGAATCTTTTCTTGATCTTCTTATTCCCACAATCCTGGGTTATATGACCATAACCCTTGCACTCATAGCACTTCACCCCTTTAAACCTATTTTTCTTTTTTTTTTTTGGGTTCAAAAAAATTTTCACCCTCGGATTTATCATTCTTCTTAAATCTTTTCAGATTTTCTGCCTTCTCTACAGGGATACATCTAGCAATTAATAGGATGACGTTTTTCTCTCAAAAATATACCTGCCCTGATACCAATTGAAAATATGTACTATGCTGATAACAATCCCAAACAACCAATCCACAAACACACAGTGATGGAAGGCGAGATAAACAAAATGAAGTAACCCACGAAGGGAAACCTTAAACAAAACTTTCACTAAAATCAAACGTTGGTTACAAACTCACACTCTCAATAGATTGACTCCTTGACTCTATACTCTGTTGACGTTTGCTCGACTACTTGATTCACCAACTCCTTTAGTGAAAGCTCTTCGACTCCTCAAAGGCACAACACCGAATCCTCGGCAACCTCTCGTGTTGAATCCTCAGCTCTTTAAAGATTCGAACTCCTTTGAATCACACAGATGAAAGAATGCTTGGCTAAGTTGTTGAGAGAACTTTCTGACTTTTCTCACTCACAAACTTGATGTGATTATCTCTCAATGAAACCCTGAAGTTGTCCAATATATATAACCACAAAAACCGGGCCAACTCAGGTTAAAAAAAGTAGAAGATAGTGTTGGAAATAGTACCTCACGGGAAGGGAGCACCCCTGGCCTTCCCGCGATCTTCCGCGTGGGCTTCCCGCGAATCAGAGCAGTCTTCCCGCACGGCCAAAGTACAGAAAACACCTCTCAGCTTTTTTCTGCAGCAAAGTGCGGCCTTCTTGCGTAATTCAATTCTGAACCTCTTCAGGACTTTTAGCCACTTTGGAAACTTGATTTTCTGAGGCCTTTTAGAATTCTAATCTTCTTAAGAATCTAGTGTCTTAGCCTACACTAAGTCTAAAGTACAAACAATTCAATTTGATCATGGATTTTGCCAATTTACAAGTTTAGCCTTAACAATTTTAGCGACTTTGCTCAATTTTCACACAAACATAGTTAATTTGCATATTTAGTTGAAATGGGCTGGAAGAAAAGCTTGAACATGAATATTTATCTGCAAAAATCATTTTACCATGCTTAAATTTTGAATTCTTCTCTTGATTTTGTTATTTGTTAAATACTTTTAGAAAAGGATGGTGAAAGTAAAAGTTTTGGTCCAATGTGAATTTACGAGTTCTAATTCTAAATTCTTTTTACGAATTTGTTCATTGTTAGCGATTTTGGAAAATAATTTTAAAAGTAAAAATCTATGTTGAATTTCCAAAGTTTAACATCTAAATTTCTTTTAACGCAAATTCTTAGGAATTATAGCACTACTATGGATCTACCTGTGAGTTCTATTTCGTGAATTTTATTCTAGCATGAACTACAATTGGGTAGGTGAATTTAGATTGGGCCACCATTTGTGTTGGGTGGACTTAGGATGCTTTGTACTACCCAATTGTAGGTTTTCAGGCTTACCCTTGTATTGATTAGATGCTATTGCTTTGCTTGTAGACAATGGGTCCTAGAAAACTGCCAGCTCACCGAAATATTTCTCGAATTGACTATGATGATCATAGGCTCTTATAAGAAAAAAGAAACTAATTTTGGGAAGTTTTGGGAGAAAAAGGCTATTATCTTAGAAAGATTTTGGGAAATTGAAGACTTTCGAGGGGAAGAATTTGAGCAGTATTAGATTTTTTTTGAGAGGGGTTGGCTTCAATTTGCTCATTTTCAACCTAGTTATATACCTGAGGTAGTTAGGGAGTTTTGTGTCCATCTCATTAAGTTTGAGGAGGATGAGGGAAATGTCATCCATAGTTATGTAAGGGGAGCTAATATAGATATCACTCCTGCTCACTTTGCCAAAATATTAAACCTTCCTCATCCCGGTATGCCTGATTTCCCCTTTGCCCTTGGAGAAACCCTATCCATGCAAACTATTGCACATGAAATTTTATTAGAAGGGATAAACTGGCCAGCTAAGGGTCAAGTTAAAGTTGCTAATCTGAACAACAAATACTAGCCTATTCACATGTTTAGTTATTCAAATTTACTCCCTTTAGGATGCACTTTTGAGTATGGTGAGTGTCGAGCTTAGTTCATTTATGCAATTAGCATGGGGAAAGTGATTGATTTACCTCTCTACCTTTGGGAGTACTTAAAGAATTTTCAAGAGCACCCCAAGAGGCAGGGAGGCATTCCATTTGGGGGCTTTCTAGCTGAGTTGTTCAGGAGCTATCATGTGAATCTCCCAATTGATTTACAAATAGCTGTATCATTGGGTGCCCTCAATTATCAGTCTTTTATGAAAGCTAGGTTACCATCTGAGAGAGGGAGGAAAAGATAAGCCACTGCTCCATATCATAAAGAAGGGGAAAGCTCTTAGGCTAAACCTTAAGGACAAGAAGAGTGGAGGAAGTCACAATTCATCAACTAGTAGAGATGCTTAGGAGCCAGGGTACTTGACTTGATCACATTGAGGCTATCATAAATGAGAACAACTAGCCACTTTGGAGCCTTTATGAGCATTAGTTTGGCATTGGAGCTCCATTTCCACCACCTCAGTAGATAGATTTTGATGATGTCACTTTTCACTTTTTATATATATCTTTTTTTGAGAATTTAGAGAGTGAACTGTTTGAATGTGTGTTGGTTATTTCATTCTTATTTTGTAATTTAACACTCATGATGAATGTCATAACCTATGTGCATGTTCTTTAATTATGTTTTACTTTATTTATTATTTTTAGAAATTTTAATTGCCCTTTTTTCTGTTTTATTTTTCTGTTATTTCTAGTTACCTCATGTTTGGCACTACTTTATTATGGAACATTATTGTTGAGACTAGTTTGAATTGATTTTATAGCACAGGTTGAAAATGTTTGACACATCTAACATCATCATTAAAGAGCAAAAAAGTGAAAACCTTATGACCGCTTCTAATTAGTGCGTCTAAATAACCCCCAAGTGTAAGGGTGTGCGGTGTAGTTTTAAACTCGGTGAGTCCGAGGTCGAATCCACAGGGAATCTAATGTTAATTTTTTCCTAAGTTATTTTGGTTTAATTAATTTACTATTTTAATTTATTAAACGAAAAGATTAAAGGTTTGATTTGGTTTTGAAAGATTGTTTACAAAATAAAATAAGGCTAATAAACTAAACATAACAACTCAATAAAACATAAATTTAAACTAAATAATTTAATACCAACTAATTAACTATTGAAAACTAATAAAATACTAAAAGCAGAATTTAAATTCAGTTTTAACAAATCTAATGAACGCATATTGATTTAGCTTACAAATTAGGGCGGATCCAATTTTTAGGTTGAATAACAAAGTTTACCTCGGATTGAAATCACATTTAGGATTAATAACCCAGTAAAGATTTTCAATAGAGATTATTTAAATAAAAAGTTCCCTCAACCCAAAATCTCGTTTAGGATAAATAGGTTGGTAAAGATCTTCAATAAAAATCCATTTGAAAATTAGTTTAGCTCAATCCGAAATCACGTTTAGGATAAATGGATTGGTAAGAATATTCAACAAAAACTCATTTGATTCGGATTTATTTTTATTTATTTCAAAAGTATTAAGAAAGTTTTAATCTTATAAAATTATCAGGGATTTCAGAGAATGTGATCAATTTTATAAGTTTTCAAAAGCTTTTGTATAAATGAAAATTGAATCCGTATAAATGTATTCAACCTTAGTTTTGGATCCGCCCATCTTTGATGAGCTAAATCAATACAAACTCTTAATCTAACACTATAACAATCAAATAAACAAACAATGAAAAAGTAGAGGAAGAGATACATACTTCATAGATGAACTCATGAAAATGAATATGCAAACTTCAATCCACAAACTTGAATGTACAGAAACTCTCCTTCTCTAAAAATCTCTATTCAGAAAATAAAACTAAAACTAAACTATCTTTAAAAAAAAAAAAAAAAAACTTCTGTGATAAAACATTCTCTGCCGAAATCGCCCCTCCTCCCATTTTATGTCAATCTCTATCTCTATATATATAAATTACATCAAATCGATTCTGCCATATGGCATTCCGTAGCATTGCCAAAAACAAAACAATTACTGTATTTTTCCATTCGAAATTGCCATTCACGAAGCTGTGATTTTGGATCTGTATATAGAGGTGGTCCAGACCAGAAGCGGGGGTGTTCGGACGAAATAGAGACGTTAGAGCCTTGAAGAGATGGTCCAAACCAAGGGTTGGGTGGTTGGGACCATGGGAGAGAGGGTTGGGACCGTACCTTAGGCTACTTTTTTGTCATTTTATTCAAAAACACATCCCGTTCTTCTCAAATCTGTGAATTAAAGAAGGGTCAAAACTTCATCTCCACCATTCAGAATGAAGATCTTTGTGTCTGCAAGCTACTGTTAAAATTTGAGGCTGATCCAACAGTTGATTGTCGTGCAATTACTGTTTAAAGTTGCTGTGCTAGGCAAAGAAATTCTGCACATTTTCTATTTTTTTTTTCCTCTCGTTCAAGCTAATGTTCCTCCTCTACTTTTCCACTATCTTCACTCTTTTTCATGCTTTTTTTTGTATTTTCAAATATAAATAAAATTAAACTTCAAATATATTTAAATAAAATAAAATTGCATGATATAAATCTAAATTATAGCTAAATGATTACACTTTTCAAGTGTAACCACCTTGCACTTTACTCAACTAGTGACAATGGGATTGAAAGTTTAGAGGTAGATTTAGATGAATGGCTTGATGAGGTATTTGCGGAGACCAATTTCTTACCTTTGCCAATCTAGTACCCTCCCATATTTCTCATACAACCACATTAGTTTTTTGAGGGATTGGGAAGGGACGGTGTTAACTTAGACCTTTTAGTTAGAATGGAACATGCGGAAATAAATATAGCCATTAAGTGGCTTGATGCGCCTACTTATGGCACTGGCACTGAGTCCACCCTAGCAACATTTTATCCCAATTTGTAATTAGACTAAGATAAAAAATTTAGCTCACAAATGTTTATCATACTTTTTCTAAAGCCGTAATCCTTGTAAATCTCCTAATGTGATCTTTAACAATTGTTGTATTAATGTAATGAGTAGTTTAACATAATTTGGCTTATCCCAAGATTTTTTTGATTTTTTGTTTATTGATCTATGATAGTAGATTTTATAGCATATTAAATTAATTAAAATTAATAAATAAATGTTACAACAAAATTGAAATCTAATTTAAATTATATAAAGTGATAAAAAAATTGTTTGACAGAGATATAGAGAAAGAAATAACAATAACGTCTTTCATTCTTTTATCTCGTTTTTTTTTAGATATGATTTTTCTTAGTTTTTTATCTCAGTTTTTTCGAGAAATGTTTTCACTGATTTTTTTATCACGGTTTTTTTATGAGATGGTTTTCACTCGTCTTTTACCTGGGTGTTTTTTCTTAGAGCTAGTTTCCACTAATCTTTTATCTTATTTATAATAAAATTACAGTTTTGACAAAATTGAGAGAGAAAGTATTAAAATTAACCTTTTATCTCAGTTTTTTAATTAGACTAAGATAAAAATTTAGCTCACAAATTTTTATCATACTTTTTCTAATACCGTGATCTTTATAAATCTCCTAATGTGATGTTTATCAATTATCGTATTAATATAATGAATAGTTCAACATAATTTGGCTTATCTTATCAAACCATAAATTATATGTTTTCCACAATTATGCAAGTTAGTGAAGTCCCACGAGACATATGCAAAAGGTTTTATTTTGATTGCTTTTTCTTTCTTTTTTTTTTGTGGCGCAAGACTGTTTTCCATAGACTAAATTGGAGCCTACAGGAGTTACGACTAGAAAATAGTTAGGAAGATACGTAGGTGTGAACAAATTGTGAGATTAATGACAACCGGACCTAGAATGAAATTCTTATTTCTACTTGTGATTTTCATTGATTTTTGGTTTTCGAAACATTATGTCATTTCTAGTTCGGTACACCATATAAAGTTAGATGATTCACTCCCATGGAGCGATCAATCCCGTATTTCGTCGGAATGAACTTATGTTAATTTCTTAAATGGATGAACTTATATTTTCATTTTGTCAAAAACAAAAGATAGAAAGGGAAAGACATGCAAGGAAACAGCACGTGCAGTTTCATATTTAAATTCGAAGCTAATGTCTAAATTTTAGTGCTAAATTCGCTTATTAGTTTTCTACCTCAATGACGTCTATTTCTCGGCTAACACAGCCGCATGTGCATGCGGTCTGCTTTTAAAATTTTCATTTTTTTTTATCTCCTAGTACAAGGCCTTCAGGTTGATGCAGAGAATTTCGTTTTCTATATGGCGAAATCAAAAAGTGAGATTGAGAGAAAATCCATGGGGTGTCATTAATTCCGAAAGGTCATATGAAATGTACATTTAAGCATCATTAAAGTCCTCAAAGGATCGGTTACACGCCTTTATCCAACTATATAAACCTTGCACATAGCGCCCTGTGAACCCAGGCCAATTCCAACCTACTAATTCAAACACTCGGCCTATCTTTATCAAAAGAAAAATAATGTCTATCCGGCAGCCCGTACGAAACCAGATGGCGGAAATATTCGTTGGCATGCTCTCACTCCTTGTTGCATGTGGCATGGCGCATGCTAGACTAGACGTGTACAACCACACAATTAACCAAACACTAGTATTAGACAAATTGAGTGCTTTAACCAGGGATCCGAAGCATCCGTGGTACAAGCAACCGTTGCCTGTGGAGGCTTATCCAGGATTCTTTGATTTTTTGACCGCTTGTCTCGATCGTTTAGGTCAAAAGGAATGCGTACACCACGTTTTAATGAAATGGTCGGAATCGAAAAAAATCTGAAAGATTTTAACTGCAGTTGTACGGTTAAGGAAATAGGGCATAATTGTATCATGGGATTGGCAGGGCTTACTGGTCATTTTAAAAAGTTCGAGGGTACTGCTCCTCATATCTACGCCCTGGCTAGCGAACTGTTTTTTACAACTAAGAAGCTAACGAATTGCCCTGCACCGGAACCTACTCCGACTATGCCCTGAGTCTATATGCACACGAATGTTACTGTATCAGATGATCTAAGATGGTGTTTAATGTATATTGATTTAATCCTACGTCCAAGCGTTAGATGTTTATTATATTTGTTTCTCAAATAATTAGTGCGGTTTACTACAATGCCAAGTACAATTATAAAGATAATTCCACACTAATCTTCTTTATAATGCATCCTGGCAACATGATCGACAAACTTACAGTAGTCACACGCTAAAAGTGTGATCTTTTTATGTAAAAACTGAGATGAAAAAAAATTTCACATCACTTTTTATCAATTTTGATCTCGCTTTCTTTAAAAAACAGTGGTAAAAATAGACAAATGATCACGCTGAAAAAAATTGGATTATTTTAAGAATAATAAAAATTCACATGGTAACTTACTATTATGCCATCGTGACATCATGTGACGCCTTGTGATCCTGACAATCTTATATATTTGATATTTTTTTGTTGGTATTGAGAATTGAACTCGTGCCATTTTTTGGAAGTTAGCATGCTTGACCGCTAGCCCAAACGATCATTTATATATACATTTTACATATTAATATACATAAACAAATTTTTATCGTTTTTGGGATTGCAAAAAGTAGTAAAATTATATTGCTTTAATTTAATTATTTTAAGTTTTTTACAATAATTTATTATCACTTTTGCCAACCAATTAGTAGCTAAAAGTTACACTTTTCCGATCAATTAGTTGAGAGAAAAGATAAAAAAATTTACTATTATGTAATTATTTTAACTTTTTGTAATAATTTGAAATCATAACCAATATATGCAATCAAGCGACTTAATCAATAATTTATGAAATATCCATCATATTTAATTAAAAAAGATCTTAAATCCTTTTCTCATTTTCCTTTAGTTCTTGTGTATAGCACAAATTTAATCATGACTCACAGTTTACAAAATATTTTTTCATTCCTATTATATTTTTAAAAGTAATTAGACTGCATTTAGTTTTTGTTTTGGAAAATTATTGTTCAGAATAAAATTTTTGAAAACTATTTTAAGAATTTGATTTGTAATACAAAAATATTTTCAATGGTTATATTTCAAAGTGAATTCTAAAAAGACAAAAAAATGAAAATTTTTATTGTTTTTATTTCAACATTTTTATCACTTCCAACAAAATGTAAAATAATGTCACTTTTTAATATAATTAATATTAAAGATACAATAAACATTTATTAGATATTAAATATTTAATATTCACGTGGCAATAATTCATACAAACTATGAAGGCTGCTCCCATATTTTCATTGAAAAAAATAACGATTATACATGTAGCATTATTTAAATCTGATTTGGTAAATTTAGTTTTAGCATTAATCTAAAAACATTTGTGTCTATTCATCTAAGATGGTAGGTTTTATTGCATAATAAATTAATTAAAATTAATAAATAAATGTTATAACAAAATTTATGAAATCTAATTTAAATTACATAAAGTGGTAAACAAAGTTGTTTGATAGAAATTTGGAGAAAGAAATAACAATATTGTCCCTCATTCTTTTATCTCTCCTTTTTTTTAAATATGATTTTTCTCATTTTTTTTATCTCTATTTTTTCTAGAGATGTTTCCGCTGAACTTTTATCTCAATTTTTTTTTAAAAGATGGTTTTTATTAATCTTTGAACTTGATTTTTTCTGGAGATGATTTCCACTGGTCATTTATCTTATTTTAAATACAAATACTGTTTTAACAAAACTGAGATAGAAAATATTAAAAGTAACATTTTATCTCAATTTGTAATTAGATTAAGATAAAAAATTTAGCTCACAAATGTTTATCATACTTTTTCTAAAGCCGTAATCCTTGTAAATCTCCTAATGTGATCTTTAACAATTGTTGTATTAATGTAACGAGTAGTTTAACATAATTTGGCTTATCCCAAGATTTTTTTGATTTTTTGTTTATTGATCTATGATAGTAGATTTTATAGCATATTAAATTAATTAAAATTAATAAATAAATGTTACAACAAAATTGAAATCTAATTTAAATTATATAAAGTGATAAAAAACATTTTTGACAGAGATATAGAGAAATAAATAACAATAACGTCTTTCATTCTTTTATCTCGCTTGTTTTTAGATATGATTTTTCTTAGTTTTTTATCTCAGTTTTTTCTAGGGATGTTTTCACTGATTTTTTATCATGGTTTTTTTATGAGATGGTTTTCACTCCTTTTTTACCTGGGTGTTTTTTCTTAGAGCTAGTTTCCACTAATCTTTTATCTTATTTATAATAAAATTACAGTTTTGACAAAATTGGGAGAGAGAGTATTAAAATTAACCTTCTATCTCAGTTTTTTAATTAGACTAAGATAAAAAGTTTAGCTCACAAATTTTTATCATACTTTTTGTCACACCCCAGGTTTTACAACCAGAGTATGTGAACAAAAGAACGCATAATACAACATTAAATAACATTTCCTATCTCACATCAGAGCCATAAACCCACACTATAGAGCAATGAATATAAAATAAATAAAACTTAACTTTAAATTTAAATAAATGCCTTAGTCAGAGTTAACCAAGCAATAAGTTTCAAAGGCTAAGCCCAAATATTCTTTCAAAGCTAAATAAAACAATTAATAATAACCTCACAAATAGAGGCTTATTACAATTCACTAAAAAAAAAATAATTCTCTAAAGGAAATTCTAATGTAATTAAATAAAAACAAATAAATAAATTCCTAATTTCCATGGTGAGTAGGTCCTGCGCATGACTCAAAATCATTACCTGCATCGCAAGCTGTAAGGGGTTTAGCACTAATACCACGTGTGCTCGAAACCTACTAATAGTATAAATACAAAATGCCCTAGCATGCTACTAAATGAAACAATTATACACAAGTAGCAATTTCAAACAAGAAATTAAGTTTATTTGTCAATCTATCTTCGTTATAATTTAAATGTGTTTCAGCACCACACAACACATTAAAGAAAAACAAGTTAATTTCAAGGTACTACTGCTTGGTTGTCTCGTAGAAACAAGACCTAACTGCTTGGTTGTCTCGTAGAAACAAGACCTAACCAATATATATCATTCATTGATGTCTGCTTGGTTGTCCCGTAGAAACAGGACTCAACCAATATACACCATCCTTCGGTGTCTGCTTCCTAGGCCGAAGCCTTAGGAATGTAATATGCCACCCTTAGGCATTTGCTCGTTTGTAGGTTACTAGCCTACTGGAATCGATAACCAACCCCGCGCGGGTTTCGAGACTTTCAACCCTTGGGTACGTATACCCGATATTTTCAGTACCCCTCAACTCAAACAAAATATACTATCAAATTCCACTTCAAATCTATATTAAATAAATTGATCTTTTTATTCCCAAGTAAAAGAAAAATTAAATAAATTATGTATCCACACTAGAATACTGTTAGCCACACCACTAATGCTCATCAAACAATTTCATTAACATAACAATCAAACAATTCAAAATGTATGATTCAAAGCAATACACGTTGATTACATGGCAAGGGGTTTAATAAATAAATAAATAAATATAAAAAAAAATTCCATCCAACAGTTTGTCTTGGAAAAAAAAATATCAATGACTTGCACAATATATGAGTATAAATATCTATGGGTCCCATTAGCATATAAAGACAATACTAAAAGCAAATCACTTTGAACATACTTTTTATTTGCTACCCGTCATCAAACAATCAATATTATATATATATATATATATCATGGTTTTTATTCATTACATATAAGACACAACAAACATAATAAAAAAAAATATAAACATATTTGATTCATAAATTCATGTGATGTCTGCCAGCAAAAAAAACTTTCAAACAACTAATATGTAAAGACAAAATTCAAAAGAAGACAAATTATCATGTAAGGACAAAAGTTTAAGTTTTCTTTATTTTATTCAACTAATGGCTTTTGCTGGACACTCAATTCCCTACCTTTTAACATATATATGTATGTAAGGTAATAATTCGTATACCTTCTGATCAATTAGGTGGAAGACTTCAATTAAATATGTATACTTACATAGAGTAAAATAAATGCCCAGCAAAAGTTATCCCATCAATCATACAACTTAATCTACGCAATGGTCTTAAATGCACGTTCCAGGTCACGATTTACAAAGGAAAAAAAAAATCAAAAACTCACCATTTATTTCATTTGACAAGTTTGACAGCAATCATTACCTTTTTCAAGTCATTACTTATTAAGTTTAAATATATATATACTTATTTATATATGCAATGCACTGATAATTTCCTTTCATATAATATATATACGTAAAGAAATTTCATTAATTTAGATGACTCACAGAACGAGACAAAGAAAGAAGGAAAGAAATTTTTTATGGGTTTTGCCCCTTACCTGTAATCCAGCAACGGAAACAAATTGGCAACGCAAGAAAAAAAAAATTTGTTACCGGCAAAATCACAGCGCAACCGCTGTACGCCCCTTTTCTTCTTTCACTCTCGGTTTCTCTTCCTCTCTCTTTTCTAGGGTTTTTAATTTATTAAAATAATTACAGATTATATATTTATAAAGAAGAATTTTAACCCCAACCAATTAATTTATTTCTTACTGCCCATAGGTTTAGGAAAATTACACATTCTTCCTAAAATTTAAATCTTTTCACATATAACCAAAAATAGCAACTTAAATTTATCGAGTAAAAATTTTCAAATTAAATTAAATTATAAAAGAAATCTGGGTTATTACATTTTTCTTATACCATGATATTTATAAATCCCCTAATGTGATGTTTATCAATTATCCTATTAATATAATGAATAGTTCAACATAATTTGGCTTATCTTATCAAACCATAAATTATATGTTTTCCACATTATATATGCAAGTTAGTGAAGTCCCACGAGACATATGGAAAAGGTTTTATTTTGATTGCCTTTTTTTTTTTTTTTGTGGCGCAAGACTGTTTTTCATAGACTAAATTGGAGCCTACAAGAGTTACGACTAGAAAATAGTTAGGAGATACGTAGGTGTGAACAAATTGTGAGATTAATGACAACTAGACCTAGAATGAAATTCTTATTCTACTTGTGATTTTCTTTGATTTTTTGGTTTTCGAAACATTATGTCATTTCTAATTCGGTACACCATATAAAGTTAGATGATTCACTCCCATGGAGCGATCAATCCCGTATTTCGTTGGAATGAACTTATATTAATTTGTTAAATGGATGAACTTATATTTTCATTTTGTCAAAAACAAAAGATAGAAAGGGAAGATATGCAAGGAAACAGCACGTGCAGTTTCATATTTAAATTCGAAGCTAATGGCTAAATTTTAGTGTTAAATTCGCTTATTAGTTTTCTACCTCAATGACGTCTATTTCTCGGCTAACACAGCGCATGTGCGTGCGGTTGCTTTTAAAATTTTCATTTTTTTTTATCTCCTAGTACAAGGCGTTCAGGTTCATGCAGAGGATTTCGTTTTCTATACGGCGAAATCAAAAAGTGAGATTGACAGAAAATCCATGGGGTGTCATTAATTCGGAAAGGTCATATGAAATGTACATTTAAGCATCATTCAAGTCCTCAAAGGATCGGTTACACATCTTTATCCAACTATATAACCTTGCACATAGCGCCCTGTGAACCCAGGCCAATTCCAACCTACTAATTCAAACACTTGGCCTATCTTTATCAAAAGAAAAATAATGTCTATCGGCAGCCCGTACGAAACCAGATGGCGGAAATATTCATTGGCATGCTCTCACTCCTTGTTGCCAGTGGCATGGCGCATGCTAGACTAGACGTGTACAACCAAACAATTAACCAAACACTAGTATTAGACAAATTGAGTGCTTTAACCAGGGATCCGAAGCATCCGTGGTACAAGCAACCGTTGCCTGTGGAGGCTTATCCAGGATTCTTTGATTTTTTGACCGCTTGTCTCGATCATTTAGGTCAAAAGGAATGCGTACACCACGTTTTTAATGAAATGGTCGGAATCGAAAAAAAATTTGAAAGATCTTAACTGCAGTTGTAAGGTTAAGGAAATAGGGCATAATTGCGTCATGGATTGGCAGGGCTTACTGGTCATTTTAAAAAGTTCGAGGGTACTGCTCCTCATATCTACGCCCTAGCTAGCGAACTGTTTTTTACAACTAAGAAGCTAACGAGTTGCCCTGCACCCGAACCTGCTCCGACCAAGCCCTAAGTCTATATGCATGCAAATGTTACTGTATCAGATGATCTAAGATGGTGTCTATTGTATATTGATTTGATCCTACGTCCAAGCTTTAGATGTTTATCATATTTGTTTCTCGAGTAATTAGTGGGGTTTATTACGATACCGAGTCCAATTATAAAGATAATTCCATACTAATCTTCATTATAATGCATCCAGGCAACATCGAATGTCGCAAATCTTAATATTTCGCTTTTATTTCGTAATGGTTTCTCATTTATGTGGTATGAAATTTACTCGCGAGCATTTTTTTTTGTGTGCTATCTTCACCAATTAAGAAAATGTTCGTCAAAGAAAATTTGATGGTTTACACTGTCTAGTGGTCCCACACATTAATTATATCAGGAAATGTTAGCTATTGAACTTTATTGAGGGGATAACCTATATTCTATAAATTTCATTAGTAGTTTAGTGGACAAAATCTATTGAGACACATTTTGGTGAAATTTTCAGAAAAAATCCATGTCGATGTTTGATCGCAGTTGAAATGACATCATAATTGGGCATTATCGCATCTTCACATTGGTTTGAATTGCGGGATATTTGAGTCATTATTACATGATGACACTGGTTCGCAATACGGGTTATTTGAGCAAATGTTTTTTTTTCTCCCAATCATAAGCTTTTATGACGAGGCCTGCAAAATAAATTTTGTTCAATGATGGCACCCGATTGTTTTGTCCTGCCACGGTCTACAACCTAGGTCCTAAAGGATATTAATTGTGATGACTCAGATTTTTAATGCTTTGATTAATTGTTAATTAATATTTAATTTGGTAAAAATAAAATTTTTATTGATTTAAATTTTTGGGAACATAAATTAAATTCAATTTTTATTGTGGATGCATGAAATTAGAAGTCTAGTCTAATTTGAATTCTAATTCTTTTCCATTAGGATTCTACCAACTAATAGCGAGTACATGGAATTGGAAGTCTAGTTTGATTTGAATTCTAATCCTTTTTCCATTAGGATTCTACCAACTATTAGCCAGTACATGAAGTTGGAAGTCTAGTTTAATTTGAATTCTAATCTTTTTTTCCATTAGGATTCTATCAACTAATAGCTAGTCTAGATATACGTGTATATATATATAACATGCGCTCTTCGGCAGTCAAGGTAAAGGGTTAAAAAGAAAGAGAGAGAGAGAGAAAGAGAGAAAAAAAGATAAGGGGTAGTGGCGGCAGAGGAGAAAAAAAAATCTAATGTGAATGATGTGGAGATTACCAGCTTCTTGATGGCCGCGGTGATCTTAGTCTGATCTGCTGATTGAGTTTTGGGTTTCGTTATGACTTGGGTGTTCTTTCTACAGATTTAATTTGAGGTAAGGGGCGGAACTTTTAAAAGTGATGCATATATATATATGTATAAATATTATTTATTATCTGGGCTGAATGACCTGTGGTCTGTATTGTAATTAACAATACATATATGTGTATTAATTGATTAGTCCTCATACAATTCGGTGATATAGCTAATGATATATATATATATATTATAGGTAACATATATATATTAGACTCATCAGATTTTTGTTGTTGTGAACATATGATTGATTAGTACTTTTTTTCCGCTTTAAACTCATAACGTGATTGATTGGAATACGAGGTTCACTTGTTATTTATTTACTTATTTATTATATTTATATTTTTTTAGTTGGTAAACGTGAATTGTATTGAGTTCCCACAATTGCTTGGCTACTGAGAAGGCAAAAATTTCTATTATATATAATTGAAGTCTTCACAGATGGATGGTATACATATTATTACTTATATACATATATAGGTTAAAGGTGTGGAAATTAGGTGTCCAGCAAAGCCCTTAAATGAATAAAGCAAAGAAAACTTTAACTTTGTCCTTATAGGATCGTTTGTCTTTTTGTGAATTTTGTCTTTACATGTTAGTTTGTTCTGAAAGCTTTTGCATTAATTGTAAGAAACATATTTGGTAATTTGTTGTGCTGCGATTCTTCGGTAATTATGGTTATTATTATTACATGTTGAGGTTTACGGATTCTTTAAAATATTATGATGAATTCATAAGGATTTAATAAATAATGAATTTAAATAAAGAATTTATTTGATATTTGTTTAAAATGAAAGTGGATGCGTTTTGTTTGGATTTAGGGTACTGAAAATATCGGGTATACGTACCCAAGGGTCGAAAGTCCCGAAACCCGCGCGGGTTGGTTATCGATTCCAGTAGGCTAGTAACCTACGAACGAGCAGATGCCTAAGGGTGGCATATCATATTCCTAAGACTTCGGTCTAGGAAGCAGACACCGAAGGATGGTGTATATTGGTTGGGTCTTGTTTCTACGAGACAACCAAGCAGACATCGAAGGATGATGTATATTGGTTGGGTCCTGTTTCTACGGGACAACCAAGCAGCAGTACCTAGAAATCAATTTGTTTTCTTTGATGTGTTATGTGGTGTTACAAGGCAATTAATGGTAATGAAAAGATAAATTGATAAATAAATTAAAGTACTTGTTTGAAATTGCTACTTGTGCATAAATATTTCACTTAGTAGCATGCTAGGGCATACTGCATTTATATTATTATTATTAGGGTTCCGAGCACACGTGGTATTAGTGCTAAACCCCTTACAGCTTGTGATGCAGGTAATGAATTTGAGTCACGTGCTGGACCTTCTGAGCATAGGAATTAGAGTTTTATTTATTTTTTTTTATGTAATGACTCTAGGAAATTATTTTTAACGGATTTTAATAAGCTTCTGTTTGTGAGGTTATTATTAATTATTTTATTTAGCTTTGGAAGGATATTTGGGCTTAGCTTTGGAGCTTATTGCCTAGTTGATTTTGACTAAGGCATTTATTTCTTTTTACATTAATTGCTCCATAGTGTGTGTTTATGGCTCTGATGTGGGACAGGGACTTGTTAGTAAATGGTGTAATGTGTCTTCCTTTGGTTTCACCGTACTAGGGTTGTGAAACCCAGGGGCGTGACATTAATAAAATCAGGCAATGTGATGTAGCAAAGTCTTTTGTATGAAATTTAATCTGATTTCTTTTTTTTTTAATGTGCATATAGTTTTCCTTTCAAAACTGTAAAAACTGTCAATGTTTTTTTTCTTATGAAATGAATAAGAAAGATAAAAAAGCCTATAGCGAAAAAGAAAAGTTGTTATATTTCACTAGCTCTTCTAATCCAAATATTGTCCCTGCAGAGCATAAACTCTGGGATTATACACCTGAATTTCATTTCTAAGATGAAGACGTAAATTACTGTAAAAAAATAACTTTGTTAAATGTAAAAAATTAAATTGCAATCTATGAAATCTTAAAAAATAGGTTGTCCAATGATTTTTTTTGTTAAAAGTTTTCATCTAAAGGTTCATTTTTTATCCCGAATCAAATGTTAGTGTTGCTTTCTTCTAAGCAAAAATAATATGCTTTACCACCCCATAGGCGGATCCACATAGGGGCAAGGGGGGTCAATTGACCCCACTGGAAGCAAAATTTTTGTAGAAAATAGTATAATTTTTGAGATATTTTTGTATTTTTGCCCCTATAAAATATATTTTTCAAAATAAATTGCCCCTATACTTTAAACAATTTACAAGTTTTGCCCCACTGGAAGAAAATTTTCTTTAAAAAATAGTATAATTTTTTAAATATTTTTGTATTTTTACCCTTATAAAATATATCTTTCAAAATAAATTACCCTTATACCTCAAGCAATTTACAAGTTTTGCCCCCTTAGGAAGCAAAATTTTTTAGAAAATAGTATAATTTTTTTAGGTGTTTTTTTTCTTTTTGCTCCCATAAAATATATCTCTCAAAACAGATTGCTCATAAGTCAAGTACACTGCCTTTATTTATCGGCTTGACCCCACTGTAATAAAATCCTGAATCCGCCACTGACCACCCTTATTTATTAGGCACAGGAGAGACTCATTATAGGGATTTCAGTTCTGCACAATTGTTATGTCTATTTGTATTTGTTAATGTATTTTCTAACTAATGAAATTCAAGGAACCATAATAACATTATACTTCCTTAAGTGTATTTCTTCATTAACTAATTTCTAAGAAATAAAGGTTAGCAAGAATTATGTATCTTCATCCAATGCCGTCCTAGCACTACTACAAAAATGCATTAACATCACAGCTTTGAGGCGTGATGTCTCACTTTCGATCTCAATTACAAAAGCATGATTGATCCAGGTGAGATTGTAAGTTGCTTATTTTCGATCACAGTTTAGAATCCATGATCGAAAACTTACAATAGTCACGCACTAAAAGTGTGGTCTTTTTATGTAAAAACTGAGATGAAAATAAATTTCACATGATCTTTTATGAATTTTGATCTCACTTTATTTAAAAAACAGTGGTCAAATATAGACAAATGATCACGCTGAAAAAATTGGTTAACTTTAGGAATAATAAAAATTCACATGGTAACCTGCTATCGTGCCATCATGTGACGCCTTGTCATCCTGCCAACCTTATATATTTGATATTTTTTTGTTGCTACTGAGAATTGAACTCGAGCCATTTATTTGGAAGTTAGTGTGCCTGACCGCTGGTCCAAACTATCATATTTATATATGCATGTTACATATTAATATATATAAACAAATTTTTATCATTTTTGGGATTGCAAAAAGTAATAAAATTATATTATTTTAATTTAATTATTTTAAGTTTTTTACAATAATTTATTATCACTTTTGCCAACCAATTAGTAGCTAAATGCCACACTTTTCCAATCAATTAGTTGAGAGAAAAGATAAAAAAATTTACTGTTATGTAATTTTTTTAACTTTTTGTAATAATTTGAAATCATAACCAATATAGAATCATACGACTTAATAAATAATTTATGAAATATATATCATATTTAATTAAAAAAGATCTTAAATCTTTTTCTTGTTTTCCTTTAATTCTTGTGTATAGCACAAATTTAATCATGACTCATGTTTATGATATATTTTTTTCATTCCTATTATATTTTTAAAAGTAATTAGACTGCATTTAGTTTTAGTTTTGGAAAATTATTGTTCAAAGTAAAATTTTTGAAAACTATTTTAAGAATTTGATTTGTAATACAAAAATATATTTTCAATGGTTATATTTGAAACTTAATTCTAAAAAGACAAAAAAAAAAAAAAAAATTTGTTATTTTTATTTCTAAATTTTTATCACTTCCAACGAAATATAAAATAATGTCACTTTTAATATAATTAATATTAAAGATACAATAAACATTTATAAGATATTAAATATTTAATATTCATGTGGCTAATAAGTCATAGAAACTATGAAGGCTAGTCCCATATTTTCATTGAAGAAAATAATGATTATACATGTAGCATTATTTAAATCTGATTTCGTAAATTTAGTTTTAGCATTAACCTAAAAACATTTTTGCCTATTCATAGCAGGTTTTATAGCATATAAATTAATTAAAATTAATAAAATAAATGTTATAACAAAATTACGAAATCTACTTAAATTACATAAAGTGATAAACAAAGTTGTTTGATAGAATATAGAGAAAGAAATAACGATATTTCCCTCATTCCTTTATCTCGCTTTTTTTAAATATGATTTTCTCATTTTTTTATCTCTATTTTTTTCTAGAGATGTTTCCACTGATCTTTTATCTCGATTTTTTTAAATGATGGTTTTTATTGATCTTTGATCTTGATTTTTTCTAGAGATGATTTTCACTAATCATTTATCTCGTTTTAAATACAAATACGGTTTTAACAAAACTGAGATAAAAGTATTAAAAGTAACTTTTATCTCAATTTTTAATTAGGACTAAGATAAAAGTTTAGCTAACAAATCTTATCCATGCGTTTCTAAAACCGTAATCATTATAAATCTCCTAATGTGATCTTATCAATTATCGTATTAATGTAACGGGTAGTTTAACATAATTTGGCTTGTCCAAGATTTTTTTGATTTTTTGTTTATTGATCTATGATAGTAGATTTTATAGCATATTAAATTAATTAAAATTAATAAATAAATGTTACAACAAAATTGAAATCTAATTTAAATGATATAAAGTGATAAAAAAAATGTTTGACAAAGATATCGAGAAAGAAATAACAATAACGTCTTTCATTCTTTTATCTCGCTTTTTTTAGATATGATTTTTCTTACTTTTTTTATCTCAGTTTTTTTGAGAGATGTTTTCATTGATTTTTTATCTCGGTTTTTTTAAGAGATGGTTTTCACTAGTCTTTTACCTCGATTTTTTTTTTCAGAGATAGTTTCCACTAATCTTTTATCTTATTTTAATAAAATTACAGTTTTGACAAAATTGGGAGAGGAGTGTTAAAAGTAACCTTTTATCTCAGTTTTTTAATTAGACTAAGATAAAAGTTTAGCTCGCAAATTTTTATCGTTCTTTTTCCAAACCGCGATCTTATAAATCTCCTAATGCGATGTTTATCATTATCGTATTAATGTAATGAGAGTTCAACATAATTTGGCTTATCTTATCAAACCATAAAATTATATGTTTTCCACAATTATGCAAGTATGTGAAGTTCCACGAGACATATGGAAAAGGTTTTTATTTGATTGCCTTTTTTTTTTTTCGACGCAAGACATGTTTTCATAGACTAAATTGGAGCCTACAGGAGTTCGATTAGAAAAATAGTTAGAACATACGTAGGTGTAGAAAGTATTAAAATTAACCTTTATCTCAGTTTTTTAATTAGACTAAGATAAAAATTTAGCTCACAAATTTTTATCATACTTTTTCTACTACCGTGATTTTTATAAATCTCCTAATGTGATGTTTATCAATTATCGATTAATATATGAATAGTTCAACATAATTTGATTTATCTTATCAAACCATAAATTATATGTTTTCCACAATTATGCAAGTTAGTGAAGTCCCACGAGACATATGGAAAGGTTTTATTTTGATTGCTTTTTTCTTTTTTCTTTTGTGGCGCAAGACTGTTTTCCATAGACTAAATTGGAGCCTACAGGAGTTACGACTAGAAAATAGTTAGGAGATACGTAGGTGTGAACAAATTGTGAGATTGACCTAGAATGAAATTCTTATTTCTACTTGTGATTTTCATTGATTTTTTGGTTTTCGAAACATTATGTCATTTCTAGTTCGGTACACCATATAAAGTTAGATGATTCACTCCCGTGGAGCGATCAATCCCGTATTTCGTCGGAATGAACTATGTTAATTTCTTAAATGGATGAACTTATATTTTCATTTTGTCAAAAACAAAGATAGAAAGGGAAAGACATGCAAGGAAACAGCACGTGCAGTTTCATATTTAAATTCGAAGCTAATGTCTAAATTTTAGTGCTAAATTCGCTTATTAGTTTTCTACCTCAATGACGTCTATTTCTCGGCTAACACAGCCGCATGTGCATGCGGTCTGCTTTTAAAATTTTCATTTTTTTTTTATCTCCTAGTACAAGGCCTTCAGGTTCATGCAGAGAATTTCGTTTTCTATATGGCGAAATCAAAAAGTGAGATTGAGAGAAAATCCATGGGGTGTCATTAATTCCGAAAGGTCATATGAAATGTACATTTAAGCATCATTAAAGTCCTCAAAGGATCGGTTACACGCCTTTATCCAACTATATAAACCTTGCACATAGCGCCCTGTGAACCCAGGCCAATTCCAACCTACTAATTCAAACACTTGGCCTATCTTTATCAAAAGAAAAATAATGTCTATCCGGCAGCCCGTACGAAACCAGATGGCGGAAATATTCATTGGCATGCTCTCACTCCTTGTTGCCTGTGGCATGGCGCATGCTAGACTAGACGTGTACAACCAAACAATTAACCAAACACTAGTATTAGACAAATTGAGTGCTTTAACCAGGGATCCGAAGCATCCGTGGTACAAGCAACCGTTGCCTGTGGAGGCTTATCCAGGATTCTTTGATTTTTTGACCGCTTGTCTCGATCGTTAGGTCAAAAGGAATGCGTACACCACGTTTTCAATGAAATGGTCGGAATCGAAAAAAATCTGAAAGATCTTAACTGCAGTTGTAAGGTTAAGGAAATAGGGCATAATTGCGTCATGGGATTGGCAGGGCTTACTGGTCATTTTAAAAAGTTCGAGGGTACTGCTCCTCATATCTACACCCTGGCTAGCGAACTGTTTTTTACAACTAAGAAGCTAACGAATTGCCCTGCTCCGGAACCTGCTCCGACTATGCCCTGAGTCTATATGCATACGAATGTTACTGTATCAGATGATCTAAGATGGTGTCTATTGTATATTGATTTGATCCTACGTCCAAGCTCTAGATGTTTATCATATTTGTTTCTCGAGTAATTAGTGGGGTTTATTACAATACCGAGTCCAATTATAAAGATAATTCCATACTAATCTTTATTATAATGCATCCAGGCAACATGATCGAAAACTTACAATCGTCACACACTAAAAGTGTGATCTTTTTATGTAAAACCTGAGATGAAAAGAAATTTCACATTACCTTTTATCAATTTTGATCTCACTTTCTTTAAAAAACAATGCTAAAAAATAGACAAATGATTCTGCCAAAAAAATTGGATAATTTTAAGAATAATAAAAATTCACATGGTAACCTCCTGTCATGCCATCGTGACATGATGTGACGCCTTGTCATGCTGACAACCTTATATATTTGATATTTTTTTGTTGCTATTGAGAATTAAACGCGTGCCATTTTTTGGAAGTTAGTGTGCTTGACTGCTAGCCCAAACGATCATTTATATATGCATTTTACATATCAATATACATAAACAAATTTTATCGTTTTTGGGATTGCAAAAAGTAATAAAATTATATTATTTTAATTTAATTATTTTAAGTTTTTTACAATATTTATTATCACTTTTGCCAACCAATTAGTAGCTAAAAGCTACACTTTTCCGATCAATTAGTTAAGAGAAAAGATAAAAAATTGCTGTTATGTCATTATTTTAACTTTTGTAATAATTTGAAATCATAACCAATATATAGAATCAAATGACTTAATAAATTTGTGTATAGCACAAATTTAATCATGACTCACAGTTTACAAAATATTCTTTTCATTCCTATTATATTTTTAAAAGTAATTAGACTACATTTAGTTTAGTTTTGGAAAATTATTGTTCAAAATAAAATTTTTGAAAACTATTTTAAGAATTTGATTTGTAATACAAAAAATATTTTCAATGGTTATATTTCAAAGTGAATTCTAAAAAGACAAAAAAATGAAAATTTTTATTATTTCTATTTTAAATTTTTATCACTTCCAACAAAATGTAAAATAATGTCACTTTTAATATAATTAATATTAAAGATATAATACACATTTATTAGTTATTAAATATTTAATATTCACGTGGCAATAATTCATGCAAACTATGAAGGCTGCTCCCATATTTTCATTGAAAAAAAATAACGATTATACATGTTGCATTATTTAAATCAGATTTGGTAAATTTAGTTTTAGCATTAATCTAAGAACATTTTTGCCTATTCATCTAAGATAGTAGGTTTTGTTGCTTATTAAATTAATTAAAATTAATAAATAAATGTTACAACAAAATTTATGAAATCTAATTTAAATTACATCAAGTGGTAAACAAAGTTGTTTGATAGAAATATGGAGAAAGAATAACAATATTGTCCCTCATTCTTTTATCTCGCTTTTTTTCTAAATATGATTTTTCTCATTTTTTTATCTCTATTTTTTCTAGAGATGTTTCTGCTGATCTTTTATCTCAATTTTGTTTAAAAGATGGTTTTTATTAATCTTTGATCTTGATTTTTTCTAGAGATGATTTCCACTGATCATTTATCTCATTTTAAATACAAATACTGTTTTAACAAAACTGAGATAGAAAGTATTAAAGTAACATTTTATCTCAATTTGTAATTAGATTGTGATAAAAAATTTAGCTCACAAATGTTTATCATACTTTTTCTTAAGCCGTAATCCTTGTAAATCTCCTAATGTAATCTTTAACAATTGTTGTATTAATGTAACGAGTAGTTTAACATAATTTGGCTTATCCCAAGATTTTTTTTATTTTTTGTTTATTGATCTAAGATAGTAGATTTTATAGCATATTAAATTAATTAAAATTAATGAATAAATGTTACAACAAAATTGAATTCTAATTTAAATTATATAAAGTGATAAAAAAAATTTTTGACAGAGATATAGAGAAAGAAATAACAATAAAGTCTTTTATTCTTTTATCTCGCTCATTTTTAGATATGATTTTTCTTAGTTTTTTATCTCAATTTTTTCTAGAGATGTTTTCAGTGATTTTTTATCATGGTTTTTTTATGAGATGGTTTTCACTCGTCTTTTACCTGGGTGTTTTTTCTTAGAGTTAGTTTCCACTAATCTTTTATCTTATTTTTAATAAAATTACAGTTTTGACAAAATTGAGAGAGAAAGTTTTAAAATTAACCTTCTATCTAAGTTTTTTGATTAGACTAAGATAAAAAGTTTAGCTCACAAATTTTTATCATACTTTTTCTAATACCATGATATTTATAAATTTCCTAATGTGATCAATGTTTATCAATTATCCTATTAATATAATGAATAGTTCAACATAATTTGGCTTATCTTATCAACCATAAATTATATGTTTTCCACAATTATGCAAGTTAGTGAGTCCCACGAGACCTATGGAAAAGGTTTTATTTTGATTGCCTTTTTTTTTTTTTTTTGTGGCGCAAGACTGTTTTCATAGACTAAATTGGAGCCTACAGGAGTTTACGACTAGAAATAGTTAGGACATACACTGCAGGAAAAATTGGCTTTGGCGTAAGGAGAGTTCGGGCGACCGCCCCAAAAGGAACCAGTAGCGACGGACAATGGCGGCCGGAACGGTGGTCGCTGATGGCCCTTTTAAACCCCACCCCCTTTTCCCCCTTTTTCCCATTTCGACTGAGCTATCTACAATTTCTCCCGCGTGCGCGCAGATCTTCGCGCTTGTTCTTCGCCCTTCGCGCTTCGTCATCTTGCCGCCAGTGAGTTTGACCGCTGCCTCACCGCCGACGTGGGTAAGCATATCTCTCTCTCTCTCTCTCTCTCTGTTGGCCTCGTCTCTTTTGTCCCGCCTTGTCTCTCTCTCACTCACTCCGCCGATGACTTCCACTGGTGGTCGCCGGTGGTTTTCAATTACAACTACAACTGCAGTACTACCAGGTCCTGCAATCCTTTCAGACCCCCAAAATTTCCGGCATGGCCGCCATGTGTCTCGCCAGAGACCCAAAATGTCTTACTTGCTTGTATGGTCTTTACATTTGTTATTTCTTGGTTCTTTCACTTCAAGATCCTATCCTTAAAAAAAAAAATTAAAAAAACAGAAGTGTGATTCGTTCTTTCACTTTAATGTCTTGCTGCTTTCTTCTAGGAATTGGACTAGCACTTAATTCCTTAGATTGGGTTTCGGTTTACAATGGATTTGCAATATAGGCACTGATTTCAGATATTTTGGGATTTAAAGGATTTATTATTTGTTTTTTGGGTGCAATGATGGAAGGTATAGAAATCTGATATTAACAAGCTTGAATTAGCTTATCTTAAATTCGATTGGATTTTAAATATAATTGTGGTGTTATTTGCTTGTCTAGTTTTGCTATTAAGTAACTCTAAGTAGGACAAATTGTTATTTCCTGTTTTATTTTAGATTAGTTTTTTTTTTTTATCTTTTTCGGGAAGAAGCAAAGATGGTTCCCATGATGCTGCTGCAGCAGAAGAAGAAGCAGCAAAGTCTGCGAGAAGGGCTGGAAAAAACCCAAACCCACACACAGCTTTAACAGATCAACTCCTACTTAGATACGTACACACACAGAGATAGTTGTATATACACAGACACATGCGTACACACAGTTAAGTGTGCAAACACACACGGACCCAAAGGGTTGTTGGATTTGGAAGATAGGAAGATGAAGAAATCATCGGCTTCTTTTGTTTGACCGCAGAGAGGGGGCAACCACCCTCGGAAACCTCCCTTCCTTCTGCAAGCTCAGGTGCAGGCCCAGGTGCAATCTCAGGTGCAAGCACAGCTTGTAGAGTTAGAGCAGCGACTAGCTCAGGGCCGTATTCTCACAGCTGATACTTTTGATCCACCGATTCAGACTCAGGTTAATAACTACACAATTTGTATTTAAATTTAATTCAATTGCTTTTAGAATATATATTTATGTTTCCTGTTAAATATATATTGTTTATTGTAGGCTCCGGACGCTGGCAGTGGTCACCAGGCGAGACACGAGTCCGTGGGTGAGGGCATGCATGATCCAGCAGGCTCGGATGATCAGCATCAAGTATAAATTAATGTTTTCTAACTCTAAGATAATTCAACTATATCTACTCCAATTTATTCTATAAATTTAAAATTTCAGTTTTATCTATAGATTCTTTATTATATATGCACATTGAGGAAAAAGTTCAAAGTTAATAATTTTGATGCTTAGAAATTAGAAATTTTGACATAGAAACACTAAAACAATTTATAAATTTTTAAACATAAAAACTTGCAACTTTGACACTTAGCAACCGAAAGTACGTTTAAGTTGAAAGTACGTTTAAGTTTAACTTAGAAACCGACACCTGCAGTGCCCGAAACCCTTGAAATTATATTTAAGTTGAAACTTTGACACTTACAAGCCAAAAGTTGCCCTCTAATGGCTTAAACCCAAGTGGACGGGCTCCGATGCCCGGTCAACTCGAGGGGAATGATATTTGGACCATTAAGTGACCTATAGGAATGAACGGCATTCAATCCGACGCCCTCGGTGCCCAAAAAAGTTGAAATATGTTTAAGTTGAAACTTAGAACTCAGAAGTTGCCCTCTAACGGACCAAATTGAGTAGACGGGCTCCGATGCTTTTCAAACTCAAGGGCACGATCTTTGGACCATTAGTGACTTATCAGAATGAACAGCGCACGAATTTGACGCTCGGGTTGCGTAGAACATTTGAAATTACATTTAAGTTGAAACTTTAATACTTAGAAATCAAAAGTTGCCCTTTAATGGCCCAAACCAAGCGGACGGGCTCCGATACCCGCCAAACTTAAGGGGAATGATCTTGGACCATTAGTGACCTGTTGGAGTGAACGGCATGCGAATTCGACACCCGGGGTGCCCAGGAAAAGTTGAAATATGTTTAAGTTGAGACTTGAAACTTAAAACTCAAAGTTGCCCTCTAATGGCCCAAATTGAGTAGACGGGCTTCCGATGCCCGTCAAACTTGAGCAGCACAGTCTTTGGACCATTAGTGGCCTGTCGAAACAAACGGCGCGTGAATCGAATGGTTTGGGGTGCTCGAAATCATACAAAACGTTTTTTAATTTTAAAATTTTGAACTATATCACTCTTAATGTTAATTTTACGAAGTTTTATTTATATTTACAATTTTGTTGACTAATAAAATTCATTTTTGTTTCAGGTTTGATTGACTGGTACTACAGTGGACATCTTGTTTTGTTCTTTTTCCTTTTCTTTAAAATTGTATAAGAATTTTTACTTCTTTTGTAATTCAAAGACATTGCACATGTATTTATAAAAATGAAAAGTTTTTTATTAGCTTATTTAATTTCTTACTATGTAGTAAATAGTTTACTTTAATTTTGTATTTAGTTTATAAAACTCTAAAATTGGTATAGGTACAACTATCAAATGACAAAAAATTAAGTAAAAAATGAAAAAAAAAAATTGGTAAGTATTAGCGACCCGCCTAAGGGGTCGCTAAAAAAAGGTCCTATAAAATTTTAGTAAAACACTTTCAGCGACGGCTAAAGTAGAATGGGCTGTCGCTAAAAATGACTTTTAGCGACTGCCATAGTGGTCACTAAAAGCTCAAGTGGTGGTCGCTAAAAATACTTTAGCGACTGCCATACTCATTTAGGAGGTCGCTAATAATGTGAAAACAACCACCCTTAGCGGTCGCTAATAGTCAGTAGCGACGAAGTTTCCGCGGCCATCTAATAGCAGTCACTAAAAGGTATTAGCAACCGTTTGTTTATTTTTAGCGACTGCCAATGGCGGTCACTAATGATCTTTTTCCTACTAGTGATACGTAGGTGTGAATAAATTGTGAGATTAATGACAACCGGACCTAGAATGAAATTCTTATTTCTACTTGTGATTTCATTGATTTTTTGATTTTTGAAAAATTATGTCATTTCTAATTCGGTACACCATATAAAGTTAGATGATTAACTCCCATAGAGCGATCAATACCGTGTTTCGTCGGAATGAACTTATATTAATTTGTTAAATGGATGAACTTATATTTCATTTTGTCAAAAAAGAAAAGATAGAAAGGGAAAGATATGCAAGGAAACAGCACGTGCAGTTTCATATTTAAATTCGAAGCTAATGGCTAAATTTTAGTGCTAAATTTGCTTATTAGTTTTCTACCTCAATGACGTCTATTTCTCGGCTAACACAGCCGCATGTGCAAGCAGTTTGCTTTTAAAATTTTCATTTTTTTTAATCTCCTAGTACAAGCCCTTCAGGTTCATGCAGAGAATTTCGTTTTTCTATTCGGCGAAATCAAAAAGTGAGATTGAGAGAAAATCCATGGGGTTACATTAATTCCAAAAGGTCATATAAATGTACGTTTAAGCATCATTAAAGTCCTCATAGGATCGGTTACACATCTTTATCCAACTATAAAACCTTGCACATAGCGCCCTGTGAACCCAGGCCAATTCCAACCTACTAATTCAAACACTTGGCCTATCTTTATCAAAAGAAAAATAATGTCTATCCGGTAGCCCGTACGAAACCAGATGGCGGAAATATTCATTGGCATTCTCTCACTCCTTGTTGCCTGTGGCATAGCGCATGCTAGACTAGACGTGTACAACCAAACAATTAACCAAACCACTAGTATTAGACAAATTGAGTGCTTTAACCAGGGATCCGAAGCATCCGTGGTACAAGCAACCGTTGCCTGTGGAGGCTTATCCAGGATTCTTTGATTTTTTGACCGCTTGTCTCGATCGTTTAGGTCAAAAGGAATGCGTACACCACGTTTTCAATGAAATAATCGGAATCGAAAAAAATCTGAAAGATCTTAACTGCAGTTGTAAGGTTAAGGAAATAGGGCATAATTGCGTCATGGGATTGGCAGGGCTTACTGGTCATTTTAAAAAGTTCGAGGGTACTGCTCCTCATATCTACACCCTGGCTAGCGAACTGTTTTTTACAACTAAGAAGCTAACGAATTGCCCTGCTCCGGAACCTGCTCCGACTATGCCCTGAGTCTATATGCATACGAATGTTACTGTATCAGATGATCTAAGATGGTGTTTAATGTATATTGATTTAATCCTACGTCCAAGCGCTAGATGTTTATTATATTTGTTTCTCAAATAATTAGTGCAGTTTACTACAATACCAAGTATAATTATAAAGATAATTCCACACTAATTTTCGTTATGCTGCATCCTGGCAACATGATCGAAAACTTACAATCGTCACACACTAAAAGTGTGATCTTTTTATGTAAAAATTGAGATGAAAGAAATTTCACATGACCTTTTATCAATTTTGATCTCACTTTCTTTAAAAAATAGTGGTCAAAAATAGACAAATGATCCCGCTGAAAAAATTGGATAATTTTAAGAATAATAAAAATTCACATGGTAACCTCCTATCATGCCGTTGTGACATCATGTGACGCCTTGTCATCCTGACAACCTATATATTTGATATTTTTTTGTTGCTATTGAGAATTAAACTTGTGCCGTTTTTTGGAAGTTAGTGTGCTTGACCGCTAGCCCAAACGATCATTTATATATGCATTTTACATATCAATATACATAAACAATTTTTATCGTTTTTGGGATTGCAAAAAGTAATAAAATTATATTATTTTAATTTAATTATTTTAAGTCTTTTACCATAATTTATTATCACTTTTGTCAACCAATTAGTAGCTAAAAGCTACACTTTTCCGATCAATTAGTTGAGAGAAAAGATAAAAAATTTACTGTTATGTAATTATTTTAACTTTTTGTAATAATTTGAAATCATAACCAATAGAGAGAATCAAACGACTTAATAAATGATTTATGAAATATCCATCATATTTAATAAAAAAAGATCTTAAATCCTTTTCTTATTTTCCTTTAGTTCTTGTGTATAGCACAAATTTAATCATGACTCACAGTTTACCAAATATTCTTTTCGTTCCTATTATATTTTTAAAAGTAATTAGACTGCATTTAGTTTTAGTTTTGGAAAATTATTGTTCAAAATAAATTTTTGAAAACTATTTTAAGAATTTGATTTGTAATACAAAAATATTTTCAATGGTTATATTTCAAAGTGAATTCTAAAAAGACAAAAAAATGAAAATTTTTATTATTTCAATTTCTAAATTTTTATCACTTCCAACAAAATGTAAAATAATCTCACTTTTAATATAATTAATATTAATTATACAATAAACATTTATTAGATATTAAATATTTAATATTCGCGGGGCAATAATTCATACAAACTATGAAGGCTGCGCCCATATTTTCATTGATAAAAATAACGATTATACATGTAGCATTATTTAAATCTGATTTGGTAAACTTAGTTTTAGCATTAATCGAAGAACATTTTTGCCTATTCATCTAAGATAGTAGGTTTTGTTCAATACTAAATTAATTAAAATTAATAAATAAATGTTGCAACAAAATTTCTGAAATCTAATTTAAATTACATCAAGTCGTAAACAATGTTGTGATTGGACTTAACTCGTTACATATTTCTTTACTTAATTACACCTTTATATAGGATATAAATGATATAAAACTTGTGTTTTGTGCAGATTTTATCTTCAACTTTAAACATATGGAACATGTATTGAATTATGTCACAAGAAGAAGCAATTTGAGTATTATTAAGGATGCAAAGGAAGATTTGCTGAAACACATTTTGTTGAGTAAAGCCATCGGAGTAGATGAAGAATTTTCATGTGAACTTAATACGAGAAAGGAAAAATCAGCAATCTGGAAGTTCCTGAAGCAGAGTCCAATTCAAATTTGGGAATTGGCCCATCTAAATACAATTGCTGAGTGAACCAATTTCTGAAGTGGACGGCATATTCGAATACAACTGAAAACAATTCGAATGGTGGGTTATTTCCAGTAACGAATTCCATGTGACCTCAGCTGTTCCATGTGACAAGATTCCGAAAGACAGTGAGGGGCAAGATCTGTAATTAAGGGTGAATTGCATAACGGAATGAGGATTTTTGGGGCCGAAAGAATGAGTGGAGAGAGAAAGGGGGTGGGCATCACATGACCCACCCGTGGAAGATATACACATTCGGACAGAGAGCTGGAGAAAAAAAAAGGGTTTTTGGGGGCTGTCTTCTTTTTGTTTCTGTTATTGCTTGAGCTGAGAGGGAGTCTTTCATTTTTTTTTTTTTGGTTCTTCCGATTTCAACAGTTGTAATTAGATTTTCCATTGCAATTCAATTTCAATTCCAGATTTCAGATTTCAAATGTCTCAATTTCATCTTTCTACTTTTGTTTCTAATTTCCTGAGAATGATCGGCTAGTTTTTCTTGGGCCAAGGCAAGGACAATGTCCTGTCCAATGATTTCCAAGATGCCGTTCTTCATGGATTAATTTTGAGTTATTTGGTTATCAATCTTAGTTGTATCTAATTACTCTCAAAATCAATGGTCCATTGTCCGATTAACACTTGTTTACATATTTTATCAATGAGTTCATAGAAGTTGCTGAATTCAGAACTCTTATTGCAAATATGTATGGGAGTTGCTAGAATTAGATCTTCTATAGTCTTCATGATAGATTATGCACATCACTTGTTTGATCCATGGCTTGTATCATTTGAAATTAATTTTCTCCAAACATTAGAGCAACTAGAATTGATGATCTATTCACTCTTGGTATTTTGAGATTGATTTGGATAGGCATTGGAATTGTCTTGCCCATCTTTTTAATATCAAGTTTTAGTTAAGTTTAGTTTTCATTTCGAAACCCATTTCCAAAACCATCAAAAATTCCAAACCAGATTTCAATTCTGTTTACCATTCATGTGAGCCATGTTTTGCCTCTTTAATCCATTTGATTCAAACATGATTTTACTCCCTAGATCCCTGTGGATATGACCTGGTTCTTACCAGTTAATTGTGCTACAATGAAACCTTGCACTTGGGGGAGTTTGTCTCGATTTTCCTTACTCAACACCTTTGAAATCTGAATTTGCATCTTTATTTACATTTGAGAGTGAGGTAATTAAGCAAACACAAGCACAATTTTGGCGCCGTTGCCGGGGATCTTTGAAAAGCAATGGTGTTTTGAACTTTTGGAGCAAGGATTGGCAACATTACTCACCACCATCTTCAACAACAAAGCTACTAAGGCATTGGGTAATTTTGTTCCATTCTTATTTCCACCTCTAGTTTCATTTTTATAGGTTTTTGTTTTTAGTTTTAGTGTTTAAATTGTAGTTTCTGATTTTGAAAAAGAGAAAAAAAAATCTGAGTTTAGTGCTGTATTTTGTTTTGGATATCTAAATTTCTGAGTTGTTGATTTTCTGTGCTGAAATTTGATTTCTGGAATTTTGATATTCGAATCTGCTGCATATGATATGCGAATGCCTGAGTTTACCTCTGAATTGCTGATCTGTTTTGCTGTCATATTGCATTAAATCTGCTGAGTTTATGTGTGTGTGCAATCTGTTAACAGAAGAGTTGTTCAGAATTTTGTGAGAAGTAGTTGAAAAATCTAATTTCATTTGCTGAAATTCATCTTTGAATTTTTGTTTGACTTACTAAAATTTGCATTGAGTTGCTGTACATTCTGCTGCAATTTGTTAGAGGAAGAGGTCTGATTTTTCTTTGTGAATTGGTGATTTAGTTGTGAAGTTTGGAGGTGGGGTTGGAGTATATTCAAATCTGAATTTTCTGTGCATGTTCTTAAGATCTGGCAGACTTGTTGGAAATAATTCTGAGTTGCGTTCACCATCATCTCTAGCTGAATTGATTGAACTTGCTACATCTTACACATCATCTGAATCATCTGTGCACATGGATCCACCACCACCACCTGCTTTACCGGGCGGACCACCACCTCCTTTGCCGGAAGGTAGTGTTCATGGAGGGAATGATCAAATTGACCAAAATCTTTTTAGACCTCTCCGTGAATATCTCCATCCAGCTAGGCAAACAACACCATCATGCATTGTACTTCCCATTGGACATCATAATTTTAATTTTAAACCAGGAACAATTCAGCTTTTGTCTACTTTTCATGGCATGGATTCCGAAAATCCTTACATGCATATGAAAGAATTTGAGGATGTTTGTGGAACATGCATGGATAGGAATACAAATGAGGACATGGTTAGGCTTAAGTTGTTTCCATTTTCATTGAAAGATAAAGCAAAGATGTGGTTGAACTCATTGGAGCCTAGATCAATTGGAACTTGGAGGGACATGCAAACAAAGTTTTTGAAGAAGTATTTTCCAGCTAATAGAACAGTGATACTCCAACAACAAATCATGAATTTTGTGTGTAAGCCTAATGAAACATTTGCACATGCATGGGATAGGTTTAGAGAATTGTTGCAAGCTTGTCCACATCATGGTTTTGAGTCTTGGAGAATTGTTAACTTCTTTCATAATGCATTAACTCCAAATCTGAAAATGTTGGTTGCAACAATGTGTAATGGTGAATTTTATGATAAAACCGCTGAAGAAGCTTTGCATTTTTTTGATTCCTTGGTTGAAAATACTAAACAATGGGAGGTAGTTTCTCCATTTTCTGAGTTTTGTGACAGCATAGGTGCAAGAGGAAAGTTTCATCTCAGTGACACTGATGATCTTGGTGCTCGTTTGGCTGCATTGTCAAGGAAAGTGGAGTTGATGGAGCAAAAGAAGTAAGGATCAAAGGAAAAGGAAGTTAACTGTGTGTTGTGTGAAACTTCGGACCACAAGACGGACGATTGTCCCACACTCCCAGCTTTTAAAGAAGTTCTTTATGGTCAAGTAAATCCCCCACCAGCTGCAAGAAATTACAACTCAAATCAGGAGGTGAACAACTTTGCTTCAGGAAATCAGCCATATTCGAATGCTTACAATGCTGGATATAGAGGCCATTCGAATACATCCTGGAGAGCTGAGGCACAACACCAGCAGCAGCAGCAACCTCAACAACCTTTTCCACCTCAACCATTTCATTCCCAACTTTATCAACCTCAACAGAACACCAACAATTATCAGCCACCACATAAAAGATCATTGGAGGATACCTTGCAACAATTCATGCGAGGGTAAATTGGAACTAACAACCAAAATTCAAGGTTCCAAGATCAAACAAATAGGGCTATGGAAGACATTCGAAGTCAACTGTCAAAGCTCACTCAAGCTTTAACCTTGAGGGAAACAGGGAAACTTCCATCTCAGCCCAAACCAAATCCCACTGGCCAAGTGCATTTCAGTGAATCATCTTCTTCAAGTGCAAATGAGAATTTGGAACATGTGCAAGCTATTTCAACATTGAGAAGTGGAAAACAGATCTTGAAACCAGATTATGTTCCAATTGAAGAGGCAAATGAGCAAAATATGATAGAAGATGAGGAAGAAATCCAGCACAACACCAGCAGCAAAGCATTTGAACAGCAGCTTCTCACCGAAACAGAAGCTGAATTGCAGCAAAAGCAGCTACTAGAAGAGCAAAAACAGCAGCTGCACAGCAGATCAGAAATTGAAGAACAGCAGAAACAAAAGCTGGACAGCAGTCCAGAAGCTGAACAAAAACAGCAGCCGAGCAAGGAGGAGCAGAAAAACAGATTTCAGAGGAAAGAACAGGTAATTTCTAAAAATAAAAATGATTTTTTTGAAAATACAACCAAAGGTTTTGATGAAAAACAGTTTCAAAAGAGTGAAAAAGTTTATGGAAAGGAGAAAATTTCAAAAGAAAACCAGCTGAACAGCCCTGATTTCATTCCAAAAATTCCTTTTCCTCAAAGGCTGAACAAAGGAAATAAAAAGAAGTTGAATTCTGACATTTATGAACTTTTCAAACAAGTTAGAATAAACATTCCTTTGCTTGATGCCATTAAACAAAATCCATCTTATGGAAAGTTTTTGAAAGATTTGTGCACTGTCAAAAGGAGAATGAATGTCAAAGAGAGAGCATTTTTAACTGAACAAGTGAGCTCAATTTTGCAATTCAAAACCCCTCCAAAATATAAAGATCCGGGGTGTCCTACAATCGCATGCATCATTGGGGATAAGAGGGTAGATAGAGCCTTGTTGGATTTGGGAGCCAGTGTTAATCTTTTACCATTTTCTGTGTACCAACAGCTTGGATTAGGGGAGCTTAGACCTACTAGGGTGACACTTCAATTAGCGGATAGGTCAATCAAAGTCCCTAGAGGTATTGTAGAAGATGTCCTAATTCAAGTAGAGCATTTTGTCTTTCCAGTGGACTTTATAGTGCTTGATACCCAATCAATTCAAGGGCCACAACCAGCTGTCCCAGTCATCTTAGGAAGACCATTTTTGGCCACTTCTAATGCCTTAATCAATTGTAGAACCGGAGTCATTAAGTTGTCTTTTGGTAATATGACCATTGAGAAGAACATCTTTAGTGTGACCAAACAACCAAGTGACCATGAGGAGATAGAGGAAGTAGATTTGATTCAAACCATGACACAAGAGCATTTTGATAGAGAGTACTTAGATGACCCATTAGAAAGAGCTTTAGTGAACAGTGATCAAGTAGATTTCCTAGATGATTGTGACTTGGAAAATTTTGGTGGAGGAGAATTTGAGGAAATGAAAAAATCAGTGATGTCAGTGAATCAGTGGAGGCCCACTTTTGAGTCTTTAGAGCTGCCCACAGTCAAAGCAGAGTCATCCTTTGAGAAGCCACCTGTACCTGAGAGAAAGCCTCTACCTAATGACTTAAAATATGTATTTTTGGGTGAGGGAGAGTCCTATCCAGCTGTTATTTCTTCTCAGCTGAGTTTGGACCAAGAAAGTAAGCTGGTTGATGTCTTGAAAAAACATAAAAGAGCTTTGGGATGGACCATAGCAGATTTGCAAGGAATTAGTCCTTTGATTTGTACTCATAGGATCTTTTTGGAGGAGGATGCTAAACCCATTAGGCAAATGCAAATGAGAATAAACCCAAACATGAAAGAAGTGGTTAGGGGGGAGGTAATCAAGCTATTGGATGCTGGAATTATCTACCCTATTTCAGACTCTAAATGGGTTAGTCCAACTCAGGTAGTGCCTAAGAAATCTGGAGTGACTGTGGTGAAGAATGAACAAGATGAATTAGTTCCAATGCGCATCCAACAGGATAGCGCATGTGCATAGATTATAGAAAGTTAAATGCAATCATAAGGAAGGATCATTTCCCTCTTCCATTCCTAGATCAGGTATTGGAAAGAGTGGCAGGACAGGCATTTTACTGTTTCTTGGATGGATACTCTGATCAAATTTAGATTGCATTAGATGATCAGGTGAAGACCACATTTACTTGTCCATTTGGTACATTTGCATATAGGCGCATGCCTTTTGGTCTTTGCAATGCTCCTGCAACCTTCCAAAGATGCATGATCAGTTTGTTTATTGACTTTGTGGAGAAATTTCTTGAAGTGTTCATGGATGACTTTTCAGTTTATGGGAGTGACTTTGATTTGTGCTTGGGGAATCTGGAGAAGGTTTTAGCAATATGTGAAGAGAAAAATTTGGTGTTGAATTAGGAGAAATGCCATTTTATGGTAACTCAGGGAATAGTTCTTGGTCATATAGTGTCTTCTAGGGGGATAGAAGTAGATAGAGCAAAAGTTGAAATTATTCAAAAACTTCCTACCCCTAGATGTGTCAAGGAAGTCAGATCATTTTTAGGACATGCAGGTTTCTATAGGAGATTCATTGCATCATTCAGTGCCATTTCTAGACCTTTGTGTAATCTCCTAGGCCAGGACGTTCCTTTTGATTGGACATCAGATTGTCAAGCTTCATTTGATAGACTTAAGGACTTGCTCACTTCAGCTCCCATTATGCAGACACCAGATTGGACTCTACCCTTTGAGATCATGTGTGACGCTAGTGATAGTGCCATTGGTGCAGTCTTAGGTCAGAGGAAGGAGAGGAAGTCACATATGTTATACTATGCTAGCAAATCCCTTAGTGATGCACAAAAGAACTACACAACTACTGAGAAGGAGTTGCTAGCAGTAGTATATGCATTGGATAAGTTCAGATCATACCTAGTGGGATCTCATGTCATTGTATTTACTGACCATACAGTATTGAAGTATCTTTTGACCAAATCTGATGCCAAGCCTAGACTCATTAGGTGGATTCTTTTGCTTCAAGAATTTGATTTAGAGATCAAAGATAAGAAGGGAGTTGAAAATGTAGTTGCTGATCATCTTTCTAGACTCCCACATCAGGACTTAGCATCTTTTGAGTCACCTATTAATGAGACATTCCCTGATGAGCAGTTTTTTCATATAGATTCCTCAGAGACACCATGGTTTGCAGATATAGCCAATTATTTGGTTTCAGGTGTGGTGCCCTCTCATTAGACCATGTTAGATAAGAGAAAATTTTTTAGGAATGTGAGGAACTTTTTCTGGGATGATCCATATCTATTTAAGTATTGCTCAGATCAGGTCATTAGGAGATGCATACCCGAGAGTGAAGCTCATAGTGTCATTAGTTTTTGTCATACTCTCGCATGTGGAGGTCATTTTTCAGCTAGAAAGACAGTGGCAAAGATTTTGCAGAGTGGATTGTATTGGCCTACCATGTTTCGGGATGTGCATACCTTTTGTGTTGCCTGTGATAAGTGTCAAAGACTTGGTAAGCTCACTAGGAGGAACATGATGCCACTTCACCCTATTATGTGCTTATATCTTTGATTGTTGGGGTATGGACTTCATGGGACCATTTGTGAATTCATTTGGTCATGAATATATCTTAGTGGCTGTTGACTATGTTTCAAAGTGGGTGGAAGCCATTCCAACTAGGACCAATGACCACAAGGTAGTGATTAGATTCTTGAAGGAGAATGTGTTCTCAAGATTTGGAATGCCAAAAGCCATGATAAGTGATAGAGGAACACACTTTTGCAATAGGCATGTGGGGCTTTTGATGAAGAAGTATGGGGTATTGCACAAGGTTGGAACATCTTACCATCCCCAAACAAGTGGACAAGCTGAGTTAGCTAATAGGGAGATCAAAAGAATCATTGAAAAAAAAGTGAATCCCACTAGAAAAGATTGGTCTTTGAAATTGGTTGATGCACTTTGGGCTTATAGGACTGCCTACAAGACTATTCTAAGCATGTCTCGTTATAGGTTGGTGTATGGAAAAGCTTGTCATCTTCCTGTGGAACTTGAACACAAGGCTTATTGGGCTGTGAAACATTTCAATGAAAACATCAATGAAGATGGATTTCAAAGGAAGTTGCAACTTAGTGAGTTGGAGGAGATCCGAAATGATGCATATGAGAATGCCAAGATCACCAAGGATAGAGTGAAGAAGTGGCATGATGCACATATCCTTAAAAGAGAGTTGGTTGTGGGTCAAAAGGTTTTGTTATATGACTCTAGGTTGCACTTGTTTCCCGGAAAGTTAAAGTCAAGATGGAGTGGTCCATATGTGATTCAGAACATCACTGAGTTTGGGGCTGTTGACATTCAAAATCCAACCTCCAAGAATATTTTTAGAGTGAATGGACATAGATTGAAAGAGTATCATGAGAATTTCATTGCTGAAATTGAGAGTTGGGATCTTGAAGATCCCTCGGATTATGGTTGATTGAGGAGAGAAGTCCGTTTTGTACCATAGTAGTTTAGTTCTTCTTTTTATTTAGTTCTTTTCTGTTATTAAAAAAAAAAAAAAAAACTTTTTCAGTTTGCAAGTCTAACAATTGGTTGCAGCATTCAAATATGGAAGTAGTAGCTTATTGAGGAGATGGAGCATTCACTGTTCTGTAATGCAAGTATGTTCAAAGTTGGTTTGATCAGCCCACCCAATTGGTACAATTCATGAGCAGAAAATTTTCAATTTTCTGAAGTGCATTTCATGGGACTTAAGTGATTTGAACTGAGTTAAATTGCTGTAACACTGCTTTGCATTCAAATGAGCTGTTCTTGGAGTATGTTGCACTAACCAGGTTGGGGGAAATTACATTGGAAGCATTCTAAATTTTCAGCACCTCAACTCAATTAATTAAGCTCAATTAAGCTTATTAGGTACCCTCTTCTCTCAGAACTTTATTGCTTAACTTGATCTTACATTGGGGACAATGCTCACTTTTAGTTGGGGGGGGGAGGATCATAATCTAAGATTCTATTTTGAGTGACATTGGTTGCATTGACATGATTTATTGTGACTAGAATTGCTTGAGTTGGTTTTTCTGAATTGCTTGTGATTGAGATTCTCTTGTTTAGCTTGCAAAAATTGGTTTAAAAAAAAAGAATTTTGAAAATTTTTAGCATTTTTTTATTGCATAATATTTCTAGGATTAAGTGTTTTTAGGAATAAATTTAGTGTAAAAAAAAAAATGGCTTGAGTTTTTTTTTTTTTTAGGAACCATCACAGAAATTGGTTTGAGAAACACTCAGGTGCTGATTTACTGATAAAATGTATTCGAATGGGGAATTGGATATTCGGATGAGCTCAAGATTGGTTCAATAACCCGACCCGTGACCCCTCATATTCGGATGTTTAATGAAACCCTATCTGAATGAATTATCAGCACCGGCCTCCTTATTTCCCTCCAACTACTCAAATTAAAGTCGTTGGCGAGGGTTGGGATTTTTTAATAGAGAAGGACAAGAGCTAGGGTTTTGGGTGATCAGTGATACACAAAGAGAACAAAGGGAAGGGATTTCCGCTGAGCTGATATCTGTAACAATGGCACCAAGGAGGAAGATGACAGCGCCTGGGCCATGAAGAACGAGCCAACGCCTGAGGGCACAACATCTAGGTAAGAAATCTGCTCCTGTTGTTTCTGAGCCCATAGAAATTGACATATCTGAATCTACACTCCCTTCTTCTGACAATGAAATCCAACCACCCCTTGAGCAAGAACACTCATTGGGTGGCAATGAGGGTAATGAGCCTATCCTAGAAGCAGAGGCTCCTGATATGGCCATTCCAGATGAACTTTATTCCAACCCGCGTTTTGCAAACCCAGCATCTGAAAAGAGGTATACGGATGGGTATGCAAAACGAGCAGTTCTATGTGAAAGAGGGATCCTATTAGATGACTATACAGAGCAGCCTTATGAGTTGAAAGGCATGCTTGTAGACAGGGGATGGTCTGATTGGATAACTGTTAACCTGAGAGCTATAGTACCCCTAGTCAAAGAATTTTACTCAAATGCTGTGATGGGAAGAGAGGGAAGCAAAGAGATTCACACTAAGGTGAGGAAGATACCTGTAGTGATAACCCCTGAGTTGATAGCAAGAGCTACTGCACTTCCCTTAGGAAATACCCCTAATGCAACCCCACAGCAACAAGCTGCGTGGACAGAGCAGCTGAGTAAGGAAAACTTGGTAAAATTACTGTCAGGGAATTCCCAAGCTAAATGGGATGGAGTTAGAATGTCAAGGGGAGACCTCACTGATAAGAGCAGGGTGCTGCATATGTTGGTGTGTTCCAAGATTCTTCCTCATGCATATGTGTCCTGTGACAGTGACACAAGCTGAGCTCATTGGGAAGTTGCTAATAGGCATCCCTTTTGATTTAGCTAATCACATTTGGACTATCATAGCCACGGCAGTGGAGAAGCCTGGAGTGAATTCTGGTTTACCCTTTGGAGGATTAATAACAAAAATTTTACAAAGTCATGGAGTGAAAGAGAAAGCAGGTATGGAAATGGTCAAGCCGGCTGCAAGAATTGCAAAGACATCTATGAAGAGGAGCCAAGGCCAACTGGCAAGAAGAGTGATCAGGGAACCACAGGGTGAGCAGCAACCAGCTGAGGAAGTAAGGACTGAGGAGATTACTCTGCGGAGTTTACATGAAATGGTGAAGGATGTCCAAGGAAAACAGGCTGAATTGACTGCTGAGATGAAGAGTTTGAAAGAGCAACAAGAGAAGAATCATCAGCAAGTGATTGAAATGTTAGAAGGATTGTATGAACCAGCTGCCTCAGGAGGTTTCGAACCTACTTAGTGATGGTTATGTGATCCTTTGTTTTGGCACATAAGCTGAAATCTGTGCATGGATTCTTACAAAAAAAAAAAAAACTTAGAGCCATGTTTTGTTAGGTTGAAAATTAGGACCTTTTGGTTTTGTTTTATTTTTGCTTTGGTACTTTTCTGGATTTTGGACAACATTGACCATGAATTTGGTGAAATTTGGGTGGAGAATTGAGCTTGAACAAAAGGAATGCTGTTATGATCTATTTTCTTTTTAAAATTAGCTTCTTGTGTTTTGAATGGATGGAATTTCATAGTTGGGATTTTAAGTGATGCCAACTGTCGAGCTTTAAGTTTTAAATTTGGAATTTGAAATTTGTGATATGTTTAGTTTGCTTAATTGTTGAATTGATTGTGAGTAGATTTAGTTTTTGACTTGTTAACTTGAATATAGATACTCATAAATGAACTTCTTAATTGGACTATGTATTATATCACTTCCCAGCCATAGTGGAGACTTAAACCTGAAGTGAGTTTTTGAACCTTTAAACTTTGTTCATGAGAGACTTACATTTACTCAAAAAAGCTTTAAAAGCTTTAAAGTTTTTTGCACTTCAGTTCTTTCAATAACTCCAAATACAATACTTTGTTTTGGGTGTTTGTGAAATTGTGGATGAATTGAACTTGATTCTTGGTTCTTTGCTGTAATGGTTGAGTGGAATGACACTATGGAAATGACATTAGGTATTTTTTTTTTTTTTTTGTAACATTTGTGCCTATTACCTTTCTTTGAGGAACATCACCTTTGTAACCGAATTTGAGCCTTAATAGAGTATTCATATTTCCTTCTTTCCACCTCCTTATTCCCTTAACCATAATGAATGCTCTTTAGCCTTCCTAATATATTTTGGAATACACTGAAAGTAAGGGGGGAAGAGCAATGAAAAAATTGCAGGATTGTGGGAGTAAGAAAAGAAAAAAAATAGATGGAAGAAAAGAAAAGTTTGGTGATGTAGAAAAATCAAAGAAAAACACTTTGGCCATGAATTTCAGTTTTTCAATCTCAGTTTCTAGATTTCAAAAAAAAAAATGAAAAAATTTTTTTTTTGAAATAAGGGTGTGATTTGGTAGAACTGCGGAAAGGTAGTGGTATGATAATTTTAGTGTTCCAAAATATCTTGAACTCCCTATCCCTCCTTTGAATCCTCCTATTACATCCCAATAGCCTCATTATAACCTAATGCAAGTCCTAATGGATCCATAGAAGAATTCTCATTCAATTATGAAAGCTAGGAATTGAGAATGCATGGTGAAAATTCTGAAATAAACTCACTGCATCATTCTTTCATGGAGTTATGGCAAGTCCTTTTATTTCTTGAATAAATCGTTCTTCACTTATGATGCTACCTTCTAGAATTTGATTTACATTTACTCTTTAAAAAGGGGCATCTTGAGTAAAACCTTGTGTGATCTATTTTCTTGTGAGTGGATTCCAAGGTGAGAATTGAAGTCGAAACTTAGGGAGATGGTGTGATGCAAAAATTCAAGATAGAGTTTGATTTTAGAGATTTAAATTGAGTTAACAGGTTAAGAGCTGAATTTTCATACTTGGTTCAAATATTTAGCAAATTTTACATGCCGCACAGAATTTCAAGATTTTAAATTGTTATCTTAAATTCCTTGGCTTGTGGTATTGATTAACATTCTATAGTTATGATTTACCATTCATTTAGAACTTGAGATGCTGTCCTTAGGAATGCTCTTTACAGACCTGCAAACCCAAAAATAAAGCTTTTGGTTGTTTTTAAGGTAGCCCTCTTACTTTAGACATTACTAGGGACTAGTAATGTTGTAGTTGGGGGGTGTGATTGGACTTAACTCATTACATATTTCTTTACTTAATTACACCTTTATATAGGATATAAATGATATAAAACTTGTGTTTTGTGCAGATTTTATCTTCTACTTTAAACATATGGAACATGTATTGAATTATGTCACAAGAAGAAGCAATTTGAGTATTATTAAGGATGCAAAGAAAGATTTGCTGAAACACATTTTGTTGAGTAAAGCCATCGGAGTAGATGAAGAATTTCCATGTGAACTTAATACGAGAAAGGAAAAATCAGCAATTTGGAAGTTCCTGAAGTAGAGTCCCATTCAAATTTGGGAATTGGCCCATCTAAATACAATTGCTGAGTGAACCAATTTCTGAAGTGGACGGCATATTCGAATACAACTGAAAAGCATTCGAATGGTGGGTTATTTCCAGTAACGAATTCCATGTGACCTCAGCTGTTCCATGTGACAAGATTCCGAAAGACAGTGAGGGGCAAGATCTGTAATTAAGGGTGAATTGCATAATGGAATGAGGATTTTTTGGGGCCGAAAGAATGAGTGGAGAGAGAAAGGGGCGTGGGCATCACATGACCCACCCGTGGAGGATATACACATTCGGACAGAGAGCTGGAGAAAAAAAAAAGGGTTTTGGGGGGCTGTCTTCTTTTTGTTTCTGTTATTACTTGAGCTGAGAGGGAGTCTTTCAATTTTTTTTTTTTGGTTCTTCCGATTTCAACAGTTGTAATTAGATTTTCCATTACAATTCAATTTCAATTCCAGATTTCAGATTTCAAATGTCTCAATTTCATCTTTCTATTTTTGTTTCTAATTTCCTGAGAATGATCGGCTAGTTTTTCTTGGGCCAAGGCAAGGACAATGTCCTGTCCAATGATTTCCAAGATGCCGTTCTTCATGGATTAATTTTGAGTTATTTGGTTATCAATCTTAGTTGTATCTAATTACTCTCAAAATCAATGGTCCAATGTCCGATTAACACTTGTTTACATATTTTATCAATGAGTTCATAGAAGTTGCTGAATTCAGAACTCTTATTGCAAATATGTATGGGAGTTGCTAGAATTAGATCTTCTATAGACTTCATGATAGATTATGCACATCACTTGTTTGATCCATAGCTTGTATCATTTGAAATTAATTTTCTCCAAACATTAGAGCAACTAGAATTGATGATCTATTCACTCTTGGTATTTTGAGATTGATTTGGATAGGCATTGGAATTGTCTTGCCCATCTTTTTAATATCAAGTTTTAGTTAAGTTTAGTTTTCATTTCAAAACCCATTTCCAAAACCATCAAAAATTCCAAACCAGATTTTCAATTCTGTTTACCATTCATGTGAGCCATGTTTTGCCTCTTTAATCCATTTGATTCAAACATGATTTTACTCCCTAGATCCCTGTGGATATGACCTGGTTCTTACCAGTTAATTGTGCTACAATGAAACCTTGCACTTGGGGGAGTTTGTCTCGATTTTCCCTACTCAACACCTTTGAAATCTGAATTTGCATCTTTATTTACATTTGAGAGTGAGGTAATTAAGCAAACACAAGTATGTTGTTTGATAGAAGTATGGAGAAAGAAATAACAATATTGTCCCTCATTCTTTTATCTCGCTTTTTTTTTTTAAAATGATTTTTCTCATTTTTTTATCTCTATTTTTTCTAGAGATGTTTCCGCTGATCTTTTATCTCATTTTTTTTTTTAAAGATGGTTTTTATTAATCTTTGATCTTGATTTTTTCTGGAGATGATTTCCACTGATCATTTATCTCATTTTAAATACAAATACTGTTTTAACAAAACTGAGATAGAAAGTATTAAAAGTAACATTTTATATCAATTTGTAATTAGACTAAGATAAAAAATTTAGCTCACAAATGTTTATCATATTTTTTCTAAAGCCGTAATCCTTGTAAATCTCCTAATGTGATCTTTAACAATTGTTGTATTAATGTAACGAGTAGTTTAACATAATTTGGCTTATCCAAGATTTTTTTGATTTTTTGTTTATTGATCTATGATAGTAGATTTTATAGCATATTAAATTAATTAAAATTAATAAATAAATGTTACAACAAAATTGAAATCTAATTTAAATTATATAAAGTGATAAAAAATTTTTTTGACCGAGATATAGAGAAAGAAATAACAATAACGTCTTTCATTCTTTTATCTCGCTTGTTTTTAGATATGATTTTTCTTAGTTTTTTATCTCAGTTTTTTCTAGAGACGTTTTCACTGATTTTTTATCACGGTTTTTTTATGAGATGGTTTTCACTCGATCGTTTTTTAACTGGGTGTTTTTTCCTAGAGTTAGTTTCCACTAATCTTTTATCTTATTTTTAATGAAATTACAGTTTTGACAAAATTGGGAGAGAGAGTATTAAAATTTACCTTCTATCTCAGTTTTTTAATTAGACTAAGATAAAAAATTTAGCTCACAAATTTTTATCATACTTTTTCTAATACCATGATATTTATAAATCTCCTAATGTGATGTTTATCAATTATCCTATTAATATAATGAATAGTTCAACATAATTTGGCTTATCTTATCAAACCATAAATTATATGTTTTCCACAATTATATATCCAAGTTAGTGAAGTCCCACGAGACATATGGAAAAGGTTTTATTTTGATTGCCTTTTTTTTTTTTTTTGTGGCGCAAGACTGTTTTCCGTAGACTAAATTGGAGCCTACAGGAGTTACGACTAGAAAATAGTTAGGACATACATATGTGTGAATAAATTATGAGATTAATGACAAACCGGACCTAGAATTAAATTCTTATTTCTACTTGTGATTTTCATTGATTTTTTGGTTTTTGAAAAATTATGTCATTTCTAATTCGGTACACCATATAAAGTTAGATGATTCACTCCCACAGAGCGATCAATCCCGCATTTCGTCGGAATGAACTTATATTAATTTGTTAAGTGGATGAACTTAACAAAGTTCCAATTTTTGGCATTCTATAAGTTGAAAGGAGAGAAGTTGGGGGGAGGGGAGAATGAAATGAAAAGCACTTTATCCCTTGATTCCCTAAGACATGCACTTTGAATTCCTTATCATTCATTTGTTAACCAAATACCCTATAGCCAAGTTACAACTTAGTAAAGACCTAATGAACTTTAGGTGAAAGATATTTTGAAGGAGCATTGATTTAAGTTGTGTGATCAACTAAAGTTATCTTCAACATCTTGTTCTTCACGGTCAACTTCTCGTTTTGCTTGTGGAACTTTTGATAGTCAAGATATAGTTGTTCATAAGCATCTTCAAAATCTATCTCTTTACTTTCACAATCATGTTTTGATTTTTCCTCTAAAGAATCTTTCTTTGAATTCTTGGAACCAGATGAGTCTTTAGAGCTTACAGATCCCAAGCTCCTTGCCATGAAAGCTATGAAGTTTCCTGGAAAATCATCTGAAGATGATGAAGTACTTGATTCATCTGTACCATCCAAGGTTGCATTTAGAATCTTTTTCTTGATCTTCTTATTCCCACAATCCTGGGTTATATGACCATAACCCTTGCACTCATAGCACTTCACCCCTTTAAACCTATTTTTCTTTTTTTTTTTGGGTTCAAAAAAATTTTCACCCTCGGATTTATCATTCTTCTTAAATTTTTTCAGATTTTCTGCCTTCTCTACAGGGATACATCTAGCAATTAATAGGATGACGTTTTTCTCTCAAAAATATACCTGCCCTGATACCAATTGAAAATATGTACTATGCTGATAACAATCCCAAACAACCAATCCACAAACACACAGTGATGGAAGGCGAGATAAACAAAATGAAGTAACCCACGAAGGGAAACCTTAAACAAAACTTTCACTAAAATCAAACGTTGGTTACAAACTCACACTCTCAATAGATTGACTCCTTGACTCTATACTCTGTTGACGTTTGCTCGACTACTTGATTCACCAACTCCTTTAGTGAAAGCTCTTCGACTCCTCAAAGGCACAACACCGAATCCTCGGCAACCTCTCGTGTTGAATCCTCAGCTCTTTAAAGATTCGAACTCCTTTGAATCACACAGATGAAAGAATGCTTGGCTAAGTTGTTGAGAGAACTTTCTGACTTTTCTCACTCACAAACTTGATGTGATTATCTCTCAATGAAACCCTGAAGTTGTCCAATATATATAACCACAAAAATCGGGCCAACTCAGGTTAAAAAAAGTAGAAGATAGTGTTGGAAATAGTACCTCACGGGAAGGGAGCACCCCTGGCCTTCCCGCGATCTTCCGCGTGGGCTTCCCGCGAATCAGAGCAGTCTTCCCGCACGGCCAAAGTACAGAAAACACCTCTCAGCTTTTTTCTGCAGCAAAGTGCGGCCTTCTCGCGTAATTCAATTCTGAACCTCTTCAGGACTTTTAGCCACTTTGGAAACTTGATTTTCTGAGGCCTTTTAGAATTCTAATCTTCTTAAGAATCTAGTGTCTTAGCCTACACTAAGTCTAAAGTACAAACAATTCAATTTGATCATGGATTTTGCCAATTTACAAGTTTAGCCTTAACAATTTTAGTGACTTTGCTCAATTTTCACACAAACATAGTTAATTTGCATATTTAGTTGAAATGGGCTGGAAGAAAAGCTTGAACATGAATATTTATCTGCAAAAATCATTTTACCATGCTTAAATTTTGAATTCTTCTCTTGATTTTGTTATTTGTTAAATACTTTTAGAAAAGGATGGTGAAAGTAAAAGTTTTGGTCCAATGTGAATTTACGAGTTCTAATTCTAAATTCTTTTTACGAATTTGTTCATTGTTAGCGATTTTGGAAAATAATTTTAAAAGTAAAAATCTATGTTGAATTTCCAAAGTTTAACATCTAAATTTCTTTTAACGCAAATTCTTAGGAATTATAGCACTACTATGGATCTACCTGTGAGTTCTATTTCGTGAATTTTATTCTAGCATGAACTACAATTGGGTAGGTGAATTTAGATTGGGCCACCATTTGTGTTGGGTGGACTTAGGATGCTTTGTACTACCCAATTGTAGGTTTTCAGGCTTACCCTTGTATTGATTAGATGCTATTGCTTTGCTTGTAGACAATGGGTCCTAGAAAACTGCCAGCTCACCGAAATATTTCTCGAATTGACTATGATGATCATAGGCTCTTATAAGAAAAAAGAAACTAATTTTGGGAAGTTTTGGGAGAAAAAGGCTATTATCTTAGAAAGATTTTGGGAAATTGAAGACTTTCGAGGGGAAGAATTTGAGCAGTATTAGATTTTTTTTGAGAGGGGTTGGCTTCAATTTGCTCATTTTCAACCTAGTTATATACCTGAGGTAGTTAGGGAGTTTTGTGTCCATCTCATTAAGTTTGAGGAGGATGAGGGAAATGTCATCCATAGTTATGTAAGGGGAGCTAATATAGATATCACTCCTGCTCACTTTGCCAAAATATTAAACCTTCCTCATCCCGGTATGCCTGATTTCCCCTTTGCCCTTGGAGAAACCCTATCCATGCAAACTATTGCACATGAAATTTTATTAGAAGGGATAAACTGGCCAGCTAAGGGTCAAGTTAAAGTTGCTAATCTGAACAACAAATACTAGCCTATTCACATGTTTAGTTATTCAAATTTACTCCCTTTAGGATGCACTTCTGAGTATGGTGAGTGTCGAGCTTAGTTCATTTATGCAATTAGCATGGGGAAAGTGATTGATTTACCTCTCTACCTTTGGGAGTACTTAAAGAATTTTCAAGAGCACCCCAAGAGGCAGGGAGGCATTCCATTTGGGGGCTTTCTAGCTGAGTTGTTTAGGAGCTATCATGTGAATCTCCCAATTGATTTACAAATAGCTGTATCATTGGGTGCCCTCAATTATCAGTCTTTTATGAAAGCTAGGTTACCATCTGAGAGAGGGAGGAAAAGACAAGCCACTGCTCCATATCATAAAGAAGGGGAAAGCTCTTAGGCTAAACCTTAAGGACAAGAAGCAGTGGAGGAAGTCACAATTCATCAACTAGTAGAGATGCTTAGGAGCCAGGGTACTTGACTTGATCACATTGAGGCTATCATAAATGAGAACAACTAGCCACTTTGGAGCCTTTATGAGCATTAGTTTGGCATTGGAGCTCCATTTCCACCACCTCAGTAGATAGATTTTGATGATGTCACTTTTCACTTTTTATATATATCTTTTTTTGAGAATTTAGAGAGTGAACTGTTTGAATGTGTGTTGGTTATTTCATTCTTATTTTGTAATTTAACACTCATGATGAATGTCATAACCTACGTGCATGTTCTTTAATTATGTTTTACTTTATTTATTATTTTTAGAAATTTTAATTGCCCTTTTTTCTGTTTTATTTTTCTGTTATTTCTAGTTACCTCATGTTTGGCACTACTTTATTATGGAACATTATTGTTGAGACTAGTTTGAATTGATTTTATAGCACAGGTTGAAAATGTTTGACACATCTAACATCATCATTAAAGAGCAAAAAAGTGAAAACCTTATGACCGCTTCTAATTAGTGCGTCTAAATAACCCCCAAGTGTAAGGGTGTGCGGTGTAGTTTTAAACTCGGTGAGTCCGAGGTCGAATCCACAGGGAATCTAATGTTAATTTTTTCCTAAGTTATTTTGGTTTAATTAATTTACTATTTTAATTTATTAAACGAAAAGATTAAAGGTTTGATTTGGTTTTGAAAGATTGTTTACAAAATAAAATAAGGCTAATAAACTAAACATAACAACTCAATAAAACATAAATTTAAACTAAATAATTTAATACCAACTAATTAACTATTGAAAACTAATAAAATACTAAAAGCAGAATTTAAATTCAGTTTTAACAAATCTAATGAACGCATATTGATTTAGCTTACAAATTAGGGCGGATCCAATTTTTAGGTTGAATAACAAAGTTTACCTCGGATTGAAATCACATTTAGGATTAATAACCCAGTAAAGATTTTCAATAGAGATTATTTAAATAAAAAGTTCCCTCAACCCAAAATCTCGTTTAGGATAAATAGGTTGGTAAAGATCTTCAATAAAAATCCATTTGAAAATTAGTTTAGCTCAATCCGAAATCACGTTTAGGATAAATGGATTGGTAAGAATATTCAACAAAAACTCATTTGATTCGGATTTATTTTTATTTATTTCAAAAGTATTAAGAAAGTTTTAATCTTATAAAATTATCAGGGATTTCAGAGAATGTGATCAATTTTATAAGTTTTCAAAAGCTTTTGTATAAATGAAAATTGAATCCGTATAAATGTATTCAACCTTAGTTTTGGATCCGCCCATCTTTGATGAGCTAAATCAATACAAACTCTTAATCTAACACTATAACAATCAAATAAACAAAATAATGAAAAAGTAGAGGAAGAGATACATACTTCATAGATGAACTCATGAAAATGAATATGCAAACTTCAATCCACAAACTTGAATGTACAGAAACTCTCCTTCTCTAAAAATCTCTATTCAGAAAATAAAACTAAAACTAAACTATCTTTAAAAAAAAAAAAAAAAAAACTTCTGTAATAAAACATTCTCTGCCGAAATCGCCCCTCCTCCCATTTTATGTCAATCTCTATCTCTATATATATAAATTACATCAAATCGATTCTCCATATGGCATTCCGTAGCATTGCCAAAAACAAAACAATTACTGTATTTTTCCATTCGAAATTGCCATTCACGAAGCTGTGATTTTGGATCTGTATATAGAGGTGGTCCAGACCAGAAGCGGGGGTGTTCGGACGAAATAGAGACGTTAGAGCCTTGAAGAGATGGTCCAAACCAAGGGTTGGGTGGTTGGGACCATGGGAGAGAGGGTTGGGACCGTACCTTAGGCTACTTTTTTGTCATTTTATTCAAAAACACATCCCGTTCTTCTCAAATCTGTGAATTAAAGAAGGGTCAAAACTTCATCTCCACCATTCAGAATGAAGATCTTTGTGTCTGCAAGCTACTGTTAAAATTTGAGGCTGATCCAACAGTTGATTGTCGTGCAATTACTGTTTAAAGTTGCTGTGCTAGGCAAAGAAATTCTGCACATTTTCTATTTTTTTTTCCTCTCGTTCAAGCTAATGTTCCTCCTCTACTTTTCCACTATCTTCACTCTTTTTCATGCTTTTTTTTTGTATTTTCAAATATAAATAAAATTAAACTTCAAATATATTTAAATAAAATAAAATTGCATGATATAAATCTAAATTATAGCTAAATGATTACACTTTTCAAGTGTAACCACCTTGCACTTTACTCAACTAGTGACAATGGGATTGAAAGTTTAGAGGTAGATTTAGATGAATGGCTTGATGAGGTATTTGCGGAGACCAATTTCTTACCTTTGCCAATCTAGTACCCTCCCATATTTCTCATACAACCACATTAGTTTTTTGAGGGATTGGGAAGGGACGGTGTTAACTTAGACCTTTTAGTTAGAATGGAACATGCGGAAATAAATATAGCCATTAAGTGGCTTGATGCACCTACTTATGGCACTGGCACTGAGTCCACCCTAGCAACATTTTATCCCAATTTGTAATTAGACTAAGATAAAAAATTTAGCTCACAAATGTTTATCATACTTTTTCTAAAGCCGTAATCCTTGTAAATCTCCTAATGTGATCTTTAACAATTGTTGTATTAATGTAATGAGTAGTTTAACATAATTTGGCTTATCCCAAGATTTTTTTGATTTTTTGTTTATTGATCTATGATAGTAGATTTTATAGCATATTAAATTAATTAAAATTAATAAATAAATGTTACAACAAAATTGAAATCTAATTTAAATTATATAAAGTGATAAAAAAATTGTTTGACAGAGATATAGAGAAAGAAATAACAATAACGTCTTTCATTCTTTTATCTCGTTTTTTTTTAGATATGATTTTTCTTAGTTTTTTATCTCAGTTTTTTCGAGAAATGTTTTCACTGATTTTTTTATCACGGTTTTTTTATGAGATGGTTTTCACTCGTCTTTTACCTGGGTGTTTTTTCTTAGAGCTAGTTTCCACTAATCTTTTATCTTATTTATAATAAAATTACAGTTTTGACAAAATTGAGAGAGAAAGTATTAAAATTAACCTTTTATCTCAGTTTTTTAATTAGACTAAGATAAAAATTTAGCTCACAAATTTTTATCATACTTTTTCTAATACCGTGATCTTTATAAATCTCCTAATGTGATGTTTATCAATTATCGTATTAATATAATGAATAGTTCAACATAATTTGGCTTATCTTATCAAACCATAAATTATATGTTTTCCACAATTATGCAAGTTAGTGAAGTCCCACGAGACATATGCAAAAGGTTTTATTTTGATTGCTTTTTCTTTTTTTTTTTTTGTGGCGCAAGACTGTTTTCCATAGACTAAATTGGAGCCTACAGGAGTTACGACTAGAAAATAGTTAGGAAGATACGTAGGTGTGAACAAATTGTGAGATTAATGACAACCGGACCTAGAATGAAATTCTTATTTCTACTTGTGATTTTCATTGATTTTTTGGTTTTCGAAACATTATGTCATTTCTAGTTCGGTACACCATATAAAGTTAGATGATTCACTCCCATGGAGCGATCAATCCCGTATTTCGTCGGAATGAACTTATGTTAATTTCTTAAATGGATGAACTTATATTTTCATTTTGTCAAAAACAAAAGATAGAAAGGGAAAGACATGCAAGGAAACAGCACGTGCAGTTTCATATTTAAATTCGAAGCTAATGTCTAAATTTTAGTGCTAAATTCGCTTATTAGTTTTCTACCTCAATGACGTCTATTTCTCGGCTAACACAGCCGCATGTGCATGCGGTCTGCTTTTAAAATTTTCATTTTTTTTTATCTCCTAGTACAAGGCCTTCAGGTTGATGCAGAGAATTTCGTTTTCTATATGGCGAAATCAAAAAGTGAGATTGAGAGAAAATCCATGGGGTGTCATTAATTCCGAAAGGTCATATGAAATGTACATTTAAGCATCATTAAAGTCCTCAAAGGATCGGTTACACGCCTTTATCCAACTATATAAACCTTGCACATAGCGCCCTGTGAACCCAGGCCAATTCCAACCTACTAATTCAAACACTCGGCCTATCTTTATCAAAAGAAAAATAATGTCTATCCGGCAGCCCGTACGAAACCAGATGGCGGAAATATTCGTTGGCATGCTCTCACTCCTTGTTGCATGTGGCATGGCGCATGCTAGACTAGACGTGTACAACCACACAATTAACCAAACACTAGTATTAGACAAATTGAGTGCTTTAACCAGGGATCCGAAGCATCCGTGGTACAAGCAACCGTTGCCTGTGGAGGCTTATCCAGGATTCTTTGATTTTTTGACCGCTTGTCTCGATCGTTTAGGTCAAAAGGAATGCGTACACCACGTTTTAATGAAATGGTCGGAATCGAAAAAAATCTGAAAGATTTTAACTGCAGTTGTACGGTTAAGGAAATAGGGCATAATTGTATCATGGGATTGGCAGGGCTTACTGGTCATTTTAAAAAGTTCGAGGGTACTGCTCCTCATATCTACGCCCTGGCTAGCGAACTGTTTTTTACAACTAAGAAGCTAACGAATTGCCCTGCACCGGAACCTACTCCGACTATGCCCTGAGTCTATATGCACACGAATGTTACTGTATCAGATGATCTAAGATGGTGTTTAATGTATATTGATTTAATCCTACGTCCAAGCGTTAGATGTTTATTATATTTGTTTCTCAAATAATTAGTGCGGTTTACTACAATGCCAAGTACAATTATAAAGATAATTCCACACTAATCTTCTTTATAATGCATCCTGGCAACATGATCGACAAACTTACAGTAGTCACACGCTAAAAGTGTGATCTTTTTATGTAAAAACTGAGATGAAAAAAAATTTCACATCACTTTTTATCAATTTTGATCTCGCTTTCTTTAAAAAACAGTGGTAAAAAATAGACAAATGATCACGCTGAAAAAAATTGGATTATTTTAAGAATAATAAAAATTCACATGGTAACTTACTATTATGCCATCGTGACATCATGTGACGCCTTGTGATCCTGACAATCTTATATATTTGATATTTTTTTGTTGGTATTGAGAATTGAACTCGTGCCATTTTTTGGAAGTTAGCATGCTTGACCGCTAGCCCAAACGATCATTTATATATACATTTTACATATTAATATACATAAACAAATTTTTATCGTTTTTGGGATTGCAAAAAGTAGTAAAATTATATTGTTTTAATTTAATTATTTTAAGTTTTTTACAATAATTTATTATCACTTTTGCCAACCAATTAGTAGCTAAAAGTTACACTTTTCCGATCAATTAGTTGAGAGAAAAGATAAAAAAATTTACTATTATGTAATTATTTTAACTTTTTGTAATAATTTGAAATCATAACCAATATATGCAATCAAGCGACTTAATCAATAATTTATGAAATATCCATCATATTTAATTAAAAAAGATCTTAAATCCTTTTCTCATTTTCCTTTAGTTCTTGTGTATAGCACAAATTTAATCATGACTCACAGTTTACAAAATATTTTTTTCATTCCTATTATATTTTTAAAAGTAATTAGACTGCATTTAGTTTTTAGTTTTGGAAAATTATTGTTCAGAATAAAATTTTTGAAAACTATTTTAAGAATTTGATTTGTAATACAAAAAATATTTTCAATGGTTATATTTCAAAGTGAATTCTAAAAAGACAAAAAAATGAAAATTTTTATTGTTTTTATTTCAACATTTTTATCACTTCCAACAAAATGTAAAATAATGTCACTTTTTAATATAATTAATATTAAAGATACAATAAACATTTATTAGATATTAAATATTTAATATTCACGTGGCAATAATTCATACAAACTATGAAGGCTGCTCCCATATTTTCATTGAAAAAAATAACGATTATACATGTAGCATTATTTAAATCTGATTTGGTAAATTTAGTTTTAGCATTAATCTAAAAACATTTGTGTCTATTCATCTAAGATGGTAGGTTTTATTGCATAATAAATTAATTAAAATTAATAAATAAATGTTATAACAAAATTTATGAAATCTAATTTAAATTACATAAAGTGGTAAACAAAGTTGTTTGATAGAAATTTGGAGAAAGAAATAACAATATTGTCCCTCATTCTTTTATCTCTCCTTTTTTTTAAATATGATTTTTCTCATTTTTTTTATCTCTATTTTTTCTAGAGATGTTTCCGCTGAACTTTTATCTCAATTTTTTTTAAAAGATGGTTTTTATTAATCTTTGAACTTGATTTTTTCTGGAGATGATTTCCACTGGTCATTTATCTTATTTTAAATACAAATACTGTTTTAACAAAACTGAGATAGAAAATATTAAAAGTAACATTTTATCTCAATTTGTAATTAGATTAAGATAAAAAATTTAGCTCACAAATGTTTATCATACTTTTTCTAAAGCCGTAATCCTTGTAAATCTCCTAATGTGATCTTTAACAATTGTTGTATTAATGTAACGAGTAGTTTAACATAATTTGGCTTATCCCAAGATTTTTTTGATTTTTTGTTTATTGATCTATGATAGTAGATTCTATAGCATATTAAATTAATTAAAATTAATAAATAAATGTTACAACAAAATTGAAATCTAATTTAAATTATATAAAGTGATAAAAAACATTTTTGACAGAGATATAGAGAAATAAATAACAATAACGTCTTTCATTCTTTTATCTCGCTTGTTTTTAGATATGATTTTTCTTAGTTTTTTATCTCAGTTTTTTCTAGGGATGTTTTCACTGATTTTTTATCATGGTTTTTTTATGAGATGGTTTTCACTCCTTTTTTACCTGGGTGTTTTTTCTTAGAGCTAGTTTCCACTAATCTTTTATCTTATTTATAATAAAATTACAGTTTTGACAAAATTGGGAGAGAGAGTATTAAAATTAACCTTCTATCTCAGTTTTTTAATTAGACTAAGATAAAAAGTTTAGCTCACAAATTTTTATCATACTTTTTGTCACACCCCAGGTTTTACAACCAGAGTATGTGAACAAAAGAACGCATAACACAACATTAAATAACATTTCCTATCTCACATCAGAGCCATAAACCCACACTATAGAGCAATGAATATAAAAATAAATAAAACTTAACTTTAAATTTAAATAAATGCCTTAGTCAGAGTTAACCAAGCAATAAGTTTCCAAAGGCTAAGCCCAAATATTCTTTCAAAGCTAAATAAAACAATTAATAATAACCTCACAAATAGAGGCTTATTACAATTCACTAAAAAAAAAATAATTCTCTAAAGGAAATTCTAATGTAATTAAATAAAAACAAATAAATAAATTCCTAATTTCCATGGTGAGTAGGTCCTGCGCATGACTCAAAATCATTACCTGCATCGCAAGCTGTAAGGGGTTTAGCACTAATACCACGTGTGCTCGAAACCTACTAATAGTATAAATACAAAATGCCCTAGCATGCTACTAAATGAAACAATTATACACAAGTAGCAATTTCAAACAAGAAATTAAGTTTATTTGTCAATCTATCTTCGTTATAATTTAAATGTGTTTCAGCACCACACAACACATTAAAGAAAAACAAGTTAATTTCAAGGTACTACTGCTTGGTTGTCTCGTAGAAACAAGACCTAACTGCTTGGTTGTCTCGTAGAAACAAGACCTAACCAATATATATCATTCATTGATGTCTGCTTGGTTGTCCCGTAGAAACAGGACTCAACCAATATACACCATCCTTCGGTGTCTGCTTCCTAGGCCGAAGCCTTAGGAATGTAATATGCCACCCTTAGGCATTTGCTCGTTTGTAGGTTACTAGCCTACTGGAATCGATAACCAACCCCGCGCGGGTTTCGAGACTTTCAACCCTTGGGTACGTATACCCGATATTTTCAGTACCCCTCAACTCAAACAAAATATACTATCAAATTCCACTTCAAATCTATATTAAATAAATTGATCTTTTTATTCCCAAGTAAAAGAAAAATTAAATAAATTATGTATCCACACTAGAATACTGTTAGCCACACCACTAATGCTCATCAAACAATTTCATTAACATAACAATCAAACAATTCAAAATGTATGATTCAAAGCAATACACGTTGATTACATGGCAAGGGGTTTAATAAATAAATAAATAAATATAAAAAAAAATTCCATCCAACAGTTTGTCTTGGAAAAAAAAATATCAATGACTTGCACAATATATGAGTATAAATATCTATGGGTCCCATTAGCATATAAAGACAATACTAAAAGCAAATCACTTTGAACATACTTTTTATTTGCTACCCGTCATCAAACAATCAATATTATATATATATATATATATATCATGGTTTTTATTCATTACATATAAGACACAACAAACATAATAAAAAAAAATATAAACATATTTGATTCATAAATTCATGTGATGTCTGCCAGCAAAAAAAACTTTCAAACAAACTAATATGTAAAGACAAAATTCAAAAGAAGACAAATTATCATGTAAGGACAAAAGTTTAAGTTTTCTTTATTTTATTCAACTAATGGCTTTTGCTGGACACTCAATTCCCACCTTTTAACATATATATGTATGTAAGGTAATAATTCGTATACCTTCTGATCAATTAGGTGGAAGACTTCAATTAAATATGTATACTTACATAGAGTAAAATAAATGCCCAGCAAAAGTTATCCCATCAATCATACAACTTTAATCTACGCAATGGTCTTAAATGCACGTTCCAGGTCACGATTTACAAAGGAAAAAAAAAATCAAAAACTCACCATTTATTTCATTTGACAAGTTTGACAGCAATCATTACCTTTTTCAAGTCATTACTTATTAAGTTTAAATATATATATACTTATTTATATATGCAATGCACTGATAATTTCCTTTCATATAATATATATACGTAAAGAAATTTCATTAATTTAGATGACTCACAGAACGAGACAAAGAAAGAAGGAAAGAAATTTTTTTATGGGTTTTGCCCCTTACCTGTAATCCAGCAACGGAAACAAATTGGCAACGCAAGAAAAAAAAATTTGTTACCGGCAAAATCACAGCGCAACCGCTGTACGCCCCTTTTCTTCTTTCACTCTCGGTTTCTCTTCCTCTCTCTTTTCTAGGGTTTTTAATTTATTAAAATAATTACAGATTTATATATTTATAAAGAAGAATTTTAACCCCAACCAATTAATTTATTTCTTACTGCCCATAGGTTTAGGAAAATTACACATTCTTCCTAAAATTTAAAATCTTTTCACATATAACCAAAAATAGCAACTTAAATTTATCGAGTAAAAATTTTCAAATTAAATTAAATTATAAAAGAAATCTGGGTTATTACATTTTTTCTTATACCATGATATTTATAAATCCCCTAATGTGATGTTTATCAATTATCCTATTAATATAATGAATAGTTCAACATAATTTGGCTTATCTTATCAAACCATAAATTATATGTTTTCCACAATTATATATGCAAGTTAGTGAAGTCCCACGAGACATATGGAAAAGGTTTTATTTTGATTGCCTTTTTTTTTTTTTTTTTGTGGCGCAAGACTGTTTTTCATAGACTAAATTGGAGCCTACAAGAGTTACGACTAGAAAATAGTTAGGACATACGTAGGTGTGAATAAATTGTGAGATTAATGACAATCAGACCTAGAATGAAATTCTTACTTCTACTTGTGATTTTCATTGATTTTTTGGTTTTTGAAAAATTATGTCATTTCTAATTCGGTACACCATATAAAGTTAGATGATTCACTCCCATGGAGCGATCAATCCCGTATTTCGTTGGAATGAACTTATATTAATTTGTTAAATGGATGAACTTATATTTTCATTTTGTCAAAAAACAAAAGATAGAAAGGGAAAGATATGCAAGGAAACAGCACGTGCAGTTTCATATTTAAATTCGAAGCTAATGGCTAAACTTTAGTGTTAAATTCGCTTATTAGTTTTCTACCTCAATGACGTCTATTTCTCGGCTAACACAGCCGCATGTGCGTGCGGTTTGCTTTTAAAATTTTCATTTTTTTTTATCTCCTAGTACAAGGCGTTCAGGTTCATGCAGAGGATTTCATTTTCTATACGGCGAAATCAAAAAGTGAGATTGACAGAAAATCCATGGGGTGTCATTAATTCGGAAAGGTCATATGAAATGTACATTTAAGCATCATTCAAGTCCTCAAAGGATCGGTTACACATCTTTATCCAACTATAAAACCTTGCACATAGCGCCCTGTGAACCCAGGCCAATTCCAACCTACTAATTCAAACACTTGGCCTATCTTTATCAAAAGAAAAATAATGTCTATCCGGCAGCCCGTACGAAACCAGATGGCGGAAATATTCATTGGCATGCTCTCACTCCTTGTTGCCAGTGGCATGGCGCATGCTAGACTAGACGTGTACAACCAAACAATTAACCAAACACTAGTATTAGACAAATTGAGTGCTTTAACCAGGGATCCGAAGCATCCGTGGTACAAGCAACCGTTGCCTGTGGAGGCTTATCCAGGATTCTTTGATTTTTTGACCGCTTGTCTCGATCATTTAGGTCAAAAGGAATGCGTACACCACGTTTTTAATGAAATGGTCGGAATCGAAAAAAATTTGAAAGATCTTAACTGCAGTTGTAAGGTTAAGGAAATAGGGCATAATTGCGTCATGGGATTGGCAGGGCTTACTGGTCATTTTAAAAAGTTCGAGGGTACTGCTCCTCATATCTACGCCCTAGCTAGCGAACTGTTTTTTACAACTAAGAAGCTAACGAGTTGCCCTGCACCCGAACCTGCTCCGACCAAGCCCTAAGTCTATATGCATGCAAATGTTACTGTATCAGATGATCTAAGATGGTGTCTATTGTATATTGATTTGATCCTACGTCCAAGCTTTAGATGTTTATCATATTTGTTTCTCGAGTAATTAGTGGGGTTTATTACGATACCGAGTCCAATTATAAAGATAATTCCATACTAATCTTCATTATAATGCATCCAGGCAACATCGAATGTCGCAAATCTTAATATTTCGCTTTTATTTCGTAATGGTTTCTCATTTATGTGGTATGAAATTTAATCGTGAGCATTTTTTTTGTGTGCTATCTTCACCAATTAAGAAAATGTTCGTCAAAGAAAATTTGATGGTTTACACTGTCTAGTGGTCCCACACATTAATTATATCAGGAAATGTTAGCTATTGAACTTTATTGAGGGGATAACCTATATTCTATAAATTTCATTAGTAGTTTAGTGGACAAAATCTATTGAGACACATTTTTGGTGAAATTTTCAGAAGAAAATCCATGTCGATGTTTGATCGCAGTTGAAATGACATCATAATTGGGCATTATCGCATCTTCACATTGGTTTGAATTGCGGGATATTTGAGTCATTATTACATGATGACACTGGTTCGCAATACGGGTTATTTGAGCAAATGTTTTTTTTTCTCCCAATCATAAGCTTTTATGACGAGGCCTGCAAAATAAATTTTGTTCAATGATGGCACCCGATTGTTTTGTCCTGCCACGGTCTACAACCTAGGTCCTAAAGGATATTAATTGTGATGACTCAGATTTTTAATGCTTTGATTAATTGTTAATTAATATTTAATTTGGTAAAAATAAAATTTTTATTGATTTAAATTTTTGGGAACATAAATTAAATTCAATTTTTATTGTGGATGCATGAAATTAGAAGTCTAGTCTAATTTGAATTCTAATTCTTTTTCCATTAGGATTCTACCAACTAATAGCGAGTACATGGAATTGGAAGTCTAGTTTGATTTGAATTCTAATCCTTTTTCCATTAGGATTCTACCAACTATTAGCCAGTACATGAAGTTGGAAGTCTAGTTTAATTTGAATTCTAATCTTTTTTTCCATTAGGATTCTATCAACTAATAGCTAGTCTAGATATACGTGTATATATATATACATGCGCTCTTCGGCAGTCAAGGTAAAGGGTTAAAAAGAAAGAGAGATAGAGAGAAAGAGAGAAAAAAAGATAAGGGGTAGTGGCGGCAGAGGAGAAAAAAAAATCTAATGTGAATGATGTGGAGATTACCAGCTTCTTGATGGCCGCGGTGATCTTAGTCTGATCTGCTGATTGAGTTTTGGGTTTCGTTATGACTTGGGTGTTCTTTCTACAGATTTAATTTGAGGTAAGGGGCGGAACTTTTAAAAGTGATGCATATATATATATGTATAAATATTATTTATTATCTGGGCGAATGACCTGTGGTCTGTATTGTAATTAACAATACATATATGTGTATTAATTGATTAGTCCTCATACAATTCGGTGATATGAATATAATGATATATATATATATATATATATGTAAATATATATATTAGACTCATCAGATTTTTGTTGTTGTGAACATATGATTGATTAGATCTTTTTTTTTTTCCCTTTAAACTCATAACGTGATTGATTGGAATACGAGGTTCACTTGTTATTTATTTACTTATTTATTTATTTATATTTTTTAGTTGGTAAACGTGAATTGTATTGAGTTCCCAAATTTGCTTGGCTACTAGAAGGCAAAAATTTCTATTATATATATTTGAAGTCTTCAACGATTGGATGGTATACATATTATTACTTTATATACATATATAGGTTAAAGGTGTGGAAATTAGGTGTCCAGCAAAGCCATTAAATGAATAAAGCAAAGAAACTTTAACTTTTGTCCTTATAGGATAGTTTGTCTTTTTGTGAATTTTGTCTTTACATGTTAGTTTGTTCTGAAAGCTTTTGCATTAATTGTAAGAAACATATTTGGTAATTTGTTGTGCTGCGATTCTTCGGTAATTATGGTTATTATTATTACATGTTGAGGTTTACGGATTCTTTAAAATATTATGATGAATTCATAAGGATTTAATAAATAATGAATTTAAATAAAGAATTTATTTGATATTTGTTTAAAATGAAAGTGGATGCGTTTTGTTTGGATTTAGGGTACTGAAAATATCGGGTATACGTACCCAAGGGTCGAAAGTCCCGAAACCCGCGCGGGGTTGGTTATCGATTCCAGTAGGCTAGTAACCTACGAACGAGCAGATGCCTAAGGGTGGCATATCATATTCCTAAGACTTCGGTCTAGGAAGCAGACACCGAAGGATGGTGTATATTGGTTGGGTCTTGTTTCTACGAGACAACCAAGCAGACATCGAAGGATGATGTATATTGGTTGGGTCCTGTTTCTACGGGACAACCAAGCAGCAGTACCTAGAAATCAATTTGTTTTCTTTGATGTGTTATGTGGTGTTACAAGGCAATTAATGGTAATGAAAAGATAAATTGATAAATAAATTAAAGTACTTGTTTGAAATTGCTACTTGTGCATAAATATTTCACTTAGTAGCATGCTAGGGCATACTGCATTTATATTATTATTATTATTAGGGTTCCGAGCACACGTGGTATTAGTGCTAAACCCCTTACAGCTTGTGATGCAGGTAATGAATTTGAGTCACGTGCTGGACCTTCTGAGCATAGGAATTAGAGTTTTATTTATTATTTTTTTATGTAATGACTCTAGGAAATTATTTTTAACGGATTTTAATAAGCTTCTGTTTGTGAGGTTATTATTAATTATTTTATTTAGCTTTGGAAGGATATTTGGGCTTAGCTTTGGAGCTTATTGCCTAGTTGATTTTGACTAAGGCATTTATTTCTTTTTACATTAATTGCTCCATAGTGTGTGTTTATGGCTCTGATGTGGGACAGGGAATGTTATTAAATGGTGTAATGTGTATTCTTTGGTTCACGTACTAGGGTTGTGAAACCCGGGGCGTGACATTAATAAAATCAGGCAATGTGATGTAGCAAAGTCTTTTGTATGAAATTTAATCTGATTTCTTTTTTTTTTAATGTGCATATAGTTTTCCTTTCAAAACTGTAAAAACTGTTCAATGTTTTTTTTTCTTATGAAATGAATAAAGAAAGATAAAAAAAGCCTATAGCGAAAAAAGAAAAGTTGTTATATTTCACTAGCTCTTCTAATCCAAATATTGTCCCTGCAGAGCATAAACTCTGGGATTATACACCTGAATTTCATTTCTAAGATGAAGACGTAAATTACTGTAAAAAAATAACTTTTGTTAAATGTAAAAAAATTAAATTGCAATCTATGAAATCTTAAAAAATAGGTTGTCCAATGATTTTTTTGTTAAAAGTTTTCATCTAAAGGTTTCATTTTTTATCCCGAATCAAATGTTAGTGTTGCTTTCTTCTAAGCAAAAATAATATGCTTTACCACCCCATAGGCGGATCCACATAGGGGCAAGGGGGGTCAATTGACCCCACTGGAAGCAAAATTTTTGTAGAAAATAGTATAATTTTTGAGATATTTTTGTATTTTTGCCCCTATAAAATATATTTTTCAAAATAAATTGCCCCTATACTTTAAACAATTTACAAGTTTTGCCCCACTGGAAGAAAATTTTCTTTAAAAAATAGTATAATTTTTTAAATATTTTTGTATTTTTACCCTTATAAAATATATCTTTCAAAATAAATTACCCTTATACCTCAAGCAATTTACAAGTTTTGCCCCCTTAGGAAGCAAAATTTTTTAGAAAATAGTATAATTTTTTTAGGTGTTTTTTTCTTTTTGCTCCCATAAAATATATCTCTCAAAACAGATTGCTCATAAGTCAAGTACACTGCCTTTATTTATCGGCTTGACCCCACTGTAATAAAATCCTGAATCCGCCACTGACCACCCTTATTTATTAGGCACAGGAGAGACTCATTATAGGATTTCAGTTCTGCACAATTGTTATGTCTATTTTGTATTTGTTAATGTATTTTCTAACTAATGAAATTCAAGGAACCATAATAACATTATACTTCCTTAAGTGTATTTCTTCATTAACTAATTTCTAAGAAATAAAGGTTAGCAAGAATTATGTATCTTCATCCAATGCCGTCCTAGCACTACTACAAAAATGCATTAACATCACAGCTTTGAGGCGTGATGTCTCACTTTCGATCTCAATTACAAAAGCATGATTGATCCAGGTGAGATTGTAAGTTGCTTATTTTCGATCACAGTTTAGAACCATGATCGAAAACTTACAATAGTCACGCACTAAAAGTGTGGTCTTTTTATGTAAAAACTAAGATGAAAATAAATTTCACATGATCTTTTATGAATTTTGATCTCACTTTATTTAAAAAACAGTGGTCAAATATAGACAAATGATCACGCTGAAAAAATTGGTTAACTTTAGGAATAATAAAAATTCACATGGTAACCTGCTATCGTGCCATCATGTGACGCCTTGTCATCCTGCCAACCTTATATATTTGATATTTTTTTGTTGCTACTGAGAATTGAACTCGAGCCATTTATTTGGAAGTTAGTGTGCCTGACCGCTGGTCCAAACTATCATATTTATATATGCATGTTACATATTAATATATATAAACAAATTTTTATCATTTTTGGGATTGCAAAAAGTAATAAAATTATATTATTTTAATTTAATTATTTTAAGTTTTTTACAATAATTTATTATCACTTTTGCCAACCAATTAGTAGCTAAATGCCACACTTTTCCAATCAATTAGTTGAGAGAAAAGATAAAAAAATTTACTGTTATGTAATTTTTTTAACTTTTTGTAATAATTTGAAATCATAACCAATATATAGAATCATACGACTTAATAAATAATTTATGAAATATATATCATATTTAATTAAAAAAGATCTTAAATCTTTTTCTTGTTTTCCTTTAATTCTTGTGTATAGCACAAATTTAATCATGACTCATTGTTTATGATATATTTTTTTCATTCCTATTATATTTTTAAAAGTAATTAGACTGCATTTAGTTTTAGTTTTGGAAAATTATTGTTCAAAGTAAAATTTTTGAAAACTATTTTAAGAATTTGATTTGTAATACAAAAATATATTTTCAATGGTTATATTTGAAACTTAATTCTAAAAAGACAAAAAAAAAAAAGAAAATTTTTGTTATTTTTATTTCTAAATTTTTATCACTTCCAACGAAATATAAAATAATGTCACTTTTAATATAATTAATATTAAAGATACAATAAACATTTATAAGATATTAAATATTTAATATTCATGTGGTAATAATTCATAGAAACTATGAAGGCTAGTCCCATATTTTCATTGAAGAAAATAATGATTATACATGTAGCATTATTTAAATCTGATTTCGTAAATTTAGTTTTAGCATTAACCTAAAAACATTTTTGCCTATTCATAGCAGGTTTTATAGCATATTAAATTAATTAAAATTAATAAATAAATGTTATAACAAAATTTACGAAATCTAACTTAAATTACATAAAGTGATAAACAAAGTTGTTTGATAGAAATATAGAGAAAGAAATAACGATATTTTCCCTCATTCCTTTATCTCGCTTTTTTTAAATATGATTTTTCTCATTTTTTTTATCTCTATTTTTTTCTAGAGATGTTTCCACTGATCTTTTATCTCGATTTTTTTTAAATGATGGTTTTTATTGATCTTTGATGTTGATTTTTTCTAGAGATGATTTTCACTAATCATTTATCTCGTTTTAAATACAAATACGGTTTTAACAAAACTGAGATAAAAAGTATTAAAAGTAACTTTTTATCTCAATTTTTAATTAGACTAAGATAAAAAGTTTAGCTAACAAATCTTTATCATGCGTTTTCTAAAACCGTAATCATTATAAATCTCCTAATGTGATCTTTATCAATTATCGTATTAATGTAACGGGTAGTTTAACATAATTTGGCTTGTCCAAGATTTTTTGATTTTTTGTTTATTGATCTATGATAGTAGATTTTATAGCATATTAAATTAATTAAAATTAATAAATAAATGTTACAACAAAATTGAAATCTAATTTAAATGATATAAAGTGATAAAAAAACTGTTTGACAAAGATATCGAGAAAGAAATAACAATAACGTCTTTCATTCTTTTATCTCGCTTTTTTTAGATATGATTTTTCTTACTTTTTTTATCTCAGTTTTTTTGAGAGATGTTTTCATTGATTTTTTATCTCGGTTTTTTTAAGAGATGGTTTTCACTAGTCTTTTACCTCGATTTTTTTTTTCAGAGATAGTTTCCACTAATCTTTTATCTTATTTTAATAAAATTACAGTTTTGACAAAATTGGGAGAGGAGTGTTAAAAGTAACCTTTTATCTCAGTTTTTTAATTAGACTAAGATAAAAAGTTTAGCTCGCAAATTTTTATCGTTCTTTTTCCAAAACCGCGATCTTTATAAATCTCCTAATGCGATGTTTATCAATTATCGTATTAATGTAATGAGTAGTTCAACATAATTTGGCTTATCTTATCAAACCATAAATTATATGTTTTCCACAATTATGCAAGTTAGTGAAGTTCCACGAGACATATGGAAAAGGTTTTATTTTGATTGCCTTTTTTTTTTTCGGACGCAAGACTGTTTTTCATAGACTAAATTGGAGCCTACAGGAGTTACGATTAGAAAATAGTTAGAACATACGTAGGTGTGAAAAGTATTAAAATTAACCTTTTATCTCAGTTTTTTAATTAGACTAAGATAAAAATTTAGCTCACAAATTTTTATCATACTTTTTCTACTACCGTGATTTTTATAAATCTCCTAATGTGATGTTTATCAATTATCGTATTAATATAATGAATAGTTCAACATAATTTGGCTTATCTTATCAAACCATAAATTATATGTTTTCCACAATTATGCAAGTTAGTGAAGTCCCACGAGACATATGGAAAAGGTTTTATTTTGATTGCTTTTTCTTTTTTTTTCTTTTGTGGCGCAAGACTGTTTTCCATAGACTAAATTGGAGCCTACAGGAGTTACGACTAGAAAATAGTTAGGAGATACGTAGGTGTGAACAAATTGTGAGATTAATGACAACCGGACCTAGAATGAAATTCTTATTTCTACTTGTGATTTTCATTGATTTTTTGGTTTTCGAAACATTATGTCATTTCTAGTTCGGTACACCATATAAAGTTAGATGATTCACTCCCGTGGAGCGATCAATCCCGTATTTCGTCGGAATGAACTTATGTTAATTTCTTAAATGGATGAACTTATATTTTCATTTTGTCAAAAACAAAAGATAGAAAGGGAAAGACATGCAAGGAAACAGCACGTGCAGTTTCATATTTAAATTCGAAGCTAATGTCTAAATTTTAGTGCTAAATTCGCTTATTAGTTTTCTACCTCAATGACGTCTATTTCTCGGCTAACACAGCCGCATGTGCATGCGGTCTGCTTTTAAAATTTTCATTTTTTTTTATCTCCTAGTACAAGGCCTTCAGGTTCATGCAGAGAATTTCGTTTTCTATATGGCGAAATCAAAAAGTGAGATTGAGAGAAAATCCATGGGGTGTCATTAATTCCGAAAGGTCATATGAAATGTACATTTAAGCATCATTAAAGTCCTCAAAGGATCGGTTACACGCCTTTATCCAACTATATAAACCTTGCACATAGCGCCCTGTGAACCCAGGCCAATTCCAACCTACTAATTCAAACACTTGGCCTATCTTTATCAAAAGAAAAATAATGTCTATCCGGCAGCCCGTACGAAACCAGATGGCGGAAATATTCATTGGCATGCTCTCACTCCTTGTTGCCTGTGGCATGGCGCATGCTAGACTAGACGTGTACAACCAAACAATTAACCAAACACTAGTATTAGACAAATTGAGTGCTTTAACCAGGGATCCGAAGCATCCGTGGTACAAGCAACCGTTGCCTGTGGAGGCTTATCCAGGATTCTTTGATTTTTTGACCGCTTGTCTCGATCGTTTAGGTCAAAAGGAATGCGTACACCACGTTTTCAATGAAATGGTCGGAATCGAAAAAAATCTGAAAGATCTTAACTGCAGTTGTAAGGTTAAGGAAATAGGGCATAATTGCGTCATGGGATTGGCAGGGCTTACTGGTCATTTTAAAAAGTTCGAGGGTACTGCTCCTCATATCTACACCCTGGCTAGCGAACTGTTTTTTACAACTAAGAAGCTAACGAATTGCCCTGCTCCGGAACCTGCTCCGACTATGCCCTGAGTCTATATGCATACGAATGTTACTGTATCAGATGATCTAAGATGGTGTCTATTGTATATTGATTTGATCCTACGTCCAAGCTCTAGATGTTTATCATATTTGTTTCTCGAGTAATTAGTGGGGTTTATTACAATACCGAGTCCAATTATAAAGATAATTCCATACTAATCTTTATTATAATGCATCCAGGCAACATGATCGAAAACTTACAATCGTCACACACTAAAAGTGTGATCTTTTTATGTAAAACCTGAGATGAAAAGAAATTTCACATTACCTTTTATCAATTTTGATCTCACTTTCTTTAAAAAACAATGCTAAAAAATAGACAAATGATTCTGCCAAAAAAATTGGATAATTTTAAGAATAATAAAAATTCACATGGTAACCTCCTGTCATGCCATCGTGACATGATGTGACGCCTTGTCATGCTGACAACCTTATATATTTGATATTTTTTTGTTGCTATTGAGAATTAAACGCGTGCCATTTTTTGGAAGTTAGTGTGCTTGACTGCTAGCCCAAACGATCATTTATATATGCATTTTACATATCAATATACATAAACAAATTTTTATCGTTTTTGGGATTGCAAAAAGTAATAAAATTATATTATTTTAATTTAATTATTTTAAGTTTTTTACAATAATTTATTATCACTTTTGCCAACCAATTAGTAGCTAAAAGCTACACTTTTCCGATCAATTAGTTAAGAGAAAAGATAAAAAATTTGCTGTTATGTCATTATTTTAACTTTTTGTAATAATTTGAAATCATAACCAATATATAGAATCAAATGACTTAATAAATTTGTGTATAGCACAAATTTAATCATGACTCACAGTTTACAAAATATTCTTTTCATTCCTATTATATTTTTAAAAGTAATTAGACTACATTTAGTTTTAGTTTTGGAAAATTATTGTTCAAAATAAAATTTTTGAAAACTATTTTAAGAATTTGATTTGTAATACAAAAAATATTTTCAATGGTTATATTTCAAAGTGAATTCTAAAAAGACAAAAAAATGAAAATTTTTATTATTTCTATTTTTAAATTTTTATCACTTCCAACAAAATGTAAAATAATGTCACTTTTAATATAATTAATATTAAAGATATAATACACATTTATTAGTTATTAAATATTTAATATTCACGTGGCAATAATTCATGCAAACTATGAAGGCTGCTCCCATATTTTCATTGAAAAAAAATAACGATTATACATGTTGCATTATTTAAATCAGATTTGGTAAATTTAGTTTTAGCATTAATCTAAGAACATTTTTGCCTATTCATCTAAGATAGTAGGTTTTGTTGCTTATTAAATTAATTAAAATTAATAAATAAATGTTACAACAAAATTTATGAAATCTAATTTAAATTACATCAAGTGGTAAACAAAGTTGTTTGATAGAAATATGGAGAAAGAAATAACAATATTGTCCCTCATTCTTTTATCTCGCTTTTTTTCTAAATATGATTTTTCTCATTTTTTTATCTCTATTTTTTCTAGAGATGTTTCTGCTGATCTTTTATCTCAATTTTGTTTAAAAGATGGTTTTTATTAATCTTTGATCTTGATTTTTTCTAGAGATGATTTCCACTGATCATTTATCTCATTTTAAATACAAATACTGTTTTAACAAAACTGAGATAGAAAGTATTAAAAGTAACATTTTATCTCAATTTGTAATTAGATTGTGATAAAAAATTTAGCTCACAAATGTTTATCATACTTTTTCTTAAGCCGTAATCCTTGTAAATCTCCTAATGTAATCTTTAACAATTGTTGTATTAATGTAACGAGTAGTTTAACATAATTTGGCTTATCCCAAGATTTTTTTTATTTTTTGTTTATTGATCTAAGATAGTAGATTTTATAGCATATTAAATTAATTAAAATTAATGAATAAATGTTACAACAAAATTGAATTCTAATTTAAATTATATAAAGTGATAAAAAAAATTTTTGACAGAGATATAAAGAAAGAAATAACAATAAAGTCTTTTATTCTTTTATCTCGCTCATTTTTAGATATGATTTTTCTTAGTTTTTTATCTCAATTTTTTCTAGAGATGTTTTCAGTGATTTTTTATCATGGTTTTTTTATGAGATGGTTTTCACTCGTCTTTTACCTGGGTGTTTTTTCTTAGAGTTAGTTTCCACTAATCTTTTATCTTATTTTTAATAAAATTACAGTTTTGACAAAATTGAGAGAGAAAGTTTTAAAATTAACCTTCTATCTAAGTTTTTTGATTAGACTAAGATAAAAAGTTTAGCTCACAAATTTTTATCATACTTTTTCTAATACCATGATATTTATAAATTTCCTAATGTGATCAATGTTTATCAATTATCCTATTAATATAATGAATAGTTCAACATAATTTGGCTTATCTTATCAAACCATAAATTATATGTTTTCCACAATTATGCAAGTTAGTGAAGTCCCACGAGACATATGGAAAAGGTTTTATTTTGATTGCCTTTTTTTTTTTTTTTGTGGCGCAAGACTGTTTTCATAGACTAAATTGGAGCCTACAGGAGTTACGACTAGAAAATAGTTAGGACATACACTGCAGGAAAAATTGGCTTTGGCGTAAGGAGAGTCGGGCGACCGCCCCAAAAGGAACCAGTAGCGACGGACAATGGCGGCCGGAACGGCGGTCGCTGATGGCCCTTTTAACCCCACCCCTTTTCCCCTTTTTCCCATTTCGACTGAGCTATCTACAATTTCTCCCGCGTGCGCGCAGATCTTCGCGCTTGTTCTTCGCCCTTCGCCGCTTCGTCATCTTGCCGCCAGTGAGTTTGACCGCTGCCTCACCGCCGACGTGGTAAGCATATCTCTCTCTCTCTCTCTCTCTCGTTGGGCCTCGTCTCTTTTCGTCCCGCCTTGTCTCTCTCTCACTCACTCCGCCGATGACTTCCACTGGTGGTCGCCGGTGGTTTCAATTACAACTACAACTGCAGTACTACCAGGTCCTGCAATCCTTTCAGACCCCCAAAATTTCCGGCATGGGCCGCCATGTGTCTCGCCAGAGACCCAAAATGTCTTACTTGCTTGTATGGTCTTTACATTTGTTATTTCTTGGTTCTTTCACTTCAAGATCCTATCCTTAAAAAAAAAAATTAAAAAAACAGAAGTGTGATTCGTTCTTTCACTTTAATGTCTTGCTGCTTTCTTCTAGGAATTGGACTAGCACTTAATTCCTTAGATTGGGTTTCGGTTTACAATGGATTTGCAATATAGGCACTGATTTCAGATATTTTGGGATTTAAAAGGATTTATTTATTTGTTTTTTGGGTGCAATGATGGAAGGTATAGAAATCTGATATTAACAAGCTTGAATTAGCTTATCTTAAATTCGATTGGATTTTAAATATAATTGTGGTGTTATTTGCTTTGTCTAGTTTTGCTATTAAGTAACTCTAAGTAGGACAAATTTGTTATTTCCTGTTTTATTTTAGATTAGTTTTTTTTTTTTTTCTTTTTCGGGAAGAAGCAAAGATGGTTCCATGATGCTGCTGCAGCAGAAGAAGAAGCAGCAAAGTCTGCGAGAAGGGCTGGAAAAAACCCAAACCCACACACAGCTTTAACAGATCAACTCCTACTTAGATACGTACACACACAGAGATAGTTGTATATACACAGACACATGCGTACACACAGTTAAGTGTGCAAACACACACGGACCCAAAGGGTTGTTGGATTTGGAAGATAGGAAGATGAAGAAATCATCGGCTTCTTTTGTTTGACCGCAGAGAGGGGGCAACCACCCTCGGAAACCTCCCTTCCTTCTGCAAGCTCAGGTGCAGGCCCAGGTGCAATCTCAGGTGCAAGCACAGCTTGTAGAGTTAGAGCAGCGACTAGCTCAGGGCCGTATTCTCACAGCTGATACTTTTGATCCACCGATTCAGACTCAGGTTAATAACTACACAATTTGTATTTAAATTTAATTCAATTGCTTTTAGAATATATATTTATGTTTCCTGTTAAATATATACTGTTTTATTGTAGGCTCCGGACGCTGGCAGTGGTCACCAGGCGAGACACGAGTCCGTGGGTGAGGGCATGCATGATCCAGCAGGCTCGGATGATCAGCATCAAGTATAAATTAATGTTTTCTAACTCTAAGATAATTCAACTATATCTACTCCAATTTATTCTATAAATTTAAAATTTCAGTTTTATCTATAGATTCTTTATTATTATATGCACATTGAGGAAAAAGTTCAAAAGTTAATAATTTTGATGCTTAGAAATTAGAAATTTTGACATAGAAACACTAAAACAATTTATAAATTTTTAAACATAAAAACTTGCAACTTTGACACTTAGCAACCGAAAGTACGTTTAAGTTGAAAGTACGTTTAAGTTTTAACTTAGAAACCGACACCTGCAGTGCCCGAAACCCTTGAAATTATATTTAAGTTGAAACTTTGACACTTACAAGCCAAAAGTTGCCCTCTAATGGCTTAAACCAAGCGGACGGGCTCCGATGCCCGTCAAACTCGAGGGGAATGATATTTGGACCATTAGTGACCTATAGGAATGAACGGCATGCGAATCCGACGCCCTCGGGTGCCCAAAAAAGTTGAAAATATGTTTAAGTTGAAACTTAGAACTCAGAAGTTGCCCTCTAACGGCCCAAATTGAGTAGACGGGCTCCGATGCTTTTCAAACTCAAGGGCACGATCTTTGGACCATTAGTGACTTATCAGAATGAACAGGCGCACGAATTTGACGCTCGGGTTGCGTAGAACATTTGAAATTACATTTAAGTTGAAACTTTAATACTTAGAAATCAAAAGTTGCCCTTTAATGGCCCAAACCAAGCGGACGGGCTCCGATACCCGCCAAACTTAAGGGGAATGATCTTTGGACCATTAGTGACCTGTCGGAGTGAACGGCATGCGAATTCGACACCCGGGGTGCCCAGAAAAGTTGAAAATATGTTTAAGTTGAGACTTGAAACTTAAAACTCAAAAGTTGCCCTCTAATGGCCCAAATTGAGTAGACGGGCTCCGATGCCCGTCAAACTTGAGCGGCACAGTCTTTGGACCATTAGTGGCCTGTCGAACAAACGGCGCGTGAATCGAATGTCTGGGGTGCCCGAAATCATACAAAACGTTTTTTAATTTTAAAATTTTGAACTATATCACTCTTAATGTTAATTTTACGAAGTTTTATTTATATTTACAATTTTGTTGACTAATAAAATTCATTTTTGTTTCAGGTTGATTGACTGGTACTACAGTGGACATCTTGTTTTGTTCTTTTTCCTTTTTCTTTAAAATTGTATAAGAATTTTTACTTTCTTTTTGTAATTCAAAGACATTGCACATGTATTTATAAAAATGAAAAGTTTTTTATTAGCTTATTTAATTTCTTACTATGTATGTAAATAGTTTACTTTAATTTTGTATTTAGTTTTATAAAACTCTAAAATTGGTATAGGTACAACTATCAAATGACAAAAATTAAGTAAAAAAATGAAAAAAAAAAATTGTAAGTATTAGCGACCGCCTAAGGGGTCGCTAAAAAAGGTCCTATAAAATTTCAGTAAAACACTTTCAGCGACGGCTAAAGTAGAATGGGCTGTCGCTAAAAATGACTTTTAGCGACTGCCATAGTGGTCACTAAAAGCTCAAGTGGTGGTCGCTAAAAATACTTTTAGCGACTGCCATACTCATTTAGGCGGTCGCTAATAATGTGAAAACAACCACCCTTAGCGGTCGCTAATAGTCAGTAGCGACGAAGTTTCCGCGGCCATCTAATAGCAGTCACTAAAAGGTATTAGCAACCGTTTGTTTATTTTTAGCGACTGCCAATGGCGGTCACTAATGATCTTTTTCCTACTAGTGATACGTAGGTGTGAATAAATTGTGAGATTAATGACAACCGGACCTAGAATGAAATTCTTATTTCTACTTGTGATTTTCATTGATTTTTTGATTTTTGAAAAATTATGTCATTTCTAATTCGGTACACCATATAAAGTTAGATGATTAACTCCCATAGAGCGATCAATACCGTGTTTCGTCGGAATGAACTTATATTAATTTGTTAAATGGATGAACTTATATTTTCATTTTGTCAAAAAAGAAAAGATAGAAAGGGAAAGATATGCAAGGAAACAGCACGTGCAGTTTCATATTTAAATTCGAAGCTAATGGCTAAATTTTAGTGCTAAATTTGCTTATTAGTTTTCTACCTCAATGACGTCTATTTCTCGGCTAACACAGCCGCATGTGCATGCAGTTTGCTTTTAAAATTTTCATTTTTTTTAATCTCCTAGTACAAGCCCTTCAGGTTCATGCAGAGAATTTCGTTTTCTATTCGGCGAAATCAAAAAGTGAGATTGAGAGAAAATCCATGGGGTTACATTAATTCCAAAAGGTCATATGAAATGTACGTTTAAGCATCATTAAAGTCCTCATAGGATCGGTTACACATCTTTATCCAACTATAAAAACCTTGCACATAGCGCCCTGTGAATCCAGGCCAATTCCAACCTACTAATTCAAACACTTGGCCTATCTTTATCAAAAGAAAAATAATGTCTATCCGGCAGCCCGTACGAAACCAGATGGCGGAAATATTCATTGGCATGCTCTCACTCCTTGTTGCCTGTGGCATGGCGCATGCTAGACTAGACGTGTACAACCAAACAATTAACCAAACACTAGTATTAGACAAATTGAGTGCTTTAACCAGGGATCCGAAGCATCCGTGGTACAAGCAATCGTTGCCTGTGGAGGCTTATCCAGGATTCTTTGATTTTTTGACCGCTTGTCTCGATCGTTTAGGTCAAAAGGAATGCGTACACCACGTTTTCAATGAAATAGTCGGAATCGAAAAAGATCTGAAAGATCTTAACTGCAGTTGTAAGGTTAAGGAAATAGGGCATAATTGCGTCATGGGATTGGCAGGGCTTACTGGTCATTTTAAAAAGTTCGAGGGTACTGCTCCTCATATCTACACCCTGGCTAGCGAACTGTTTTTTACAACTAAGAAGCTAACGAATTGCCCTGCTCCGGAACCTGCTCCGACTATGCCCTGAGTCTATATGCATACGAATGTTACTGTATCAGATGATCTAAGATGGTGTTTAATGTATATTGATTTAATCCTACGTCCAAGCGCTAGATGTTTATTATATTTGTTTCTCAAATAATTAGTGCAGTTTACTACAATACCAAGTATAATTATAAAGATAATTCCACACTAATTTTCGTTATGCTGCATCCTGGCAACATGATCGAAAACTTACAATCGTCACACACTAAAAGTGTGATCTTTTTATGTAAAAATTGAGATGAAAAGAAATTTCACATGACCTTTTATCAATTTTGATCTCACTTTCTTTAAAAAATAGTGGTCAAAAATAGACAAATGATCCCGCTGAAAAAATTGGATAATTTTAAGAATAATAAAAATTCACATGGTAACCTCCTATCATGCCGTCGTGACATCATGTGACGCCTTGTCATCCTGACAACCTTATATATTTGATATTTTTTTGTTGCTATTGAGAATTAAACTTGTGCCGTTTTTTGGAAGTTAGTGTGCTTGACCGCTAGCCCAAACGATCATTTATATATGCATTTTACATATCAATATACATAAACAAATTTTTATCGTTTTTGGGATTGCAAAAAGTAATAAAATTATATTATTTTAATTTAATTATTTTAAGTCTTTTACCATAATTTATTATCACTTTTGTCAACCAATTAGTAGCTAAAAGCTACACTTTTCCGATCAATTAGTTGAGAGAAAAGATAAAAAAATTTACTGTTATGTAATTATTTTAACTTTTTGTAATAATTTGAAATCATAACCAATAGAGAGAATCAAACGACTTAATAAATGATTTATGAAATATCCATCATATTTAATAAAAAAAGATCTTAAATCCTTTTCTTATTTTCCTTTAGTTCTTGTGTATAGCACAAATTTAATCATGACTCACAGTTTACCAAATATTCTTTTCGTTCCTATTATATTTTTAAAAGTAATTAGACTGCATTTAGTTTTAGTTTTGGAAAATTATTGTTCAAAATAAAATTTTTGAAAACTATTTTAAGAATTTGATTTGTAATACAAAAAATATTTTCAATGGTTATATTTCAAAGTGAATTCTAAAAAGACAAAAAAATGAAAATTTTTATTATTTCAATTTCTAAATTTTTATCACTTCCAACAAAATGTAAAATAATCTCACTTTTAATATAATTAATATTAATTATACAATAAACATTTATTAGATATTAAATATTTAATATTCGCGGGGCAATAATTCATACAAACTATGAAGGCTGCGCCCATATTTTCATTGATAAAAATAACGATTATACATGTAGCATTATTTAAATCTGATTTGGTAAACTTAGTTTTAGCATTAATCGAAGAACATTTTTGCCTATTCATCTAAGATAGTAGGTTTTGTTCAATACTAAATTAATTAAAATTAATAAATAAATGTTGCAACAAAATTTCTGAAATCTAATTTAAATTACATCAAGTCGTAAACAATGTTGTGATTGGACTTAACTCGTTACATATTTCTTTACTTAATTACACCTTTATATAGGATATAAATGATATAAAACTTGTGTTTTGTGCAGATTTTATCTTCAACTTTAAACATATGGAACATGTATTGAATTATGTCACAAGAAGAAGCAATTTGAGTATTATTAAGGATGCAAAGGAAGATTTGCTGAAACACATTTTGTTGAGTAAAGCCATCGGAGTAGATGAAGAATTTCATGTGAACTTAATACGAGAAAGGAAAAATCAGCAATCTGGAAGTTCCTGAAGCAGAGTCCAATTCAAATTTGGGAATTGGCCCATCTAAATACAATTGCTGAGTGAACCAATTTCTGAAGTGGACGGCATATTCGAATACAACTGAAAAGCATTCGAATGGTGGGTTATTTCCAGTAACGAATTCCATGTGACCTCAGCTGTTCCATGTGACAAGATTCCGAAAGACAGTGAGGGGCAAGATCTGTAATTAAGGGTGAATTGCATAACGGAATGAGGATTTTTTGGGGCCGAAAGAATGAGTGGAGAGAGAAAGGGGGTGGGCATCACATGACCCACCCGTGGAAGATATACACATTCGGACAGAGAGCTGGAGAAAAAAAAGGGTTTTTGGGGGCTGTCTTCTTTTTGTTTCTGTTATTGCTTGAGCTGAGAGGGAGTCTTTCATTTTTTTTTTTTTTGGTTCTTCCGATTTCAACAGTTGTAATTAGATTTTCCATTGCAATTCAATTTCAATTCCAGATTTCAGATTTCAAATGTCTCAATTTCATCTTTCTACTTTTGTTTCTAATTTCCTGAGAATGATCGGCTAGTTTTTCTTGGGCCAAGGCAAGGACAATGTCCTGTCCAATGATTTCCAAGATGCCGTTCTTCATGGATTAATTTTGAGTTATTTGGTTATCAATCTTAGTTGTATCTAATTACTCTCAAAATCAATGGTCCATTGTCCGATTAACACTTGTTTACATATTTTATCAATGAGTTCATAGAAGTTGCTGAATTCAGAACTCTTATTGCAAATATGTATGGGAGTTGCTAGAATTAGATCTTCTATAGTCTTCATGATAGATTATGCACATCACTTGTTTGATCCATGGCTTGTATCATTTGAAATTAATTTTCTCCAAACATTAGAGCAACTAGAATTGATGATCTATTCACTCTTGGTATTTTGAGATTGATTTGGATAGGCATTGGAATTGTCTTGCCCATCTTTTTAATATCAAGTTTTAGTTAAGTTTAGTTTTCATTTCGAAACCCATTTCCAAAACCATCAAAAATTCCAAACCAGATTTTCAATTCTGTTTACCATTCATGTGAGCCATGTTTTGCCTCTTTAATCCATTTGATTCAAACATGATTTTACTCCCTAGATCCCTGTGGATATGACCTGGTTCTTACCAGTTAATTGTGCTACAATGAAACCTTGCACTTGGGGGAGTTTGTCTCGATTTTCCTTACTCAACACCTTTGAAATCTGAATTTGCATCTTTATTTACATTTGAGAGTGAGGTAATTAAGCAAACACAAGCACAATTTTGGCGCCGTTGCCGGGGATCTTTGAAAAGCAATGGTGTTTTGAACTTTTGGAGCAAGGATTGGCAACATTACTCACCACCATCTTCAACAACAAAGCTACTCAAGGCATTGGGTAATTTTGTTCCATTCTTATTTCCACCTCTAGTTTCATTTTTATAGGTTTTTGTTTTTAGTTTTAGTGTTTAAATTGTAGTTTCTGATTTTGAAAAGAGAAAAAAAAATCTGAGTTTAGTGCTGTATTTTGTTTTGGATATCTAAATTTCTGAGTTGTTGATTTTCTGTGCTGAAATTTGATTTCTGGAATTTTGATATTCGAATCTGCTGCATATGATATGCGAATGCCTGAGTTTACCTCTGAATTGCTGATCTGTTTTGCTGTCATATTGCATTAAATCTGCTGAGTTTATGTGTGTGTGCAATCTGTTAACAGAAGAGTTGTTCAGAATTTTGTGAGAAGTAGTTGAAAAATCTAATTTCATTTGCTGAAATTCATCTTTGAATTTTTGTTTGACTTACTAAAATTTGCATTGAGTTGCTGTACATTCTGCTGCAATTTGTTAGAGGAAGAGGTCTGATTTTTCTTTGTGAATTGGTGATTTAGTTGTGAAGTTTGGAGGTGGGGTTGGAGTATATTCAAATCTGAATTTTCTGTGCATGTTCTTAAGATCTGGCAGACTTGTTGGAAATAATTCTGAGTTGCGTTCACCATCATCTCTAGCTGAATTGATTGAACTTGCTACATCTTACACATCATCTGAATCATCTGTGCACATGGATCCACCACCACCACCTGCTTTACCGGGAGGACCACCACCTCCTTTGCCGGAAGGTAGTGTTCATGGAGGGAATGATCAAATTGACCAAAATCTTTTTAGACCTCTCCGTGAATATCTCCATCCAGCTAGGCAAACAACACCATCATGCATTGTACTTCCCATTGGACATCATAATTTTAATTTTAAACCAGGAACAATTCAGCTTTTGCCTACTTTTCATGGCATGGATTCCGAAAATCCTTACATGCATATGAAAGAATTTGAGGATGTTTGTGGAACATGCATGGATAGGAATACAAATGAGGACATGGTTAGGCTTAAGTTGTTTCCATTTTCATTGAAAGATAAAGCAAAGATGTGGTTGAACTCATTGGAGCCTAGATCAATTGGAACTTGGAGGGACATGCAAACAAAGTTTTTGAAGAAGTATTTTCCAGCTAATAGAACAGTGATACTCCAACAACAAATCATGAATTTTGTGTGTAAGCCTAATGAAACATTTGCACATGCATGGGATAGGTTTAGAGAATTGTTGCAAGCTTGTCCACATCATGGTTTTGAGTCTTGGAGAATTGTTAACTTCTTTCATAATGCATTAACTCCAAATCTGAAAATGTTGGTTGCAACAATGTGTAATGGTGAATTTTATGATAAAACCGCTGAAGAAGCTTTGCATTTTTTTGATTCCTTGGTTGAAAATACTAAACAATGGGAGGTAGTTTCTCCATTTTCTGAGTTTTGTGACAGCATAGGTGCAAGAGGAAAGTTTCATCTCAGTGACACTGATGATCTTGGTGCTCGTTTGGCTGCATTGTCAAGGAAAGTGGAGTTGATGGAGCAAAAGAAGTAAGGATCAAAGGAAAATGAAGTTAACTGTGTGTTGTGTGAAACTTCGGACCACAAGACGGACGATTGTCCCACACTCCCAGCTTTTAAAGAAGTTCTTTATGGTCAAGTAAATCCCCCACCAGCTGCAAGAAATTACAACTCAAATCAGGAGGTGAACAACTTTGCTTCAGGAAATCAGCCATATTCGAATGCTTACAATGCTGGATATAGAGGCCATTCGAATACATCCTGGAGAGCTGAGGCACAACACCAGCAGCAGCAGCAACCTCAACAACCTTTTCCACCTCAACCATTTCATTCCCAACTTTATCAACCTCAACAGAACACCAACAATTATCAGCCACCACATAAAAGATCATTGGAGGATACCTTGCAACAATTCATGCAAGGGTAAATTGGAACTAACAACCAAAATTCAAGGTTCCAAGATCAAACAAATAGGGCTATGGAAGACATTCGAAGTCAACTGTCAAAGCTCACTCAAGCTTTAACCTTGAGGGAAACAGGGAAACTTCCATCTCAGCCCAAACCAAATCCCACTGGCCAAGTGCATTTCAGTGAATCATCTTCTTCAAGTGCAAATGAGAATTTGGAACATGTGCAAGCTATTTCAACATTGAGAAGTGGAAAACAGATCTTGAAACCAGATTATGTTCCAATTGAAGAGGCAAATGAGCAAAATATGATAGAAGATGAGGAAGAAATCCAGCACAACACCAGCAGCAAAGCATTTGAACAGCAGCTTCTCACCGAAACAGAAGCTGAATTGCAGCAAAAGCAGCTACTAGAAGAGCAAAAACAGCAGCTGCACAGCAGATCAGAAATTGAAGAACAGCAGAAACAAAAGCTGGACAGCAGTCCAGAAGCTGAACAAAAACAGCAGCCGAGCAAGGAGGAGCAGAAAAACAGATTTCAGAGGAAAGAACAGGTAATTTCTAAAAATAAAAATGATTTTTTTGAAAATACAACCAAAGGTTTTGATGAAAAACAGTTTGAAAAGAGTGAAAAAGTTTATGGAAAGGAGAAAATTTCAAAAGAAAACCAGCTGAACAGCCCTGATTTCATTCCAAAAATTCCTTTTCCTCAAAGGCTGAACAAAGGAAATAAAAAGAAGTTGAATTCTGACATTTATGAACTTTTCAAACAAGTTAGAATAAACATTCCTTTGCTTGATGCCATTAAACAAAATCCATCTTATGGAAAGTTTTTGAAAGATTTGTGCACTGTCAAAAGGAGAATGAATGTCAAAGAGAGAGCATTTTTAACTGAACAAGTGAGCTCAATTTTGCAATTCAAAACCCCTCCAAAATATAAAGATCCGGGGTGTCCTACAATCGCATGCATCATTGGGGATAAGAGGGTAGATAGAGCCTTGTTGGATTTGGGAGCAAGTGTTAATCTTTTGCCATTTTCTGTGTACCAACAGCTTGGATTAGGGGAGCTTAGACCTACTAGGGTGACACTTCAATTAGCGGATAGGTCAATCAAAGTCCCTAGAGGTATTGTAGAAGATGTCCTAATTCAAGTAGAGCATTTTGTCTTTCCAGTGGACTTTATAGTGCTTGATACCCAATCAATTCAAGGGCCACAACCAGCTGTCCCAGTCATCTTAGGAAGACCATTTTTGGCCACTTCTAATGCCTTAATCAATTGTAGAACCGGAGTCATTAAGTTGTCTTTTGGTAATATGACCATTGAGAAGAACATCTTTAGTGTGACCAAACAACCAAGTGACCATGAGGAGATAGAGGAAGTAGATTTGATTCAAACCATGACACAAGAGCATTTTGATAGAGAGTACTTAGATGACCCATTAGAAAGAGCTTTAGTGAACAGTGATCAAGTAGATTTCCTAGATGATTGTGACTTGGAAAATTTTGGTGGAGGAGAATTTGAGGAAATGAAAAAATCAGTGATGTCAGTGAATCAGTGGAGGCCCACTTTTGAGTCTTTAGAGCTGCCCACAGTCAAAGCAGAGTCATCCTTTGAGAAGCCACCTGTACCTGAGAGAAAGCCTCTACCTAATGACTTAAAATATGTATTTTTGGGTGAGGGAGAGTCCTATCCAGCTGTTATTTCTTCTCAGCTGAGTTTGGACCAAGAAAGTAAGCTGGTTGATGTCTTGAAAAAACATAAAAGAGCTTTGGGATGGACCATAGCAGATTTGCAAGGAATTAGTCCTTTGATTTGTACTCATAGGATCTTTTTGGAGGAGGATGCTAAACCCATTAGGCAAATGCAAATGAGACTAAACCCAAACATGAAAGAAGTGGTTAGGGGGGAGGTAATCAAGCTATTGGATGCTGGAATTATCTACCCTATTTCAGACTCTAAATGGGTTAGTCCAACTCAGGTAGTGCCTAAGAAATCTGGAGTGACTGTGGTGAAGAATGAACAAGATGAATTAGTTCCAATGCGCATCCAACAGGATAGCGCATGTGCATAGATTATAGAAAGTTAAATGCAGTCATAAGGAAGGATCATTTCCCTCTTCCATTCCTAGATCAGGTATTGGAAAGAGTGGCAGGACAGGCATTTTACTGTTTCTTGGATGGATACTCTGGGTACAATCAAATTGAGATTGCATTAGATGATCAGGTGAAGACCACATTTACTTGTCCATTTGGTACATTTGCATATAGGCGCATGCCTTTTGGTCTTTGCAATGCTCCTGCAACCTTCCAAAGATGCATGATCAGTTTGTTTATTGACTTTGTGGAGAAATTTCTTGAAGTGTTCATGGATGACTTTTCAGTTTATGGGAGTGACTTTGATTTGTGCTTGGGGAATCTGGAGAAGGTTTTAGCAAGATGTGAAGAGAAAAATTTGGTGTTGAATTAGGAGAAATGCCATTTTATGGTAACTCAGGGAATAGTTCTTGGTCATATAGTGTCTTCTAGGGGGATAGAAGTAGATAGAGCAAAAGTTGAAATTATTCAAAAACTTCCTACCCCTAGATGTGTCAAGGAAGTCAGATCATTTTTAGGACATGCAGGTTTCTATAGGAGATTCATTGCATCATTCAGTGCCATTTCTAGACCTTTGTGTAATCTCCTAGGCCAGGACGTTCCTTTTGATTGGACATCAGATTGTCAGGCTTCATTTGATAGACTTAAGGACTTGCTCACTTCAGCTCCCATTATGCAGACACCAGATTGGACTCTACCCTTTGAGATCATGTGTGACGCTAGTGATAGTGCCATTGGTGCAGTCTTAGGTCAGAGGAAGGAGAGGAAGTCACATGTGTTATACTATGCTAGCAAATCCCTTAGTGATGCACAAAAGAACTACACAACTACTGAGAAGGAGTTGCTAGCAGTAGTATATGCATTGGATAAGTTCAGATCATACCTAGTGGGATCTCATGTCATTGTATTTACTGACCATACAGTATTGAAGTATCTTTTGACCAAATCTGATGCCAAGCCTAGACTCATTAGGTGGATTCTTTTGCTTCAAGAATTTGATTTAGAGATCAAAGATAAGAAGGGAGTTGAAAATGTAGTTGCTGATCATCTTTCTAGACTCCCACATCAGGACTTAGCATCTTTTGAGTCACCTATTAATGAGACATTCCCTGATGAGCAGTTTTTTCATATAGATTCCTCAGAGACACCATGGTTTGCAGATATAGCCAATTATTTGGTTTCAGGTGTGGTGCCCTCTCATTGGACCATGTTAGATAAGAGAAAATTTTTTAGGAATGTGAGGAACTTTTTCTGGGATGATCCATATCTATTTAAGTATTGCTCAGATCAGGTCATTAGGAGATGCATACCCGAGAGTGAAGCTCATAGTGTCATTAGTTTTTGTCATACTCTCGCATGTGGAGGTCATTTTTCAGCTAGGAAGACAGTGGCAAAGATTTTGCAGAGTGGATTGTATTGGCCTACCATGTTTCGGGATGTGCATACCTTTTGTGTTGCCTGTGATAAGTGTCAAAGACTTGGTAAGCTCACTAGGAGGAACATGATGCCACTTCACCCTATTATGTGCTTAATATCTTTGATTGTTGGGGTATGGACTTCATGGGACCATTTGTGAATTCATTTGGTCATGAATATATCTTAGTGGCTGTTGACTATGTTTCAAAGTGGGTGGAAGCCATTCCAACTAGGACCAATGACCACAAGGTAGTGATTAGATTCTTGAAGGAGAATGTGTTCTCAAGATTTGGAATGCCAAAAGCCATGATAAGTGATAGAGGAACACACTTTTGCAATAGGCATGTGGGGCTTTTGATGAAGAAGTATGGGGTATTGCACAAGGTTGGAACATCTTACCATCCCCAAACAAGTGGACAAGCTGAGTTAGCTAATAGGGAGATCAAAAGAATCATTGAAAAAAAAAGTGAATCCCACTAGAAAAGATTGGTCTTTGAAATTGGTTGATGCACTTTGGGCTTATAGGACTGCCTACAAGACTATTCTAAGCATGTCTCGTTATAGGTTGGTGTATGGAAAAGCTTGTCATCTTCCTGTGGAACTTGAACACAAGGCTTATTGGGCTGTGAAACATTTCAATGAAAACATCAATGAAGCTGGATTTCAAAGGAAGTTGCAACTTAGTGAGTTGGAGGAGATCCGAAATGATGCATATGAGAATGCCAAGATCACCAAGGATAGAGTGAAGAAGTGGCATGATGCACATATCCTTAAAAGAGAGTTGGTTGTGGGTCAAAAGGTTTTGTTGTATGACTCTAGGTTGCACTTGTTTCCCGGAAAGTTAAAGTCAAGATGGAGTGGTCCATATGTGATTCAGAACATCACTGAGTTTGGGGCTGTTGACATTCAAAATCCAACCTCCAAGAATATTTTTAGAGTGAATGGACATAGATTGAAAGAGTATCATGAGAATTTCATTGCTGAAATTGAGAGTTGGGATCTTGAAGATCCCTCGGATTATGGTTGATTGAGGAGAGAAGTCCGTTTTGTACCATAGTAGTTTAGTTCTTCTTTTTATTTAGTTCTTTTCTGTTATTAAAAAAAAAAAAAACTTTTTCAGTTTGCAAGTCTAACAGTTGGTTGCAGCATTCAAATATGGAAGTAGTAGCTTATTGAGGAGATGGAGCATTCACTGTTCTGTAATGCAAGTATGTTCAAAGTTGGTTTGATCAGCCCACCCAATTGGTACAATTCATGAGCAGAAAATTTTCAATTTTCTGAAGTGCATTTCATGGGACTTAAGTGATTTGAACTGAGTTAAATTGCTGTAACACTGCTTTGCATTCGAATGAGCTGTTCTTGGAGTATGTTGCACTAACCAGGTTGGGGGAAATTACATTGGAAGCATTCTAAATTTTCAGCACCTCAACTCAATTAATTAAGCTCAATTAAGCTTATCAGGTACCCTCTTCTCTCAGAACTTTATTGCTTAACTTGATCTTACATTGGGGACAATGCTCACTTTTAGTTGGGGGGGAGGATCATAATCTAAGATTCTATTTTGAGTGACATTGGTTGCATTGACATGATTTATTGTGACTAGAATTGCTTGAGTTGGTTTTTCTGAATTGCTTGTGATTGAGATTCTCTTGTTTAGCTTGCAAAAATTGGTTTAAAAAAAAGAATTTTGAAAATTTTTAGCATTTTTTTATTGCATAATATTTCTAGGATTAAGTGTTTTTAGGAATAAATTTAGTGTAAAAAAAATGGCTTAAGTTTTTTTTTTTTTTAGGAACCATCACAGAAATTGGTTTGAGAAACACTCAGGTGCTGATTTACTGATAAAATGTATTCGAATGGGGAATTGGATATTCGGATGAGCTCAAGATTGGTTCAGTAACCCGACCCGTGACCCCTCATATTCGGATGTTTAATGAAACCCTATCTGAATGAATTATCAGCACCGGCCTCCTTATTTCCCTCCAACTACTCAAATTAAAGTCGTTGGCGAGGGTTGGGATTTTTAATAGAGAAGGACAAGAGCTAGGGTTTTGGGTGATCAGTGATACACAAAGAGAACAAAGGGAAGGGATTTCCGCTGAGCTGATATCTGTAACAATGGCACCAAGGAGGAAGATGACAGCGCCTGGGCCACGAAGAACGAGCCAACGCCTGAGGGCACAACATCTAGGTAAGAAATCTGCTCCTGTTGTTTCTGAGCCCATAGAAATTGACATATCTGAATCTACACTCCCTTCTTCTGACAATGAAATCCAACCACCCCTTGAGCAAGAACACTCAATTGGGTGGCAATGAGGGTAATGAGCCTATCCTAGAAGCAGAGGCTCCTGATATGGCCATTCCAGATGAACTTTATTCCAACCCGCGTTTTGCAAACCCAGCATCTGAAAAGAGGTATACGGATGGGTATGCAAAACGAGCAGTTCTATGTGAAAGAGGGATCCTATTAGATGACTATACAGAGCAGCCTTATGAGTTGAAAGGCATGCTTGTAGACAGGGGATGGTCTGATTGGATAACTGTTAGCCAGAGAGCTATAGTACCCCTAGTCAAAGAATTTTACTCAAATGCTGTGATGGGAAGAGAGGGAAGCAAAGAGATTCACACTAAGGTGAGGAAGATACCTGTAGTGATAACCCCTGAGTTGATAGCAAGAGCTACTGCACTTCCCTTAGGAAATACCCCTAGTGCAACCCCACAGCAACAAGCTGCGTGGACAGAGCAGCTGAGTAAGGAAAACTTGGTAAAATTACTGTCAGGGAATTCCCAAGCTAAATGGGATGGAGTTAGAATGTCAAGGGGAGACCTCACTGATAAGAGCAGGGTGCTGCATATGTTGGTGTGTTCCAAGATTCTTCCTCATGCATATGTGTCCTCTGTGACAGTGACACAAGCTGAGCTCATTGGGAAGTTGCTAATAGGCATCCCTTTTGATTTAGCTAATCACATTTGGACTATCATAGCCACGGCAGTGGAGAAGCCTGGAGTGAATTCTGGTTTACCCTTTGGAGGATTAATAACAAAAATTTTACAAAGTCATGGAGTGAAAGGGAAAGCAGGTATGGAAATGGTCAAGCCGGCTGCAAGAATTGCAAAGACATCTATGAAGAGGAGCCAAGGCCAACTGGCAAGAAGAGTGATCAGGGAACCACAGGGTGAGCAGCAACCAGCTGAGGAAGTAAGGACTGAGGAGATTACTCTGCGGAGTTTACATGAAATGGTGAAGGATGTCCAAGGAAAACAGGCTGAATTGACTGCTGAGATGAAGAGTTTGAAAGAGCAACAAGAGAAGAATCATCAGCAAGTGATTGAAATGTTAGAAGGATTGTATGAACCAGCTGCCTCAGGAGGTTTCGAACCTACTTAGTGATGGTTATGTGATCCTTTGTTTTGGCACATAAGCTGAAATCTGTGCATGGATTCTTACAAAAAAAAAAAAAAAAAACTTAGAGCCATGTTTTGTTAGGTTGAAAATTAGGACCTTTTGGTTTTGTTTTATTTTTGCTTTGGTACTTTTCTGGATTTTGGACAACATTGACCATGAATTTGGTGAAATTTGGGTGGAGAATTGAGCTTGAACAAAAGGAATGCTGTTATGATCTATTTTCTTTTTAAAATTAGCTTCTTGTGTTTTGAATGGATGGAATTTCATAGTTGGGATTTTAAGTGATGCCAACTGTCGAGCTTTAAGTTTTAAATTTGGAATTTGAAATTTGTGATATGTTTAGTTTGCTTAATTGTTGAATTGATTGTGAGTAGATTTAGTTTTTGACTTGTTAACTTGAATATAGATACTCATAAATGAACTTCTTAATTGGACTATGTATTATATCACTTCCCAGCCATAGTGGAGACTTAAACCTGAAGTGAGTTTTTGAACCTTTAAACTTTGTTCATGAGAGACTTACATTTACTCAAAAAAGCTTTAAAAGCTTTAAAGTTTTTTGCACTTCAGTTCTTTCAATAACTCCAAATACAATACTTTGTTTTGGGTGTTTGTGAAATTGTGGATGAATTGAACTTGATTCTTGGTTCTTTGCTGTAATGGTTGAGTGGAATGACACTATGGAAATGACATTAGGTATTTTTTTTTTTTGTAACATTTGTGCCTATTACCTTTCTTTGAGGAACATCACCTTTGTAACCGAATTTGAGCCTTAATAGAGTATTCATATTTCCTTCTTTCCACCTCCTTATTCCCTTAACCATAATGAATGCTCTTTAGCCTTCCTAATATATTTTGGAATACACTGAAAGTAAGGGGGGAAGAGCAATGAAAAAATTGCAGGATTGTGGGAGTAAGAAAAGAAAAAAAATAGATGGAAGAAAAGAAAAGTTTGGTGATGTAGAAAAATCAAAGAAAAACACTTTGGCCATGAATTTCAGTTTTTCAATCTCAGTTTCTAGATTTCAAAAAAAAAAAATGAAAAAAATTTTTTTTTTGAAATAAGGGTGTGATTTGGTAGAACTGCGGAAAGGTAGTGGTATGATAATTTTAGTGTTCCAAAATATCTTGAACTCCCTATCCCTCCTTTGAATCCTCCTATTACATCCCAATAGCCTCATTATAACCTAATGCAAGTCCTAATGGATCCATAGAAGAATTCTCATTCAATTATGAAAGCTAGGAATTGAGAATGCATGGTGAAAATTCTGAAATAAACTCACTGCATCATTCTTTCATGGAGTTATGCCAAGTCCTTTTATTTCTTGAATAAATCATTCTTGACTTATGATGCTACCTTCTAGAATTTGATTTACATTTACTCTTTAAAAAGGGCATCTTGAGTAAAACCTTGTGTGATCTATTTTCTTGTGAGTGGATTCCAAGGTGAGAATTGAAGTCGAAACTTAGGGAGATGGTGTGATGCAAAAATTCAAGATAGAGTTTGATTTTAGAGATTTAAATTGAGTTAACAGGTTAAGAGCTGAATTTTCATACTTGGTTCAAATATTTAGCAAATTTTACATGCCGCACAGAATTTCAAGATTTTAAATTGTTATCTTAAATTCCTTGGCTTGTGGTATTGATTAACATTCTATAGTTATGATTTACCATTCATTTAGAACTTGAGATGCTGTCCTTAGGAATGCTCTTTACAGACCTGCAAACCCAAAAATAAAGCTTTTGGTTGTTTTTAAGGTAGCTCTCTTACTTTAGACATTACTAGGGACTAGTAATGTTGTAGTTGGGGGGTGTGATTGGACTTAACTCGTTACATATTTCTTTACTTAATTACACCTTTATATAGGATATAAATGATATAAAACTTGTGTTTTGTGCAGATTTTATCTTCTACTTTAAACATATGGAACATGTATTGAATTATGTCACAAGAAGAAGCAATTTGAGTATTATTAAGGATGCAAAGGAAGATTTGCTGAAACACATTTTGTTGAGTAAAGCCATCGGAGTAGATGAAGAATTTCCATGTGAACTTAATACGAGAAAGGAAAAATCAGCAATCTGGAAGTTCCTGAAGTAGAGTCCCATTCAAATTTGGGAATTGGCCCATCTAAATACAATTGCTGAGTGAACCAATTTCTGAAGTGGACGGCATATTCGAATACAACTGAAAAGCATTCGAATGGTGGGTTATTTCCAGTAACGAATTCCATGTGACCTCAGCTGTTCCATGTGACAAGATTCCGAAAGACAGTGAGGGGCAAGATCTGTAATTAAGGGTGAATTGCATAACGGAATGAGGATTTTTTGGGGCCGAAAGAATGAGTGGAGAGAGAAAGGGGGGTGGGCATCACATGACCCACCCGTGGAGGATATACACATTCGGACAGAGAGCTGGAGAAAAAAAAAGGGTTTTTGGGGGCTGTCTTCTTTTTGTTTCTGTTATTGCTTGAGCTGAGAGGGAGTCTTTCATTTTTTTTTTCGGTTCTTCCGATTTCAACAGTTGTAATTAGATTTTCCATTGCAATTCAATTTCAATTCCAGATTTCAGATTTCAAATGTCTCAATTTCATCTTTCTATTTTTGTTTCTAATTTCCTGAAAATGATCGGCTAGTTTTTCTTGGGCCTAAGGCAAGGACAATGTCCTGTCCAATGATTTCCAAGATGCCGTTCTTCATGGATTAATTTTGAGTTATTTGGTTATCAATCTTAGTTGTATCTAATTACTGTCAAAATCAATGGTCCAATGTCCGATTAACACTTGTTTACATATTTTATCAATGAGTTCATAGAAGTTGCTGAATTCAGAACTCTTATTGCAAATATGTATGGGAGTTGCTAGAATTAGATCTTCTATAGTGTTCATGATAGATTATGCACATCACTTGTTTGATCCATGGCTTGTATCATTTGAAATTAATTTTCTCCAAACATTAGAGCAACTAGAATTGATGATCTATTCACTCTTGGTATTTTGAGATTGATTTGGATAGGCATTGAATTGTCTTGCCCATCTTTTTAATATCAAGTTTTAGTTAAGTTTAGTTTTCATTTCAAAACCCATTTCCAAAACCATCAAAAATTCCAAACCAGATTTTCAATTCTGTTTACCATTCATGTGAGCCATGTTTTGCCTCTTTAATCCATTTGATTCAAACATGATTTTGCTCCCTAGATCCCTGTGGATATGACCTGGTTCTTACTAGTTAATTGTGCTACAATGAAACCTTGCACTTGGGGGAGTTTGTCTCGATTTTCCCTACTCAACACCTTTAAATCTGAATTTACATCTTTATTTACATTTGAGAGTGCGGTAATTAAGCAAACACAAGTATGTTGTTTGATAGAAGTATGGAGAAAGAAATAACAATATTGTCCCTCATTCTTTTATCTCGCCTTTTTTTTTTTAAAATGATTTTTCTCATTTTTTTATCTCTATTTTTTCTAGAGATGTTTCCGCTGATCTTTTATCTCAATTTTTTTTTTAAAGATGGTTTTTATTAATCTTTGATCTTGATTTTTTCTGGAGATGATTTCCACTGATCATTTATCTCATTTTAAATACAAATACTGTTTTAACAAAATTGAGATAGAAAGTATTAAAAGTAACATTTTATCTCAATTTGTAATTAGACTAAGATAAAAAATTTAGCTCACAAATGTTTATCATATTTTTTCTAAAGCCGTAATCCTTGTAAATCTCCTAATGTGATCTTTAACAATTGTTGTATTAATGTAACGAGTAGTTTAACATAATTTGGCTTATCCCAAGATTTTTTTGATTTTTTGTTTATTGATCTATGATAGTAGATTTTATAGCATATTAAATTAATTAAAATTAATAAATAAATGTTACAACAAAATTGAAATCTAATTTAAATTATATAAAGTGATAAAAAAATTTTTTGACCGAGATATAGAGAAAGAAATAACAATAACGTCTTTCATTCTTTTATCTCGCTTGTTTTTAGATATGATTTTTCTTAGTTTTTTATCTCAGTTTTTTCTAGAGACGTTTTCACTGATTTTTTATCACGGTTTTTTTATGAGATGGTTTTCACTGGTTTTTTAACTGGGTGTTTTTTCCTAGAGTTAGTTTCCACTAATCTTTTATCTTATTTTTAATAAAATTACAGTTTTGACAAAATTGAGAGAGAGAGTATTAAAATTTACCTTCTATCTCAGTTTTTTAATTAGACTAAGATAAAAAATTTAGCTCACAAATTTTTATCATACTTTTTCTAATACCATGATATTTACAAATCTCCTAATGTGATGTTTATCAATTATCCTATTAATATAATGAATAGTTCAACATAATTTGGCTTATCTTATCAAACCATAAATTATATGTTTTCCACAATTATATATCCAAGTTAGTGAAGTCCCACGAGACATATGGAAAAGGTTTTATTTTGATTGCTTTTTTTTTTTTTTTTTTTTTTGTGGCGCAAGACTGTTTTCCGTACTAAATTGGAGCCTACAGGAGTTACGACTAGAAAATAGTTAGGACATACGTAGGTGAATAAATTATGAGATTAATGACAATCCGACCTAGAATGAAATTCTTATTTCTACTTGTGATTTTCATTGATTTTTTGGTTTTTGAAAAATTATGTCATTTCTAATTCGGTACACCATATAAAGTTAGATGATTCACTCCCACAGAGCGATCAATCCCGCATTTCGTCGGAATGAACTTATATTAATTTGTTAAGTGGATGAACTTATATTTTCATTTTGTCAAAAAACAAAAGATAGAAAGGGAAAGATATGCAAGGAAACAGCACGTGCAGTTTCATATTTAAATTCGAAGCTAATGGCTAAACTTTATTGTTAAATTCGCTTATTAGTTTTCTACCTCAATGACGTCTATTTCTCGGCTAACACAGCCGCATGTGCATGCGGTTTTCTTTTAAAATTTTCATTTTTTTTTATCTCCTCGTACAAGGCCTTCAGGTTCATGCAGAGAATTTCGTTTTCTATACGGCGAAATCAAAAAGTGAGATTGAGAGAAAATCCATGGGGTTACATTAATTCCGAAAGGTCATATTAAATGTACGTTTAAGCATCATTAAAGTCCTCATAGGATCGGTTACACATCTTTATCCAACTATATAAACCTTGCACATAGCGCCCTGTGAACCCAGGCCAATTCCAACCTACTAATTCAAACACTTGGCCTATCTTTATCAAAAGAAAAATAATGTCTATCCGGCAGCCCGTACGAAACCAGATGGCGGAAATATTCATTGGCATGCTCTCACTCCTTGTTGCCAGTGGCATGGCGCATGCTAGACTAGACGTGTACAACCAAACAATTAACCAAACACTAGTATTAGACAAATTGAGTGCTTTAACCAGGGATCCGAAGCATCCGTGGTACAAGCAACCGTTGCCCGTGGAGGCTTATCCAGGATTCTTTGATTTTTTGACCGCTTGTCTCGATCGTTTAGGTCAAAAGGAATGCGTACACCACGTTTTCAATGAAATGGTCGGAATCGAAAAAAATCTGAAAGATCTTAACTGCAGTTGTAAGGTTAAGGAAATAGGGCATAATTGTATCATGGGATTGGCAGGGCTTACTGGTCATTTTAAAAAGTTCGAGGGTACTGCTCCTCATATCTACACCCTGGCTAGCGAACTGTTTTTTACAACTAAGAAGCTAACGAATTGCCATGCTCCGGAGCCTGCTCCGACTATGCCCTGAGTCTATATGCATACGAATGTTACTGTATCAGATGATCTAAGACGGTGTTTAATGTATATTGATTTAATCCTACGTCCAAGCGCTAGATGTTTATTATATTTGTTTCTCAAATAATTAGTGCGGTTTACTACAATACCAAGTACAATTATAAAGATAATTTCACACTAATCTTCGTTATGCTGCATCCTAGCAACATGATCGAAACTTACAATCGTCACACACTAAAAGTGTGATCTTTTTATGTAAAAATTGAGATGAAAATAAATTTCACATGACCTTATATCAATTTTGATCTCACTTTCTTTAAAAAACAGTGGTCAAAAATAGAGAAATGATCCCGCTGAAAAAAATTGGATAATTTTAAGAATAATAAAAATTTACATGGTAACCTCCTATCATGCCGTCGTGACATCATGTGGCGCCTTGTCATCCTGACAACATTATATATTTGATATTTTTTTGTTGCTATTGAGAATTAAACTCGTGCCGTTTTTTGGAAGTTAGTGTGCTTGACCGCTAGCCCAAACGATCATTTATATATGCATTTTACATATCAATATACATAAACAAATTTTTATCGTTTTTGGGATTGCAAAAAGTAATAAAATTATATTATTTTAATTTAATTATTTTAAGTTTTTTACAATAATTTATTATCACTTTTGCCAACCAATTAGTAGCTAAAAGCTGCACTTTTCCGATCAATTAGTTGAGAGAAAAAATAAAAAATTTACTGTTATGTCATTATTTTAACTTTTTGTAATAATTTGAAATCATAACCAATATATAGAATCAAATGACTTAATAAATTTGTGTATAGCACAAATTTAATCATGACTCACAGTTTACACAATATTCTTTTCATTCCTATTATATTTTTAAAAGTAATTAGACTACATTTAGTTTTAGTTTGGGAAAATTATTGTTCAAAATAAAATTTTTGAAAACTATTTTAAGAATTTGATTTGTAATACAAAAAATATTTTCAATGGTTATATTTCAAAGTGAATTCTAAAAAGACAAAAAAATGAAAATTTTTATTATTTCTATTTCTAAATTTTTATCACTTCCAACAAAATGTAAAATAATGTCACTTTTAATATAATTAATATTAAAGATATAATAAACATTTATTAGTTATTAAATATTTAATATTCACGTGGCAATAATTCATACAAACTATGAAGGCTGCTCCCATATTTTCATTGAAAAAAAATAACGATTATACATGTTGCATTATTTAAATCAGATTTGGTAAATTTAGTTTTAGCATTAATCTAAAAACATTTTTGCCTATTCATCTAAGATAATAGGTTTTGTTGCTTATTAAATTAATTAAAATTAATAAATAAATGTTACAACAAAATTTATGAAATCTAATTTAAATTACATCAAGTGGTAAACAAAGTTGTTTGATAGAAATATGGAGAAAGAAATAACAATATTGTCCCTCATTCTTTTATCTCACTTTTTTTTAAATATGATTTTTTTCATTTTTTATCTCTATTTTTTCTAGAGATGTTTCTGCTGATCTTTTATCTCAATTTTGTTTAAAAGATGGTTTTTATTAATCTTTGATCTTGATTTTTTCTAGAGATGATTTCCACTGATCATTTATCTCATTTTAAATGCAAATACTATTTTAACGAAACTGAGATAGAAAGTATTAAAAGTAACATTTTATCTCAATTTGTAATTAGACTAAGATAAAAAATTTAGCTCACAAATGTTTATCATACTTTTTCTTAAGCCATAATCCTTGTAAATCTCCTAATGTAATCTTTAACAATTGTTGTATTAATGTAACGAGTAGTTTAACATAATTTGGCTTATCCCAAGATTTTTTTGATTTTTTGTTTATTGATCTAAGATAGTAGATTTTATGGCATATTAAATTAATTAAAATTAATGAATAAATGTTGCAACAAAATTGAATTCTAATTTAAATTATATAAAGTGATAAAAAAATTTTTGACAGAGATATAGAGAAAGAAATAACAATAAAGTCTTTTATTCTTTTATCTCGCTCTTTTTTAGATATGATTTTTCTTAGTTTTTTTATCTCAATTTTTTCTAGAGATGTTTTCAGTGATTTTTTATCGTGGTTTTTTTATGAGATGGTTTTCACTCGTCTTTTACCTGGGTGTTTTTTCTTAGAGTTAGTTTCCACTAATCTTTTATCTTATTTTTAATAAAATTACAGTTTTGACAAAATTGAGAGAGAAAGTATTAAAATTAACCTTCTATCTAAGTTTTTTAATTAGACTAAGATAAAAAGTTTAGCTCACAAATTTTTATCATTCTTTTTCTAATACCATGATATTTATAAATCTCCTAATGTGATCAATGTTTATCAATTATCCTATTAATATAATGAATAGTTCAACATAATTTGGCTTATCTTATCAAATCATAAATTATATGTTTTCCACAATTATGCAAGTTAGTGAAGTCCCACGAGACATATGGAAAAGGTTTTATTTTGATTGTCTTTTTTTTTGTGGCGCAAGACTGTTTTTCATAGACTAAATTGGAGCCTACAGGAGTTACGACTAGAAAATAGTTAGGACATACACTGCAGGAAAAATTGGCTTTGGCGTAAGGAGAGTCGGGCGACCGCCCCAAAAGGAACCAGTAGCGACGGATAATGGCGGCCGGTACGGCGGTCGCTGATGGCCCTTTTAACCCCACCCCTTTTCCCCTTTTTCCCATTTCGACTGAGCTATCTACAATTTCTCCCGCGTGCGCGCAGATCTTCGCGCTTGTTCTTCGCCCTTCGCCGCTTCGTCATCTCGCCGCCAGTGAGTTTGACCGCTGCCTCACCGCCGACGTGGTAAGCATATCTCTCTCTCTCTCTCCGTTGGGCCTCGTTTCTTTTCGTCCCGCCTTGTCTCTCTCTCACTCACTCCGCCGATGACTTCCACTGGTGGTCGCCAGTGGTTTCAATTACAACTACAACTGCAGTACTACCAGGTCCTGCAATCCTTTCAGACCACCAAAATTTCCGGCATGGGCGCCATGTGTCTCGTCCAGAGACCCAAAATGTCTTACTTGCTTGTATGGTCTTTACATTTGTTATTTCTTGGTTCTTTCACTTCAAGATCCTATCCTTAAAAAAAAAATTAAAAAAAAAGAAGTGTGATTCGTTCTTTCACTTTAATGTCTTGCTGCTTTCTTCTAGGAATTGGACTAGCACTTAATTCCTTAGATTGGGTTTCGGTTTACAATGGATTTGCAATATAGGCACTGATTTCAGATATTTTGGGATTTAAAAGGATTTATTTATTTATTTTTTGGGTGCAATGATGGAAGGTATAGAAATCTGATATTAACAAGCTTGAATTAGCTTATCTTAAATTCGATTGGATTTTAAATATAATTGTGGTGTTATTTGCTTTGTCTAGTTTTGCTATTAAGTAACTCTAAGTAGGACAAATTTGTTATTTCCTGTTTTATTTTAGATTAGTTTTTTTTTTTTTCTTTTTCGGGAAGAAGCAAAGATGGTTCCATGATGCTGCTGCAGCAGAAGAAGAAGCAGCAAAGTCTGCGAGAAGGGCTGGAAAAAACCCAAACCCACACACAGCTTTAACAGATCAACTCCTACTTAGATACGTACACACACAGAGATAGTTGTATATACACAGACACATGCGTACACACAGTTAAGTGTGCAAACACACACGGACCCAAAGGGTTGTTGGATTTGGAAGATAGGAAGATGAAGAAATCATCGGCTTCTTTTGTTTGACCGCAGAGAGGGGGCAACCACCCTCGGAAACCTCCCTTCCTTCTGCAAGCTCAGGTGCAGGCCCAGGTGCAATCTCAGGTGCAAGCACAGCTTGTAGAGTTAGAGCAGCGACTAGCTCAGGGCCGTATTCTCACAGCTGATACTTTTGATCCACCGATTCAGACTCAGGTTAATAACTACACAATTTGTATTTAAATTTAATTCAATTGCTTTTAGAATATATATTTATGTTTCCTGTTAAATATATACTGTTTTATTGTAGGCTTCGGACGCTGGCAGTGGTCACCTAGGCGAGACACGAGTCCGTGGGTGAGGGCATGCATGATCCAGCAGGCTTCGGATGATCAGCATCAAGTATAAGTTAATGTTTTCTAACTCTAAGATAATTCAACTATATCTACTTCAATTTATTTTATAAATTTAAAATTTTAGTTTTATCTATAGATTCTTTATTATTATATGCATATTGAGGAAAAAGTTCAAAAGTTAATAATTTTGATGCTTAGAAATTAGAAATTTTGACATAGAAACACTAAAACAATTTATAAATTTTTACACATAAAAACTTGCAACTTTGACACTTAGCAACCGAAAGTACGTTTAAGTTGAAAGTACGTTTAAGTTTTAACTTAGAAACCGACACCTGCAGTGCCCGAAACCCTTGAAATTATATTTAAGTTGAAACTTTGACACTTACAAACCAAAAGTTGCCCTCTAATGGCTTAAACTAAGCGGACGGGCTCCAATGCCCGTCAAACTTGAGGGGAATGATCTTTGGACCATTAGTGACCTATAGGAATGAACGGCATGCGAATTCGACGCCCTCGGGTGCCCAAAAAAGTTGAAAATATGTTGAAGTTGAAACTTAGAACTCAGAAGTTGCCCTCTAATGGCCCAAATTGAGTAGACGGGCTCCGATGCTTTTCAAACTCAAGAGCACGATCTTTGGATCATTAGTGACTTATCGGAATGAACGGCGCACGAATTTGATGCTCGGCGTGGGTAGAACATTTGAAATTACATTTAAGTTGAAACTTTAATACTTAGAAATCAAAAGTTGCCCTTTAATGGCCCAAACCAAGTGGACGGGCTCCGATACCCGCCAAACTTAAGGGGAATGATCTTTGGACCATTAGTGACCTGTCGGAGTGAACGGCATGCGAATCCGACACCCGGGATGCCCAGAAAAGTTGAAAATATGTTTAAGTTGAGACTTGAAACTTAAAACTCAAAAGTTGCCCTCTAATGGCCCAAATTGAGTAGACGGGCTCCGATGCCCGTCAAACTTGAGCGGCACAATCTTTGGACCATTAGTGACCTGTCGGAACAAACGGCGCGTGAATCGAATGTCTGGGGTGCCCGAAATCATACAAAATGTTTTTTAATTTTAAAATTTTGAACTATATCACTCTTAATGTTAATTTTACGAAGTTTTATTTATATTTACAATTTTGTTGACTAATAAAATTCATTTTTGTTTCAGGTTGATTGACTGGTACTACAGTGGACATCTTGTTTTGTTCTTTTTCCTTTTTCTTTAAAATTGTATAAGAATTTTTACTTTCTTTTTGTAATTCAAAGACGTTGCACATGTATTTATAAAAATGAAAAGTTTTTATTAGCTTATTTAATTTCTTACTGTGTATGTAAATAGTTTACTTTAATTTTGTATTTAGTTTTATAAAACTCTAAAACTGGTATAGGTACAACTATCAAATGACAAAAATTAAGTAAAAAAATGAAAAAAAAATTATAAGTATTAGCGACTGCCTAAAGGGTCGCTAAAAAAGGTCCTATAAAATTTCAGTAAAACACTTTTAGCGACTGTCATAGCAGTCGCTAAAAGTAGAATGGGCGGTCTCTAAAAATGACTTTTAGCGACTGCCATAGTGGTCACTAAAAGCTCAAGTGGCGGTCGCTAGAAATACTTTTAGCGACGGCTACGGCAGTCGCTAAAACTCATTTAGGCGGTCGCTAATAATGTTAACACAACCACCCTTAGCGGTCGCATAAGCGGTCGCGAATATTTAGTTGCGGTCGCTAATAGTCAGTAGCGACGAAGTTTCTGCGGCCATCTAATAGCGGTCGTTAAAAGGTATTAGCGACCGTTTGTTTATTTTTAGTGATTGCCAATGGTGGTCACTAATGATCTTTTTCCTACTAGTGATACGTAGGTGTGAATAAATTGTGAGATTAATGACAACCGGACCTAGAATGAAATTCTTATTTCTACTTGTGATTTTCATTGATTTTTTGATTTTTGAAAAATTATGTCATTTCTAATTCGGTACACCAGTATAAAGTTAGATGATTAACTCCCAGAGAGCGATCAATCCCGTATTTCGTCGGAATGAACTTATATTAATTTGTTAAGTGGATGAACTTATATTTTCATTTTGTCAAAAAACAAAAGATAGAAAGGGAATGATATGCAAGGAAACAGCACGTGCAGTTTCATATTTAAATTCGAAGCTAATGGCTAAATTTTAGTGCTAAATTTGCTTATTAGTTTTCTACCTCAAGTGACGTCTATTTCTCGGCTAACACAGCCGCATGTGCATGCAGTTTTCTTTTAAAATTTTCATTTTTTTTTATCTCCTCGTACAAGCCCTTCAGGTTCATGCAGAGAATTTCGTTTTCTATTCGGCGAAATCAAAAAGTGAGATTGAGAGAAAATCCACGGGTTTACATTAATTCCAAAAGATCATATGAAATGTACGTTTAAGCATCATTAAAGTCCTCATAGGATCGGTTACACATCATTATCCAACTATAAAAACCTTGCACATAGCGCCCTGTGAATCCAGGCCAATTCCAACCTACTAATTCAAACACTTGGCCTATCTTTATCAAAAGAAAAATAATGTCTATCCGGCAACCCGTACGAAACCAGATGGCGGAAATATTCATTGGCATGCTCTCACTCCTTGTTGCCAGTGGCATGGCGCATGCTAGACTAGACGTGTACAACCAAACAATTATGAAGGTCAAAAGGAATGCGTACACCACGTTTTTAATGAAATGGTCGGAATCGAAAAAAATTTGAAAGATCTTAACTGCAGTTGTAAGGTTAAGGAAATAGGGCATAATTGCGTCATGGGATTGGCAGGGCTTACTGGTCATTTTAAAAAGTTCGAGGGTACTGCTCCTCATATCTACGCCCTGGCTAGCGAACTGTTTTTTATAACTAAGAAGCTAACGAGTTGCCCTGCACCCGAACCTGCTCCGACCAAGCCCTAAGTCTATATGCATGCAAATGTTACTGTATCAGATGATCTAAGATGGTGTCTATTGTATATTGATTTGATCCTACGTCCAAGCTCTAGATGTTTATCATATTTGTTTCTCCAGTAATTAGTGGGGTTTATTACAATACCAAGTCCAATTATAAAGATAATTCCATACTAATCATTATTATAATGCATCCAGGCAACATCGAATGTCGTAAATCTTAATATTTCATTTTTATTTCGTAATAGTTTCTCATTTATGTGGTATGATATTTACTCGCGAGCATTTTTTTGTGTGTGCTATCTTCACCAATTAAGAAAATGTTCGTCAAAGAAAATTTGATGGTTTACACTGTCTAGTGGTCCCACACATTAATTATATCAGGAAATGTTAGCTATTGAACTTTATTGAGGAGATAACCTATATTCTATAAATTTCATTAGTAGTTTAGTGGACAAAATCTATTGAGACACATTTTTGGTGAAATTTTCAGAAGAAATCCATGTCGATGTTTGATCGCAGTTGAAATGACATCATAATTGGGCATTATCGCATCTTTACATTGGTTTGAATTGTGGGATATTTGAGTCATTATTACATGATGACACTGGTTCACAATACGGGTTATTTGAGCAAATGTTTTTTTTTTCTCCCAATCATAAGCTTTTATGACAAGGCCTCCAAAATAAATTTTGTTCAATGATGGCACCCGATTGTTTTGTCCTGCCACGGTCTACAACCTAGGTCCTAAAGGATATTAATAAAATCAGGCAATGTGATGTAGCAAAGTCTTTTGTATGAAATTTAATCTGATCTCTATTTTTTTAATGTGCATATAGTTTTCCTTTCAAAACTGTAAAAAGTGTTCAATGTTTTTTTTCTTATGAAATGAATAAAGAAAGATAAAGAAAGCCTATAGCGAAAAAAGAAAAGTTGTTATATTTCACTAGCTCTTCTAATCCAAATATTGTCCCTGCAGAGGATAAACTCTGGGATTATACACCTGAATTTCATTTATGAGATGAAGACGTAAATTACTGTAACAAAATAATTTTGTTAAATGTAAAAAAATTAAATTGCAATCTATGAAATCTTAAAAAATAGGTTGTCCAATGATTTTTTTGTTAAAAGTTTTCATCTAAAGGTTTCATTTTTTATCCCGAATCAAATGTTAGCGTTGCTTTCTTCTAAGCAAAAATAATATGCTTCACCACTGACCACCCTTATTTATTAGGTACAGGAGAGACTCATTATAGGATTTCAGTTCTGCACAATTGTTATGTCTATTTTGTATTTGTTAATGTATTTTCTAACTCATGAAATTCAAGGAACCATAATAACATTATACTTCCTTAAGTGTATTTCTTCATTAACTAATTTCTAAGAAATAAAGGTTAGCAAGAATTATGTATCTTCATCCAATGCCGTCCTAGCACTACTACAAAAATGCATAAACATCATAACTTTGAGGCGTTATGTCTCACTTTTGATCTCAATCGCAAAAGCATGATTGATCTAGGTGAGATTGTAAGTTGCTTATTTTCGATCACAGTTTAGAACCATGATCGAAAACTTACAATAGTCACGCACTAAAAGTGTGGTCTTTTATGTAAAAACTGAGATGAAAATAAATTTCACATAACCTTTTATAATTTTGATCTCACTTTCTTTAAAAAACAGTGGTCAAATATAGACAAATGATCACGTTGAAAAAATTGGTTAACTTTAGGAATAATAAAAATTCACATGGTAACCTGCTATCGTGCCATCATGTGACGCCTTGTCATTCTGACAACCTTATATATTTGATATTTTTTGTTGCTACTGAGAATTGAACTCGAGCCATTTATTTGGAACTCAGTGTGTCTGACCGCTAGTCCAAACTATCATATTTATATATGCATGTTACATATGAATATATATAAACAAATTTTTATCGTTTTTGGGATTGCAAAAAGTAATAAAATTATATTATTTTAATTTAATTATTTTAAGTTTTTTACAATAATTTATTATTACTTTTGCCAACCAATTAGTAGCTAAATGCCACACTTTTCTGATCAATTAGTCGAGAGAAAAGATAAAAAATTTACTGTTATGTAATTTTTTTAACTTTTTGTAATAATTTGAAATCATAACCAATATATAGAATCATACGACTTAATAAATAATTTATGAAATATATATTATATTTAATTAAAAATGATCTTAAATCTTTTTCTTGTTTTCCCTTAATTCTTGTGTATAGCACAAATTTAATCATGACTCACTGTTTATGATATATTTTTTTCATTCCTATTATATTTTTAAAAGTAATTAGACTGCATTTAGTTTTAGTTTTGGAAAATTATTGTTCAAAGTAAAATTTTTGAAAACTATTTTAAGAATTTGATTTGTAATACAAAAAATATTTTCAATGGTTATATTTGAAACTTAATTCTAAAAAGACAAAAAAAAAAGAAAATTTTTATTATTTTTATTTCTAAATTTTTATCACTTCCAACAAAATATAAAATAATGTCACTTTTAATATAATTAATATTAAAGATACAATAAACATTTATTAGATATTAAATATTTAATATTCATGTGGTAATAATTCATACAAACTATGAAGGCTGCTCCCATATTTTCATTGAAGAAAATAACAATTATACTTGTAGCATTATTTAAATCTGATTTGGTAAATTTAGTTTTAGCATTAACCTAAAAACTTTTTTGCCTATTCATCTATGATAATAGGTTTGATAGCATATTAAATTAATTAAAATTAATAAATAAATGTTACAACAAAATTTATGAAATCTAATTTAAATTACATAAAGTGATAAACAAAGTTGTTTGATAGAAATATAGAGAAAGAAATAACGATATTGTCCCTCATTCTTTTATCTCACTTTTTTTAAATATGATTTTTCTCATTTTTTTATCTCTATTTTTTTCTAGAGATGTTTCCACTGATCTTTTATCTCGATTTTTTTTAAAAGATGGTTTTTATTGATCTTTGATCTTGATTTTTTCTAGAGACGATTTTCACTGATCATTTATCTCGTTTTAAATACAAATACGGTTTTAACATAACTGAGATAGAAAGTATTAAAAGTAATTTTTTATCTCAATTTTTAATTAGACTAAGATAAAGAGTTTAGCTCACAAATCTTTATCATGCGTTTTCTAAAACCGTAATCATTATAAATCTCCTAATGTTATCTTTATCATTAATCGTATTAATGTAACGGATAGTTTAACATAATTTGGCTTGTCCAAGATTTTTTGATTTTTTGTTTATTGATCTATGATAGTAGATTGTATAGCATATTAAACTAATTAAAATTAATAAATAAATGTTACAACAAAATTGAAATCTAATTTAAATGGTATAAAGTGATAAAAAAATTGTTTGACAGAGATATCGAGAAAGAAATAACAATAACGTCTTTCATTCTTTTATCTCATTTTTTTTAGATATGATTTTTCTTATTTTTTTTATCTCGGTTTTTTCTTGAGATGTTTTCATTGATTTTTTATCTTGGTTTTTTTAAGAGATGGTTTTCACTAGTCTTTTACCTCGGTTTTTTTTTTTTTAAGAGAAAATTTCCACTAATCTTTTATCTTATTTTTAATAAAATTACAGTTTTGACAAAATTGAGAGAGGAAGTGTTAAAAGTAACCTTTTATCTCAGTTTTTTTAATTAGACTAAGATAAAAAGTTTAGCTCGCAAATTTTTATCGTTCTTTTTCTAAAACCGTAATCTTTATAAATCTCCTAATGCGATGTTTATCAATTATCGTATTAATGTAATGAATAGTTCAACATAATTTGGCTTATCTTATCAAACCATAAATTATATGTTTTCCACAATTATGGTTTCTCATTTATGTGGTGTGAAATTTACTCGCGAGCATTTTTTTGTGTGTTATCTTTACCAATTAAGAAAACGTTCGTCAAAGAAAATTTGATGGTTTACACTGTCTAGTGGTCCTGCACATTAATTATATCAGGAAATGTTAGCTATTGAACTTTGTTGAGGAGATAACCTATAGTCTATAACTTTCATTAGTAGTTTAGTGGACAAAATCTATTGAGACACATTTTTGGTGAAATTTTCAAAAGAAATCCATGTCGATGTTTAATTGCAGTCGAAATGACATGATAATTGGGCATTATCTGTTATAACCCAAATATATATATTTATTATTAGTATTTATATAGATATATATATATTTTATGTGTTACAATTTTATTAGAATTGGTTAGCTTTATTTAGTGTTACAGTTTTATTAGAATTAGTTGACTTTATTTGTGAAATAATTAAATTTTAATTGTTTTTATTTTATTTAATGTTTGGGGTAATTGTGGACCATTGGATAAATTTAAGGGTTATCCTGATTGGATTAGGATTGAAGGTCCACCGTAATTTAATGGACGTAATAGTATACGATTAGGAAGTTAAGGATATAAATAAGAGGTGTCTTCCTAGGGTTTTATATTTCTAATTAAGAGAGAGAAAGAGAAGAGAAGAGAGAAAAGAGGAGGTTACGCGTGACATGTGAAGAAGAAAATAAGATTAGTAATTTTTATTCTTTTCTTTAGATTATTGATAGAAAAGATTAAATGTTAATGTGCACATATACATATATGTGCGTGTATAAATTAGAATCAGATTTTTGAAAAAAAAAATTTTTCAATTTATCGCACTGTGAATCTGTGGTCTCTCAATCAATAAGAGTAGATTGTTTAAATTGAGTTTCCAAAACCCTTTTGAAAGATTGTTTATATATATATATATATATGTATATGTATAAAAAAAAGAATTTCGGATTGATTTAGGGAGTGCCGCAGACGCAAAAATTTTTTTAAAGCTTACTGCCACACAGATTTTTTAAATGAGTTGTGGATGTATATGCAATACATATATATATTAGTAAATTGCTTGGTTTGGCAAAAAAAAAAAAAAAAAAAATTATGCTTTGATTAGTTGATTGATGCGTGAGTGTGTATATATATATGGGTTATATATATATATAAGTACATAATGATTTGGGAGATTTCAAAAAAAAAAAAAAATTGGATTGATTTTGAACTGACGACCAATGCATGCATATATATATATGTATATATATATATATTAAGCTAGGTTCTATTGGACGGGTTATATAAAAAAAAAAAGTTAAAGATTTGAGGCAAAGGCTATCATGTGCAGCGCGGGATGTATATATATATATGTATTATATATTTTAAAGAGTGGATTTGTTTATTGGAAAAAATTTTTTTTTTTCACGTGATGCATTGAAAAGGGGTTGCTGGCAGATTATCAATTTGACAATTTGAAAGGGTTATTTAATTATATTAATTAAATTATTCTAGAGGAGTTAAGGGTTTATATTTAGTAAATTATTAGATGCAAATTTTAGGATAGATTTTAAATAATAAGCATTTTATTCGTGTATTCAGGATCGTGAAAAATTATCTTGAATTATTTCCACTTACATCTTTGGACTTCAGGTGAGTAGTTTGCCTTGCTACTATTATTTTACAAATTATTCCATGCATAAAGGTTTGAAAGTTGAAAAATTCTGGATTACTCTTTGTGAAAAATTATATTGTTTTGATAATGATATTATATGTTTTATACTATTGAGCATAGGTAAAATTATTTGGCACCTGTGTTTAATCCTGGAAATTATGAGATTGTGATGAAAAATTATTTTGTAGTTATTGGAAATAAAAATTAACGTCCAGGGGACAGGCTCCTTAAGTGATGTAACTCTAGCAACTAGGGAACAGGCCCGTGAAACCGTGGTGACCCTAGTTCTCAACGATTGTAGGAACAGGCCCGTGAAAACGGTGGTGACCTCAATCGGATCGGCTTAGGGAAGAACCTAGGAGCCAAACTAGGTGACTCTAAGTACGATATTGGATCCAATAGACACTGCCCATGAGAAGGTATATTGGCATATTTTATATTTAATTTCATATATCCATGGATTAATGTTTGTCATCACTGTTGTGATTGACGGGGTGAATTATGGATGTTATTGTACTCTGACGTGCAGGTTTTGAAATTGTTATTAATTATGCATGGACATGGTTACTTAGGAATTTTTCCTGATTAAATTGTTTATTTGAAAATTTATTATTTTCAAATGGATATTATTATTGTTGGCTTGGCAATCCATTCACTGGGCTTCTAGCTCACCCCTCATTTTAACATTTTTCAGGTGAGCATGGAAGAAATTAGGCATGGACTCTGGCAGTGGGACCTTTAAGTTGTGGCCTCTTAGGAACAATTTTATATTAATTGATGGATTTTATTTTGGTAGCTAGATTAAAGTTTGATGATTTGGAATATTTTAATTACTAATTGTTTTGAGTTTGAAAGGTTAACAGAACATTTTATTTATTCTCGTAAATTTTTAAATGGCAAGGTTGTTTTTTTGATTGAAGGTTCTTTAGTAAATTTTGGTTGAATAAGATGCAGGCGTGCGTGTTCCTTAAGTTAAGGCTTAGGGTACTCGGCCGGTTACATCCTTAAGTGGGGTGTGACATTATCGCATCTTCACATTGGTTTGGATTGCGAGATATTTAAGTCATATTACACGATGACAATGGTTCGCAATACGGGATTGTTGAGCAACTTTTTTTTTTCTCCCAATCATAAGCTTTTATGATGAGGCCACCAAAATAATTTTGGTCAATGATGGCACCTGATTGTTTTGTCTTGCCACGCTCCATAACCTAGGTCCTAAGGATATTAATAAAATCAGGCAATGTGATGTGGCAAAGTCTTTTGTATGAAATTTAATCTGATCTCTATTTTTTTAATGTGCATATAGTTTTCCTTCCAAAACTCTAAAATGTGTCCAATGTTTTTTTTTCTTATGAAATGAATAAAGCAAGATAAAGAAAGCCTATAGCGAAAAAAAAAAAGTTGTTACATTTCACTAGCTCTTCCAATCCAAATATTGTCCCTGCGAAACATAAACTTTGGGATTATACACTTGAATTTCATTTCTGAGATGAAGACGTAAATTACTGTAACAAAATAATTTTGTTAAATGTAAACAAACTAAATTGCAATCTATGAAATCTTAAAAAATAGGTTGTCCAATGATTTTTTTCTTAAAAGTTTTCATCTAAAGGTTTCGTTTTTTTATCCCGAATCAAATGTTAGTGTTGCTTTCTTCCAAGCAAAAATAATTTGCTTCACCACCCTTATTTATTAGGTACAGGAGAGACTCATGATGGGATTTTAGTTCTGCACAATAATTATGTCTATTTTGTATTTGTTAATGTATTTTCTAACTCATGAAATTCAAGGAATCATAATAACATTATGCTTCATGAAGTGTATTTCTTCATTTACTAATTTCTAAGAAATAATGATTAATGAGAATTATGTATCTTCATCCAATGCTGTCCTAGCACTGTTACAAAAATGCATAAACATCATAGTTTTGAGGCGTGATGTCTCACTTTCGATCTCAATCATAAAAGCATGATTGATCCAGGTGAAATCGTAAGTTACTTATTTTCGATCACAGTTTAGAACCATGATTGAAAACTTACAATAGTCACATGAAATTCAAGGAATCATAATAACATTATACTTCATTGTGTGTATTTCTTCATTTACTTATTTTTAAGAAATAAAATTAATGAGAATTATGTTTCTTCAAATAATGCTGTCCTAACGAGTAGTTTGACATAATTTAGCTTACCTTATCAAATCATAAATTATATGTTTTCCACAATTGTGTATGTTAGTGAAGTCCCACCAGACAACTGAAAAGGTTTTAGTTTGATTGCTTTTTTGTCACGCAAGGGTATTTTTTATAGACTAAATTGGAGTTCACAGCTACGATTAGAAAATAGTTAGGAGACACACGTAGGTGCAAATAAATTGTGAGATTAATGATGACTGGAACTAGAATGAAATTCTCATTTCTCTTCGTGACTTTCGTTGATTTTTGTGTTTTTGAAAAATTATGTCATTTCTAATTCAGCATACCATATAAAGTTAGATTATTCACTCCCATAGAGTGATCGATCACGTATTTCGTCGGAATGAACTTATATTAATTTTTTAAATGAACGAATTTAATATTTCTTTTTGTCAGAAAACAAAAGATAGGAAGGAAAAGATATGCAAGGAAACAGCACGAGCAGTTTTATATTTAAACTTGAAGGTAATGGCTAAATTTTAGTGCTAAATTCGTTTATTAGTTTTCTATTTTAGTGACGACTATTTCTCGGCTAACAGAATCACATGCGCATGCAGGTTGCTTTTAAAATTTTCATTTCTTTTTTTTTTTTTTCTATCATTGGTTAAAAGGCCTTTAGGTTCATGCCGAGAATTTTATTTTCTATATGGCAAAATCAAAAAGTGAGATTGAGAGAAAATCTATGCAGTTACATTAATTCACAAAGGTCGTATGAAATGTACATTAATTCACAAATAGGGCATAATTGTACATTTAAGAATCATTAAAGTCCTCATAGGATCGGTTACACATCTTTATCCAACCACATAAACCTTGCAAACAGTGCCCTGTGAACCCAACCCAATTCCAATTTACTAATTCAAACACTGGGCCTATCTTTATCAAAGAAAAATGATAAGTGCATAAATATCCCTATTTTAACTCCTTAATTTATTTTTGCTAGTATTGTTAAATATATTAAATGTCCCAAGATACTTTATATTCGTGCTTTGATATTTTTATTTTTTTTGTTACAGGTCTTGTGGACTCAAATTTAAATAATTAAAGCCATCGAGTCGGAGTCAATCACTTCCAATCAAAACCACTCGGTCAAAGTTCAATTGCAGCACACACTCGGTCAAAGCTCAATTGCAGCACTCACTCGGTCAAAGCACAAATCACGGTCAATCAATTGCAAACATTCAGCCACGCGGGTCAATTCATGCGGTGGACCTTCCTTTGGCAGAGGGGACTCTCAGCTATATAAAGAAAAAAAAAAGAAAAAAAAAAGGGAGAAAACCTAGAGGAGAGTTGGACGGCTGAGCAGATGGACGGCTGGGCAGAGAAGTTTTGGGATAGAAAAAAAAATTAAAAGAAAAACAGAGAGAGTGGAAAGGGAGCCGCGGCTTGGAGACTTTTTGGGGATGGCTGTCTTCATCAATTCTTTGGTGCTCTCCATCATCATGCTCGGCTGATCCACACGCGCTTGAGGGTGAAGATGAAATCGACGTTCAAGTAGCATCATATCTATAGATTTTAGGGTTTTTATTATTTTTCACAATAATTGTATAACTAAAGATTTTTGGATTTTTTATTTATAAATCTATTTATGTTCTTTATCTTTCAATTAAATATCTGTGTTGATTTTTGTGATTTCAATTACAGAAGTTATACAATAGTTTTTATTGTTTATTTGTGGATGATTGGGGTGAGATAAATTATGCTATACGTAGACGAGTCGTGCCTAGAGACGATTCGTACTTGTTAGATAGTTTATGCCATTCTTTATTCATGAAATTTCTTGACGATACTATTAGGGTTTGTAGCCACTAATAGGTCTTGATTGTGTTAATAATAAATCCCTAGATTCTATATGAATATTTTGTTACAAAGCATCGGTGGATTCGAATCCTCAAGTTCATCTCATCATCTGCTTCCAATTTATTTAATTTGCTTGCTTTATTTTTATTATTAGGATTTCATTAGTTTAAAATCAAATCAAATCAATTAAATATTTTTAGGGTTTAAATAGAGATTATTTTAGAAAGTTAGCGAAAGTAACATTGTCCCTGTGGATCGACATCCGTCTTGCCACGATACTTAGTAGTAAGATTGGAATTTTTATATTTATTTTTGGTGTGAAAAACGACCCATCAAATTTTGGCGCCGTTGCCGGGGACAATTATTACGGTTGCTAATTCTCAATAGTAATTTTTATTTTAATTCTTGATTTTATTAATTAATTAATTTATTTATTTTTAAAAATTAATTTTTTTATTAATTTATTTATTCATTTACTTTTTTCTATTTGTTAATAAAAAAAAAAAACACTGTGAGTTTTTAGTTTAGTATTTTAATTCTTAATCTTGCAATAATAATTAGTATATTTTATATTTTATATTATTTTGATAAAAAAATAAAAAAAAAAATAAAATAAAAAAAATAAATTAGTTATATTTATATATTTAAAATCTCAAAATTTCTTCCAAAAATAGCCCTGAGTCTCGTAGCGTATGAGCGTCTGGAACCGAGGGAAAGAAGGTAGATTACAACGTCCTGAACCTTTAGATCAACCTTTTCTACCTGAGAATCTCTTCATAGAACTTAGAAACCCTACCCCTGATTTAGATATGGCTGAGGATCCAAATAACAATGCCCCGCTTGCTCGGTTGCAGGAATATTTTATTCCTTCTGAGTACACCTCTCCCTCTTGCATTCAGTTGCCAACTGTGACGGCAGCTCAGTATGAAATCAAACCCAGTATTATTCAACTCTTACCTTCATTTTATGGGAATAATAATGAGGATCCCTATAATCATATTGATGAATTCCACGTGGTGTGTCGCACTGTCAAGATTAATAATTTTAGCGAGGATGTCCTTAAATTGACTTTGTTTCCATTCTCTCTAAAAGACAAAGCCAAACATTGGCTAAGTTCTTTACAAGCAAACTCTTTCACCACTTGGCCCCAACTCCAAAGGGAGTTCCTCAAGAAGTACTTTTCCTCAGGTAAAACGAATCAATATAGGCGAGCTATTACTAGCTTCGCCCAGCTCGACGGTGAGCAATTCCATGAAACCTGGGAAAGACTTCAAGAGCTCATTAGAAAATGCCCCCACCACAAAGTACCAAAGTGGCAATTGGTACAATGTTTTTATGATGGCTTGTGTGTTCAGCAACGTCAAATGGTGGATGCCTCTTGTGGGGGGACATTCATGTTGAAAAATGAAGATGAAGCATGGGAACTCTTTGAAAACCTTAGTGAAAATTCCCAACACCATGCTTCAGCTATAAGGAATGAGAGAGGATCAGCGATAACTTCTTCAAAGCCACGAGGTCTTTATGAGGTTAAGCCCTCTAATGACATTCATCCGCAAGTCGCTGCCTTGGCCCAACAGTTAACTCAACTTCTTAGTCATGGCCACTCATCCTCTTCATCGTCCTCTTCACAGCCTTCTATGCACCAAGAGGCCTGTGCACTATGCTATAGTCCCACTCATTTTGTGAGTGATTGCCCTGCTGCTTCTCAATTTCCAGAATTTGTACACGAACAAGTTAATGCTGCACAGGGGTTTCCTAAGCCAATTAATGATCCCTTCTCTAATACCTATAACCCAGGTTGGCGCAATCACCCCAATTTCTCATGGAGGCCGCAACCTCAGGGCAACTCTTTTGCTCAACCACAACAATCTAACTTCCCCAATTCTATCAATCCTGCGGCTTATCGTATGTCTAACCAGCAGTACCAACAACCTCTTCCACAACCTCACATAACTCCTAACTTTGAGGAACAAGTATTGCAAACTCTAAATGAAATAAAAACCGACCACCAGGCTACTACTCAATTAGTTCACTCTCACTCCCAATCCATTTCAAGGCTAGAAGCCCAAATGGGTCAAATAGATAATACTTTAAATCGAAGGGAAGAGGGTAAGCTACCGAGCCAGCCTGTGAACAATCCTAAAGGACAATTTGGGGTAGAAAATTCCACTACTCATGACACCTATCACGAGCAGGCAAAAATTGTCGTGTCTCTTAGGAACGGGAGGGAAGTTGAGACTCGTCCTGAAAAGGACAATTGTGGGAAAAGTAAAGTTTCCTCCCATCCCAAGAGTTCTGAGATTGAGAATGATATGAATAATAAAGAGGTAATCCCTCCAAAATTCACCTGATCCAGTTCTGACAAGGCACCATCTTATGAGTCTAAGATTCCTTTTTCGACTGCACTTGGTACACCTTCACCTTTCTCAAAGAAGGGAGCTTCCATTGATGACATGATGGAGGTGTTCAAGCAAGTTAAGATCAATCTCCCCTTACTCGATGCTATTAAGCAAGTTCCCTCTTATGCCAAGTTCTTAAAAGACTTATGCACGCAAAAGAGGAAGAGGAATCAAATAAACAAGAAAGTCTTTCTTACTGAGCATGTGAGTTCAGTTCTGCAATATTCCACTCCTCCTAAGTTGAAGGATCCTCGAACGCCCACTATTTCGTGTGTCATTGGCACTCATACTATTGAAAGAGCGCTTCTGGATTTAGGGGCAAGTGTGAATCTTCTACCATACTTAGTTTATGAACGTTTTGGACTTGGAGAGTTGAAGCCCACCTCGGTCACTTTGCAGTTAGCAAACATATCTATTAGGGTACCGAGGGGTATTATAGAAGATGTTCTTGTCAAGGTGGACAAATTCATATTTCCTGCTGATTTTATTGTCCTTGACACAGAACCAATATCTAACCCGGGTAAGCAAACTCCTGTCATCCTGGGTAGACCTTTCTTGGCCACGGCCAATGCATCAATAAATTGTAGGACAGGAGTGATGGAAGTATCCTTTGGGAACATGAATATCCGGCTTAATATATTTCATGCCTCCCAACACCCTCTAATAAAAGATGAGGACTGCTTTGCAGTCGACGTTGTGGATGAGATAGTAGAGGAGGCACTCCCATGTATTTTAGCCGATGATCCTTTAGAAGTATGCTTGACTCACTTTGATATTGATCAGTACGATATAGACTAATCAATTGAGGACGTTAATGCTATTTTAGATGCTACACCTTGGTCAGATATGCCTCCTTGGATTGCAAAGTTTGAGTCACTACCAGAGCTTTCTAGTACTCCAGCCCCTTCTTCTATTGAGGCTCCACCCAAACTTGAATTGAAACCGTTTCCAGTGACTCTCAAGTATTCTTTCTTAGGGCCTGATGACACTCTTCCTGTGATTATAGCTTCTGACCTTTCTGCTGAATAGGAAGGTCAACTTCTTAATGTGCTTAGAGAGCACAAGGATGCCATAGGATGGTCGGTGGCAGATCTCAAAGGCATTGATCCCTCTATTTGCATGCATCGCATACATTGTGAAGAAAATGCTAGGCCTTCATGGGAAATGCAACGGAGGTTGAATCCAAACATGAAAGATGTGGTAATAAAGGAAGTGATTAAGTTGCTAGATGCGGGCATTATATACCCAATCTCTGATAGTCAGTGGGTAAGTCCCACGCAGGTAGTTCCCAAAAAGTCTGGCATCACCGTTGTGACGAACGAGAAAGGTGAGCTTGTCCCTACACGCACTACCACAGGGTGGCGTGTTTGCATTGATTGTCGGAAGTTAAACTCCATGACTAGAAAGGATCATTTTCCTTTGCCCTTCATTGACCAGATCCTAGAGCGATTAGCAGGTCAAAGCTTTTACTGTTTTCTGGATGGATATTCTGGATATAACCAAGTGCCTGTCGACCCTGCCGACCAAGAAAAAACGACCTTCACCTGTCCTTATGGCACATTTGCTTATCGGCGGATGCCGTTTGGCTTGTGCAATGCACCTGCAACATTTCAAAGGTGTATGATGTCTATTTTCTCTGACATGGTGGAAAAATTTCTCGAAGTTTTCATGGATGACTTCTCAATATTTGGGACATCATTTGATGATTGTCTCCAAAATCTAGTGAAAGTGCTTAAAAGATGCATGGAGACAAATCTAGTCTTAAGTTGGGAAAAAAGCCATTTTATGGTTCAAGAAGGTATCGTGCTAGGGCACATTGTCTCTAGAAGAGGAATCGAGGTCGATAGGGCTAAAGTTGATCTAATTTCTAAGCTTCCACCTCCAAAATCAGTTAAACAAATTCGATCATTCCTTGGGCACGCAAGATTTTATCGCCGATTCATCAAAGATTTTAGCAAAATTTCTAAACCCTTATGCGACCTTCTCGCCAAGGATACTCCTTTTGTCTTCGATGAAGCGTGTAAGAAAGCATTTGAGACTCTTCGAAATGCCCTTTCTTCTGCTCCCATCATGCAGGCACCCGATTGGTCTCTTCCTTTTGAGATTATGTGTGATGCATCTGACTATGCAGTTGGTGCAGTCCTTGGCCAAAGGGTTAATAAGATCTTGCATGCGATTTACTATGCCAGCAAAACTCTTTCTGGGGCTCAATTGAACTACACCACTACAGAGAAGGAGTTGCTTGCTGTCGTGTTTGCCCTTGACAAATTTCGATCATATCTTTTAGGATCTAAAGTTATCGTGTTCTCTGATCATGCCGCTTTACGGTAATTGCTGTCTAAGAAAGACGCGAAACCTAGGTTGATTCGGTGGATTCTACTATTGCAAGAGTTTGATTTTGAAATTCGAGATAAGAAAGGTTCTGAAAATTCTGTAGCAGACCACCTATCTAGGATATTTACTGAGCACTCTAACGACTCATTACCCATTAGAGATTCGTTCCCTGATGAGCAGCTTCTTGAGGTGTCACAGGGGCAACCCCCATGGTACGCGCATATCGTCAATTATCTTGCCAGTGGTCATATTCCTTCTGATTGGTCCAAGCAAGATAAGGATCGATTCTTTTCTCAAATAGGATATTATTTTTGGGAGGATCCAGAACTGTTTAAATATTGTCCAGACCAGATTATTCGTAGATGTGTCCCTGAGAGTGAATACCATAGTATCCTTACTTTCTGTCATACTCTCGAGTGTGGTGGGCATTTTAGTGGAAAGAAAACCGCTGCTAAAGTATTACAGAGTGGTTTTTATTGGCCAACCCTTTTTAAGGATGCATATAACTTTTGCCGGATTTGCTTGAAATGCCAAAAAATGGGTAATATGTCGCGTCGAGACATGATGCCTTTGTCCCCTATCCTTGTAGTTGAGATCTTTGATGTTTGGGGCATTGACTTCATGGTTCCATTTCCATCTTCGTTTGGTTATGAATATATTCTTGTGGCAGTGGACTATGTCTCGAAGTGGGTAGAAGCGATAGCCACCAAAACGAATGATCACAAGGTGGTGATCAAGTTCCTTCAACATAACATTTTTAGTCGTTTTGGCTATCCGCGTGCTATTATTAGTGATGAGGGGACTCATTTCCTTAATCGGAATTTTGCAGCCCTAGTTCGTAAGTACTCTATCACTCATAAGGTGGCAACACCTTATCATCCTCAGACTAGTGGCCAAGTTGAGGTGTCGAATAGGGAGATTAAAAGCATTCTAGAGAAAACGGTACGACCCGACCGTAAGGATTGGTCTCTCAGATTAGATGACGCTTTGTGGGCCTACCGTACAGCTTATAAGACTCCTATTGGAATGTCCCCATACCGTCTAGTGTTTGGCAAGGCATGCCATTTACCAGTGGAGCTAGAGCATAAAGCATTTTGGGCTATTAAGAAATTCAACTTTGATATGGTCGTTGCTGGTTCACACAGAAAACTCCAACTCAATGAGTTAGAAGAGCTGCGGAATGATGCGTACGAGAGCTCTAAAATTTACAAGGCTAGGACTAAAGCTTTTCATGATAAACACATTAACAGGAAACCCTTTGAGCCAAATCAAAAAGTATGGCTTTTCAACTCTAAATTGCGTCTCTTTCCTGGTAAACTTAGATCGAGATGGGATGGTCCCTTTATTGTTACTGAAGTATTCCCCTATGGTGCAATTGAGATTAAGAATCCACGTGACGGTAAGGTCTTTAAGGTGAATGGTCAACGGTTGAAACCGTATGTGGATGGTATTTCAGATAAGGACATGATCGAGTCCCTAGATTTGATTGACCCTATATATTTGGACATTTGAGCGGGCATTACGTTTGGCTGAAGACGTTAAATTTAGTGCTTTTTGGGAGGCACCCCAATAAAGATGTTTGTGGGTAGCATCGCTGATAACCCTCACGAGACTATAACTCGTCCACTAGGGTAACCTAGGGGTTTAAAGGCTTGTTGCATACGCTAAATGCAATCGTGCTCCCTACGAAAGTGGCTTTAGAATTTTTTTTTATTTTTATTTTTATCTTATTTTATTTTTATTTATTTTTACTATCTAACCCTTGAGCTTCGATTACTTATTATTTTCCATCTGCCCTTTGCGCTTGATCCTGTGTGTTGTGAGTGTGCTTTTAGGTTGCCTGCTTCGAGCTATTCACTACCAATTTTGGGCACACCAGGTCGTATTCTTTCCTTTCCCCTTGGTTTTTAATTTTTGTTGTCATTAGGGACAATGACGTTTTAAGTTGGGGGGTTGGTGGATAGAAATTATTAAATGACTTTTTGAATTAAAATGGAATGCCCTTTTGGATTAAAATGGACCAATTTTAAAATTTTTAGAATTTAATCCTTATTCCGAACATAGATTTGAGCATTTAAATAAAATATATTTTAATGTGGAAATTGATTCTTTGTAAGGATAGTATTGAATGAGTTTCTTTCTTTTCAATCAAGAGTAAATGGATAATTATATGCTTGAAAGAATTTGGTAAATTAGTTTTTCACCCATCCATCAAGTTAAGAAATCACTACTAGCTGTTATTGCACGGGTACGCTAGTTAAGCAGCATGAAAACATGGAGACCTAGTTGTGAAAGCTAAGCCTCGAGGATTGCTTGAAAATGTTGCTATAAGGGGTGTATATATATTTATGTATTCCAAAAAAAAAAAATTTAGTGCTTTAAGTTTGTAACTTGTTGAGTAACCGGGTGTAGGCATCACAAATGTTTGCATTCGCGTCAAAAGGCGAGTGACAATTTAAAGTCGAAAAAAAAAATAATAATAATAAAAATAAAAATAAAATAAAATAAATAGTAGCGAGTTGAATTCACAACCAATATGACTCGAGTAAATAAGCACGAGGGGTGTCTTTACACCTGGCAACCTAAGGCTGAGAAGTCTGGGATTGTTGGCCCAACACTCGCTAAATGGGTCTTATTGTGCAAGATGGGATTCAACATTGCACCGTTACTATAATTAGAATGAATAAAGGATAACCCCCTTATCTCGTAATTTTATTCCTGTACCCAGAGGCTTAGTGGACATGACAGGTCGAGATGTATATAATCTGATAATTCAGTTTGCTTGTGCGTACGGTTAGCATGTAGGGATCTTGGCTTGATAAAGGGTGAGATTTTAATTTATCTGTGAATTCTTGATGTTGTATGTTTATTCAGTTGAGCCTTGGGAAAAGAGTGGACTTTTATTCGGGCCAGAGTTACGCTGAATCATTTTCCTAAATCTTCTTTATAAATTAATGTTGGAATCTTTATGTTCGGAATTCATTAAATTTCTTGAGTAGCTTGAGCGTGTGAGTTTGAATGATGAATTGAAATAGTTTTTATATTTCATGCCTAGCTTTGCTCGAGGACGAGCAAAGTGTAAGTTGGGGGGTGTGATAAGTGCATAAATATCCCTATTTTAACTCCTTAATTTATTTTTGCTAGTATTGTTAAATATATTAAATGTCCCAAGATACTTTATATTCGTGCTTTGATATTTTTATTTTTTTTGTTACAGGTATTTTGGACTCAAATTTAAATAATTAAAGCCATCGAGTCGGAGTCAATCACTTCCAATCAAAACCACTCAGTCAAAGTTCAATTGCAGCACTCACTCGGTCAAAGCACAAATCACGGTCAATCAATTGCAAACATTCAGCCACGCGGGTCAATTCATGCGGTGGACCTTCCTTTGGCAGAGGGGACTCTCGGCTATATAAAGAAAAAAAAAAGAAAAAAAAATGGGAGAAAACCTAGAGGAGAGTTGGACGGCTGAGCAGAGGGACGACTGGGCAGAGAAGTTTTGGGATAGAAAAAAAAATTAAAAGAAAAACAGAGAGAGTGGAAAGGGAGCCGCGGCTTGGAGACTTTTTGGGGATGGCTGTCTTCATCAATTCTTTGGTGCTCTCCATCATCATGCTCGGCTGATCCACACGCGCTTGAGGGTGAAGATGAAATCGACGTTCAAGTAACATCATATCTATAGATTTTAGGGTTTTTATTATTTTTCACAATAATTGTATAACTAAAGATTTTTGGATTTTTTATTTATAAATCTATTTATGTTCTTTATCTTTCAATTAAATATCTGTGTTGATTTTTGTGATTTCAATTACAGAAGTTATACAATAGTTTTTATTGTTTATTTGTGGATGATTGGGGTGAGATAAATTATGCTATACGTAGACGAGTCGTGCCTAGAGACGATTCGTACTTGTTAGATAGTTTATGCCATTCTTTTATTCATGAAATTTCTTGATGATACTATTAGGGTTTGTAGCCACTAATAGGTCTTAATTGTGTTAATAATAAATCCCTAGATTCTATATGAATATTTTGTTACAAAGCATCGGTGGATTCGAATCCTCAAGTTCATCTCATCATCTGCTTCCAATTTATTTAATTTGCTTGCTTTATTTTTATTATTAGGATTTCATTAGTTTAAAATCAAATCAAATCAATTAAATATTTTTAGGGTTTAAATAGAGATTGTTTTAGAAAGTTAGCGAAAGTAACATTGTCCCTGTGGATCGACATCCGTCTTGCCACGATACTTAGTAGTAAGATTGGAATTTTTATATTTATTTTTGGTGTGAAAAACGACCCGTCAAAAAATAATGTCTATCTGGCAACCCGTATGAAACCAGATGGCTGAAATATCCATTGGCATGCTCTTACTCCTTGTTGCCTGTGGCATGGCGCATGCTAGACTAGACGTGTACAACCAAACACTAGTATTGGACAAATTGAGTGCTTTAACCAGGGATCCAAAGCATCCGTGGTACAAGCAACCGTTGCCTGTGGAGGCATATCCAGGATTCTTCGATTTTTTGACCGCTTGTCTCGATCGTTTAGGTCAAAAGGAATGCGTGCACCACGTTCTTAATGAAATGGTCAGAATCAAAAAAATCTGAAAGATTTTAACTGCAGTTGTAAGGTTAAAGAAATAGGGGATAATTGCATCATGGGATTGGCAAGGCTTACTGGTCATTTTAAAAAGTTCGAGGGTACTACTCATCATATCTACGCCCTGGCTAGCGAACTATATTTTACAACTGAGAAGCTAACGAATTGCCCTGCACCCGAACCTGCTCCGACTATGGCCTGAGTCTATATGCATATAGATGTTAATGTATTAGATGATCTAAGATGGTGTCTAGAGTGTATATTGATTTGATCCTATGTCCAAGCTCAAAATGTTTATCATATTTGTTTCTCAAATAGCTAGCAAGTTTATTACAATACCAAGTACAATTATAAAGATAATTTCACACTAATCTTCATTATAATGCATCCAGGCAATATTGGTTGTCGTAAATCTTAATATTTCACTTTTATTTCGTAATGGTTTCTCATTTATATGGTATGAAATTTACTCATGGACATTTTTTTGTGTGTTATCTTCACCAATTAAGAAAACGTTCATTGAAGAAAATTCGATGGTTTACACTGTCTAGTGGTCCCACACATTAATTGCGTCAAGAAATGTTAGCTATTGAACTTTATCGAGGAGATAACCTATATTTTATAACTTTCCTTAGTAGTTTAGTGGACAAAATCTATTGAGACACATTTTTGGTGAAATTTTTAGAAGAAATCCATGTCGATGTTTAATTGCTGTTGAAATGACATGATAATTGGGCATTATTGCATCTTCACATTGGTTTGGATTGTAGGATATTATACACTTAATTAATTTCATTTATGAGATGAAGACGTAAATTATTGTAACAAAATAATTTTCTTACATGTAAAAAAATTGAATTGCATTCTATGAAATCTTAAAAAATAGGTTTGTCCAATGATTCTTCTATTAAAAGTTTTCATTTAAAGGTTTCATGTTTGATCCCGAATCAAATGTTAAGCAAAAATAATATGCTTCACCAGCCTTATTTATTAGGTACAAGAGAGAGTCATGATAGGATTCTAGTTCTGGCCAGTAGTTATATATATTTTGTATTTGTTAATGTATTTTCCAGCTCATGAAATTCAAGGAATCATAATAATGTTAATAGCTATTTTGTAGTTGTTAATGTATTTTCCAGCTCATGAAATTCAAGGAATCATAATAACGTTATACTTCTTTAAGTGTATTTCTTAATTTACTTCTTTGTAAGAAATAAAGATTAATGAGAATTATGTATCTTCATTCAATGCTGTCTGACTACCCCTAAATATTGCGTCTAGAAAAATCCCAAGTGTAAGGGTGTGCGATGTTGTTTTATCTGGTGAATCCAAGATTATATCCACAGGGAATTTTGAGATTAGACACTAGGATTTCTAAGTTTTTCTATCTACTGGTTTTGTTTTAAAAATAGGAAAAGAAAATTGGTTTTAGGTTTTGAAAAGTTTTGATTTACTAACTACTAAATAAATAAACTAAATTGCAACAATTAAATTAAACTAAAATAAAAGCAATAACACTACGTATTCAAGATTATTTAAGATCTTAATTCAACCTACAAATCTAGGTGGATTCCTTGTTCTCTAATCGGATCCATTTTTTTATCTCAATTTACAATTCACGTATAGGAAAAGTAAATCGAAAAATATCGTTAGAATAATAATTTTAAAGCACAGTTTTAAAATTATGTTTAGAATAAGAAAACTAGGAAAGATATTCAATAAGTTCGCCTTTACCCAAATCTCTTTTCATTTATTTCGAAATATAAAGAAAATTTTAATCAAGCAACATTATCAGGGATTTCAACGAAATATGATCGAGATTACAAGTTTTTGAAAGTTTTTGAAAAGAAATGAAAAGGAGATTCAAAAAAAGGAACCCTAGCATACAAGTTTTACGTTGTATACGAGAATTCATTCACATCCAATCATCAAATAAGGATCCACCCACCATTGATAGATTGAATCAAGAATAAAAATCTAATCGAGCATGGAGGAAATAATAAAATAGCAAATACAACGATAATAAAAAAGAAAATAAATTTTATTGAATAAAACGAAACGTATACCGTTCTTCGCAGTGAATTAAACTTGAATCCAAAAGCAATCAATCCAAAACTCTCTAAAAAAAATTGAATTAAAGGCTCTCTACGCTAACCTGTTGTGATGAAAAACTAAATTGAAAAGTGCAGAGGGAAAAACCTTAATCTAATATGGTAGAATGTGTATGTAGACGTCACCCAAACGGTTATATAAGTTTCATACATATAGTAGAGATGAAAAATCCTAAAAACATAATTCATCTATTCTAATCAACTCACTGTGGTCCAGACCACCAGTGGGGGTATCCGGACCACAATTTCCTTCATTTTCACTTCATGTTTTGCTTCTAACAGCTTTCTATCATTAATTTCCAATGCAATTTTGACCTTGAAGACGATGGATTTAGGCTTTGGCTAAAACATAAAAGTTGTATCCCTTCGAGTCTTCCTTCTAACCCAAAAAGAATCAAGTCAATTGGAGTTGTGAACAAAAAGTTATGGTTATAAAACTGACAGCGTGTCAAGCTAGAACTTCAACTACACACCATTTCAACCATCTTAAACTTCAGGACCATTTCCTTCTCCTTAGCCGCCATGGTAACTAATCTTATTCCTTAGGATGTCTCTTGCGATGTTGATGAAGTCTTGAAAATAATTGGACATGTTGGCATTTTTGTCTTCAAGTTGTTTTTTTCCATGCGTGCCAAGTGTTCGGCGAAATGTTCTAAAGGACACCAAAGCCTATTCTTCCACTTCCTTACTCCAGCTTGCTTTGGCTCCTCCTCACATGCACTCTTAGTGTTATTTTGGGCAACACCAAATTATATCACTTGTAACACACAAGCAACAAGAATGCATAGAAATGAAATAATTAAGCTAACACCTCGCCAATAACAAGCAAAATTGCATAATTAGCATGCTCAATAGATATAAAATTGTGTAATAATACATACTAATCACACCCCCTAACCTAGACATTGCTAGTCCTTAGCAATGCATGCAATTAAACTATGGGGGTACAAAGAACAGTGCAAGGACATCCTCAACATGTAAGCTATTATTCAAATAAAAAACAACAAAATAAAACTAACTAAGGTAATGTCCGTTTTCGTAGGAGACAGACGGCCACACTTAGCGCGTGAGGCAAGCCCTTTAAACCCCTAAGTTTCCCCTAGTGGACTAGTAAGGTCTCATGAGGGTTTACAGTGATGTTACCCACAAACATCTATGGTATGGTCTCAAGATGTCAAAAAGTGATTAAGATAAAGAATGAATCAAGTTCAAGCCCAACATGTCACATAAACCAACTATCATGTGCAATTCTCTAGTGCTAAGCATAAATGCATATATTATCAAAAGTAGGAAGAGCATGTGTACAAAATTGTTTCATTCATTCAACAGAGTTGCAAGAGCATAAACGAAACTAGGTTTTGGCTTCAAATATTCATAAGGTACCACTCGTGGAAAGGATTTCACTTATCAAGGGTTTACACACACCTATAAGCATATGATGCCATCCTAGTTGCACATAATCCCACAAATAAGTGAGTGAACTAAATTGAAGTTCAAAATAGATAGCTGATAACCATGTTCCAATGCATGTGCAAGAGATCACATCACAACTTACACAAGACCACTACATGTACAAATACAAGAGTTGCTTGCTTAGAATCCACTAGGTCTTTATTTCGGTTGTAACTTGGCTAGGAGCATGGGCTTAAAAATGGGAGATATAGAAATCAAAGCACATGTCTTAGGATAAAGATAATCAAGGATACACAAGTCCCAAACTACCTAATTCCTCCCCAACAAGAATCTGAGCAAGAAGCTCATTCACACTAAATACTACCCTCAGAACAATTGCAAATATTACAAATAATGTTCAAGTCGCATAATTTCATAAACAAAAAAATGATAAACTTTTTTCTTTTCTTCTTTTTCTCTTTTTTTTCTTTTATTTTTCTTTTTTTTTTTGAAATAATGAAATATACATCAACTGAATTCTCTAGCCAATATTTCCTCTCAATATGCTCTCAAAAGTTTCCATTCCCAACCCCTATTCACATCATTGACATTGAAGCACTTTTACAACTTAAGATATGTGAGGGTAAGGCTTAAAGTGTGTAAATAAGGTTAAGGGATAATATATGAGCTGGGAATCGAGAAAATATATATATATATTACACACTTTATTAAAAGACTTCAAGTTGGCTCCTAAGGTAATACATAACCAAGGAAGGACAAGAAGGCCCAAAATAGTAAAGAGGGCCTAGCATCATGTTCAAGGCTTACAACAACTCATAATGTGCCAAGTGAAACTCATACAAGTGTGCGTGATGGAATCGGTGTATTGAAAACCAAAGTGAAGAACAAAAAAGCTATGATTATGTGCAACCCCTCAAGAAAAGAATAATAGGCTCAAAAGCTCACCATTAAGAGGTATAAATCTCCACCTAGCCCAAGAATGCTCAATTAACTAATGTTAAACAAAATCCACTCTTAAGCACATAAGCTCTTCTCTATGATAGTCAAAAAAATGCATAACATCATGACACACTCAACTTGAACTAAGTTTCCGATTAAAGCATGAACAAAACTCACTCATCACTCTCTCACTCAATTCCATAATCAACTAAACCAAAAAGGGCTGACATGCAGGTACAAATGTGCTAAAGTCATGTATTCATGCTTAAAGATGATCAAAAATTTTAAAATTTTGCAATTTTGGCACAAAATGTCATCATGCGAACCCTACCCCCCAACTTAAAATTCACATTGTTCTCAATGTGAGAACCTATGAAGCAAATGTGGGTCCGTAGTGTGCAATAGTGAGCATGATGGTGATGAGCATAATGATCAAGCAATACATAACACATAAGCCAAACATACATCCAAAACAAAAAACCCACAAATAATAAAGAACACCCCCCCTAATCTAGTTTCTACAACACTTCCAATAACAACCAATAACATATGTCCAAGTTCTAAGCTCAAAATGTAGAACTAGAAGGGAAAAAGTGCAGATATTACCTTAAGAGCCTCTTTATTTAAAGAAAATAAAGAGTTATATAAGAGAAAAGGTTAGAAGAAAATAAAAATAAAAGAAAAATAAAACAAGAAATATAGTTAGTACATAGACAAACTAAAAATAAAATAAAAGAAAATAAGAAAAGAAAAGCTAAACCAACAAGACATAAGAAAATAAAGAAAGAAAAATTTAATCTACTACATACACAGGTAATGACAAAAAAGTTATCCAGCATCCTTTTTTTTTTTTTTTTTACTTAAGGCATAACAATATCACCCCCCAACTTAATCTCTAGGATTTCTCAACAATAGACAGTATATCTATGAACTACAAAAATTGAAGTACGAAACTAAATAAATAAGGTAGTTGAGATAGTACCTCAAGCACTTTATTCTTTTAAATTAAATTGTACTAAAAGAAAAATAAAACTTCTACGAAAGAAAATGTTTAGAGTAAAATAAAAGAAAAATAAAATTTAATCTAGGCAGAAAGAAATAAATAAAATCTAGTCTACTAATATAGAAAGGTTAATACAAAAATATACTATCCAACTCCTAATCTTTCCCAAGCGTCACCAAACGACGTTGGAAATGAAATATTCTCCTCGAGTCCAGAGAGTACCGAGAATGAGTGTGCTCCTAGTATATAGAACACTAGAGAATGCATAGCTTTATGGGGATCCTTGAACCACAAATATGGCCCAAGGTTATACGCATATGTGAACATGGAATGTGGTTATACATTCTCTAGTATCCCCTTGACATCAAATAAGTTAATGCAAACTATCTCTTTGGTCTCCACCACTTCCCTACATGTGTGGTTAGTTTTGGTTAAAACATGTTCATTTGCTTTAATAAGATTCTTAGTTGAGGTTAGGGCAAAAGAGAAGAGGTGTGCACCACTCTCACTCTAAAGCCTGTTTGTCAAACTCTCAAAGGATGATAAAGAAAATTCTCTGTCGTGATAGTCCTATGGAGTTGAAGTAGGAACCCAATCATAATTAGAATCATACTTCCACTCAAATATAGGGGTCTCAATAGGTAAGTCATCAAGTGTACTAGCCCCAATAGAAAAAAAATGTACTAGAAATGGTCTAAGTGAGTGGTATGGTAGAATATGGTGAAACTAAATTGACTGGCTCAACAGTGTGCTCCCTTGAACCCATGGCATCAAAGCTCTCAGAATGAGTATTATGATTTTCCAAGGTCACTTAGGTTGTCAGGGTAGGATGAGCTTCAGGCTCCTTGGTGGTGTTGGTTGGTATATCCTTTAAACTCTCAACAAATGAAGTCTTGTGCATATTAGAGTCTGGTGGGAGCGAGTCAAAGGGTTCATCCCCTTCATTATCCTAACCATTGTCTGAACAGTCGCTCCACTCAAAGTCTAAGGTTTTTGAATTAGGATTTTCTCGTGCTACAAACAAAAAGGCCCTAGATTTGGTAATTTCAGCTTCATTGAGTAGGACAGATTTAAGGACATACTGTGGACTCGAACAATGTATCACCTAATGTAGAGTTAATATATGTGGAAGTCTCATGTGCAATAGAATCGACTTTTGAGCTAATTCCTTCCCTATGTTGAGTTTGTTCGTAGAGTGACTCAAGAAAGACCCATGTCGACTTTAGAGTAAATTCAAGGAACTTACCATTGGATAGCTCCTCAAGAGTGTGGGGCATCTCCAAAAATAAACCATTATAGGAAAATTGAATGATGAGCCATAACTCAATATTAAAATTTGGATAAGTGTTTAATAAATTTTTAAACCTCTCCCAACTTTGATAAATTCCTTTACCATAGTTTTGAGAAAATTTTCCAAGTTGAAATTGGAGGTTGAAGTTTTGAAAATTGGGGAGAAAAGTTGTAATAAAATCATTTTGTGACTCTTCCCAAATATTAATAGAGCATGTAATAGCACAACACCAATTATCAGTTACTCCGCATAATGATAACAGGAAAAAATGATACCTAAAAGTGTCATCCATGTAACCATTCGTGCAATAGAAACAAATTGACTCAAAAATTTCTAACTACAGCCTAGGGTCCTCATGTTCAAATCCATGAAATTTAGGTAGCATGAAAAAAAATTTCTAGGTAAGAATCAGTTCCATAAATGCTACATAAATAATCAATGAGTGAGTGGATGGGATATGATAAACTAGGATTATAAGGAAAATAATCCATGTTCATGAATTTTTTTTTTTTTTTGGTTAAAGTAGCAGAAAGAGTAACTAAAACTACCTTAATGAATTAAACTACAAAAGTTCCCCAGCAACGGAGCCAAAAACTTGACCACCTCTAAATATTGCGTTAAGAAAACCTCCAAGTATAAGGGTGTGCGGTGTAGTTTTACATGGTGAGTCCAGGATCATATCCACAGAAAACTTTGAGATTGGACACTAGGTGTCACGCCTCGAATTTCATAACCTGAGCACGTGAATAAAAGATAAATAATACACGTTTCAACAACTTCTCTTTGTCATTCGTCAAAGCCATACACACACTCTATGGAACAATAAAAATAAAAATAAATAAAACTAAACTTTAAATTTAAATAAATGCCTTAGTCAAAGCCAACCTAGGCAATAAGCTCCAAAACTAAACCCAAACAATCTCTACAAAAATAAATAAATCAACAATTTATCTTCACCCCAGAAACAGAGATTTGTTACCATCCACTAAAAATAATTTTTTTAAAGTCTTACATAACTATGTAACAATAAATAAAACTTCTAATTTCTATCCTCAGTAGGCCCAGCACGTGACTCAATCTCATTACCTGCATCACAAACTGTAAGGGGATGAGCACTAATACCACGTGTGCTCGGAACCCTAATAATAATATAAATGCAGTAATGTCCTAATATACTACTAAGTGAAATAGTTATGCACAAGAAGCAATCTCAAACAACAAATTAAATAAATTTATCAATTTATCTTTGTTACAATTAATTGTGTTTCAGCACCACACAATACATCCAAAAAAAAAAAATAATTTAATTTCAATGTACTGCTGTTTGGTTGTCTCGTAGAAACAAGACCCAACCAATATACATCATTCATTGATGTCTGCTTGGTTGTCCCGTAGAAACAGGACCCAACCAATATACACCATCCTTCGGTGTCTGCTTCCTAGGCCGAAGCCTTAGGAATATAATATGCCACCCTTAGGCATATGCATCGTTCGCAGGTTACTAGCCTACTGGACTCGATTACCAGCCCCCGCGCGGGTTTCGGGACTCTCAACCCTTGGGTACGTATACCTGATATTTTCAGTACCCCTCAATCCAAATAAAGCATATTATTAAATTTCTTTTTTTAATTTACTTCTAGCTTCTGTTAGCTTTCAATGCCTCACACATTGATCGAGACCACCAAGAAAAAATTTAACGTCTTTCACATTGTCGACACCATCAAAAGAAAAGAAAAAAATATTATATATATGTATTGAAACACACATCAACGAAACACTATTATTATATGTATATATATAATGCATCCATAATCATATATAATTATACACGCAATAGTAGAGGTTTTGCCCCTTACCTCGACTGAAAGCGAAATTTAGCAATCTATCTTGAAGAAATACGGAAAAATCAAGAAAAGCCAGCTGTCGTTTCTACTTTTCTCTTCTTCTTCTTCTTCTTCTTTCCTCCCTCTCTCTCTCTCTCTATCTCTCTCTTTAACCATTTTCCTTTACTGCCCAAGAACGCATGTTATATATATATACACGTATACCTAGACTAGCTATTAGTTGGTAGAATCCTAATGGAAAAAAGATTAGAATTCAAATTAAACTAGACTTCCAACTCCATGTACTGGGTATTAGTTGGTAGATTCTAATGGAAAAAGGATTAGAATTCAAATCAAACTAGACTTCCAACTCCATGTACCCGCTATTAGTTGGTAGAATCCTAATGGAAAAAGGATTAGAATTCAAATTAGACTAGACTTCTAATTTCATGCATCCACAATAAAAATTGAATTTAATTTATGTCTCCAAAAATTTAAATCAATAAAAATTTTATTTTTACCAAATTAAATATTAATTAACAATTAATCAAAGCATTAAAATTCTGAAGTCATCACATCCTCCCCTCCTTCAAAACAATTTTCTCCTCGAAATTTATAACACAATTTTATAGGTAAAACCTAAATGACATGCATCCACGATTATTATATAGCACTTTAATAATAAATTACCTTGATAAGTTTAAACATTTGTAAATCCATGCATATTATTCACACAAAATTATGTTTTTAGTTAAGAAAGAAGTAATTACAAAATTTGAAAGTTATGTCCTCGAATAAACAGTTAGCTCACAACTATAGCTTACAATCGGTATAAATCTAACTCACAAAGGAGAACAAAATCACAGCCTAAATGACAATAAGCATATATCACTAAATGTAAACCAGTCTTAGCACTACCCACAATCAAATTGTAAGTAGTATGCATCTACCCCACCATATACAGCAAACCAACAAAGATTGATAAGCCGCACAAAGCAACTCATATAAGCATCCAATCAAACCAACAATCTCCACACAAAATCACTATATCTAAAATAAATATTTTTTTTAACTTTGAAGAAATTTTTTTTAATTTAATTAATATATTGAAAATAAATATCCCAGATGTTACAATCTCTCCTCCTAATAAAATTTCTTCCAATACAAATAAGTTTAATACCAACCATAGAAATTTAAATCAAATTTTATATGTTACCAAGTTTCAAAACTTACTTTTAAAATTTCCAGTAATAAAACTTTATCATAAACATACTTACACTTCAAAAGTAACCCCAAATATACATTTCAATCTAAACACATATTCTTTAAATTTTAAGATCATCGAGAAGCATGCGCCTAGTACAAATTTCTAAAATTTTCTAAATACTAATCTCGCATAAGTTTAAACAATGATGTCATCGAATCTTGGTATAAACTTTTTACTTCGACATATATGCAATCATAATCTCTGACTATCATTCAAACTTATATTAGATAATTATAATCATAAAGACTAATGTCCTCTGAGTTACCCGAACTCACAACAAACTTACCATTTGGGGTTTAATGTTTTCTAGATTCTTAGAAATATGATTTAGCCAAAAATACATTTCACGGCCTAGGGTCTCGGGAAGCCCCAAATAAAATTAACAATATTAAAATTCTATCTTCAACTATAATATTCAGGAAAATTATAAAGTCCACAATTCAGCACATTTCGAGATTAAAATCATAAATTACCAAAGTAACAAAATAATATTAGTTCCAAAGTACTTGAATTGACATTATCATGAAAATGACAATCGAGTTAATACTAGTAATTTTTTTTTTTATAGATAAAATCTTTAACACGTCATTATATCCAAATAATTATGTAAAATAACGCATAACCTAAATGTTTCAATAATTTGAAGCAAAAAAATAATATATCCCTCTGAATTTTACAAATATCGACATCTAAAGCAATATTAAGCTTATAAAAATTCGTCACAATACTAAATATTGAACTCTTAGTCAGAAATTGAACCAAATATTTAAAATTGTGATAACCTACAAAATTTTCAATCTTCTCTAAACAAAACTTTTAAATAACGAATATAATAATTCAAATAGTTAACACCAGTTCTCTCGAATCAAATGATAAGTATACAATTATTTATACCACACAATTTAAAGTACACTCAAGATGAAAAAGATAAAATTTTAACAATTCTCACATACCTTAATTTAAATAACAAATAGTTAACCGAACATACAGAATTCATAATCCACGAATTTTTTTTTATACTCCAATAAATAAAATCTAGTAATATTCAATTTATCAGTATCATAACAAAAAAAAATAATTCAATCAATTAAATCCAATCTAACTAAAATATCACAGACATTCAACTAAATAATAATCCAACTGAACAAACTAAAATTTATAGTTCTCATAGGATAGCATGCATTAAAATTAGTTAACTACCGAGTACTAAATTTCTCATATCCTAGTGGCCAGGGAATAGATATGATAACTTCAATCCTTTAAAGTGGAATGAAGAAATCAAGTATAATATGCAATCTTCCAATAACAAATTTATTATTATTAAATCTCACATTAAGGTTTCCACAACGGTTGTCATTCATTGAAATCCCTTCTAGTCCAAACAATTAATTTATCAGCCCTATTTATCCAACATCAAATTTAATTTAACTTATGAAGTAAACTAGTCATATCGCACAAGTATAAGAGAATATTAGTATATCAAAATAATAGATTGTCACAACTTTAAAGTAATTCCAATACATATATACCAAAAAAATAAAATAAAAGGCGATTTAAGTCATCATACAAATATCATATCTCATGATTATCAATATATACATGTTAAAACAATACAATTCAACTTCCACCCATGACTATCTTATATTCGAATCTCAATTTCAAAAATACCATTGTCACACCAATTTTACATCAAATCAAGTTCATATTTTCTTCAAAAATCTTTCAGATATCTAAAATGAACTAATTTTACAGTGCCAGTTTCTTCTTTATTTATTTAATAAAAATTCAAATCAAAAGTTAAAATAAATGTCAAAACAAAATTCATCAAAAACACCACTTACATTCTTACTCAAATCACTAATTTCACAACCACCTGACAAACTAAGCTTTTTTTTTTTTCTTTTTTTTTTCACTATGACAATTTACTAAAACCATATGAGATTAAACTAAATCACGTAACACTTACTCATAACGATATTATCAATTACTTTAAACTAAACTCATACAAATTTAAATTCGATGCACGCAACAACATAATTTTTTTTTTTACAAACTCAAGTTCTTAAGTAAGTGTATTTATCATATTATACCATCATTAATTAACAGAAGATAACATCCAAACATACTAGTCGGTACATAGATTTTTTTTTTTTAACATAACTCCAAATATATATATATTTTTAAAGTCTCATAGTTTTAAAAACTAGAATTCAATGATAACATATTATATGTTTTGCAGTTTTAAAAATCAAACGTCAAGAGAACCAAATACAGTGCTAAAAAGAATCCCAAAAATATGTCCAGATAACTATTTATATAAATATAAATTTTTAACTAAAACTAATATTTGCAAGCATTCAATTATAAAATTTGACAATATCACATATTTCAATCAAAGCAATCATAGATAAACTCCTAAATAAATAAGGGAATGATAGTTGTCTACTAAAAATATATCAAACCGTTACAAAATATATTGTAACATGACCCAAATAATATATTTAAACGTTTACAACTTTGAAAGCCCCCTTTTTTTTTCAAAAAAAATATTTTATTTTTCTTTAACATTTTATCAAAAACCAAACAATTCACAACCCCAGAACAAAGAACAACAATATACTTATACTTTTATATACTTAAAATCATCAAGTCAAACTCAAGCAAGGAAATCCAATTCTATGATTGCATTTACTTAACTCCAAAAGTATTATCAAAATATTCATGCATTTAAAATTTATCGTTTATTGGCCATAAATGATCTAAATAGAAGAATGCATGTGTTGATATTTAAATGATATCCACATTTATAAAAAAAAAAAAAACAAGTAGTGGCACATTATTCTACCTCAAGATTCAAATACTAGTAGGCTCATATAATTTTTCTATTTTTTTTCAAGACGGACGATTTAAAAAAAAATTAAATATCTAACCAACTACACCTCAAGTCATTATAAACTAAAGATCACCATTCATTCAGAAAAAAAAAAATTCTAACAAATCTGTCAGCCACACCGATTTACGCAACTCTCCTATAATCACCATTACTGGATACTACAGTATACAAATAAAAATTTCATATTAGTTTTCTATACTAACTACTAATGAGCAACATAGCTAGTTAAAATAACAATTGTTGCTCATAAGATAATTTTCTAGTATCACTACCCGCGGTCAAAAGACATCTTATAAAATATTTAAGCCTCTTATATAACCAGCATAACACTCCAAATCAAAGTGCCCACAGCCCCTAGGTATTCTAAACCTATGCTCTGATACCAAGTTGTTACGCCCCGAATTTCATAACCTGAGCACGTGAATAAAAGATAAATAATACATGTTTCAACAACTTCTCTTTGTCATTCGTCAAAGCCATACACACACTCTATGGAACAATAAAAATAAAAATAAATAAAACTAAACTTTAAATTTAAATAAATGCCTTAGTCAAAGCCAATCAGGCAATAAGCTCCAAAACTAAACCCAAACAATCTCTACAAAAATAAATAAATCAACAATTTATCTTCACCCCAGAAACAGAGATTTGTTACCATCCACTAAAAATAATTTTTTTAAAGTCTTACATAACTATGTAACAATAAATAAAACTTCTAATTTCTATCCTCAGTAGGCCCAGCACGTGACTCAATCTCATTACCTGCATCACAAACTGTAAGGGGATGAGCACTAATACCACGTGTGCTCGGAACCCTAATAATAATATAAATGCAGTAATGTCCTAACATACTACTAAGTGAAATAGTTATGCACAAGAAGCAATCTCAAACAACAAATTAAATAAATTTATCAATTTATCTTTGTTACAATTAATTGTGTTTCAGCACCACACAATACATCCAAAAAAATAATAATTTAATTTCAATGTACTGCTGTTTGGTTGTCTCGTAGAAACAAGACCCAACCAATATACATCATTCATTGATGTCTACTTGGTTGTCCCGTAGAAACAGGACCCAACCAATATACACCATCCTTCGGTGTCTGCTTCCTAGGCCGAAGCCTTAGGAATATAATATGCCACCCTTAGGCATCTGCATCGTTCGCAGGTTACTAGCCTACTGGACTCGATTACCACCCTCGCGCGGGTTTCGGGACTCTCAACCCTTGGGTACGTATACCCGATATTTTCAGTACCCCTCAATCCAAATAAAACATATTATTAAATTTCCTTTTTTTAATTTACTTCTAGCTTCTGTTAGCTTTCAATGCCTCACACGTTGATCGAGACCACCAAGAAAAAATTTAACGTCTTTCACGTTGTCGAGACCATCAAAAGAAAAGAAAAAAATATTATATATATGTATTGAAACACACATCAACGAAACACTATTATTATATGTATATATATAATGTATCCATAATCATATATAATTATACACGCAATAGTAGAGGTTCTGCCCCTTACCTCGACTGAAAGCGAAATTTAGCAATCTATCTTGAAGAAATATGGCAAAATCAAGAAAAGCCAGCTGTCGTTTCTACTTTTCTCTTCTTTCTTCTTCTTCTTCTTTCCTCCCTCTCTCTCTCTCTCTCTATCTCTCTCTTTAACCATTTTCCTTTACTGCCCAAGAACGCATGTTATATATATATACACGTATACCTAGACTAGCTATTAGTTGGTAGAATCCTAATGGAAAAAAGATTAGAATTCAAATTAAACTAGACTTCCAACTCCATGTACTGGGTATTAGTTGGTAGAATTCTAATGGAAAAAGGATTAGAATTCAAATCAAACTAGACTTCCAACTCCATGTACCCGCTATTAGTTGGTAGAATCCTAATGGAAAAATGATTAGAATTCAAATTAGACTAGACTTCTAATTTCATGCATCCACAATAAAAATTGAATTTAATTTATGTCTCCAAAAATTTAAATCAATAAAAATTTATTTTTACCAAATTAAATATTAATTAATAATTAATCAAAGCATTAAAATTCTGAGTCATCACACTAGGATTTCTAAGTTCTTCTGCCTACTAGTCTCATTTTAAAAATTGGATAAGAAAATTGGTTTTGGGTTTTGAAAAGTTTTGATTTACTAACTATTAAATAAATAAACTAAATTGTAACAATTGAATTAAACTAAAATGAAAGTAGTAATACTATGCATTTAAGATAATTTAAGATCTTGATTTAACCTATAAATCTAGGGTGAATTCCTTATTCTCTAATTAGATGCATTTTCTTATCTCAGTTTACAACTCACGTATAGGAAAAGTAAATTGGAAGATATCATCGTTAAAATAATTATACCAAAGTACAGTTTTAAAATTACTTTTAGGATAAGAAAATTGGAAGGATATTCAATAAGTTTGCCTTTGGTCCAAATCTCCTTTTGTTTATTTCAAAATATGAAGAAAATTTTAATCAAGTAACATCATCAGGGATTTCAACGAATTATGATCAAGGTTACAAGTTTTCAAAAGTTTTTGAAAAGAAAAAAAAAAGAGATTCAGAAAAAGGAACCCTAGCATACAAGTTTTACGTTGCATACAAGAATTCAATCACATCCAATCATCAAATAAGGATCCACCCATCGTTGATGGGCTGAATGAAGAATAAAAATCTAATCGAGCATGGAGGAAATAATAAAATAGCAAATAAAAAGATATACGAAAAAAAAATAAATTTCATTGAATAAAATGAAATGTGTACTGTTCTTCGCAATGAATTAAACTTGAATCTGAAAGCAATCAATCCAAAGCTCTCCCAAGAAAAAAAAAAAACTGAAGTAAAAGCTCTCTACACTAACCTATTATAATGAAAAACTAATTTGAAAGGTATAGAAGAAAAAACCCTAATCTAATCTGGTAGAATGTGTATGCAGATGTCCCCCCAAACGGCTGTATAAGTTTCATATATATAGTGGAAATAAAAAATTCTAAAAACAAAATTCATCTACGCTAATCAACCTACTATGGTCCGGACCACCCGTGGGGATGTCCAGACCACAGTGTCCATCTTCACATTGTGTTTTGCTTCTAATAGCTTTCTGTCCTTAACTTCCAATGAAATTTTGACCTTGAAGATGATAGATTTAGGCTTTGGCTAAAACACAAAAGTTATAGCCCTTCGAGTCTTTTTTCCAAGCCCAAAATGAATTAGATCAATCGGAGTTGTGAACAAAAAGTTATGGTTATAAAACTAACAATGTGTCAAGTTAAAACTTCAACTGCACACCATTTCAAATATTTTGAATTTCAAACCATTTCCTTCTTCTTAGCTGCCATGGTAACTGATCTTATTCCATTGGGATGGCTCTTGGGATGTTGACAAAGTCTTGAAAGTCATTGGACATGTCAGCATTTTTGCCTTCAAGCTGTTTTCTCCATGCATGCCAAGTGTTCAACAAAATCCCCAAAAAGACACCAAAGCCTATTGCACTTCCTTTCTCCAACATGCTTTGCCTCCTCCTCACATGCACTCTTAGTGCTTATTTCGGGCAAAAACACCAAATTATATCACCTGAAATATATAAGCAACAAGAATATATAGAAATGAGATAATTAAGCTAACATCTTGCCAATAACAAGTAGAATTGCATAATTAGCATGCTTAATAGATATAAAATTGTGTAATAATGCATAATAATCACCATCCTAACACTACTACAAAAATGCATAAATATTACAGCTTTTAGGCGTAATGTTTTACTTTCAATCTTGGTCACAAAAGCTTGATTGGTCCAAGTTAGATTGTAAGTTGTTTATTTTCGATTACAGTTTACAACCATGATCGAAAACTTACAGCAATCACACACTAAAAGTATGATATTTTATGTAAAAATTGAGATGAAAAGAAATTTCACATGATCCTTTATAATTTTGATCTCACTTCATTTGAAAAACTTTGCTCAAATATAGACAAATGATCACGCTGAAAAAATTAGTTAATTTTTAAAAAAATAAAAATTTACATGGCAACTTGCTATCATGTCATCGTGACATCATGTAATGCCTTGTCATCCTGGGAACCTTATACATTTGATATTTTTTGTTGTTGTTGAGAATTGAATTCGTGCCACTCCTATGGAAGTTAATGTGCTTGACCGCTAGTCCAAGCTATCATTTATATATACATTTTACATATTAATATATATAAACAATTTTTTATCACTTTTGGGATTGCAATAAGTAATAAAATTATATTATTTTAATTTAATTGTTTTATGTTTTTTACAATAATTTACTATCACTTTTGTCAACCAAATAGTAGCTAAAAGTTACACTTTTCCGATCAATTAGTTGCGAAAAATGATAAAAAAAATTTACTTTTATGTAATATTTTAACTTTTGTAATAATTTGAAATCATAACTAATATATAGAACCATATGACTTAATAAATAATTTATGAATATCAATCACATTTAATTAAAAATAATCTTAAATCTTTTTCTTATTTTCCTTGAATCCTTGTATATAACATAAATTTAATCATGACCCATTGTTTATAATATATTTTTTTCTTTCTGTATTATATTTTTAAAAGTAGTTCGGTTGCATTTAGTTTTAGTTTTGGCAAATTATTGTTCAAAATAAAATTTTGAAAACTATTTTAAGAATTTGATTTGTAATACTAAAAATATTTTCAATTATTATATTCAAAAAATAGTTCTAAAAAGACAAAAAAATGAAAATTCTTATTATTTTTATTTCTAAATTTTATCACTTTGAACAAAATATAAAGTAATGTCACTTTTAATATAATTTATATTAAAGATACACGAAGTATTTATTAGATATTAAGTATTTAATATTTACGTGGTTATAAGCCATACAAACTATGAAGGCTGCTCCTATGTTTTCACTGAAAAAAATAACTGGTTAAACATTTAGCATTATTTAAATTTGATTCAATAAATTTAGTTTTAGCGTTAATCTAAAAATATTTTTTTTATTGATCTATGATAGTAGGTTTTATAGAATATTAAATTAATTAAAATTAATAAATAAATGTTACAACAAAATTTATGAAATCTAATTGAAATTATATAATGTGATAAACAAAGTTATTTGACAGAGATATAGAGGAAAAAAAAATAATATTGGCTCTCATTCTCTTATCTCTCTTTTTTTAAATATGATTGTTCTCACTTTTTTTATCTTGGTTTTTTCTAGAAATGTTTTCACTGATCTTTTATCTCGGTTTTTTAAGAGATGGTTTTTACTGATCTTTTATCTCAATTTTTTTTAGAGATGGTTTCTACTGATCTTTTATCTTGTTTTAAATACAGTTACGATTTTAACAAAACTAAGATAAAAAGTATTAAAAGTAATTTTTTTATCTCAGTTTTTTAATTAGACTAAGATAAAAAGTTTAGCTCACAAAATTTTTTCATATTTTTTCTAAAATCCGTGATCTTTATAAATCTCCTAATGTGATGTTTATCAATTATCGTATTAATATAATGAATAGTGACCGCGTGTTGAATGCGCGTCTAAATTAACCCTCAAGTGCAAGGGTGTGCAGTGTAGCTTTAAGTCGATAAGTCCGAGGTCGAATTCACAGGGAACCTAAAGGTTTAGTTTCTAAGTTATCAAGAATGTTCTAAATTTAAACACAAGAAAAGTTCAAGGTTTACCTAACTAAATTTGAAAGTTTTGCAGATATAAAACTTAACTAAAACGAACAAGAATTAACTCAAGAAAGTTTCCAAATAGAAGTTTTTAAGTGATTTACCTAATTTTAAAAATACCTAAAGATGAATTCAAGAATTCAAGAAAATTATCTAACCTAATCAAGATTTCAAGAAAAGACCGCAAGAAATTCAAAGCAAGGATTAATGCAAATTAAAGTTTCAAGATTAAAAGGGTTCTTGATCCAACTTCACAATTCTGGGTAATTATCACTTCACTAAGGGATGTGTGCAAGCTACACAGTTCATGTACAAGGATCTATAGACTGGAAAGATATTATCGTTTAGGTTTAGAAAATACCCATACATAGTTTTAAAGTCACGTTTCATGATGGATAATAAAATTGGAAAGATTTTCTAAGAAAACGGTTGGGTTCAAATCTGAAATAGGATTTATTCAAAAATTATTAGGAAAGTTATAATCAAAAGTTTTTATCAGTGATTTCAGAGAATATGATCAAAAACTTCCGTTTTCAAAGGTTTTTCAAACAAACAAACTCAGATTTGCTTTTGAAATCAAATTTAATTTGCTCAAAATTGTAACCCAATTTTTACCCGAAACCTTTACCAGTGATTACAAATAATGTAGTCAAAGGTTTTCATTTTCAAAAGTATTTGAAGCAAGATAAAACTGAATCAAAGATCGTAGATCACTACGCATAAGTTTTTACAAACAATGCGAAGGATCTACGTACATCTCTTAGTTCAGAATGAATCCCCCTTCCTTGATTCGTTGAATCAAGAACTAGGGTCTTACACTAGTTCCATACTAAAAATAAAGCACATGTTTAAACAATCATGCAAGCAATAAAAAAATACGAAGAAAGAATAAAAATAAGATTCTGGAAAACTTATATTAATTTAAAGAAACTGTGTACCGTACTTCGAATGACAAAAAGAATAGCGAAAGACAATGCATGCTGAAACAAAGCCAAAGAAAGCTAGTCCCAACTTGAAAAACATCTTCAAAAATCAATAAATACTCACTCTAAAACCCTAGAAAACTCTCAAGAATGTGGGGAAGAAGATGCCCCAGACAGCTGATAATTCAATATTTATATACAGTCTTTGAAAACCCTAAAAATGAAATAAAATAATTTGCCCGTGTGTCCAGGTGTCCGGACACCCTAATGGGGTGTCCGGACCGCAGTATGCTCCAGCTCATTTTTTCTTTAACTCTGCTTGCTATGGTCCTGAAGGTGTCCGGACACCCTCTTCTTGCACTTGTATTCTGAACTATTACTCATCATTTTCAACATCTTCGGGACTCCCACTTGTGCTTATTGAATCATTTTCACTACAATTAAGAAAAATAAACCAAATTAGTGTAAAACATAATAAAATGCATAAATAAATTACTAAAATGCATAGTTTATGTCAAATTGGAGGTTTTGCGATTACACTTTTCAAGTGTAATCAAATAATTCAACATAATTTGGCTTAACTTATCAAACCATAAATTATATGTTTTCCACAATTATGTAAGTTAGTGAAGTCCCACGAGACATATGGAAAGGTTTTATTTCGATTGCTTTTTTTGTGGTGCAAGACTATTTTTTATAGAGTAAATTGGAGTCCACAGGAGTTACGACTGAAAAATAGTTATGACATATGTAGGTGCGAATAAATTGTCCGATTAATGACGAGCGGACCTAGAATGAAATTCTTATTTCTACTTGTGATTTTCATTGATTTTTTGGTTTTTGAAAAATTATGTCATTTCTGATTCCGCATACCATAAAAAATTATATTATTCGCTCCCTTGGAGTGATCAATCTCGTATTTTGTTGGAATGAACTTGTATTAATTTTTTAAATGGATGAACTTATATTTTCATTTTGTCAAAAAACAAAAGATAGAAAGGGAAAGATATGCAAGGAAACAGTACGCGCAGTTTTATATTTAAAATCGAAGCTAATGGCTAAATTTTAGTGCTAAATTTGCTTATTAGGTTTCTATTTCAGTGACGTCTCATTCTCGGCTAACACAGTCACATGTGCATGCGGGTTGCTTTTAAAATTTTAATTTTTTTTTTATATTGTCGGGTAAAAGGCCCTAAGGTTCATGCAGAGAATTTCATTTTCTGTATGGCAAAATCAAAAAGTGAGATTGAGAGAAAATCTATTGGGTTACATTAATTCACAAAGGTCACATGAAATGTACATTTAAGAATCATTAAAGTCCTCGTAGGATCGGTTACACATCTTTATCCAACTATATAAACCTTGCACATAGCACCCTGTGAACCCAGGCCAATTCCAATTTACTAATTCAAACACAAGGCCTATCTTCATCAAAAGAAAAGTAACGTCTATCGGCTGGCTGTATGAAACTAGATGGCTGAAAAGTTCATTGGCATGCTCTCACTCCTCGTTGCCGGTGGCATGGCGCATGCTAGACTAGACGTGTACAACCACCCAGTTAACCAAACACTAGCATCGGACAAATTGAGTGCTTTTACCAGTGATCCGAAGCATCTGTGGTACAAGCAAACGTTGCCTGCAGAGGCTTATCCAGGATTCTTTGATTTCTTGACCGCTTGTCTCGATCGTTTAGGTCAAAAGGAATGCGTACACCAGTTTTTAATAAAATGGTTGGAATAAAAAAAAATCTAAAAAATTTTAACTGCAATTGTAAGATTAAGGAAATAGGGCATAGTTGCATTATGGGATTCGCAGGGCTTACTGGTCATTTTAAAAAGTTCGAGGGTACTGCTCATCATATTTACGCCCTAGCTAGCGAACTGTATTTTACATCTGAGAAGCTAACGAGTTGCCCTACATCCAAACCTGCTCCGACCAAGCCCTAAGTCTATATGCTTACAAATGTTACTATATTAGATTATCTAAGATGGTGTCTAATGTATATTGATTTGATCTTACATCCAAGCTTAAGATGTTTATCATATTTGTTTCTCAAATAATTAGTGCGGTTTATTACAATACTGAGTACAATTATAAAGATAATTCCATACTAATCTTTATTACAATGCATCCAAGCAATATTGATTGTCGCAAATGTTAATATTTCACTTTTATTTCGTAATGGTTTCTCATTTATATGGTATCAAATTTACTTGTGAGCATTTTTTTGTGTGTTGTCTTCACCAATTAAGAAAATCTTCGTTTAAGAAAATTTGATGGTTTACACTGTCTAGTGGTCCTGCACATTAATTGTGTCAGGAAATGTTAGCTAGTGAACTTTATTGAGGAGATAACCGATATTCTATAACTTTCATTAGCGGTTTAGTGGACAAAGTCTATTGAGACACATTTTTGGTGAAATTTTCAGAAGAAATCCATGTCGATGTTTAATTACAGTTGAAACGACATGATAATTGGGCATTATTGCATCTTCACATTGGTTTGGATTGTGGGATATTTGCGTCATTATTACATGATGACACTGGTTCGCAATATGGGTTAGTTGAGCAAGTGTTTCTTTTCTTTTTTTTAATTTTTTTCTCCCAATCATAAGCTTTTTATGAACAGGCCAACAAAATAATTTTTGGTCAATGATGACACCTCATTGTTTTGCCTTGCCACGCTCTACAACATAGGTCCTAATGGATATTAATAAAATCAGGCCATGTGATGTAGCAAACTCTTTTGTATGAAATTTAATCTGATCTCTATTGTTTTAGTGTGCATATAGTTTTCCTTTCAAAACTCTAAAAAGTGTTCAATGTTTTTTTTCTTCTAAAATGAATAAAGAAAGATAAAGAAAGGCTATAGAGAAAAAAAATTTGTTACAGTTCACTAGCTCTTCCAATCCAAATATTGTCCCTACGAAATATAAACTCTGGGATTATACACTTAAATTTAAACTCTGAGATGAAGATGTAAATTACTGTAACAAAATAATTTTCCTAAATGTAAAAAAACTGAATTGCAATCTATGAAATCTTAAAAAAATTGGTTGTCTAATAATTCTTCTATTAAAAGTTTGTAAGAAATAATGCAGCATGAATATGAATTTAGAACATCTATTTTATGATCTTATTATGTAGAAGCTTAGCTATTTGATCCATTTTTGGTTGTAAATTGCCTCTTGAGATGACGAACAAACAATGGCTATTAGGCTTAGGTCTTCCTCTCCTTCTGCAGGAACAAATATGACGGCAATCTATGGGTCAAGCAATCTGAAAACCCTTGAGTGGAGAGGAGACCTCATATATATACATAGTCCAATGGACCCTCCGATAAAGAGGCCATTACACCCAATAGGTTCACACTTACTGTCCATCCACAATTACTTTATAATACGTGTGCATGACCCACAAAATGATCACAACAATAGCCTATTTTCAATGTCTCATGTTCATACCAATTCAGCCCATTTTAATGAAACAAATGAGACAATTAATGGAAGCTCAATATAAAAAATTCTAACATTCTCCAACTTGAGCAAACATTAATTGTAGTGCAATGTTTTTTAAAAAAATATTGTATAAAATGACTCTCAGGATGATACCAAAAAAAAAAAAAAACTTTATGTGGCCACTTAAAAACAAAATAAGGTCATAAGACAAACCACCTTAAACAAGTCCGGTCCAACAAAGTTATTAACATTGAACCAAGGTAATCACTATACTTTATGTGTATAATGCTACTCATGATTACAAATGTCAAATAACTCCATCAACATGGATTCAATTGTGGTAGTGTGGCATGAAAATAGCTTTCTAAAAGTGATCATATCAAATGCTATTTTCATCATCAGTCCTCAAAATGAATTCTCTTTATCAACATGAGAATTCCATAGGCTTCAAATATAAGCCAGTATGTCTTTAGCAAAATATCTCGAGATTCCATATGGTGCCATTAATAAGACATACACTGAAGAAACCATATGCTTAAGATAGACACCAAATCTTAAGCGATCGTAATATACATGAACATTTTCATTGTTACAATAAACTAACAAATAGCAATTGATGATCATTAACATGACATTATTGATAAATATAATTGAAATAAATGTCAACAGAATCCATAAAATCCCAATAAATGAGAGTCAATATATGTAAAGAAAGAAACTCCCATTAACCAAGCACATCAAAAGACCTAATAATCCCCATGTTATCAACATGTTTTCTAAAAGTCGTCGGTCTTATTACCTCGGTTAAGGGATTAGCTATCATCTCTTCTATGTTAATGTGCTCAATGATGATATCATCTTTCTTTACTAAATCTCTAACACTAAGATACTTGATCTCTATGTGTTTAGACCCATTAAAGCTCTTATCATTCTTTGAAACGAAAACAGTAGCACTATTATCATAAAAAACTCTCAATGGTCTAGAAATAGAGTCTTCTACCTTAAGCTTTAAAATAAAATTACTAGCCAAACTACCTGCATTGTAGCCCCATAACATGCAACAAACTTAGCATGCATAGTTGAGGATGCCATATGAGTTTGTTTTACATTCTTCTAAGAAATGGCTCCTCCAGCTAACATAAAGATATACCGTAAAGTAGACTTCAAATCATCCACTCATCTAGCAAAATATAGATCTGAATAACCAACTACCTCAAGGTCACCAACCTTCCTATACACAAGCATGTAATCTTTTGTCTTCTGCAAATACCTCATAACTTTCTTGGCTGCCACCCAATGCTCAACACCAGGGTTTACGAGATATTTGCCAAGAGTACTCACAATAAAAGCTATGTCAGGTTTAGTGCATACTTAAGCATACATCAAACTGCCAACTGCACTTGCATAAGGAACGTTACTCATCTAATCCCTCTCAAGGTCATTTTTAGGACATCCACTTTTGTTAAACTTATCACCTTTTACAATAGGCACATGCCTAGGTCTACAATTCTACATATTAAATCTTTGAAGTACACGAGTTATGTATGCCTTTTGAGAAAGTCCCAATAAACCATGAGACTGATCACAATGAATCTTAATACCCGAAACGAAAGATGCCTCACAAGGTCTTTCATGTCAAAAGTGTTAGACATTAGTGACTTAGTATCATGTAAAAGCTTCACATCACTACTCGCCAACAGAATGTCATCAACATAAAGAATAAGAAATATAAACTTGCTCCCACTGACCTTAAGATATATGCACTGATCTACCTTGTTCTCAACAAACCCTAGGGAAATGACGTCTTCATCAAATTTCAAGTACCACTAAGAAGAAGCTTTCTTTAAACCATAAATAGATTTCTCTAGTTTTGGGTATTATAGGTTGGTTTGATCTGACTGAAATCAGAGGGTAAATAATTGAGAGCCTGGTGAACAATGAAGTCATCAAGAATTCAAACTTCAAGACCTTTAAGTTTGGACTGGATAAAGACGAGTTTGAGCATGTATTCCCTGACTGCAGACTGACTATCATACTTTATACTCGTAAGCTCACTCATCAAAGATCTAGCCTCAGCCTTACTGGATACATGGTATCTAGCTTCCACAACATCAAAGAACTCCCTGGCATTGCTAATCTCAGGTAAGCCACTTACAAGGTGCTCAGAAATAACTATCAAAAAAAAAAAAAAAAGGTGCTCAGAAATAGATCTCTTAATAGCAATGAGACTTAAACGATTTGATCTATCCCATTTGGCATAGTACTCCTTCTCATTAACAATATTGCTAGTAGTAGGCTTAGGTGGTTCTTTCTCTCTCAGTGCCAAATCAATGTCAGCTACACCCAGAGCAAACTCAATATCTTGCTTTCACTTCTTATAATTAGAACTAGTCAAAAGCTCAATAGTGGTATTGCTACTATTAACTGCAAAAAAGACTGTAGGAGTAACCAAATATTAATAAATCATAAATTAGCCAACAAACTTAAAATAAAAATGCTTTGACAACATAAACATTATCCAAGAGAATCCAATGGCATCATTACACTCTCTCCTTTGGGAAGAGAGTGCAACATGCTATAGGACCTCCATCCATGAAGCTACCAAATGAAAGCACCCAAGTTTTCAAAAGCAGTCCCCTTTGGGTAGACTAACCTTTTTAGACTCAAATGTTTTCTAACCAAATGCTCCATACTATCTCTCTACATTTGTCACGTCCCAAATTTTCATAACCCGAATACCCGAGGGTGACTTGGGATTATCTATTGGGTATAAAAATAAGATGACAACAATACGCCGTCACACCCTAAATTTTTCCTCCAAACTGGGGTTGACTTGCAATAAAAATTTAACGTATTCAAAATCCCTAGTTTATCCTAACCAATATTTATAAGTCATTAGACTGAATCATTTGATGGGATTCAACTACAGGGCATAAAATAAAAAAAATAGAGAGTAGTATTACAGAGCCATCTAAGCGTCCAAACCATGCGATTAACATTACATATCAAATAAAGTAACTAGGTCTAAATTTAATGATTATAATCATCCAATAATTATTATTACAGACCACAATAATAAATAAAGTCTTCCAGCACTGTGCAGGATAGAAAAAAAAATAGATAACTCTTCTGATGGAATATTTAAGAGAAATTAATCTTTTTCCAGCTCATCTTCAGTATCCCTGTGCTTAATGTCCTGAACAAAAATATTCTCACAATGGGTGAGCTACTAAAGCCCAGTAATCAGAATCTCCTAGGTGCCTATATGCAGTGGTTGTAATGCTACACTGTATTAGGTGACCCACTACAGTGAATGTGATTAGGTGGCATACTATTTATGCAACAATTAATTCAATAAATTCCAACTGAATAATGTAAATTATACTTACAACGGTTCAATGAAAACATCACTGTAACTACTATTTTACTTACATGTAGAAATAGTTAAATGTTGATGTGTGTACCATAATGAAATCTGTGTCGCAGTGGTAGGAATCTTAGATTCAGATATTTAAGGTCTCGGGATCAAACCCCGTAGCGATACAGGTTTCATATATATATATATATATTTTATAAAATATTCATCAAGAGGAATTAAATATAATTAAATAATTCTAACACATCATTCATACATAAGTAAGAAAGGTTGCCAGTCATAGTAAAATTTGGTAAAGGAGTTTAATCTAAATCCTCCTAGAATAATCATACTCCTATCCTCCTCTACCCCCAGCCATGGGAACTAGTGACTTTACGGGCTTAGCATTCAATGCATTCCGACGGTGTCACCCACCAAAAACCTAGTCGTCGCGACCGGCTACTTGACTGGCCAGGTCAGAAGGGAGCATCTCCCAAATAAAATGCATATGTTCTCATCTCCATCTAAAAGGCCATTTCTACCCACCCATCACCCCATTGCCAAAAAAATAACTTTAGCACTGAGTGCCTTAATTTATTTTCACCCCTTGGCATTCTAAGGTTATCTTATATGGCAATCAGACATTTTTAATAACAACCAGCAATGTTCTTGGGTGATGAATCCGAAGTAGGATTATTCAGTCACATACAGTATCCTTTAAGTATTTTATCTCAATTCAAAATTTAATAATAATTCACAATAAATTAAAGATTAAACATAATCACCAACATTATTGTCACAAAGCTAGGTACCACATGTAAATTAACAAGTAGCAAGTAACAAGAAAAATTTAGAATTTGAATTAGTATTTTAGTTAATTCTTTGACAAGTTTTCCATACTAGCCTTGATAAGAATAAAATTATTTCTAATGGTATATTAATTAAGCTAAGGTTGGTAGCTTAGTGGGCGGGCGACCCTAATTGCGGTTTGAAGTTACGAGTTCGAACCTCATTGGCTGCGATCTCGGTTTTTGCCTCTTTTTCCTTTTTATTTTATTATTTTATGGAATATAAAGATAGTAAATAGCTCTTTGGACTTATATTTAATTTTAGAAAAATTTATAAGTTTTATTTTGTTTCAATAAATTTCCAATCATCATCTTATTTATAACCAAACCCTTATCATAGGTTTTCGGCTTCAAGATATCCACAAATATCCATAAAATTATTCCAATATTTATGAAGGTATTAAATAAGTTTCATTAAAATCACTTAATCATAAAAATATAGTTATCTAACTTGCTAGGTAGACAAAACAATGCCTAAAAGAATCAATTTAAAATAATTCAAATTTATTTAAGGAAGACCAATTGAGGAAAGAATAAGTCCATTGTCTCATTTGAGCATTTTTATCAAATACTTGGTTCTACTTAGCCATTTTAGTTTGAATAAGTCATCCAACTATCTATGATGAAATTGATTGTCTAAATCAGTTATCATAAATAAATGATACATAATATCCAGTTTAAAAATAATTTCATATCAATTGGAAAATAACCAACTAGCATCAACTTAACAGTTCACTTCAGTATTATATCAAATAGTATAAGTGTTTTACTATATCAGGCCTTGTGAATAAATTTACACATCAATAGAATTTATTAACATGACAATAATTAACAGAAGAAAATTGAAAATTTAAATAAATCTCTAAGCATAATATTCTAAAAAAAATCCAAATAAGCATCAATTAAAGGTTAAGCAGAGACAGCAGCTTAAAAGAAAATTCATATAAAATAGAGCAGAACTCCAATAACTATAAACTTTATATCTGTAGAAACTAGACTTTAAAGACTACAATTTTCATGTTTTACACTTTTAAAAATTCTAAGGTCTAAAAATGTGCAAAAACAGCCTTGAATTCAGTTTGTTCAGAAGATACAGTTTTACACGTGCTCAGTATTTTGGGCATAACTTTTGACTCACAAATTAGATTGACGCAAATCTTTTGAGTTGGAAAGAAAACATAATGGGCTACAACTTTTATGTTTTAGCCGAAGCCTAATTTTACCGTTTTAGGGGTCGAAAACATATCAGAAGCTACAAACAAATAGCTGTTAGCATGCTGGATTACATCAGTCAAAGTTTTGGTTTCCCTACCCCCAATATGCGGGTATTATTTTTTTATCACAATCAAGTTTCATACTTTAAACCTAGAAAATGCATCAAATATATTTTAGGAGGTTCATCATCCTACCTCAATGAAGATATTGGTGACCAAGCCTGAAAAGAAAAAAGGAGTTGAGATTTGAACACCACCCAATTGGAAAATTTCAAGCCTTTCTTCTTCCTCCAAACAACACCAAATGTCCAACCACACTTGATAAAAATATATTTTTTTTCTCTTATTTTTTTTTTCTCTTTGAAGGAACGCAATTTATAAGAATCATGGGAGTGTAGAGAAAGTTATCGGTGGAGAAAATAACCTCCACTTCACATGCTTCAAAACAACTAAGGTAAGATTATGCATATACAATAGGTAGCATGATCCAAGAATCATGCTTGCTTTTTGACTATCTAACCATATAATTTAAGAAATGTATTGGAAGATGGATGGAGATGGGTGGCATGATCCAGGAATCATGCTAACTTTTTGACTAATTAAACAAATTATTTAAAAGATGCTCTAAGCCTTTAAATCATGCTTGCTGAATAATTTGAAAGAGTTGCTTTAAAGTCATCAATGTAAGGTCTTCTTTTTGACTAATTAGCCACCTAATTTTAGAGATTGTGAGAGATGTATGGAAGATGGAAAATGAAGTTGCTGGGAAATAATTTAAAGCTACTATTCATGAGTCAACTCGGTGAGTGATAAAGTGAGTTGAAGTGAGTTGAGTTGAGTCAAAGAAAGGGTTGACCCATGTGTTAATTGGCTTGGGTTAAACCAATTAGGTAATTGGGCTAGGAATTATTTGGATAAAAGTTTAGAAATTTTACATTAAACTCCCACATAGAGTGGAATTAAATCCGAAAATCTTTCCAACTAATTTTATCATTCCAAAAATTTTCAAGTCCTTAATTTTCTAGATTTTTACTATAATAAATATCAGCACCACACTTAAGCAAATTAATTAAGAAAAAAGAAAAAAAATTCAAGTTGTTACAACATTAAAACACACAATGACCCCCTTTGGGTAGGTAATTGTATGCAATAATGTCCAAGAAAATACCGTAACAAAAGAAGAAAACCTAGATCTCAATAACTGTACCACTTTGGTAGTAAACACCTAAGTCAACCCAAATTTTCAACATCGATATTAATTAATAATGTAAATTGCCCAAATCAACATTATGCATACTTTAAAACATCATGTATGCATATGATCCCAAACAAAATAGGTATGAGTCAAAATGTACCTTTCAAGATCACAAATATATCAATGGTTGTCCCATTCTCAAATTAAATAGGTATAGTTAGTGGAAACCTAACTTAGTCTTCATAATTATGTTTAATAACTTGATACTTAAAGTTATAAATTTTAGGAATGAAATTAGGAAGACTAAATAAAAATTTCCAATATATTAGAGAAATAATGTAGCATGAATATGAATTTAGAACATCTATTTTATAATTTTATAATGCGGAAGCATACCTGTTTGAGCCTTTTTGGTTGTAAATTGCCTCTTGAGATGATGAACAAACAATAGCTATTAAGGTTAGGTCTTCCCTTCCTTCTCCAAGAACAAATATGATAGCTATCTATAAGTCAAGCAATCTGAAAACCCTTGAGTGGTGAGGGGATCTAGCCAACATATATATATACGTAGTCTAATGGACCCTCCCATAAAGAGACCATTAGATCCAATAAGCCCACACTTACCGTCCAACCACAATTACTTTATAATAGGTGTGCATGAGCCCACAAAATGATCACAACAATAACCCATTTTCAATGTCTCATGATCATATCGCTTCAGCCCATTGTAATAAAACAAAAGTGACAATTAATAGAAGCTCAATATAAGGAAATTCTAACAAAGTTTTCCTTTAAAGGTTTCATGTTTGATCCCAAATCAAACGTTAGTGTTGCTTTCTTCTAAGCAAAAATAATATGCTTCACCACCCTTATTTATTAGGTACAAGAGGGTGTTATGATAGGATTCTAATTCTGTACAATAGTTATATCAATTTTGTATTTGTTAATGTATTTTCTAACTCATGAAATTCAAGGAATCATAATAACATTATACTTCATTAAGTGTATTTCTTCATTTACTTATTTCTAAGAAATAAAGATCAGTGAGCATTATGTATCTTCATCCACTGCCATCCTAACGCTACTACCAAAATGCATAAACATCACAACTTTTAGACATGATGTTTCATTTTTGATCTTGATCACAAACGGATAATTGAACCATGTGAGATTGTAAGTTGCTTATTTTCAATCATAGTTTACAACCGTGAGAATGAACTTATATTTCGTCAAAATGAACTTATATTAATTTTTTAAATGGAAGAACTTATATTTTCATTTTGTCATAAAACAAAATAGTGAAAGAGAAATATATGCAAAGAAACAGCACGTGCAGTTTTATATTAAAACTCGAGGCTAATGCCTAAATTTTAGTGCTAAATTCGCTTGTTAGTTTTCTATTTCATTGACGACTATTTCTCGCACTACCAGAATAAGAAGCATTGGCGCAACTACAATCGGGCGACCGTTGAAGGCAGTCGCAAAAAATGGTATTGGCGACCGCCTGAAGCAGTCGCTACGGCGGTCGCTAAAAAGTCCTCATAAAACCCCCCAGCAGCTCCTTTTCCCTTTATTTTTCTCAACATTTCCCTCTTTCTTTTCATCTCCCGCGTTGTCTCCCGCGTTTCCCCTGCCTCTGCGCACTGCTGTAGCTCACGCTCACGCCGGTGCCATTGTCTCGGTAAGCACTCTCTCTCTTTTTCCCTCTCTCTCTTTCTCCCTCGTTCCTCTCATCTCTCTCTCCCCATCTCTCATTTTGTCATTGTAAGAACTGAGAACTCCCTCCCTCTCCCTCTCTTTCTCTCTCTCTCTTGCGAATTAGAAAAATCGGACCTTGTGGGTTTTAATCTTCTCTCTCTCTAGAATATTTTTAAGGTGTTTTAGAATGTCAGAAAATGTGTGCTATTTCCCCTCTTTTCTTTTGGATTAATCTGGTTATTTGAACAAATTTCTTTAATTTTAATCTGTTTGCATGTAACCCCTTTCTCTTATACATCAAAGAAATCTGACAACAAAAAAAAAAAAAAAAAAAAAATAGACAAAGAACTTCAAAGCAAAATCAACCAAGAATTGAAAACTAAAAGCTTTATTCAACAGAGACTCAAAAAGATCAACAAAACTACCATTTGAAGTCTGAAAATACGAAGTACACGTGCTTTAGGTTTTCTGAAAAATTAAAAACTGTGAAAAAAAAATAAAAGAAGAGCTAGCAAGGATTGAATACTTCCTATTCTAAATCGAGATCAAGGAAGTAATTTTAGTATTCGTCTTCTTTCGACTCCAATTTCAGTTTGTCTTGTTTTGGTTTCAGTTTGAGGTTTTCAAGAAACAGATTAGATCCGGATCTTTTTTTCTTTCTCAAATTTTTCTCTTCCCCTCTTCTAAACGGTAGATTATTGCCAAAAAAATTGTTAACAAATTTGAAAGAAGAAAACTGAAGCAATAACTCTGCGGAATCGGAACAAAGTGTTTGGAGGAAGATGATTTGAACATAAGGAAGTGTCTAGAGCGTTTGGAGGAAGATTGGAGAGAATTAATTGTTTAGAGGAAGATTGGAGAGAATTAATTGCTTCTGGAACTGAAGAGAGTTGATTTGATTTGGCGGTGGGGTGAGTGGCTGGGTTTCTTGGGAGTTGGGAGATGAATAAAGGCTTTGAGTTAATATTGTAAGTAATAAACGATATATAAATGTAATTATATAATTTACAATCTTAATATATAAGTATAATATATTATATTTTAATATAAATATATTAAAATGTTTGATTTATTATAAAAATTTAAAATTAATGGGAAAGTAACGTTTGTTGAAATTTGATTGTAATATTTTTAAACATTGATAAAAATTAAAATTTTTCTTTTCTTTTCTTATGTTCTTAAGGATCTAAATATCACTTAAATTATATTACTAATTTCATAAGTTATTAATTAAGTATTACTATGATACTTGATTACTATGATACTTGATTTATGAACAAAAATTTTAATGGTTTTAAAAATTTATACCGAATTAAATTATAACAAATTTGGCATTATATAATTAATAATATTGTTATATTAATATTTTTTATCAAATTTAATTATAATAAATTTAGCATTATATAATTAATAAAATTATTATGCCAATATTTTATATAATTTATATTAACAATATTAAATAATATTAATGAGCTTATTTTTATGTGCATGTTAAAAGAAAGTAATATTTAAATATAGAATTATTAATTAATATAAAACCATTAAATAACACTAATAATTTATATTTATACATTTTACTTATTAAAACATCAAAAACTGTTCAATTTAATTAAGATGTAGATTTGATAAAAAAATTCATGCTTTCGGTTTCTGTTTCCGTTACGTAACATCCGTTACGTTTCGCGTCCGTGTTACCGCAACCGTTACCGTTACGACACCCGTTACTATTTTTTAAAACCATGGTGATAGAGGAATTCTGTCCTAGTGTCCCGAATTGACAAAAATGGCCAGGTTGGTTCTATAAGATTTTGGGCATGATTTTGGGTTTAAAATTTTGAAATTGATATAAATCCGGTCATTTCTAGGTTTCGTGTGAACCCGAGCCAACCCTGCATACCTCTAATTAGAACTTAAACCATTACAATATTGCTGTTTGTCCATATTTAATATATCCAAGTGTTTGAGTGATTTAGCCCCGAAAAGGGTAGTCGAGTTGGTTCGGATGGCGGGCTGAAGGGCCTAGGACCAATAGGTCCCGGGTTCGACTCCTCTTGGGAGCAGTCCTTCATCTAATTGTGGAGGGCCATCTAATAGCTTTCTCGGCTGAGCTGGTCAGCCAGGGCTTGCTTAGGCTGGTTTACCTCCGCGTGGTTCTTTGCCAGCTAGGGCCACGGGGTAGGCTTCACCCAGTGCGCACCCATAAGTAGCGGCTGCGGGTTTCTCCCCACCCCTAGAAGTGTGTGTGTGATGTAATAATTGTGAAGTCAAATAATGTTTTTTTGTTTAAATGATTACCTCCTTGAGTTTAAAATAGTTCAGTGTTAAATTGCCTCCTTGTGTGTGGAGTGATGATATATGGAATTAAATTGTTTGATGACGTATATGTCATCTGATTGTTTAGTATCAATATTGGTTGTAAATTGAAATTTTGTAATTATTTTTTAGGATGCGTGATGCTTTAGTTATCTTTACTCTGTTGGTTCAAGTTTGGAATATGAATTTTTGGAAGAGAGATTCGTGTGAGGAAAGTAAAAGTGAAGAAAATAATAGAAAATAAAAATAATTAAATTATTCTATTTTTATCATAACATTAAAAATGATAAAAAATAAAAAGATATTTGTGAATTTTTTTAATTTTTAATTGGTAGATGTGATAATAATCTAGTTATCTTAAGGCTCTATTTTTTTATTTTTCTCTATTTCTCTTGAATTATAAATTCTTACTACTATATTTCTTGAAAATGTTATTAATTTAAAAAATGTCACTAAACTAAGTTTTTACACTCCGATTGAAAACATTTATCTCTTAGAATTGATTTAATTTGATTTGATAAATAATATTTTATATTTAGAATATGTTTGAATTTATGAATTAAATTGAATTGATTTAAGAAAAATATAAAATTTGACCATGTTAGTAGGACAAAGAAAAGATGATAAAAATGATAAATGGGAGTAAATATTTTCACTTTCTTAGATGGCTTGAGAACATAATAAATTCTAATCAAGTTCTATTATTTTTTGTTAGATTTTAAATAGTATAAAATTTAAATTATAAAATGAAAGTAAATCCAACTTATAAAATCTTATTTTAACAATTATAATGATCATTAAATTACTTAGACCCCCAAATAAAGGAATGAATGCCATTAAATTAAGATTTTGATAGTGATTAAATAGTTAAATATATCTTAATATTAACTATGTTCTAATTTCTTGTTTTATATCTCACATACATATATATCTTTAATTTCAAATGCGAAATTTGGCTTTAAATGAAATTTAAAATAAAAAAATCAAATCTAACCGAAATAAAAACTTAACCAAATTAAATTAATCGAAGAACTGAACCAAACTGAATGCATTGTATCTTAATTTAAATTAAAAAATTGAGATATACTAATAAAAAATTAAAATTTTCATAGGATAATTTTTAATCCAAAACAGCTTGAAATGTGTGATTGTATTTTACCTTTTCTTTGTGTATAAAAACTTTCATTTCTTTTTCTTACATAGCAAATAGTGATTTAAAATTAACCCATATTAGAAAGTAGTTTGAAAGGAGCGCTAATGTAACATTAGTATTATTGTGATAAAAAAAACTCGTCTCTTTAAAAAAAATAAAAATAAATAATACTTAACGTCGATGATACGTCATCATTTATCTCCATCATGATCGGCCTACAGTTGACAACTCCACCGTATTGATGGACATTGATGTGGAATCACATTCCCAAGTAGGGTTAGTTTGGTTTTTTTTTTTAGAATGATCCAGCTTTTTTTTTGGTTGTTTTATATAAATCTTTTTACTAAAATTTAATATTCTTTTAGAATATATAACTTTTAAATGTTATTTGTATTTGTAAAAAAATTAAAAAATTTTGGTAAGATTAAGGCTGCGTGTGAATGTGACATGATTAGGGTTGCCTGATTAGGGGATTCTTGAATTTTGCTGATGATAATTTGATACAAATTCAAAAATTATTTATTTTATTTTATTTTAGGGAAAATTCTATTAGAGTCTTTTATTTTACTTTTACTCTAATTAATTTAGGTGGTTTATTTTGAATAGAATTGCTAAAAAATTGTAATCTTTGATTTAATTTTATTTTTTAGTTATCTTGAGGAAGCATTAGTTTATTGTTGAATGTTGAACATTCATGCTCCTTTTTTTTTTTAATTTTAAATTTAAAGAAGCATATTAATAATTTAAATTTTAAAAAAATATTTTTAAAATAACAAAAATAAGGGAAATATGTCTTAACTTTTAAAAAATATTTTATGTCTGATTGATTTTATGTATTTTTTAATATCTTTTAAAAAATATTTTTAAAATAAATTAAAGATAAATTACACTTATCTCTCCTTAACATTAGGCATAACTTAGAGACCTCGCCCACTCTTTTGAACTTGACAGTTAACTCTCCTAAATCCAAATGTTTGCCATGCTTAACTCCATCTATTAGTTTGACTCGTTAAACTTTGACAATAAACCAAATTAACAAAAAAAAAAATTATTATAAAGACAAATATAGCCGTCTATGATTGTTCAAACTTATCTTTTGAGACAATATGCATACTTTGCAATGTCTAAAAGGCTAATAATAATAATAATAATAAAAGTTTTAACTTTAAAAAAGAATTCACACCCCTTTGGCAATTAACAAACTCCCTAAATTATTTAGCAACTTTTGTAAAACTTAAAACTTAGACTAACAAACCCCTAATGAGAATTGTAAAATTATCTTTAACAAATCATTAAATTAATTATTAACTTAAATTAAGAAAACTCTTTGATTTGTTAATTTCTTTATCTAACTAATACAAAAATAGAATATAACCAAATAATGGACATTAATTCAAGCAAATGAATATTTAAAGCTCTTGACACCCCAAATTTGAATAATAATAATAATAATAATAATAATAATAATAAGAACATATTTACATTAAACAATGACAAGTACACTTACAATTACAATAATTATAGTAATAATAATAATAATAATAATAATAATAATAAAAGTTTTAGCTTTAAAAAAGAATTCACACCCCTTTGGCAATTAACAAACTCCCTAAATTATTTTGCAACTTTTGTGAAACTTAAAACTTAGATTAACAAACCCTTAATGAAAATTTTAAAATTATCTTTAACAAATCATTAAATTAAATTAAGAAAACTCTTCCAAAATAACAATTAAAAATAATTCTTAGTGAGGCCTAGTACAATTCAATATTTATTGATTAGGTCCAATCCAATCTAATATATGCTTAGACCGAATCTAATTGAAATTCAAATCAAATCCAAAAGATAAGAAGAATGAGAAAATTAAGATTATCTTTAATAAATCATTATTAAATTACTTAAAGAAAGCTCTCCGAAAATAATAATTGAAACTAATTCTTATTTGGTCCCAATTATTAATCTAATATTTATTACTTGGGTCCAATCCAATGCAATGTATGCTTAGGCCCAATCTAATTGAAATTCAAATCTAAATCCAATTGATTAGATATTACATAAACCAATAATAGACAACAAACTTAGTAACAAATTAGAAAATAAGAAGACATGGTCAAAATTCGAAAGCTATAGGTATCAAGGGTTAAATTTTAGGTTTGTTAATGATAGCAAACAAATTTACAATAGCTTTACATACTTTTATATTTGAAGATTTTATTGTTTGTGAACATTTCATTATAACTTTTATTCATTTGCATACATTAGTGAAATCTAGACCCGTTTGAGAATTGTGTATAGTACCCATTTAGTCATCCTCGATGCAACAGATTAGTCCTATGACTATATTTGTTGCTCTTGCGATGCATAAGCGAAGATTGACGTACACGGTTCTTGAATTGTCCAGTTTGGACAGTTTGGGAATGTAATGTTAGATAAAGTTTCGGTTTATGTCCTACTGTTCTCTGGGTGCATACATAGATACAAATTATATTGTTTCTGTGTTGTGTACTTGGAGAACCACGCAGGCATACTGCCGAAATTTTGTCTGACAAGAGGAGAAAGCATTTGAGTTGTTGAGGACATAAGATGGATCATGCATTCTCGAATGGCATAGGACCAACTGCCCTGTAATAAGAAGTTTAAAGTTTAGGGCTAGATAAATTGCATGATGCATGATCTCTTAGTCTAATATATTTGCTCAGATCAAACTTTCACAGAAATACTTAGCGATATGGATAAGAGTTGGATTGATTTGCCGAATAGGACGTCCAGGGAATATGTGGAGGGGATTAAGTAGTTCATTGCCTTCACCAATGGGTTTGATAGCGAGTACATCAGTTGTCCTTGTAGAAAATGTGCAAACTGTTATTACTACACATGAGATATTATGTGGGAGCATTTGATTCTGAAGGGGTTTTTGAAGAATTACAAGAATTGGATTAAACATGGAGAAAAGTATGTTTCTTGTCGTAGAGAAGAAAGCCTTGAGATGGAGATTGATGTTACGACAGTTGATCCGATGATCGCGATGCTAAATGATATCGCGTGCAGGTTAGCTCCCGAAGATAGTAGTTGTGAGACTGATGGGACAGGTGGGAGTAATGCTCGCTCGGGTACAGATAAAGAAGCTTTGAGGTATTTTGAAATTCTTGATGATGCACAGACAGAATTGTATCCTGGATGTACGACTCTCAGTAAATTATCATTCATTGTGGAATAGTTACACTTGAAGGCTTTGAATCAGTGGACGGACACGTCCTTCGACATGCTACTCCAGTTATTGCATAGAGTGCTCCCATTTGGTGCAAAGCTCGTTGAGTCATATTACCATGCTCGCAAGTTAACTGAAAACTTAGGTTTCACATATGAGACATTTGATGCATGCCCAAACAATTGTATGTTATTGAGAAATAAGAATGCTCACCTTGATACGTGTATTGTGTGTAAAGCTTCAAGATAAAAGGACGATGGGGTCGGTCAGAATCGGCGGAGTAATTCGACGAGTCTGAACCGTGGGAAACTTGTTGCTATAAAACAAGTGTGATATTTTTTACTTAAGCCAAGGTTGAAGAGGCTCTTCATGTCGTCTAAAATTTCTAAACTGATGAGATGGCATGCAGAGAATAGTAGGGAAGATGACAAGTTAACGCACCCAGCCGACTCTCCGGCATGGAAAGACTTCGACAGGAGGCACCCTGACTTCACCCTAGATAGTCGTAGTGTGTGGCTTGGCCTAGCTGCAGATGGTTTTAGCCTTTTTAGGTCTATGATTGGGGCAAATCATAGTACGTGGCCAGTAGTGTTGGTTCCATATAATCTTCCTCCTTGGTTCTGTATGAAACAACCTTTTCTGATCCTATCTACTCTTATTGATGGACCCAGAGGCCCCGGGGATAAGATTGACGTGTATATGCAGCATTTGATTGACGAGTTAAATGAGTTATCGGCCGAATGTGTGATGACTTTTGACTCTGAAGGAAATGAAATGTTCAAACTTCGTGCTGCATTGTTGTGGACAATCAGCGACTTCCCTGCATATGCAAATTTGTCAGGTTGGAGCACAAAGGGGGAATTTTCATGTCCTTATTGCAACCAAAGTAAAAAGTCAACCTGGCTAAAATACAGTAAAAAGTGGGCGTACACGGGTCACAGACGTTTTCTACCCCCATTACATAGGTTCAGAAGGGACAAAGTGTCATTTGATGGCACTCGGGAATATAGTCCAGCACCACAGATAATTATTGGGGTTGATTTGTTATCACAACTTGAGCAGGAGCAAATACACACATTATATGATTTCCAAGATCTGTTGACCCCCCCACTACACTCTATTCTTGGTGCGAACCGAAAGCGCAGTCATAACTGGAAAAAGAAAAGTATTTTCTACGAGTTAACATACTGGAAAGATAACATATTGAGGCACAACTTGGATGTTATGCACATTGAGAAAATTATGTGTGATAACATATTATGGACCATTCTTGGTGTCAAGAGGAAGTCGAAAGACAGTCCCAATGCTCGCCGTGATTTGCAGGAAATGGGCTTGAGAAAACCACTGCACTTACAGTTGAGAGAATCTAACAAGGCATACATGCCTCCTGCACAATACATCATGAGTAAAGATGAGAAAGAGGCATTCCTCTCCATTTTAAAAAGGGGTTAAGGTGCCTGATGGCTATTGTTCTAATATTTCTAAGCTTGTGAACATGAAAGAAATAACTTTACAAGGTTTGAAAAGTCATGATAATCACATTCTCATTCAACAACTAATTCCTATTTCAATCTGAAATTGTTTACCTAAGAATGTTGTTGAGCCGTTGATTGAGATAAGCAATTTCTTCAGACAACTGTGTTCAAGAGTTCATCGAACAAATGAATTGAAAAGTCTGCAAGATAGAATCACATTAACACTGTGTCATCTGGAGAAGCTCTTTCCACCGTCATTTTTTTATGTAATGGTCCACTTGACAATACATTTAACAGATGAAGCCTTACTTGGTGGCCCTGTCCAATTTAGGTGGATGTATCCGATTGAGAGGTACATGAATACATCGAAGAGGTATGTGCATAACAAAGCTCGTCCAGAGACATCAATAGCCAAGGGTTATTTGATGGATGAGTGCACCAACTTCTGTGCTGCATATCTTAATGATGTTGAAACCAAACTAGATAGGCCCTCGCGTATTAATGACGGTCCTATTGGAGAGGGTACACCATTTGATCTAGATAACATGGAGTGGATTCAAGCTCATCGCTATGTGTTGTTCAACACTCCATCAGTTGTGGCATTGATTCAGTAAGTTAACGATCATGTATATATTTAACCTGTTCATTTTCTATCTAAATATTCATTCTCGTTATTACCACGTATTGTTCTGTGTTGCAGGACACACATTGATGAACTCAAACGGGACATGCCTCATGCTACAGAAAATCAAATTCGACAATCCCATTTTCAATCATTTCACGATTGGTTCAAAAATTACGTATGTATAAATATAGTTGTAGGTGCTTCAATTTGTTACTATCATATTAGTTTCATGTAACTTTATTCAACGATTATATGAATTATGTAGGCGTACAATTCACGACAAACAAGCGATGGTACCTTAACCGATGAAATGAACCAACTTGCTGATAGTCCGTTTATAATAGCACGACGTTACACAACTTGTGATGTTAATGGGTTTCGATTTCGAATTAGGGAGGTAGATGAGAAACGAGCAACACAAAATAGCGGTCTTGGTTATCCTTCTGTTGATGCCGGTTATTACTATGGCCAATTGAAAGATATTGTTGAAATTATATACAACTATGGGTTAAAATTTTTATTATTCAAGTGTGACTGGGTCAATCCAATCCGCGGGACTAAAGTGGATAAGTACCAATTTACGTTGGTAAATTTCAATAATTTGTTATATCGAGATTTGCGAATAAGTAATGAACCATACATATTGGCCTCTTAAGTTAAGCAAGTTTACTATGTTAGAGATCCAATGGATCCTAACTGGCAAGTTGCAGTTAAAATGTCAAGAAGGGGTTTGAATCAAATTGAATGTGACGAGCCAAACATTAATGTATTTGCCCAGCAAGCTCTCGACAATAATGTAATAGTTCAATGTGATGATGATGTCAACTGGGTTAGAGAGACCATTGAAGGAGATACTATTGACTTGCATGACCAATGAAGGGTTGACTACTTTTTCCTTCCAAATTTCAAGAATAAGTTTAACTTTTTGTTTAAGAATGGTTTTTAGTCATTGTGTGAAATTTATTTATATAATGAATATATAAACAGATATGTTAGGACGAAAGAGGAGAGATCGTCCGCATACGATGGACGAGTTATTACGTCAGGGCCAGACTCGTACGCTGACAAGGGATCTTAGCCGGCCGATGCCTTCGGTAGGTCCCTCCGCCATGTCTACAGGGGACCACAGCTCACTGACACCACCAGTGGGTCCTCCCACCCACCATGCATCACGCACCTATACCCAGTTCATCATCACCTCAAGTCCAGCCATCCAGCCGGGGGCCGACCCCATCGACACCTGCATTGGCACGATCTAGATCTTCCCTGTCCACACCAGTAGGGACTTCTCCATCTACAGCTATTGCTTCGGCCTCCAGGCGCAGTGGAATAATTCAAAATTTATGTTTAACACTTATATGAAATAATTTCAACTTTTATTTAACTAATGCAAGTTTAATGTTAATAGGTTCTACTACGACGCCTATATCTTCTAGTCGGGGTAGGGGCCCTGCTAGAGGGATTCCTTCATGGAATTCTGGTACTTGCTATGACGTGCAGTTTGATGACACATTTCACCCAGTTGGGGCAGGAGCTCGACCGTTTATTAGCCAGTTGGGTCATATGATACGGGACCCATACAGATTCCCACTTACTGTGCTCAATTGGATTGCCTTCCCTCAGGATACATTAGATCAACTTTGGGGAGAGGTTAAGGTAAGACGTTTATTTTTATCTTAACTTCATGGTTATTATACAATGTGTCAATTTACAACAAATTTTGGCTAATAAATTTCTCTGTCCTACTCAGGATAATTTCAGGTCGTGTCTTGATGACTTCCAGCCAGTTTGCATGGGAAAGTGCCGGAAGTTATGGAAAGATCACAAGAGTAAGGTGAAGAAAGACCATTGGAAGAAAAACATGGATGCCCCGGACCTTCTTCAGCGAGTCTCGAGGGGCATTCTCCCCTCACAGTGGCCTGAGCTGGATCGGTACTGGTCAAGCGAGGGGGTGAGGGTAAGTAGTTAATACTATTTTGTTAATTTCATTTAATAATTAAGACAAGCATTGTAAACAAAATTATAAAAAATGAATGCAAGAAGAGGCAGAGTGAAATTCCCAAAACTGCTCGATGCAGGGCCCTCCTCACAGTCTTGGGACTTGACATGTTACGCAGGTCCGACACCAGGTAAACTTTCATATTAGACCGTATGTGTGCTATTCAATTTCTTAGCAGTTCGTATCCATACATATTGTAGTCATAATTTGTCCTTTAACAGTTACGTGAGGGGGGTGCGCTCACCAACCGAATGTCTGTGTGGATGGCGAGTCGTAGAGTCGAACACCCCGAGGTTGCAGCTCTTGTAGTAAGTATTTATCTTTACACAATAATTTTATTTACGTATTATGAGATTTATTAATTTACCTTCCTAATTTGGTTCTAAATAATACACAGGCCCAGTTTGAGGCTTGGTTGGCACAGCTTCCAGAAGAGGAGCGGTAGATGCCTGCTAGGCGGGATGAGATATTCCATGCTATCATTGGCCAGGATGGGCATGGATACACGCTGACATATAGCACGGGCATACCATGTTCTACCATCATGCAAGCGGAGTCATCCACAGTTAGTTCTTCCCAGGGCTCACGCTTACATACTGAAGAGGAAGTGGATGAGTTGATCCAGTCTCTTCGCCAATAGATGCACGCGCGGGTAGAGGATATTCAAGCGAGTATAGAGGTGCAGATGCAGGCACAGGTGCATGCCCAGGTGCAGGCCCAAGTGCAGGCACAACTCACAGAGCTAGAGCAGCGACTAGCTCAGGGTCGTATCCCTACAGTTGAGACTTCTGATCCACCGATTCGGACTCAGGTTATTAATTACATAATTTGTATTTAAATTTAATTCAATTGCTTTGGGAATATATATTTATGTTTGCTGTTAATTATATACTATTTAATTGTAGACCCCGGACACTAACAGTGGTCACCAGGCGAGACACGAATCTGTGGGTGATGACATGCATGATCCAGCAGGCTCGGATGATCAGCATCGGGTATAAGTTTATGAATATATTTTAGTTTTCTAACTCTAAAATAATTTAACTATATCTATTTCAATTTATTCTGTAAATTTAAGAGTTCAGCTTTATCTATAGATTCTTTATTATTATTATATCCACATTGAGGAAAAAGCTCAAAAGTTAATAATTTTGATGCTCAAAAATTAGAAATTTTGACATAGAAACACTAAAACAATTTGTAAATTTCAAACATAAAAACTTGTAACTTTGACTCTGAGAAACTGAAAGTACATTTAAGTTGAAAGTACATTTAAGTTTTAACTTAGAAACCGATGCTCAGGGTGCCCGAAAAACTTGAAAGTACATTTAAGGTGGAACTTTGACATTTACAAACCAAAAGTTGCCCTCTAACGACCCAAACCAAGCAAACAGGTTCTGATGCCTATCAAACTCGAGGAGCATGATCTTTGGACCATTAGTGACCTATCAGAATGAATGGCGTGCGAATCCGATGCCCAAGGGTGCCCAAGACCCTTAAAAGTATGTTGAAGTTAAAACTTTGACACTTAGAAACCAGAAAGTTGCCCTTTAACGGCCTAAACTGAGCAAACGAGATCCGATGCTCGTTAAACTCAAAGGGCACGATCTTTGGACCATTAGCAACTTGTAGGAATGAACAATGTGCGATTCCGATGCCCGGGATACCCGAAAAACTTGAAAGTACGTTTAAGTTAAAACTTAAAACTTAGAATTCAGAAGTTGTCCTCTAATGGCCCAAATTGAGCAGATGGGCTTCGATGTCCATCAAACTCAAGGGGCACGATCTTTGGACCATTAGTGACTTGTTGGAATAAACAGTGCGTGAATCCGATGCCCGAGGTGCTCGAAAACCTTGAAATTATGTTTAAGTTGAAACTTTGACACTTAGAAACCAAAAGTTACCCTCTAATGGCCCAAACCAAGTAGACGGACTCCGATGCCTGTCAAACTCGAGGGTTACGATCTTTGGACCATTAGTGACCTGTCAGAATGAACAGCGCACAAATCCAACACCTAGGGTGCCTAGAACACTTGAAAGTATGTTTAAGTTAAAACTTGAAACTTAGAACTCAGAAGTTGCCCTCTAACGTCCCAAACTAAACAGATGGGCTCTGATGTTCGTCAAACTCAAGGGGCACGATCTTTAGACCATTAGTGACTTGTTGGAATAAACAGCACGTGAATCTAACACCTGGGGTGCACGGAACCCTTGAAATTATGTTTAAGTTGAAACTTTGATACTTAGAAATCAAAAGTTACTCTCTAATGGGCCAAACTGAGCAGACGGCCTCTGATACTCGTCAAACTCGAGGGGCATGATCTTTGGATCATTAGTGACCTGTTGGAATGAATGGCATGTGAATCCGATGCTTAGGGTGGCCAGAAAACTTGAAAGTACATTTAAGTTGAAACTTGAAACTTAGAACTCAGAAGTTACCCTCTAACGGCCCAAATTGAGCAAACGTGCTCCGATGCCCGTCAAACTCAAGGGGCATAATCTTTGGACCATTAGTGACTTGTTGGAATAAATAGCGCGCGAATCCAATGCCCGGGGTGCCCAGAACACTTGAAAGTACATTTAAATTGAAACTTGAAACTTAAAACTCCGAAGTTGCCCTCTAATGGCCCAAACCAAGCAGACGGGCTCCGATACCCATCAAACTCACGAGCCACGATCTTTGGACCATTAGTGACCTGGCAGAATGAACGGCGTGCGAATCTGACGCCTGGGGTGCCCGAAACACTTGAAAGTACGTTTAAGTTGAAACTTGAAACTTAGAACTCAGAAGTTGTCCTCTAACAGCCCAAATTGAGCAGACAAGCTCTGATGTCTATCAAACTCGAGCTGCACAATCTTTGGACCATTAGTGACCTGTCAGAATGAATGGCACGTGAATCGGAGACCCGGGATGCCTGAAATCATACAAAATGTTTTTCAATTTTAAATTTTTGAACTATATCATTCTTAATATTAATTTTACGGAATTTTATTTATATTTACAATTTTACTGACTAATAAAATTTATTTTTGTTTCAGGTTGATTGACTGGTACTGCAATGGACATCTTGTTTTGTTTTTTCTTTAAAATTGTACAAAATTTTTCCTTTCTTTTTGTAATTCAAAGACATTGCACATTTATTCATATGAATGAAAAATCTTTTATTAGTTTATTTTCTTACTGTGTGTATGTAAATGGTTTACTTTAATTTTAGTATTTAGTTTTATAAAACTCTATAAAACTGGTATATGAATTAAATGGCAAAAATGAAATAAAAAATTAGAAAAAAAATAATGAGTATTAGCGACTGCTAAAAGGTCCCAACGCCCACCTATTAACTGAGTAGAAGCACTTTTAGCGACTGCCATAGCGGTCGCTAAAAGTAAAAGGGGCGGTCGCTAAAGATGCTTTTAGTGACTACCATGGCAGTCGCTAAAAGTCTAACAGGCGGTCGCCAAAAATACATGGCAGTCGCTAAAACTCACTTAAGCGGTTGCTAATAGTCCCTCAAACGGGCTCAAAAGGCGGTCGCTAATAACTATTAGCGACCGCTCGCGGTCACTAATAGTTATTAGCGACGAAGTTTCAGCGGCCCGTCAATGGCGGTCACTAAGCGGTCGCTAAAGATTATTAGCGACCGCTTATTCACTTTTAGCAACTGCCAATGGCAGTCGCTAATATTCGTTTTTCTACTAGTGTCGACTAACACAGTCACATGTGCATGTGGGTTGCTTTTAAAATTTTCATTTACTTTTCTTTTTTTTTTTTCTTATCTCCTAGTAAAAGGCCTTTAGGTTTATGAAGAGAATTTCGTTTTCTATATGGCAAAATCAAAAGTGGGATTGAGAGAAAATCTATAGGATTACAACAATCACAAATTAAGTGTGATCTTTTATGAAAAAACTGAGATGACAAGAAATCTCACATGATCTTTTATGAATTTTGATCTCACTTCCTTTCAAAAACTGTGATCAAATATAAACAAATGATCATGCTGAAAAAATTGGTTAATTTTAAAAATAATAAAAATTCACGTGACAACCTACTATCATGCCATCATAACATCATGTGATACTTTGTCACCCTGGCAACCTTATATAACCTTGTCATCCTGGCAATCTTATACATTTGATTTTTTTTATTACTGTTGAAAATTAAACTCATGCCACTCTTTGAAAGTTAGTATGCTTGACCGCTAGTCCAAACTATCATTTAGATCTACATTTTACATATTAATATATATAAACAAATTTTTATCGCTTTTGGAATTGCAAAAGTAATAAAATTATATTATTTTAATTTAATTATTTTATGTTTTTTACAATAATTTATTATCACTTTTGTCAACCAATTAATAGCTAAAAGTTACACTTTTTTCGATCAATTAGTCAAGAAAAATGATAAAAAATTTTTCTTTTATGTGATTATTTTAACTTTTTGTAATAATTTGAAATCACAACCAATATATGGAATCATAGAACTTAATAAACAATTTATGAATACCTATCATATTTAATCAAAAATGATCTTAAATTTTATTCTTATTTTCCTTTAATCCTTATGTATAGCAAAAATTTAATCATGATTCACTGTTCACAATATAGTTTTTTTTTTTCAATCTGTATTATATTTTTCAAAGTAATTAGGCTGTATTTAGTTTTAGTTTTGGAAAATTATTGTTCAAAATAAAATTTTTGGAAACTATTTTAAGAATTTGATTTGTAACACACAAAGTATTTTCAATGATTATATTCAAAAATTAGTTCTAAAAAGACAAAAAAGTGAAAATTTTTGTTATTTTTATTTCTAAATTTTTATCACTTTCAACAAAATATAAAATAATGTCACTTTTAATATAATTAATATTAAAGATACATTAAACATTTATTAGATATTAAATATTTAATATTCACGTGGTTATAAGTCATAAAAACTATGAAAGCTGCTCCCATATTTTGATTGAAAAAAATAACAATTATACATTTAGCATTATTTAAATTTGATTCAATAAATTTAGTTTTAACATTAATCTAAAACATTTTTGTCTATTGATCTATGATAGTAGTTTTTATAGCATATTAACTTAATTAAAATTAATAAATAAATGTTACAACAAAATTTATGAAATCTACTTTAAAATATATAAAGTGATAAACAAAGCTGTTTGATAGATATATAGTGAAAGAAATAACAACATTGTCTCTTCTTTTTTTATCTCGCTTCTTTTAGATATAATTTTTCTCACGTTTTTTCTAAAGATGGTTCTACTAATCTTTTATCTGGGTTTTATTAAGACATAGTTTTCATTGATCTTTTATTTCGGTTTTTTATAGTACTGGTTTCCACTGATCTTTCATCTCATTTTAAATACGATTACGATTTTAACAACACTAAAATAGAAAGTATTAAAAGTAAGTTTTTATCTCAATTTTTTAATTAGAATAAAATAAAAAGTTTAGTTCACAAATCTTTATCATATTTTTTCTAAAATTGTGATTTTTACAAATCTCCTAATATAATCTTTATCAATTATCGTGTTAGTGCAAGAGTAGATTAACATAATTGGCTTGCCTTATCAAATCAAAAATTATATGTTTTCCACAATTATGTAAGTTAGTGAAGTCCCACGAGACCTATGGAAAGGTTTTATTTTGATTGCTTTTTTTGTGGCTCTAGACTATTTTTTATAAACTAAATTGAAGTCTACAGAAGGTACGACTAGAAAATAATTAGGACATATGTAGGTGCGAATAAATTGTGAGATTGACAACCAGAACTACAATGAAATTCTCATTTCTACTTGTGATTTTCATTGATTTTTTGGTTTTTGAAAAATTATGTAATTTCTGATTTGGTATACCATATAAAGTTAGATTATTCACTCCCATGGGGTGATCAATCCTGTATTTTGCTGGAATGAACCTATGTTAATTTTGTAAATGGATGAAATGAGTATTCTTATATTTTCATTTTGTCAAAAAACGAAAGATAGAAAGAAAAAGATATGCAAGAAACCGGCATATGCAGTTTCATGATTAAACTTGAAGCTAATGTCTAAATTTTAGTACTAAATTCGCTTATTAGTTTTCTATTTCAATGAAGTCTATTTCTCGGCTAATATAGTCACATGTGCATGCGGGTTGCTTTTAAAATTTTGATTTCTTTTTTTTTTTTTTTTTAATCTCCTAGTAAAAGGCCTTAAGGTTCATGCAGAGAATTTCGTTTCCTATATGGCAAAATCAAAAAGTGAGATTGAGAGAAAATCTATGGGGTTACATTAATTCACAAAGGTCGTATGAAATGTACATTAAAGAATCATTAAAGTGCTCATAGGATCGGTTACACATCTTTATCCAACTATATAAACCTTGCACATAGCGCCCTGTGAACCCAGGCCAATTCCAACCTACTAATTCAAACACTTGGCCTATCTTTATCAAAAGAAAAATAATGTCTTTTCGGCAACCCGTACAAAACCAGATGGCTGAAATATTCATTGGCATGCTCTCACTCCTTGTTGCCTGTGGCATGGCGCATGCTAGACTAGACGTGTACAACCACACAATTAACCAAACACTAGTATTAGACAAATTGAGTGCTTTAACCAGGGATCCGAAGCATCCGTGGTACAAGCAACCGTTGCCTGTGGAGGCTTATCCAGGATTCTTTGATTTTTTGACCGCTTGTCTCGATCGTTTAGGTCAAAAGGAATGCGTACACCACGTTTTTAATGAAATGGTCGGAATCAAAAAAGATCTGAAAGATTTTAACTGCAGTTGTAAGGTTAAGGAAATAGGGCATAATTGCGTCATGGGATTGGCAGGGCTTACTGGTCATTTTAAAAAGTTCAAGGGTACTGCTCATCATATCTACGTCCGGGCTAGCAAACTATATTTTACATCTGAGAAGCTAACGAGTTGCCCTGCATCCAAACCTGCTCCAACCAAGCCCTAACTAAGTTTTAATAGAATAGTTATTATATATTTGGTCATATAATACATTAATTTTATTATTTAAGATCATGCATACACATGTTACCAGATCAGATGATCTAAGATGGTGTCTAATGTATATTGATTTGATCATACATCCAAGCTCAATATGTTTATCATATTTGTTTCTCAAATAATTAGTGCGGTTTATTACAATACCGAGTACAATTATAAAGATAATTCCATACTAATCTCCATTATAATGCATCCAGGTAATATTGATTGTCGCAAATCTTAATATTTCACTAATGGTTTCACATTTATATGCTATGAAATTTACTTGTGAGCATTTTTTTGTTTGTTATCTTTACCAATTAAGAAAATGTTCGTTGAAGAAAATTTCATGGTTTACACTGTCTAGTGGTCCTGCACATCAATGGTATCAAGAAATGTTAGCTATTGAACTTTATCAAGGAGATAACCTATATTTATAACTTCATTAGTAGTTTAGTGGACAAAACCTATTGAGACACATTTTCGGTGAAATTCTCAGAAGAAATCCATGTCGATGTTTAATTATAGTTGATATGACATGATAATTGGGCATTATTGCATCATCACATTGGTTTGGATGCGGGATATTTGAGTCATTATTACATGATGAAATTGGTTCGCAATACGAGTTATTTGAGCACGTTTTTTTTTTTTTTTTTTAATTTTTTCTCCCAATCATAAGCTTTTTATGACAAGGCTAACAAAATAATTTTTGGTCAATGATGACACCTGATTGTTTTGCCTTGCCACGCTCTACAACCTAGGTACTAATGGATATGAATAAAATCAGGCCATGTGATGTAGCAAACTCTTTTGTATGAAATTTAATCTGATCTCTATTATTTTAATGTGCATATAATTTTTCTTTCAAAACTCTAAAAAGTGTTCAATGTTTTTTTCTTCTGAAATGAATAAAGAAAGATAAAGAAAGGCTATAGGAGAAAAAAGTTGTTACAGTTCACTAGCTGTTCCAATCCAAATATTGTCCCTACGAAATATAAACTCTAGGATTATACACTTAAATTTCATTTCTAAGATGAAGCCATAAATTACTGTGAGAAAATAATTTTCTTAAATGTAGAAAAACTGAATTGCAATCTATGAAATCTTAAAAAATAGTTTGTCCAATGATTCTTCTATTAAAAGTTTTCATTTAAGGGCTTCATGTTTGATCCCGAATCAAATCATAGTGTTGCTTTCTTCTAAGCAAAAATAATATGCTTCAGCACCCTTATTTATTTGTACAAGGGAGAGTCATGATAGGATTCTAGTTCTGCATAATAGTTATATCGATTTTGTATTTATTAATGTATTTTCTAACTCATGAAATTCAAGGAATCATTATAACATTATACTTCATCAAGTGTATTTCTTCATTTTCTTATTTCTAAGAAATAAAAATTAATGAGAATTATGTACCTTTATCCAATGTGGTCCTAACACTACTACAAAAATACATAAACATCACAGCTTTTAGGCATAATGTTTCACTTTCGATCTCGATCACAAAAGTATGATTAATCCAGGTGAGATTGTAAGTTGCTTATTTTCAATCACAGTTTACAACCGTGATTGAAAACTTACAATAATCACACACTAAAAGTGTGATCTATTATGTAAAAACTGAGATTAAAAGAAATATCATGTAATATTTTATGTATTTTAATCTCTTTTTTTTTTTTTTGAAAAACTATGGTCAAATATTAACAAATGATCACGCTAAAAAAATTGGTTAATTTTATTAATAAAAATTCACGTGGCAACATGTTATCATGGCATCGTATGACGCTTGTCATCTTGGCAATATTATATATTTGATATTTTTTTTGTTACCATTGAGAATTGAACTCATGCCACTCTTTTGAAAGTTAGTTTGCTTAACCGCTACTCCAAGTTATAATTTATATATACATTTTACATATTAATATATATATACAAATTTTTATTGCTTTTAGGATTGTAAAAAATAATAAAATTATATTATTTTAATTTAATTATTTTAAGTTTTGTACAATAATTTATTAACACTTTTGCCAACCAATTAGTAGCTAAAAGTTACACTTTTTCCAATCAATTAGTCGAGAAAAATAATAAAAATTTTATTTTTATGTAATTATTTTAACTTTTTGTAATAATTTGAAATCATAACCAATATATAGGATCATACGACTTAATAAATAATTTATGAATATCTATCATATATAATTAAAAATGATCTTAAATCTTTTTCTTATTTTCCTTTAATCTTTGTGTATAGCACAAATTTAATCATGACTCACTGTTTAAAATATATATTTTTCATTCTGCATTATATTTTTAAAAGTAATTAGGCTGCATTAAGTTCTAGTTTTGGAAAATTATTATTCAAAATAAAATTTTTGAAAACTATTTTAAGAATTTGATTTGTAATACAAAAAATATTTTTGATTATATTCAAAAATTACTTCTAAAAAGATAAGAAAATGAAAATTTTATTATTTTTATTTCTAAATTTTTATCACTTCCAACAAAATATAAAATAATGTCACTTTTAATATAATTAATATTAAAGATACACTAAACATTTATTAGATATTAAATATTTAATATTTACGTGATTATAAGTTATACAAACTGTGAAGGCTGCTCCTATATTTTCATTGAAAATATAATGATTATATATTTAGCATTATTTGAATTTGATTCGGTAAATTTAGTTTTAATATTAATCTACAAACATTTTTGTTTATTGATCGATGATAGTAGGTTTTATAACACATTAAATTAATTAAAATTAATAAACAAATGTTACAACAAAATTTATGAAATCTAATTTAAATTATATAAAACGATAATAAAGTTTTTTGACAAAGATATAGGGAAAGAAATAACAATAACGTCTTTTATTTTTTTATCTCGCTTTTTTTAGTTATAATTTTTCTCATTTTTTATCTCAGTTTTTTTTAGAGATGGTTCCACTGAATTTTTATCTCGGTTTTTTTAAGACATGGTTTTCATTGATCTTTTATTTCAATTTTTTCTAGAGATGGTCACCGTTGGTCTTTTAGCTCGTTTTAAATACAATTACGATTATAAAAACACTGAGACAAAAAGTATTAGAAGTAACTTTTTGTCTTAGTTTTTTAATTAAACTAAGATTAAAAGTTTAGCTCACAAATATTTATCATGCTTATTCTAAAACCATGTTCTTTATAAATCTCCTAAAATAATCTTTATCAATTGTCGTATTAATGTAACGTGTAGTTTAACATAATTTGGCTTACCTTATCAAATCAAAAATTATATGTTTTCCACAATTATGTAAATTAGTAAAGTCCCACAAGACATATGGAAAGGTTTTATTTTGAGTGCTTTTTTTTTTTGTGGCGTAAGACTATTTTTTATATATTAAATTGGAGTCTACAGGAGGTACGACTAGAAAATAGTTAGGACATACGTAAGTGTGAATAAATTGTGAGATTAACAGCAACCGGAACTAAAATGAAATTCTCATTTCTACTTGTGATTTTCATTGATTTGTTGGTTTTTGTAAAATATTATATAATATCTGATTTGGTATACCATATAAAATTAGATTATTCATTCCGATAGAGTGATCAATCCCTATTTCGTCGGAATGAACTTGTATTAATTTTTTAAATGGATGAACTTATATTTTCATTTTGTCAAAAGACAAAAGATAGAATGGAAAAGATATGCAAGGAAACAGCACGTGCAGTTTCACGTTTAAACTTGAAGCTGATGGCTAAATTTTAGTGCTAAATTTGCTTATTAGTTTTCTATTTCATTGACGACTATTTCTCTGCTAACACAGTCACATGTGCATGTGGGTTGCTTTTAAAATTTTCATTTCTTTTTTTTTTTTTTTTTAAATCTCCTAGTAAAAGGCCTTTAGTTCATGCAGAGAATTTCGTTTTCTATATGGCAAAATCAAAAAGTGAGATTGAGAGAAAATCTATGGGGTTACATTAATTCTGAAAGGTCATATGAAATGTACATTTAAGCATCATTAAAGTTCTCATAGGATCGCTTACACATCTTTATCCAACTATATAACCTTGCACGTAGCGCCCTGTGAACCCAGGCCAATTCCAATTTACTAATTCAAACACTAGGCCTATCTTTATCGAAAGAAAAATAATGTCTATCCGGCAACCCGTACAAAACCAGATGGCTGAAATATTCATTATCATGCTCTCTCTCCTTGTTGCCTGTGGCATGGTGCATGCTAGCCGAGACGTGTACAACCAAACAATTAACCAAACAGTAGTATTAGACAAATTGAGTGCTTTAACAAGTGATCCGAAGCATCCGTGGTACAAGCAAGCATTGCCTGTAGAGGCTTATCCAGGATTCTTTGATTTTTTGATTGCTTGTCTCGATCGTTTAGGTCAAAAGGAATGCGCACACCACGTTTTTAATGAAATGGTCGGAATCGAAAAAAATCTGAAAGATTTTAACTGCAGTTGTAAGGTTAAGGAAATAGGGCATAATTGTATCATGGGATTGGCAGGGCTTACTGGCCATTTTAAAAAGTTCGAGGGTACTGCTCATTATATCTATGCTCGGACTAGCAAACTGTATTTTACATCTGAGAAGTTAACGAGTTGCCTTGCATCCAAACCTGCTCCGACCAAGCCCTAAGTCTATATGCATACAAATCTTACCATATCAGATGATCTAAGATGGTGTTTTGATCCTATGTCCAAGTTCAAGATGTTTATCATATTTGTTTCTCAAATAATTAGTCTAGTTTATTACAATGCTGAGTACAATTATAAAGATAATTCCATACTAATCTTCATTATAATGCATCCAGGCAACATCGAATGTCACAAATCCTAATATTTCACTTTTATTTCGTATTGGTTTCTCATTTATATGGTAAGAAATTTACTCGTGAGAATTTTTTGGTGTGTTATCTTCACCAATTAAGAAAAAGTTCGTTGAAGAAAATTCGATGGTTTACACTAGCTAGTGGTCCCGCACATTAATGGTATCAAGAAATGTTCACTATTGAACTTCATCGAGGAGATAATCTATATTTTATAACTTTCATTAGTAGTGAAAATTTGAAATCTGCTAGTAATTCCAATCAATCAATCACACGCACAAGAATTAGAAGGTAGTGTAAAAGAAACGATGAATTCCACATAGGGAAACCTAAAACATTTTCACTAAAAAAAAAAAGTGTTGGTTACAAACTCCAAACACATGATAGATCAACTCCTCGATTCTATACTTTGTTGATGTTTGCTCGAATACTCGATAAACCAACTCCTTTAATGAAAGCTCTCCGACTCCTCAAAGGCATGACACCAAATTCTCGGCAACTCTCTTACTGAATCCTCAGCACTCAAAGATTGCAACTCCTTCGAATCACGAAGATGCACAGATCTTTGACTAAGTGGTTAAGAGAATACTAGGACTTTTTGGCTCACAATCTAATGATTATTCTCTCTGTGTATATGACCCTAGATACATCTAAAGATATATATAATAAAACTTGGGATGCACAGGCTTCAAAACTAAACCTCAGAAGGCCCAAACACAAACACTACGAAAAGCCACGGCCTCCCAGCGGGAGCGGCCTCCCTGTGGCTTCCCATGACCTTCACGCAGTCTTCCCGTGGTGATCCTGTGAATCAATGTGATTTTCTCGCATGACCAATCTTCTGAAATCTGGTCTCGTCTTTATCCCATGGGTACATGCAACCATTCAGCGGTCTTCCTACATTATTATATTCTAGCTCCATTTGACTTTTATCAGACTTCCAGAATTATACAAAAATAGTTTTTCTGAGACCTTTATACTTCTACTTGACTCAAGACTATAGTGCCTTAACTTACACTAAGTCTAAAAGTTATAGACTATTTCTTCGACCATGGATTTGTCAATTTACAATTTTAGCCTTAACGATCTCCTCCCTTAGTGATTCCATGTCAAAACTTAATATGTGATATTACAAATGAAATCATCGTAAATTAAGGGCTCAGTAAACATTGCAATGATCAACATGCTTTGACTATTAAACCTATTTGCTGCACACTTAAACCGATTGATCAAGGTATCGTGTGGCAATAAGAAATAATAATGAAACCCCAGCATAATCCATCAAGCATATAATATAGATGATTCCAAAGAGTTCATTACAATTTAACACAATCATATAAGTTCGAACAAAAGTGCCAGATATAATATAAAACAAAGGCCAAAAGTCAAAATATAGCCATACATCACATCAAAATACATCCCATCATCACATCTAATCTCCCCTCTTTTTAACATGAATTGACAATATAAAAAATCACTGAGCGCCGTCATCATCACCCTCATTGTCACCTCCCCCTTTATTATGAACGCTTGCTCCATCACTTTGGCCACCCATGTTTGGAAAGAAATCATTGTCGAAAGGATCACCAAATGTGTAGGCATAATTATTCAAATTTTGCTGAACTTGATTAAGAGTGGGGTGCATTTCATCTTGATGAGCCTGCATAGCCCTCAAACGAGTGTCTATATCTATCTGGCATGTATGAAGCTCAACCTGCCGAGTGTCAATAGCATCAAAGTACTGATAAATAGTGGTATAGAACGCACGATTCTCCCCCTGAATGGATGCCAACATAGCTCCTAACATGTTCATGTCATATACTGGTGGAGCACTCAAAGAGGGACCAAAAGGATCAATAAGAGGTGGGGGATCTTGCAGCTGAGGGGGAATAGGATATGGAACACCAGAAGGTCTAGAATGTGTGCGACTACATCATGCAGATACATGGTCAATGGTGTTGGGCATTTTAATCAATTGGTAGTTAGGACACTCAACATCGAGAGATAAAAGAAAATGTGTGATAAACAGACCAAAGGGCATGGAATCAGACCTAGAGGTAGAATCACTACCAGCTACTATTAGCTAAAACATAAATAATGGAAGACCAAATATTCTACCAGTGACAATAGCATGCAGGATACATCCTCGACGTTCAAAAACAACAGGTAACATGAAAATTGGGATCAATAGAATTTACTATATAAAGATGTAGCATTCTATTAATCTTAGATAACTGATGATGGGGAATAGTCTCCCCAACCCAATCAACTCGACCCTTGGTAAGTAAACATGAAATAGTTTGAACAGAGGGAGCTCCAATGTCAAGAACAAGCTCAAAATCAACATTCTCAAGATGAGGAATATTTAAAAATTGTGAAATAATAGAAGGTGTCAACTCAATATCAATCGATCTAACATAAGAATGTAAGACACCAGCAGAAAGATCAACAGCATGCATATTAACATAGAACTCGTGAACAAGTTCTCCAACAGCACATTCATAAAATAGCACATTCATAAAAAAGACCTTCAAAACCAGAATATGAAGCATATGCAGTCCAACCTAGGTGATCAAAAAAATGCTTAACGGTGGGAAAATCACATAGCAGAATGCCACATTCAACTATAGTAAGATGATACTTAAAGGTTTCAATATAAATGTCTTGTTCAGTATCTCCCCTAAACCTATGAGAATCAAAATTGTTGTGGGTCCTTTTTCTAGGTCCCATGTAGGCAGAAAAGATAACAAAAGACAAGACTCAAGGAAGACAAGAAAAAGAAACAAGAATAACAATATACCTCTAAGATGACATGTAGGTATTGGCTGGAAACAGAGAAAATCATAATAGAGGATGACGTTAGAATGAACTTGGACCAGATTCTGACACAGAGGGGCATAAATAACCCTCACCATGGGAACCCCGCACCCGTAGCGACCCCATGCCCATCCCGTGGTGATTCTGCCACTATACCGCATCCATCCTACGAGGAAAAAAGGTAATGACTAACCTTCTTTGTATTATCCTGTGACTCAGAGCACTGATCCTGTGGTCTTCTTGCGAATTTTCTTTTTCTTTTTTAATAAAAAATATATTAAATACAAGAAAAGAAGAGAATTAAGATTATTAGAGTATTCCAAGTTCTATACCCTTAAAAACAAATCAAAACATAGTTTCATTTTAATCAAACTTAAGTAGTTATGAAACAGAATTCCAAAAATCACTTTACTACTTATGTCTTAAGATGTTCACACATGTCATACCAATGGTCAAATGCCTGTACAGTGTGTGAATTGAAGTTTATGAACAATCATGATCTATACTTTTCACATACTTGCATGTAACTTAAAAGTACTCCTTTTGGACTTTGAATTGAATTGAGTAAGGAATGCAATGTTAGTTCTTCGACTAGTTACTGCTCAATTCATTGTTTTCAACTATACACCAAGATATACATATATATATATATATATATATTTTAATTTCATCCGTGAACCTTTTTCTTTTCTTTTCTTATAATTACTTGGTGGCTTTCACACACTTATAGGTAGGTAGTCATCTTCTTGCATCGTCAAACCAGAGAGTGGTTATTTTGATAAACTGCACGTCAATAGGCTAGCTGTACTCTATCCCATTGGTAGTCCTTTCCAAGTGATTTTAGTTTGCAAGCAGTCAAGAGCAACCAGTAGTCCAAAAAGGAGAATTTACAAACACAATTAAGTAGGGAAAAGATACTTCATGAAAGCCTAACCTTAGTGTATTTACAATAAGCACACCACTACCATGATAAGGAACATCAAAACATAGATTTCAAGATTTTTAAATAAGTCAAATTCATATCTCTTATGTAAATTAAAAGCAATACTTCCATGATTTTGAAATATATATAAAGAAATAGTTCTTACAATAAACATCAAATCGTCATTCTTTTCCTTCAAGTACAAAAACATAGCATATATATATGTGAATAAAACTCAAAGGAAAATTTTAAGAGCTCTTTAGTCTAGGGAACAAATACCCAGAGAGGATGTGAGAGATTCAAACCTCAGATGATCTAAAGGCTTTGTAAATATATCAACTAGTTGGTTTTGAGTCTCTATGTGCTCTAAGGATATGACCTGTTGTTCAACTAGCTCACGGATGAAGTGGTACCGAATATCTATGTGTTTGGTACAAGAATGTTGAATAGGATTCTTAGAGAAATATATAGCACTAAGATTATCACGGAATAAGGTCATGATTTCCTATTTTATTCCATAATCTGCTAGCATTTGTTTCATCCAAAGGAAGTTGAGTGCAATAAATACTAGCAGCTATGTACTCAAATTTAGTAGTGGATAGGGATAATGAGTTTTGTTTCTTACTATGCCATGAAACTAGATAGGTATCAACATAAAAACACTCTCTAGAGGTACTCTACCTATCATCAACACATCCTACCCAATCAGCATCAGAATACCCTGCTAGGATGACATTAGTTTCTTAAGAAAATCAAATACTAAAATTAAAGGTCCTATTAACATATTTGATTATTCTTTTAACAGCATGTAAGTGGGATTCCTTAGGGTTAGACTAAAATCAAGCACAAATTCCAACACTAACGGATATATTAGGATGACTAGCAGTGAGATACAACAAATTACCTATTCAGGCTTCTATACAATGTAAGATCAACTAATTTGCCAAACTCGTCCTTAGATAACTTGGTGGAAGTGCTCATGGGAGTCTTAGCATATTTACTACTGTTAAGACCAAATTTCTTAACTAGGTCTTTAGCATATTTGGATTGAGAAACAAAAATTCCACTCTTTACTTGTTTAACTTGATGACCTAAAAAGAAATTTAGTTTGCCCATCATGCTCATTTCAAAGTTATCTTTCATGTGTTCACTAAATTCATGAGCAAATTTAAGAGAGGTGGATCCAAAAACAATATCATTTACATACACTCGTGTAACCAAAATATGTTTAGAATCCTTACGAATAAACAATGTTTTATCTGCATTATCTGTCATAAACCCAAACTCAATTAAAAAGGTGGTGAGTCTCTCATACCAAACTTTAGGAGCTTGTTTGAGTCCATATAGAGCATTTTTTAATTTGAAAACATGATTTGGAAAATGTGGATCTACAAACCCCTTGGGTTGCTCTACATAAACTTCCTCATTCAGGAAACCATTTAAAAAGGCACTTTTGACATCCATTTGAAACAATTTGAATTTTAAATGACAAGCCATAGCAAACAGTATTCTTATAGACTCTAATCTGGCCACAAGTGCAAAGGTTTCGTCAAAGTCAATACCCTTAACTTAGGTATATCCTTGTGCAACTAACCTAACCTTGTTTCTAATGACTATTCCAAATTCATCAGTTTTATTTTTGAAAATCCACTTTGTGCCTATAACATTTACATGTGAAGGGCGAGGAACTAGTGTCCATACATCATTTCTAACAAATTGCCCTAACTCTTCTTACATAGCATTCAATCAAAAATCATCACTTAGGGCTTCATTCACATTCTTAGGTTCTAATGAGGAGACATAACAAAGGTAAGATACTTTATTTTGTAGTTGCCTTCTTGTCTTCATTGGGTCTCTTACATCTCCAATAACTTGAGATGTTAGATGGTTGAGCTTGACTCTAGCAGATGGTTCCAATTTTGAACTTTTCTCAATGTCCCTGTGTGTCCTATCACTAGTATCTATTGAAACTTTAGTTTGTTCAACTGGAGTTGTTATGAGTATCCCATCATCATTATCATCCTATTGAACAATAGAGTAAGAATTAGTATCATCGATTATCACATTTATAGATTCTATAACAGTATTAGTTTTTAAATTAAAAACTCTAAAAGCACGACTGTTAGGGGAATAGCCTAGGAAGATTCTTTCATCGCTTGAGGAGTCAAAGTTACTAAGTTGTTCTCTATCCCTAAAGATAAAGCATTACTCCCAAAAACTCGAAAATACCTCACACTAGGCCTCTTACCATTCCATAGCTCATAGGGGGTCTGTTTGGTTCTATGTCTGAGATACACCCTATTGACTATGTGGCATGCAGCGTCAACAGCTTCAGCCCAAAACTTCTTTAGCAGTGAACGTCTATGAAGCAACACTCAAGCCATCTCTTGGAGCACTCTATTCTTTCTTTCCATTACTCCATTCTGCTATGAAGTCTTTGGTGCTAAGAATTCATGCTTTATTCCATTTGCATCACAGAAATCACTTTATGAGGAATTCTCAAACTCTTACCCATGATCAATTCTGATTCTAATAATGCATCTAATTCGTCTTTGTTTTTCCTGTTGTAGTCTCAAACACAAATTTGTAAAAGAATAAAAAATATCAAATTTCTTAGCAAGGAAATCAATCTATGTGAAGCGAGTGTAATCATCAATGGAAACAAAATATATTTCTTTTCACCTAAACTTTTAGTGCGTGTGGGTCCCATTAAATCAATGTGTACCAAATCTAGAGGCTCATTAGTTTTCAAACTTTGACCCTTTTTATGTGCACTTTTAATTTATTTGCCAATTTGACAAAGCCCACACACACCTTTATGGTCTTTTCCTAATTTTGGTAGGCCTCTTACCAACTCAAACTTAGACAACTACTTTAAAACTTTAAAATTTATGTGTCCAAGTCTTTGGTGCCGAGATCTAACTCATTTAAAGTAGCAGAATTGCACACAAGACCTTTTACCTTGGACACACCATAACAGTTGTCGGTAGTGTGAATGCCAGTTAAAATAGTTTTTCCATGAGAATCAACAATTTTTCAATCAGATTTTGAAAAATGAACAACATGTTTTGCATCACATAATTGACTTATGCTAATCAAATTGGCCCTTCAACATACAGTACATCCTTTAAACATTCTAAACCTAGGGTTTTTATATTTCCTTTGCCCAACACATAAGATGTATTGCCATCACCAAAAGTGACTACTCCTTCCCTCAAAATTTTGAAAATTTGTGAACAGACTCTTATTCCCTCTCATGTGTCTAGAGCAACCACTGTCAAGGTACCACATGTTTGAGTTCAAGGCTTTTAAGGCTATGTGAACTATAAAATAGTTTAAATCAGATTTTCTTACCCATGCAGTTCCAGTTTTTATAGTTTTCTTCACTATCTTAATTACTTTTTGAAACATTATTTTTGATAGTTTTTGTTTTTTAAATTTAGGACCAGGACTAGCTTGTTAAAAGAATGAGTGAGAGGGTGAATAATAATAATTTTTAGTTGTCCTATATAAGGGGTATTTGAAATCAAGAGGGATGATGTAGTTACTTAACAGATTGAACCTGTTGTAAAAACTATTATTATAGTTTTGAAATTTTTTTTTACAGGTTTTCTTTGATTAACATAAGTCATAGGTAGTCCATAAAGTTTATGACAATTTTGTCTTATGTGACCAGGTATACCATAATAATGACATATAGGAATAAATTTTCTTTGAGACTTAAAAGGCGTACCTAGTAATTTCTGAGAATTGTTTACAGACCGATTATTATCACTTTTGCCAACCAATTAGTAGCTAAAAGCTACACTTTTCTGATCAATTAGTTGAGAGAAAAGATAAAAAAATTTACTGTTATGTAATTATTTTAACTTTTTGTAATAATTTGAAATCATAACCAATAGAGAGAATCAAACGACTTAATAAATGATTTATGAAATATCCATCATATTTAATAAAAAAAGATCTTAAATCCTTTTCTTATTTTCCTTTAGTTCTTGTGTATAGCACAAATTTAATCATGACTCACAGTTTACCAAATATTCTTTTCGTTCCTATTATATTTTTAAAAGTGATTAGACTGCATTTAGTTTTAGTTTTGGAAAATTATTGTTCAAAATAAAATTTTTGCAAACTATTTTAAGAATTTGATTTGTAATACAAAAATATATTTCAATGGTTATATTTCAAAGTGAATTCTAAAAAGACAAAAAAATGAAAATTTTTATTAGTTCTATTTCTAAATTTTTATCACTTCCAATAAAATGTAAAATAATCTCACTTTTAATATAATTAATATTAATTATATAATAAACATTTATTAGATATTAAATATTTAATATTCACGGGGCAATAATTCATACGAACTATGAAGGCTGCGCCCATATTTTCATTGATAAAAATAACGATTATACATGTAGCATTATTTAAATCTGATTTTGTAAACTTAGTTTTAGCATTAATCGAAGAACATTTTTGCCTATTCATCTAAGATAGTAGGTTTTGTTCAATACTAAATTAATTAAAATTAATAAATAAATGTTGCAACAAAATTTATGAAATCTAATTTAAATTACATCAAGTGGTAAACAATGTTGTTTGATAGAAGTATGGAGAAAGAAATAACAATATTGTCCCTCATTCTTTTATCTCGCTTTTTTTTAAAATGATTTTTCTCATTTTTTTATCTCTATTTTTTCTAGAGATGTTTCCGCTGATCTTTTATCTGAATTTTTTTTTTAAAAGATGGTTTTTATTAATCTTTGATCTTGATTATTTCTGGAGATGATTTCCACTGATCATTTATCTCATGTTAAATACAAATACTGTTTTAACAAAACTGAGATAGAAAGTATTAAAAGTAACATTTTATCTCAATTTGTAATTAGACTAAGATAAAAAATTTAGCTCACAAATGTTTATCATACTTTTTCTAAAGCCGTAATCCTTGTAAATCTCCTAATGTGATCTTTAACAATTGTTGTATTAATGTAACGAGTAGTTTAACATAATTTGGCTTATCCCAAGATTTTTTTGATTTTTTGTTTATTGATCTATGATAGTAGATTTTATAGCATATTAAATTAATTAAAATTAATAAATAAATGTTACAACAAAATTGAAATCTAATTTAAACTATATAAAGTGATAAAAAAATTTTTTGACCGAGATATAGAGAAAGAAATAACAATAACGTCTTTCATTCTTTTATCTCGCTTGTTTTTAGATATGATTTTTCTTAGTTTTTTATCTCAGTTTTTTCTAGAGACGTTTCCACTGATTTTTTATCACGGTTTTTTTATGAGATGGTTTCCACTCGTTTTTTAACTGGGTGTTTTTTCCTAGAGTTAGTTTCCACTAATCTTTTATCTTATTTTTAATAAAATTACAGTTTTGACAAAATCGGGAGAGAGAGTATTAAAATTAACCTTCTATCTCAGTTTTTTAATTAGACTAAGATAAAAAATTTAGCTCACAAATTTTTATCATACTTTTTCTAATACCATGATATTTATAAATCTCCTAATGTGATGTTTATCAATTATCCTATTAATATAATGAATAGTTCAACATAATTTGGCTTATCTTATCAAACCATAAATTATATGTTTTCCACAATTATATATGCAAGTTAGTGACGTCCCACGAGACATATGGAAAAGGTTTTATTTTGATTGCCTTTTTTTTTTTTTTTTGTGGCGCAAGACTGTTTTTCGTAGACTAAATTGGAGCCTACAGGAGTTACGACTAGAAAATAGTTAGGACATACGTAGGTGTGAATAAATTATGAGATTAATGACAAACCGGACCTAGAATGAAATTCTTATTTCTACTTATGATTTTCATTGATTTTTTGGTTTTTGAAAAATTATGTCATTTCTAATTCGGTACACCATATAAAGTTAGATGATTCACTCCCACAGAGCGATCAATCCCGCATTTCGTCGGAATGAACTTATATTAATTTGTTAAGTGGATGAACTTATATTTTCATTTTGTCAAAAAAAAAAAAAAAAAAGATAGAAAGGGAAAGATATGCAAGGAAACAGCACGTGCAGTTTCATATTTAAATTCGAAGCTAATGGCTAAACTTTAGTGTTAAATTCGCTTATTAGTTTTCTACCTCAATGACGTCTATTTCTCGGCTAACACAGCCGCATGTGCATGCGGTTTTCTTTTAAAATTTTCATTTTTTTTTTTATCTCCTCGTACAAGGCCTTCAGGTTCATGCAGAGAATTTCGTTTTCTATACGGCGAAATCAAAAAGTGAGATTGAGAGAAAATCCATGGGGTTACATTAATTCCGAAAGGTCATATTAAATGTACGTTTAAGCATCATTAAAGTCCTCATAGGATCAGTTACGCATCTTTATCCAACTATATAAACCTTGCACATAGCGCCCTGTGAACCCAGGCCAATTCCAACCTACTAATTCAAACACTTGGCCTATCTTTATCAAACGAAAAATAATGTCTATCCGGCAGCCCGTACGAAACCAGATGGCGGAAATATTCATTGGCATGCTCTCACTCCTTGTTGCCAGTGGCATGGCGCATGCTAGACTAGACGTGTACAACCAAACAATTAACCAAACACTAGTATTAGACAAATTGAGTGCTTTAACCAGGGATCCGAAGCATCCGTGGTACAAGCAACCGTTGCCTGTGGAGGCTTATCCAGGATTCTTTGATTTTTTGACCGCTTGTCTCGATCGTTTAGGTCAAAAGGAATGCGTACACCACGTTTTTAATGAAATGGTCGGAATCAAAAAAGATCTGAAAGATTTAACTGCAGATGTAAGGTTAAGGAAATAGGGCATAATTGCGTCATGGGATTGGCAGGGCTTACTGGTCATTTTAAAAAGTTCGAGGGTACTGCTCCTCATATCTACGCCCTAGCTAGCGAATTGTTTTTTACAACTAAGAAGCTAACTAGTTGCCCTGCACCCGAACCTGCTCCGACCAAGCCCTAAGTCTATATGCATGCAAATGTTACTGTATCAGATGATCTAAGATGGTGTCTATTGTATATTGATTTGATCCTACGTCCAAGCTCTAGATGTTTATCATATTTGTTTCTCCAGTAATTAGTGGGGTTTATTACAATACCGAGTCTAATTATAAAGATAATTCCATACTAATCTTTATTATAATGCATCCAGGCAACATCGAATGTCGCAAATCTTAATATTTCATTTTTATTTCGTAATGGTTTCTCATTTATGTGGTATGATATTTACTCGCGAGCATTTTTTTTTTGTGTGCTATCTTCACCAATTAAGAAAATGTTCGTCAAAGAAAATTTGATGGTTTACACTGTCTAGTGGTCCCACACATTAATTATATCAGGAAATGTTAGCTATTGAACTTTATTGAGGAGATAACCTATATTCTATAAATTTCATTAGTAGTTTAGTGGACAAAATCTATTGAGACACATTTTTGGTGAAATTTTCAGAAGAAATCCATGTCGATGTTTGATCGCAGTTGAAATGACATCATAATTGGGCATTATCGCATCTTCACATTGGTTTGAATTGCGGGATATTTGAGTCATTATTACATGATGACACTGGTTCGCAATACGGGTTATTTGAGCAAATGTTTTTTTTTCTCCCAATCATAAGCTTTTATGACGAGGCCTCCAAAATAAATTTTGTTCAATGATGGCACCCGATTGTTTTGTCCAGCCACGGTCTACAACCTAGGTCCTAAAGGATATTAATAAAATCAGGCAATGTGATGTAGCAAAGTCTTTTGTATGAAATTTAATCTGATTTCTTTTTTTTTTAATGTGCATATAGTTTTCCTTTCAAAACTGTAAAAAGTGTTCAATGTTTTTTTTCTTATGAAATGAACAAAGAAAGATAAAGAAAGCCTATAGCGAAAAAAAAAAAAGTTGTTATATTTCACTAGCTCTTCTAATCCAAATATTGTCCCTGCAGAGCATAAACTCTGGGATTATACACCTGAATTTCATTTATGAGATGAAGACGTAAATTACTGTAACAAAGTAATTTTGTTAAATGTAAAAAAATTAAATTGCAATCTATGAAATCTTAAAAAATAGGTTGTCCAATGATTTTTTTGTTAAAAGTTTTCATCTAAAGGTTTCATTTTTTATCCCGAATCAAATGTTAGCGTTGCTTTCTTCTAAGCAAAAATAATATGCTTCACCACCCCATAGGCGGATCCACATAGGGGCAAAGGGGGTCAATTGACCCCACTGAAAGTAAAATTTTTGTAGAAAATAGTATAATTTTTGAGATATTTTTGTATTTTTACCCCTATAAAATATATTTTTCAAAATAAATTGTCCCTATACTTTAAACAATTTACAAGTTTTGCCCCACTGGAAGAAAATTTTCTTTAAAAAATAGTATAATTTTTTAAATATTTTTGTATTTTTACCCTTATAAAATATATCTTTCAAAATAAATTGCCCTTATACCTCAAGCAATTTACAAGTTTTGCCCCCTTAGGAAGCAAAATTTTTTAGAAAATAGTATAATTTTTTTAGGTATTTTTGTCTTTTTGCCCTCATAAAATATATCTCTCAAAACAGATTGCTCATAAGTCAAGTACTGCCTTTATTTATCGGCTTAACCCCACTGTAATAAAATCCTGAATCCGCCACTGCACCACCTTTATTTATTAGGTACAGGAGAGACTCATTATAGGATTTCAGTTCTGCACAATTGTTATGTCTATTTTGTATTTGTTAATGTATTTTCTAACTCATGAAATTCAAGGAACCATAATAACATTATACTTCCTTAAGTGTATTTCTTCATTAACTAATTTCTAAGAAATAAAGGTTAGCAAGAATTACGTATCTTCATCCAATGTCGTCCTAGCACTACTACAAAAATGCATAAACATCATAGCTTTGAGGCGTGATGTCTCACTTTCGATCTCAATCGCAAAAGCATGATTGATCTAGGTGAGATTATAAGTTGCTTATTTTCGATCACAGTTTAGAACCATGATCGAAAACTTACAATAGTCACGCACTAAAAGTGTGGTCTTTTTATGTAAAAACTGAGATGAAAATAAATTTCACATGACCTTTTATAATTTTGATCTCACTTTCTTTAAAAAACAGTGGTCAAATATAGACAAATGATCACGCTGAAAAAATTGGTTAACTTTAGGAATAATAAAAATTCACATGGTAACCTGCTATCATGCCATCATGTGACGCCTTGTCATTCTGACAACCTTATATATTTGATATTTTTTTGTTGCTACTGAGAATTGAACTCGAGCCATTTATTTGGAACTTAGTGTGTCTGACCGCTAGTCCAAACTATCATATTTATATATGCATGTTACATATTAATATATATAAGCAAATTTTTACCCTTTTTGGGATTGCAAAAAGTAATAAAATTATATTATTTTAATTTAATTATTTTAAGTTTTTTACAATAATTTATTATTACTTTTGCCAACCAATTAGTAGCTAAATGCCACACTTTTCTGATCAATTAGTCGAGAGAAAAGATAAAAAATTTACTGTTATGTAATTTTTTTAACTTTTTGTAATAATTTGAAATCATAACCAATATATAGAATCATACGACTTAATAAATAATTTATGAAATATATATCATATTTAATTAAAAAAGATCTTAAATCTTTTTCTTGTTTTCCTTTAATTCTTGTGTATAGCACAAATTTAATCATGACTCACTGTTTATGATATATTTTTTTCATTCCTATTATATTTTTAAAAGTAATTAGACTGCATTTAGTTTTAGTTTTGGAAAATTATTGTTCAAAGTAAAATTTTTGAAAACTATTTTAAGAATTTGATTTGTAATACAAAAAATATTTTCAATGGTTATATTTGAAACTTAATTCTAAGAAGACAAAAAAAAAAGAAAATTTTTATTATTTTTATTTCTAAATTTTTATCACTTCCAACAAAATATAAAATAATATCACTTTTAATATAATTAATATTAAAGATACAATAAACATTTATTAGATATTAAATATTTAATATTCATGTGGTAATAATTCATACAAACTATGAAGGCTGCTCCCATATTTTCATTGAAGAAAATAACGATTATACTTGTAGCATTATTTAAATCTGATTTGGTAAATTTAGTTTTAGCATTAACCTAAAAACTTTTTTGCCTATCCATCTATGATAGTAGGTTTGATAGCATATTAAATTAATTAAAATTAATAAATAAATGTTATAACAAAATTTATGAAATCTAATTTAAATTACATAAAGTGATAAACAAAGTTGTTTGATAGAAATATAGAGAAAGAAATAACGATATTGTCCCTCATTCTTTTATCTCACTTTTTTTAAATATGATTTTTCTCATTTTTTTATCTCTATTTTTTTCTAGAGATGTTTCCACTAATCTTTTATCTTGATTTTTTTTAAAAGATGGTTTTTATTGATCTTTGATCTTGATTTTTTCTAGAGACGATTTTCACTGATCATTTATCTCGTTTTAAATACAATACGGTTTTAACATAACTGAGAGAGAAAGTATTAAAAGTAACTTTTTATCTCAATTTTTAATTAGACTAAGATAAAGAGTTTAGCTCACAAATCTTTATCATGCGTTTTCTAAAACCGTAATCATTATAAATCTCCTAATGTTATCTTTATCAATTATCGTATTAATGTAACGGATAGTTTAACATAATTTGGCTTGTCCAAGATTTTTTGATTTTTTGTTTATTGATCTATAATAGTAGATTGTATAGCATATTAAACTAATTAAAATTAATAAATAAATGTTACAATAAAATTGAAATCTAATTTAAATGGTATAAAGTGATAAAAAAATTGTTTGACAGAGATATCGAGAAAGAAATAACAATAACGTCTTTCATTCTCTTATCTCATTTTTTTTAGATATGATTTTTCTTATTTTTTTTATCTCGGTTTTTTCTTGAGATGTTTTCATTGATTTTTTATCTTGGTTTTTTTAAGAGATGGTTTTCACTAGTCTTTTACCTCGGTTTTTTTTTTTTTTAGAGAAAATTTCCACTAATCTTTTATCTTATTTTTAATAAAATTACAGTTTTGACAAAATTGAGAGAGGAAGTGTTAAAAGTAACCTTTTATCTCAGTTTTTTAATTAGACTAAGATAAAAAGTTTAGCTCGCAAATTTTTATCGTTCTTTTTCTAAAACCGTAATCTTTATAAATCTCCTAATGCGATGTTTATCAATTATCGTATTAATGTAATGAATAGTTCAACATAATTTGGCTTATCTTATCAAACCATAAATTATATGTTTTCCACAATTATAGTTTCTCATTTATGTGGTGTGAAATTTACTCGCGAGCATTTTTTTGTGTGTTATCTTTACCAATTAAGAAAACGTTCGTCAAAGAAAATTTGATGGTTTACACTGTCTAGTGGTCCCGCACATTAATTATATCAGGAAATGTTAGCTATTGAACTTTGTTGAGGAGATAACCTATAGTCTATAACTTTCATTAGTAGTTTAGTGGACAAAATCTATTGAGACACATTTTTGGTGAAATTTTCAAAAGAAATCCATGTCAATGTTTAATTGCAGTCGAAATGACATGATAATTGGGCATTATCTGTTATAACCCAAATATATATATTTATTATTAGTATTTATATAGATATATATATATTTTATGTGTTACAATTTTATTAGAATTGGTTAGCTTTATTTAGTGTTACAGTTTTATTAGAATTAGTTGACTTTATTTGTGAAATAATTAAATTTTAATTGTTTTTATTTTATTTAATGTTTGGGGTAATTGTGGACCACTGGATAAATTTAAGGGTTATCCTGATTGGATTAGGATTGAAGGTCCACCGTAATTTAATGGACGTAATAGTATACGATTAGGAAGTTAAGGATATAAATAAGAGGTGTCTTCCTAGGGTTTTATATTTCTAATTAAGAGAGAGAAAGAGAAGAGAAGAGAGAAAAGAGGAGGTTACGCATGACATGTGAAGAAGAAAATAAGGTTAGTAATTTTTATTCTTTTCTTTAGATTATTGATAGAAAAGATTAAATGTTAATGTGCACATATACATATATGTGCGTGTATAAATTAGAATCAGATTTTCGAAAAATTTTTTTTTTTCAATTTATCGCACTGTGAATCTGTGGTCTCTCAATCAATAAGAGTAGATTGTTTAAATTGAGTTTCCAAAACCCTTTTGAAAGATTGTTTATATATATATATATATATGTATATGTATAAAAAAAATTTCGGATTGATTTAGGGAGTGCCGCAGACGCAAAAATTTTTTTAAAGCTTACTACCACACAGATTTTTTAAATGAGTTGTGGATGTATATGCAATACATATATATATTAGTAAATTGCTTGGTTTGGCAAAAAAAAAAAAAAAAAAATTATGCTTTGATTAGTTGATTGATGCGTGAGTGTGTATATATATGGGTTATATATATATATATATATAAGTACATAATGATTTGGGAGATTTCAAAAAAAAAAAATTGGATTGATTTTGAACTGACGACCAATGCATGCATATATATATATATATATGTATATATATATTAAGCTAGGTTCTATTGGACGGGTTATATAAAAAAAAAAGTTAAAGATTTGAGGCAAAGGCTATCATGTGCAGCGTGGGATGTATATATATATATATGTATTATATATTTTAAAGAGTGGATTTGTTTATTGGAAATTTTTTTTTTTTTTCACGTGATGCATTGAAAAGGGATTGCTGGCAGATTATCAATTTGACAATTTGAAAGGGTTATTTAATTATATTAATTAAATTATTCTAGAGGAGTTAAGGGTTTATATTTAGTAAATTATTAGATGCAAATTTTAGGATAGATTTTAAATAATAAGCATTTTATTCGTGTATTCAGGATCGTGAAAAATTATCTTGAATTATTTCCACTTACATCTTTGGACTTCAGATGAGTAGTTTGCCTTGCTACTATTATTTTACAAATTATTCCATGCATAAAGGTTTGAAAGTTGAAAAATTCTGGATTACTCTTTGTGAAAAATTATATTGTTTTGATAATGATATTATATGTTTTATGCTATTGAGCATAGGTAAAATTATTTGGCACATGTGTTTAATCTTGGAAATTATGAGATTGTGATGAAAAATTATTTTGTAGTTATTGGAAATAAAAATTAAAGTCCAGGGGACAGGCTCCTTAAGTGATGTAACTCTAGCAACTAGGGAACAGGCCCGTGAAAACCGTGGTGACCCTAGTTCTCAACGATTGTAGGAACAGGCCCGTGAAAACGGTGGTGACCTCAATCGGATCGGCTTAGGGAAGAACTTAGGAGCCAAACTAGGTGACTCTAAGTACGATATTGGATCCAATAGACACTGCCCATGAGAAAGTATATTGGCACATTTTATATTTAATTTTCATATATCCATGGATTAATGTTTGTCATCACTGTTGTGATTGACCGGGTGAATTATGGATGTTATTGTACTCTGACGTGCAAGTTTTGATATTGTTAATAATTATGCATGGACATGGTTACTTAGGAATTTTTCCTGATTAAATTGTTTATTTGAAAATTTATTATTTTCAAATGGATATTATTATTTTTGGCTTGGCAATCCATTCACTGGGTTTCTAGCTCACCCCTCATTTTAACATTTTTCAGGTGAGCATGGAAGAAATTAGGCATGGACTCTGGCAGTGGGACCTTTAAGTTGTGGCCTCTTAGGAACAATTTTATATTAATTGATGGATTTATTTTGGTAGCTAGATTAAAGTTTGATGATTTGGAATATTTTAATTACTAATTGTTTTGAGTTTGAAAGGTTAACAGAACATCTTATTTATTCTCGTAAATTTTTAAATGGCAAGGTTGTTTTTTTGATTGAAGGTTCTTTAGTAAATTTTGGTTGAATAAGATGCAGGCGTGCGTGTTCCTTAAGTTAAGGCTTAGGATACTCGGCCGGTTACATCCTTAAGTGAGGTGTGACATTATCGCATCTTCACATTGGTTTGGATTGCGAGATATTTAAGTCATTATTACACGATGACACTGGTTCGCAATACGGGATAGTTGAGCAACTTTTTTTTTCTCCCAATCATAAGCTTTTATGATGAGGCCACCAAAATAATTTTTGGTCAATGATGGCACCTGGTTGTTTTGTCTTGCCACGCTCCATAACCTAGGTCCCAAGGATATTAATAAAATCAGGCAATGTGATGTGGCAAAGTCTTTTGTATGAAATTTAATCTGATCTCTATTTTTTTAATGTGCATATAGTTTTCCTTCCAAAACTCTAAAATGTGTCCAATGTTTTTTTTTCTTATGAAATGAATAAAGCAAGATAAAGAAAGCCTATAGCGAAAAAAAAAAAGTTGTTACATTTCACTAGCTCTTCCAATCCAAATATTGTCCCTGCGAAACATAAACTTTGGGATTATACACTTGAATTTCATTTCTGAGATGAAGACGTAAATTACTGTAACAAAATAATTTTGTTAAATGTAAACAAACTAAATTGCAATCTATGAAATCTTAAAAAATAGGTTGTCCAATGATTTTTTTCTTAAAAGTTTTCATCTAAAGGTTTCATTTTTTATCCCGAATCAAATGTTAGTGTTGCTTTCTTCTAAGCAAAAATAATTTGCTTCACCACCCTTATTTATTAGGTACAGGAGAGACTCATTATGGGATTTTAGTTCTGCACAATAATTATGTCTATTTTGTATTTGTTAATGTATTTTCTAACTCATGAAATTCAAGGAATCATAATAACATTATGCTTCATTAAGTGTATTTCTTCATTTACTAATTTCTAAGAAATAATGATTAATGAGAATTATGTATCTTCATCCAATGTTGTCCTAGCACTGTTACAAAAATGCATAAACATCATAGTTTTGAGGCGTGATGTCTCACTTTCGATCTCAATCATAAAAGCATGAATGATCCAGGTGAAATTGTAAGTTGCTTATTTTCGATCACAGTTTAGAACCATGATCGAAAACTTACAATAGTCACATGAAATTCAAGGAATCATAATAACATTATACTTCATTGTGTGTATTTCTTCATTTACTTATTTTTAAGAAATAAAATTAATGAGAATTATGTTTCTTCAAATAATGCTGTCCTAACGAGTAGTTTGACATAATTTAGCTTACCTTATCAAATCATAAATTATATGTTTTCCACAATTGTGTATGTTAGTGAAGTCCCACCAGACAAATGAAAAGGTTTTAGTTTGATTGCTTTTTTGTCACGCAAGGGTATTTTTTATAGACTAAATTGGAGTTCACAGCTACGATTAGAAAATAGTTAGGAGACACACGTAGGTGCAAATAAATTGTGAGATTAATGATGACTGGAACTAGAATGAAATTCTCATTTCTCTTCGTGACTTTCGTTGATTTTTGTGTTTTTGAAAAATTATGTCATTTCTAATTCAGCATACCGTATAAAGTTAGATTATTCACTCCCGTAGAGTGATCAATCACGTATTTCGTCGGAATGAACTTATATTAATTTTTTAAATGAACGAATTTAATATTTCTTTTTGTCAGAAAACAAAAGATAGGAAGGAAAAGATATGCAAGGAAACAGCACGAGCAGTTTTATATTTAAACTTGAAGGTATGGCTAAATTTTAGTGCTAAATTCGTTTATTAGTTTTCTATTTCAGTGACGACTATTTCTCGGCTAACACAATCACATGCGCATGCAGGTTGCTTTTAAAATTTTCATTTCTTTTTTTTTTTTCTATCATTGGTTAAAAGGCCTTTAGGTTCATTAGGTTCATGCCGAGAATTTTATTTTCTATATGGCAAAATCAAAAAGTGAGATTGAGAGAAAATCTATGGGGTTACATTAATTCACAAAGGTCGTATGAAATGTACATTAATTCACAAAGGTCGTATGAAATGTACATTAATTCACAAATAGGGCATAATTGTACATTTAAGAATCATTAAAGTCCTCATAGGATCGGTTACACATCTTTATCCAACCACATAAACCTTGCAAACAGCGCCCTGTGAACCCAACCCAATTCCAATTTACTAATTCAAACACTGGGCCTATCTTTATCAAAAGAAAAATAATGTCTATCTGGCAACCCGTATGAAACCAGATGGCTGAAATATCCATTGGCATGCTCTCACTCCTTGTTGCCTGTGGCATGGCGCATGCTAGACTAGACGTGTACAACCAAACACTAGTATTGGACAAATTGAGTGCTTTAACCAGGGATCCAAAGCATCCGTGGTACAAGCAACCGTTGCCTGTGGAGGCATATCCAGGATTCTTCGATTTTTTGACCGCTTGTCTCGATCGTTTAGGTCAAAAGGAATGCGTGCACCACGTTCTTAATGAAATGGTCGGAATCGAAAAAAATCTGAAAGATTTTAACTGCAGTTGTAAGGTTAAAGAAATAGGGGATAATTGTATCATGGGATTGGCAAGGCTTACTGGTCATTTTAAAAAGTTCGAGGGTACTACTAATCATATCTACGCCCTGGCTAGCAAACTATATTTTACAACTGAGAAGCTAACGAATTGCCCTGCACCCGAACCTGCTCCAACTATGCCCTGAGTCTATATGCATATAGATGTTAATGTATTAGATGATCTAAGATGGTGTCTAGCGTATATTGATTTGATCCTATGTCCAAGCTCAAAATGTTTATCATATTTGTTTCTCAAATATCTAGCAAGTTTATTACAATACCAAGTATAATTATAAAGATAATTTCACACTAATCTTCATTATAATGCATCCAGGCAATATTGGTTGTCGTAAATCTTAATATTTCACTTTTATTTCGTAATGGTTTCTCATTTATATGGTATGAAATTTACTCATGAACATTTTTGTGTGTGTTATCTTCACCAATTAAGAAAACGTTCATTGAAGAAAATTCGATGGTTTACACTGTCTAGTGGTCCCACACATTAATTGCGTCAAGAAATGTTAGCTATTGAACTTTATCGAGGAGATAACCTATATTTTATAACTTTCCTTAGTAGTTTAGTGGACAAAATCTATTGAGACACATTTTTGGTGAAATTTTTAGAAGAAATCCATGTCGATGTTTAATTGTTGTTGAAATGACATGATAATTAGGCATTATTGCATCTTCACATTGGTTTGGATTGTAGGATATTATACACTTAATTAATTTCATTTATGAGATGAAGACGTAAATTATTGTAACAAAATAATTTTCTTAAATGTAAAAAAACTGAATTGCATTCTATGAAATCTTAAAAAATAGGTTGTCCAATGATTCTTCTATTAAAAGTTTTCATTTAAAGGTTTCATGTTTGATCCCGAATCAAATGTTAAGCAAAAATAATATGCTTCACCACCCTTATTTATTAGGTACAAGAGAGAGTCATGATAGGATTCTAGTTCTGGACAGTAGTTATATATATTTTGTATTTGTTAATGTATTTTCCAGCTCATGAAATTCAAGGAATCATAATAATGTTAATAGCTATTTTGTAGTTTTTAATGTATTTTCCAGCTCATGAAATTCAAGGAATCATAATAACGTTATACTTCTTTAAGTGTATTTCTTAATTTACTTCTTTGTAAGAAATAAAGATTAATGAGAATTATGTATCTTCATTCAATGCTGTCTGACTACCCCTAAATATTGCGTCTAGAAAAATCCCAAGTGTAAGGGTGTGCGATGTTGTTTTATCTGGTGAGTCCAAGATTATATCCACAGGGAATTTTGAGATTAGACACTAGGATTTCTAAGTTTTTCTACCTACTGGTTTTGTTTTAAAAATAGGAAAAGAAAATTGGTTTTAGGTTTTGAAAAGTTTTGATTTACTAACTACTAAATAAATAAACTAAATTGCAACAATTAAATTAAACTAAAATAAAAGCAATAACACTACGTATTCAAGATTATTTAAGATCTTAATTCAACCTACAAATCTAGGTGGATTCCTTGTTCTCTAATCGGATCCATTTTTTTATCTCAATTTACAATTCACGTATAGGAAAAGTAAATCGAAAAATATCGTTAGAATAATAATTTTAAAGCACAGTTTTAAAATCATGTTTAGAATAAGAAAACTACAAAGATATTCAATAAGTTCGCCTTTACCCAAATCTCTTTTCATTTATTTCGAAATATAAAGAAAATTTTAATCAAGAAACATTATAGGGATTTCAACGAAATATGATCGAGATTACAAGTTTTTGAAAAGAAATGAAAAGGAGATTCAAAAAAATGAACCCTAGCATACAAGTTTTACGTTGCATACGAGAATTCATTCACATCCAATCATCAAATAAGGATCCACCCACCATTGATAGATTGAATCAAGAATAAAAATCTAACCAAGCATGGAGGAAATAATAAAACAGCAAATACAACGATAATAAAAAAGAAAATAAATTTTATTGAATAAAACGAAACGTATACCGTTCTTCGCAGTGAATTAAACTTGAATCCAAAAGTAATCAATCCAAAACTCTCTAAAAAAAATTGAATTAAAGGCTCTCTACACTAACCTGTTGTGATGAAAAACTAAATTGAAAAGTGCAAAGGGAAAAACCTTAATCTAATATGGTAGAATGTGTATGTAGACGTCCCCCAAACGGTTATAAAAGTTTCATACATATGGTAGAGATGAAAAATCCTAAAAACATAATTCATCTATTCTAATCAACTCACTGTGGTCCGGACCACCAGTGGGGGTATCCGGACCACAATTTCCTTCATTTTCACTTCATGTTTTGCTTCTAACAGCTTTCTATCGTTAATTTCCAATGCAATTTTGACCTTGAAGACGATGGATTTAGGCTTTGGCTAAAACATAAAAGTTTATCCCTTCGAGTCTTCCTTCTAACCCAAAAAGAATCAAGTCAATTGGAGTTGTGAACAAAAAGTTATGGTTATAAAACTGACAACGTGTCAAGATAGAACTTCAACTACACACCATTTCAACTATCTTAAACTTCAGACCATTTCCTTCTCCTTAGCCGCCATGGTAACTAATCTTATTCCTTAGGATGTCTCTTGCGATGTTGATGAAGTCTTGAAAATAATTGGACATGTTGGCATTTTTGTCTTCAAGTTGTTTTTTTCCATGCGTGCCAAGTGTTCGGCGAAATGTCCTAAAGGACACCAAAGCCTATTCTTCCACTTCCTTACTCCAGCTTGCTTTGGCTCCTCCTCACATGCACTCTTAGTGTTATTTTGGGCAACACCAAATTATATCACTTGTAACACACAAGCAACAAGAATGCATAGAAATGAAATAATTAAGCTAACACCTCGCCAATAACAAGCAAAATTGCATAATTAGCATGCTCAATAGATATAAAATTGTGTAATAATACATACTAATCACACCCCCTAACCTAGACATTGCTAGTCCTTAGCAATGCATTCAATTAAACTATGGGGGTACAAAGAACAAGTGCAAGGACATCCTCAACATGTAAGCTATTATTCAAATAAAAAACAACAAAATAAAAACTAACTAAGGTAATGTCCGTTTTCGTAGGAGACAGACGGCCACACTTAGCGCGTGAGGCAAGCCCTTTAAACCCCTAAGTTTCCCCTAGTGGACTAGTAAGGTCTCATGAGGGTTTACAGTGATGTTACCCACAAACATCTATGGTATGGTCTCAAGATGTCAAAAAGTGATTAAGATAAAGAATGAATCAAGTTCAAGCCCAACATGTCACATAAACCAACTATCATGTGTAATTCTCAAGTGCTAAGCATAAATGCATATATTATCAAAAGTAGGAAGAGCATGTGTACAAAATTGTTTCATTCATTCAACAAAGTTGCAAGAGCATAAACGAAACTAGGTTTTGGCTTCAAATATTCATAAGGTACCACTCGTGGAAAGGATTTCACTTATCAAGGGTTTACACACACCTATAAGCATATGATGCCATCCTAGTTGCACATAATCCCACAAATAAGTGAGTGAACTAAATTGAAGTTCAAAATGGATAGCTCATAACCATGTTCCAATGCATGTGTAAGAGATCACATCACAACTTACACAAGACCACTACATGTACAAATACAAGAGTTGCTTGCTTAGAATCCACTAGGTCTTTATTTCGGTTGTAACTTGGCTAGGAGTATGGGCTTAAAAATGGGAGATATAGAAATCAAAGCACATGTCTTAGGATAAAGATAATCAAGGATACACAAGTCCCAAACTACCTAATTCCTCCCCAACAAGAATCTGAGCAAGAAGCTCATTCACACTAAATACTACCCTTAGAACAATTGCAAATATTACAAATAATGTTCAAGTCGCATAATTTCATAAACAAAAAAATGATAAACTTTTTTCTTTTCTTCTTTTTCTCTTTTTTTTTCTTTTATTTTTCTTTTTTTTTTGAAATAATGAAATATACATCAACTGAATTCTCTAGCCAATATTTCATCTCAATATGCTCTCAAAAGTTTCCATTCCCAACCCCTATTCACATCATTGACATTGAGGCACTTTTACAACTTAAGATATGTGAGGGTAAGGCTTAAAGTGTGTAAATAAGGTTAAGGGATAATATATGAGCTGGGAATCGAGAAAAATATATATATATATTACACACTTTATTAAAAGACTTCAAGTTGGCTCCTAAGGTAATACATAACCAAGGAAGGACAAGAAGGCCCAAAATAATAAAGAGGGCCTAGCATCATGTTCAAGGCTTACAACAACTCATAATGTGCCAAGTGAAACTCATGCAAGTGTGCGTGATGGAATCGGTGTATTGAAAACCAAAGTGAAGAACAAAAAAGCTGTGATTATGTGCAACCCCTCAAGAAAAGAATAATAGGCTCAAAAGCTCACCATTAAGAGGTATAAATCTCCACCTAGCCCAAGAATGCTCAATTAACTAATGTTAAACAAAATCCACTCTTAAGCACATAAGCTCTTCTCTATGATAGTCAAAAAAATGCATAACATCATGACACACTCAACTTGAACTAAGTTTCCGATTAAAGCATGAACAAAACTCACTCATCACTCTCTCACTCAATTCCACAATCAACTAAACCAAAAAGGGCTAACATGCAGGTACAAATGTGCTAAAGTCATGTATTCATGCTTAAAGATGATCAAAAATTTTAAAATTTTGCAATTTTGGCACAAAAGGTCATCATGCGAACCCTACCCCCCAACTTAAAATTCACATTGTTCTCAATGTGAGAACTATGAAGCAAATGTGGGTCCGTAGTGTGCAATAGTGAGCATGATGGTGATGAGCATAATGATCAAGCAATACATAACACATAAGCCAAACATACATCCAAAACAAAAAGCCCACAAATAATAAAGAACACCCCCCTAATCTAGTTTCTACAACACTTCCAATAACAACCAATAACATATGTCCAAGTTCTAAGCTCAAAATGTAGAACCAGAAGGGAAAAAGTGCAGATATTACCTTAAGAGCCTCTTTATTTAAAGAAAATAAAGAGTTATATAAGAGAAAAGGTTAGAAGAAAATAAAAATAAAAGAAAAATAAAACAAGAAATATAGTTAGTACATAGACAAACTAAAAATAAAATAAAAGAAAATAAGAAAAGAAAAGCTAAACCAACAAGAAATAAGAAAATAAAGAAAGAAAAATTTAATCTACTACATACACAGGTAATGACAAAAAAGTTATCCAGCATCCTTTTTTTTTTGTTTACTTAAGGCATAACAATATCACCCCCCAACTTAATCTCTAGGATTTCTCAACAATAGACAGTATTTCTATGAACTACAAAAATTGAAGTACGAAACTAAATAAATAAGGTAGTTGAGATAGTACCTCAAGAACTTTATTCTTTTAAATTAAATTGTACTAAAAGAAAAATAAAACTTCTACAAAAGAAAATGTTTAGAGTAAAATAAAAGAAAAATAAAATTTAATCTAGGCAGAAAGAAATAAATAAAATCTAGTCTACTAATATAGAAAGGTTAATACAAAAATATACTATCCAACTCCTAATCTTTCCCAAGCCTCACCAAACGACGTTGGAAATGAAATATTCTCCTCGAGTCCAGAAGGTACCGAGAATGAGTTTGCTCCTAGTATATAGAACACTAGAGAATGCATAGCTTTATGGGGATCCTTGAACCACAAATATGGCCCAAGGTTATATGCATATGTGAACATGGAATGTGGTTGTACGTTCTCTAGTATCCCCTTGACATCAAATAAGTTAATGCAAACTATCTCTTTGGTCTCCACCACTTCCCTGCATGTGTGGTTAGTTTTGGTTAAAACATGTTCATTTGCTTTAATAAGATTCTTAGTTGAGGTTAGGGCAAAAGAGAAGAGGTGTGCACCACTCTCACTCTAAAGCCTGTTTGTCAAACTCTCAAAGGATAATAAAGAAAATTCTCTCTCGTGATAGTCCTATGGAGTTGAAGTAAGAACCCAATCATAATTAGAATCATACTTCCACTCAAATATAGGGGTCTCAATAGGTAAGTCATCAAGTGTACTAGCCCCAATAGAAAAAAAAATGTACTAGAAATGGTCTAAGTGAGTGGTATGGTAGAATATGGTGAAACTAAATTGACTGGCTCAACAGTGTGCTCCCTTGAACCCATGGCATCAAAGCTCTCAGAATGAGTATTATGATTTTCCAAGGTCACTTAGATTGTCAGGGTAGGATGAGCTTCAGGCTCCTTGGTGGTGTTGGTTGGTATATCCTTTAAACTCTCAACAAATGAAGTCTTGTGCATATTAGAGTCTGGTGGGAGCGAGTCAAAGGGTTCATCCCCTTCATTATCCTAACCATTGTCTGAACAGTCGCTCCACTCAAAGTCTAAGGTTTTTGAATTAGGATTTTCTCGTGCTACAAACAAAAAGGCCCTAGATTTGGTAATTTCAGCTTCATTGAGTAGACAGATTTAAGGACATACTGTGGACTCGAACAATGTATCACCTAATGTAGAGTTAATATATGTGGAAGTCTCATGTGCAATAGAATCGACTTTTGAGCTAATTTCTTCCCTATGTTGAGTTTGTTCGTAGAGTGACTCAAGAAAGACCCATGTCGACTTTAGAGTAAATTCAAGGAACTTACCATTGGATAGCTACTCAAGAGTGTGGGGCATCTCCAAAAATAAACCATTATAGAAAAATTGAATGATGAGCCATAACTCAATATTAAAATTTGGATAAGTGTTTAATAAATTTTTAAACCTCTCCCAACTTTGATAAATTCCTTTACCATAGTTTTGAGAAAATTTTCCAAGTTGAAATTGAAGGTTGAAGTTTTGAAAATTGGGGAGAAAAGTTGTAATAAAATCATTTTGTGACTCTTCCCAAATATTAATAGAGCATGCAATAGCACAACACCAATTATCAGTTACTCCGCATAATGATAACAGGAAAAAATGATACCTAAAAGTGTCATCCATGTAACCATTCGTGCAATAGAAACAAATTGACTCAAAAATTTCTAACTACAGCCTAGGGTCCTCATGTTCAAATCCATGAAATTTAGGTAGCATGAAAAAAAATTTCTAGGTAAGAATCAGTTCCATAAATGCTACATAAATAATCAATGAGTGAGTGGATGGGATATGATAAACTAGGATTATAAGGAAAATAATCCATGTTCATGAATTTTTTTTTTTTTTTTGGTTGAAAGTAGCAGAAAGAGTAACTAAAACTACCTTAATGAATTAAACTACAAAAGTTCCCCAGCAACGGAGCCAAAAACTTGACCACCTCTAAATATTGCGTTAAGAAAACCTCCAAGTATAAGGGTGTGCGGTGTAGTTTTACATGGTGAGTCCAGGATCATATCCACAGAAAACTTTGAGATTGGACACTAGGTGTCACGCCCCGAATTTCATAACCTGAGCACGTGAATAAAAGATAAATAATACACGTTTCAACAACTTCTCTTTGTCATTCGTCAAAGCCATACACACACTCTATGGAATAATAAAAATAAAAATAAATAAAACTAAACTTTAAATTTAAATAAATGCCTTAGTCAAAGCCAACCAGGCAATAAGCTCCAAAACTAAACCCAAACAATCTCTACAAAAATAAATAAACCAACAATTTATCTTCACCCCAGAAACAGAGATTTGTTACCATCCACTAAAAATAATTTTTTTAAAGTCTTGCATAACTATGTAACAATAAATAAAACTTCTAATTTCTATCCTCAGTAGGCCCAGCACGTGACTCAATCTCATTACCTGCATCACAAACTGTAAGGGGATGAGCACTAATACCACGTGTGCTCGGAACCCTAATAATAATATAAATGCAGTAATGTCCTAATATACTACTAAGTGAAATAGTTATGCACAAGAAGCAATCTCAAACAACAAATTAAATAAATTTATCAATTTATCTTTGTTACAATTAATTGTGTTTCAGCACCACACAATACATCCAAAAAAAAAAAAAAATTTAATTTCAATGTACTGCTGTTTGGTTGTCTCGTAGAAACAAGACCCAACCAATATACATCATTCATTGATGTCTGCTTGGTTGTCCCGTAGAAACAGGACCCAACCAATATACACCATCCTTCGGTGTCTGCTTCCTAGGCCGAAGCCTTAGGAATATAATATGCCACCCTTAGGCATATGCATCGTTCGCAGGTTACTAGCCTACTGGACTCGATTACCAGCCCCGCGCGGGTTTCGGGACTCTCAACCCTTGGGTACGTATACCCGATATTTTCAGTACCCCTCAATCTAAATAAAGCATATTATTAAATTTCCTTTTTTTAATTTACTTCTAGCTTCTGTTAGCTTTCAATGCCTCACACGTTGATCGAGACCACCAAGAAAAAATTTAACGTCTTTCACGTTGTCGAGACCATCAAAAGAAAAGAAAAAAATATTATATATATGTATTGAAACACACATCAACGAAACACTATTATTATATGTATATATATAATGCATCCATAACCATATATAATTATACACGCAATAGTAGAGGTTCTGCCCCTTACCTCGACTGAAAGCGAAATTTAGCAATCTATCTTGAAGAAATACGGCAAAATCAAGAAAAGCCAGCTGTCGTTTCTACTTTTCTCTTCTTCTTCTTTCCTCCCTCTCTCTCTCTATCTCTCTCTTTAACCATTTTCCTTTACTGCCCAAGAACGCATGTTATATATATATACACGTATACCTAGACTAGCTATTAGTTGGTAGAATCCTAATGGAAAAAAGATTAGAATTCAAATTAAACTAGACTTCCAACTCCATGTACTGGGTATTAGTTGGTAGAATTCTAATGGAAAAAGGATTAGAATTCAAATCAAACTAGAATTCCAACTCCATGTACCCGCTATTAGTTGGTAGAATCCTAATGGAAAAAGGATTAGAATTCAAATTAGACTAGACTTCTAATTTCATGCATCCACAATAAAAATTGAATTTAATTTATGTCTCCAAAAATTTAAATCAATAAAAATTTTATTTTTACCAAATTAAATATTAATTAACAATTAATCAAAGCATTAAAATTCTAAGTCATCACATCCTTCCCTCCTTCAAAACAATTTTGTCCTCGAAATTTATAACACAATTTTATAGGTAAAACCTAAATGACATGCATCCACGATTATTATATAGCACTTTAATAATAAATTACCTTGATAAGTTTAAACATTTGTAAATCCATGCATATTATTCACACAAAATTATGTTTTTAGTTAAGAAAGAAGTAATTACAAAATTTGAAAGTTATGTCCTCGAATAAACAGTTAGCTCACAACTATAGCTTACAATCGGTATAAATCTAACTCACAAAGGAGAACAAAATCACAGCCTAAATGACAATAAGCATATATCACTAAATGTAAACCAGTCTTAGCACTACCCACAATCAAATTGTAAGTAGTATGCATCTATCCCACCATACACAGCAAACCAACAAAGATTGATAAGCCGCACAAAGCAACTCATATAAGCATCCAATCAAACCAACAATCTCCACACAAAATCACTATATCTAAAATAAATATTTTTTTTAACTTTGAAGAAATTTTTTTTAATTTAATTAATATATTGAAAATAAATATCCCAGATGTTACAATCTCTCCTCCTAATAAAATTTCTTCCAATACAAATAAGTTTAATACCAACCATAGAAATTTAAATCAAATTTTATATGTTACCAAGTTTCAAAACTTACTTTTAAAATTTCCATAATAAAACTTTATCATAAACATACTTACACTTCAAAAGTAACCCCAAATATACATTTCAATCTAAACACATATTCTTTAAATTTTAAGATCATCGAGAAGCATGCGCCTAATACAAATTTCTAAAATTTTCTAAATATATACTAATCTCGCATAAGTTTAAACAATGATGTCATCGAATCTTGGTATAAACTTTTTACTTCGACATATATGCAATCATAATCTCTGACTATCATTCAAACTTATATTAGATAATTATAATCATAAAGACTAATGTCCTCTGAGTTACCCGAACTCACAACAAACTTACCATTTGGGGTTTAATGTTTTCTAGATTCTTAGAAATATGATTTAGCCAAAAATACATTTCACGGCCTAGGGTCTCGGGAAGCCCCAAATAAAATTAACAATATTAAAATTCTATCTTCAACTATAATATTCAGGAAAATTATAAAGTCCACAATTCAGCACATTTCGAGATTAAAATCATAAATTACCAAAGTAACAAAATAATATTAGTTCCAAAGTACTTGAATTGACATTATCATGAAAATGACAATCGAGTTAATACTAGTAATTTTTTTTTTTTATAGATAAAATCTTTAACACGTCATTATATCCAAAATAATTATGTAAAATAACGCATAACCAAATGTTTCAATAATTTGAAGCAAAAAAATAATATATCCCTCTGAATTTTACAAATATCGACATCTAAAGCAATATTAAGCTTATAAAAATTCGTCACAATACTAAATATTGAACTCTTAGTCAGAAATTGAACCAAATATTTAAAATTGTGATAACCTACAAAATTTTCAATCTTCTCTAAACAAAACTTTTAAATAACGAATATAATAATTCAAATAGTTAACACCAGTTCTCTCGAATCAAATGATAAGCATACAATTATTTATACCACACAATTTAAAGTACACTCAAGATGAAAAAGATAAAATTTTAACAATTCTCACATACCTTAATTTAAATAACAAATAGTTAACCGAACATACAGAATTCATAATCCACGAATTTTTTTTTTTATACTCCAATAAATAAAATCTAGTAATATTCAATTTATCATATCATAACAAAAAAAAAATAATTAAATCAATTAAATCCAATCTAACTAAAATATCACAGACATTCAACTAAATAATAATCCAACTGAACAAACTAAAATTTATAGTTCTCATAGGATAGCATGCATTAAAATTAGTTAACTACCGAGTACTAAATTTCTCATATCCTAGTGGCCAAGGGAATAGATATGATAACTTCAATCCTTTAAAGTGGAATGAAGAAATCAAGTATAATATGCAATCTTCCAATAACAAATTTATTATTATTAAATCTCACATTAAGGTTTCCACAACGGTTGTCATTCATTGAAATCCATTCTAGTCCAAACAATTAATTTATCAGCCCTATTTATCCAACATCAAATTTAATTTAACTTATGAAGTAAACTAGTCATATCGCACAAGTATAAGAGAATATTAGTATATCAAAATAATAGATTGTCACAACTTTAAAGTAATTCCAATACATATATACCAAAAAAATAAAATAAAAGGCGATTTAAGTCATCATACAAATATCATATCTCATGATTATCAATATATACATGTTAAAACAATACAATTCAACTTCCACCCATGACTATCTTATATTCGAATCTCAATTTCAAAAATACCATTGTCACACCAATTTTACATCAAATCAAGTTCATATTTTCTTCAAAAATCTTTCAGATATCTAAAATGAACTAATTTTACAGTGCCAGTTTCTTCTTTATTTATTTAATAAAAATTCAAATCAAAAGTTAAAATAAATGTCAAAACAAAATTCATCAAAAACACCACTTACATTCTTACTCAAATCACTAATTTCACAACCACCTGACAAACTAAGCTTTTTTTTTTCTTTTTTTTTTCACTATGACAATTTACTAAAACCATATGAGATTAAACTAAATCACGTAACACTTACTCATAACGATATTATCAATTACTTTAAACTAAACTCCTACAAATTTAAATTCGATGCACGCAACAACATAATTTTTTTTTTTTTTTTTACAAACTCAAGTTCTTAAGTAAGTGTATTTATCATATTATACCATCATTAATTAACAGAAGATAACATCCAAACATACTAGTCGGTACATAGATTTTTTTTTTTTAACATAACTCCAAATATATATATATTTTTAAGGTCTCATAGTTTTAAAAACTAGAATTCAATGATAACATATTATATGTTTTGCAGTTTTAAAAATCAAACGTCAAGAGAACCAAATACAGTGCTAAAAAGAATCCCAAAAATATGTCCAGATAACTATTTATATAAATATAAATTTTTAACTAAAACTAATATTTGCAAGCATTCAATTATAAAATTTGACAATATCACATATTTCAATCAAAGCAATCATAGATAAACTCCTAAATAAATAAGGGAATGATAGTTGTCTACTAAAAATATATCAAACCGTTACAAAATATATTGTAACATGACCCAAATAATATATTTAAACGTTTACAACTTTGAAAGCCCCCTTTTTTTTTCAAAAAAAATATTTTATTTTTCTTTAACATTTTATCAAAAACCAAACAATTCGCAACCCCAGAACAAAGAACAACACTATACTTATACTTTTATATACTTAAAATCATCAAGTCAAACTCAAGCAAGGAAATCCAATTCTATGATTGCATTTACTTAACTCCAAAAGTATTATCAAAATATTCATGCATTTAAAATTTATCGTTTATTGGCCATAAATGATCTAAATAGAAGAATGCATGTGTTGATATTTAAATGATATCCACATTTATAAAAAAAAAAAAAAAAAAAAAACAAGGAGTGGCACATTATTCTACCTCAAGATTCAAATACTAGTAGGCTCATATAATTTTTCTATTTTTTTTCAAGACGGACGATTTAAAAAAAAAATTAAATATCTAACCAACTACACCTCAAGTCATTATAAACTAAAGATCACCATTCATTCAGAAAAAAAAATTCTAACAAATCTGTCAGCCACACCGATTTACGCAACTCTCCTATAATCACCATTACTGGATACTACAGTATACAAATAAAAATTTCATATTAGTTTTCTATACTAACTACTAGTGAGCAACATAGCTAGTTAAAATAACAATTGTTGCTCATAAGATAATTTTCTAGTATCACTACCCACGGTCAAAAGACATCTTATAAAATATTTAAGCCTCTTATATAACCACATAACACTCCAAATCAAAGTGCCCACAGCCCCTAGGTATTCTAAACCTATGCTCTGATACCAAGTTGTCACGCCCCGAATTTCATAACCTGAGCACGTGAATAAAAGATAAATAATACATGTTTCAACAACTTCTCTTTGTCATTCGTCAAAGCCATACACACACTCTATGGAACAATAAAAATAAAAATAAATAAAACTAAACTTTAAATTTAAATAAATGCCTTAGTCAAAGCCAACTAAGCAATAAGCTCCAAAACTAAACCCAAACAATCTCTACAAAAATAAATAAATCAACAATTTATCTTCACCCCAGAAACAGAGATTTGTTACCATCCACTAAAAATAATTTTTTTAAAGTCTTACATAACTATGTAACAATAAATAAAACTTCTAATTTCTATCCTCAGTAGGCCCAGCACGTGACTCAATCTCATTACCTGCATCACAAACTGTAAGGGGATGAGCACTAATACCACCTGTGCTCGGAACCCTAATAATAATATAAATGCAGTAATGTCCTAACATACTACTAAGTGAAATAGTTATGCACAAGAAGCAATCTCAAACAACAAATTATATAAATTTATCAATTTATCTTTGTTACAATTAATTGTGTTTCAGCACCACACAATACATCCAAAAAAAAATAATTTAATTTCAATGTACTGCTGTTTGGTTGTCTCGTAGAAACAAGACCCAACCAATATACATCATTCATTGATGTCTGCTTGGTTGTCCCGTAGAAACAGGACCCAACCAATATACACCATCCTTCGGTGTCTGCTTCCTAGGCCGAAGCCTTAGGAATATAATATGCCACCCTTAGGCATCTGCATCGTTCGCAGGTTACTAGCCTACTGGACTCGATTACCACCCCCGCGCGGGTTTCGGGACTCTCAACCCTTGGGTACGTATACCCGATATTTTCAGTACCCCTCAATCCAAATAAAACATATTATTAAATTTTCTTTTTTTAATTTACTTCTAGCTTCTGTTAGCTTTCAATGCCTCACACGTTGATCGAGACCACCAAGAAAAAATTTAACGTCTTTCACGTTGTCGAGACCATCAAAAGAAAAGAAAAAAATATTATATATATGTATTGAAACACACATCAACGAAACACTATTATTATATGTATATATATAATTCATCCATAACCATATATAATTATACACGCAATAGTAGAGGTTCTGCCCCTTACCTCGACTGAAAGCGAAATTTAGCAATCTATCTTTAAGAAATACGGCAAAATCAAGAAAAGCCAGCTGTCGTTTCTACTTTTCTCTTCTTCTTCTTCTTTCCTCCCTCTCTCTCTCTATCTCTCTCTTTAACCATTTTCCTTTACTGCCCAAGAACGCATGTTATATATATATATACACGTATACCTAGACTAGCTATTAGTTGGTAGAATCCTAATGGAAAAAAGATTAGAATTCAAATTAAACTAGACTTCCAACTCCATGTACTGGGTATTAGTTGGTAGAATTCTAATGGAAAAAGGATTAGAATTCAAATCAAACTAGAATTCCAACTCCATGTACCCGCTATTAGTTGGTAGAATCCTAATGGAAAAAGGATTAGAATTCAAATTAGACTAGACTTCTAATTTCATCCATCCACAATAAAAATTGAATTTAATTTATGTCTCCAAAAATTTAAATCAATAAAAATTTTATTTTTACCAAATTAAATATTAATTAACAATTAATCAAAGCATTAAAATTCTGAGTCATCACACTAGGATTTCTAAGTTCTTCTGCCTACTAGTCTCATTTTAAAAATTGGAAAAGAAAATTGGTTTTGGGTTTTGAAAAGTTTTGATTTACTAACTATTAAATAAATAAACTAAATTGCAACAATTGAATTAAACTAAAATGAAAGTAGTAATACTATGCATTTAAGATAATTTAAGATCTTGATTTAACCTATAAATCTGGGTGAATTCCTTATTCTCTAATTAGATGCATTTTCTTATCTCAGTTTACAACTCACGTATAGGAAAAGTAAATTGGAAGATATCATCGTTAAAATAATTATACCAAAGTACAGTTTTAAAATTACTTTTAGGATAAGAAAATTGGAAGGATATTCAATAAGTTTGCCTTTGGTCCAAATCTCCTTTTGTTTATTTCAAAATATGAAGAAAATTTTAATCAAGTAACATCATCAGGGATTTCAACGAATTATGATCAAGGTTACAAGTTTTCAAAAGTTTTTGAAAAGAAAAAAAAAAAGATTCAGAAAAAGGAACCCTAGCATACAAGTTTTACGTTGCATACAAGAATTCAATCACATCCAATCATCAAATAAGGATCTACCCATCGTTGATGGGCTGAATGAAGAATAAAAATCTAATCGAGCATGGAGGAAATAATAAAATAGCAAATAAAAAGATATACAAAAAAAAAAATAAATTTCATTGGATAAAATGAAATGTGTACTGTTCTTTGCAATGAATTAAACTTGAATCTGAAAGCAATCAATCCAAAGCTCTCCCAAGAAAAAAAAAAAAACTGAAGTAAAAGCTCTCTACAATAACCTATTATAATGAAAAACTAATTTGAAAGGTATAGAAGAAAAAACCCTAATCTAATCTGGTAGAATGTGTATGCAGATGTCCCCCCAAACGGCTGTATAAGTTTCATATATATAGTGGAAATAAAAAATTCTAAAAACAAAATTCATCTACACTAATCAACCTACTATGGTCCGGACCACCCGTGGGGATGTCCAGACCACAGTGTCCATCTTCACATTGTGTTTTGCTTCTGATAGCTTTATGTCCTTAACTTCCAATGCAATTTTGACCTTGAAGATGATAGATTCATGCTTTAGCTAAAACACAAAAGTTAAAGCCCTTCGAGTCTTTTTTCCAACCCAAAATGAATTAGATCAATCGGAGTTGTGAACAAAAAGTTATGGTTATAAAACTAACAATGTGTCAAGTTAAAACTTCAACTGCACACCATTTCAAATATTTTGAATTTCAAACCATTTCCTTCTTCTTAGCTACCATGGTAACTGATCTTATTCCATGGGATGGCTCTTGGGATGTTGACAAAGTCTTGAAAGTCATTGGACATGTCAGCATTTTTGCCTTCAAGCTGTTTTCTCCATGCATGCCAAGTGTTCAACAAAATCCCCAAAAAGACACCAAAGCCTATTGCACTTCCTTTCTCCAACATGCTTTGCCTCCTCCTCACATGCACTCTTAGTGCTATTTCGGGTAAAAACACCAAATTATATCACCTGAAATATATAAGCAACAAGAATATATAGAAATGAGATAATTAAGCTAACATCTTGCCAATAACAAGTAGAATTGCATAATTAGCATGCTTAATAGATATAAAATTGTGTAATAATGCATAATAATCACCATCCTAACACTACTACAAAAATGGATAAATATTACAGCTTTTAGGCGTAATGTTTCACTTTCAATCTTGGTCACAAAAGCTTGATTGATCCAAGTTAGATTGTAAGTTGTTTATTTTCGATTACAGTTTACAACCATGATCGAAAACTTACAACAATCACACACTAAAAGTATGATATTTTATGTAAAAACTGAGATGAAAAGAAATTTCACATGATCCTTTATAATTTTGATCTCACTTCATTTGAAAAACTTTGCTCAAATATAGACAAATGATCACGCTGAAAAAATTAGTTAATTTTAAAAAAAATAAAAATTTACATGGCAACTTGCTATCATGTCATCATGACATCATGTAATGCCTTGTCATCCTGGGAACCTTATACATTTGATATTTTTTGTTGTTGTTGAGAATTGAATTCGTGCCACTCCTATGGAAGTTAATGTGCTTGACTGCTAGTCCAAGCTATCATTTATATATACATTTTACATATTAATATATATAAACAATTTTTTACCACTTTTGGGATTGCAATAAGTAATAAAATTATATTATTTTAATTTAATTGTTTTATGTTTTTTACAATAATTTACTATCACTTTTGTCAACCAAATAGTAGCTAAAAGTTACACTTTTCCGATCAATTAGTTGCGAAAAATGATAAAAAAATTTACTTTTATGTTTTTTGTAATAATTTGAAATCATAACTAATATATAGAACCATACGACTTAATAAATAATTTATGAATATCAATCATATTTAATTAAAAATAATCTTAAATCTTTTTCTTATTTTCCTTGAATCCTTGTATATAACATAAATTTAATCATGACCCATTGTTTATAATATATTTTTTTCTTTCTGTATTATATTTTTAAAAGTAGTTCGGTTGCATTTAGTTTTAGTTTTGGCAAATTATTGTTCAAAATAAAATTTTTGAAAACTATTTTAAGAATTTGATTTGTAATACTAAAAATATTTTCAATTATTATATTCAAAAAATAGTTCTAAAAAGACAAAAAAATGAAAATTCTTATTATTTTTATTTCTAAATTTTATCACTTTGAACAAAATATAAAGTAATGTCACTTTTAATATAATTTATATTAAAGATACACGAAGTATTTATTAGATATTAAGTATTTAATATTTACGTGGTTATAAGCCATACAAACTATGAAGGCTGCTCCTATGTTTTCACTGAAAAAAATAACGGTTAAACATTTAGCATTATTTAAATTTGATTCAATAAATTTAGTTTTAGCGTTAATCTAAAAAAATTTTTTTTATTGATCTATGATAGTAGGTTTTATAGAATATTAAATTAATTAAAATTAATAAATAAATGTTACAACAAAATTTATGAAATCTAATTGAAATTATATAATGTGATAAACAAAGTTATTTGACAGAGATATAGAGGAAAAAAAAATAATATTGGCTTTCATTCTCTTATCTCTCTTTTTTTAAATATGATTGTTCTCACTTTTTTTATCTTGGTTTTTTCTAGAAATGTTTTCACTGATCTTTTATCTCGGTTTTTTAAGAGATGGTTTTTACTGATCTTTTATCTCAATTTTTTTTAGAGATGGTTTCTACTGATCTTTTATCTTGTTTTAAATACAGTTACGGTTTTAACAAAACTAAGATAAAAAGTATTAAAAGTAATTTTTTTTATCTCAGTTTTTTAATTAGACTAAGATAAAAAGTTTAGCTCACAAAATTTTTTCATATTTTTTCTAAAACCGTGATCTTTATAAATCTCCTAATGTGATGTTTATCAATTATCGTATTAATATAATGAATAGTGACCGCGTGTTGAATGCGCGTCTAAATTAACCCCCAAGTGCAAGGGTGTGCAGTGTAGCTTTAAGTCGATAAGTCCGAGGTCGAATCCACAGGGAACCTAAAGGTTTAGTTTCTAAGTTATCAAGAATGTTCTAAATTTAAACACAAGAAAAGTTCATGGTTTACCTAACTAAATTTGAAAGTTTTGCAGATATAAAACTTAACTAAAACAAAACAAGAATTAACTCAAGAAAGTTTCCAAATAGAAGTTGTTAAGTGATTTACCTAATTTTAAAAATACCTAAAGATGAATTCAAGAATTCAAGAAAATTATCTAACCTAATCAAGATTTCAAGAAAAGACCGCAAGAAATTCAAAGCAAGGATTAATGCAAATTAAAGTTTCAAGATTAAAAGGGTTCTTGATCCAACTTCACAATTCTGGGTAATTCATCACTTCACTAAGGGATGTGTGCAAACTACACAGTTCATGTACAAGGATCTATAGACTGGAAAGATATTATCGTTCAGGTTTAGAAAATACCCATACATAGTTTTAAAGTCACGTTTCATGATGGATAATAAAATTGGAAAGATTTTCTAAGAAAACGGTTGGGTTCAAATCTGAAATAGGATTTATTCAAAAATTATTAGGAAAGTTATAATCAAAAGTTTTTATCAGTGATTTCAGAGAATATGATCAAAAACTTCTGTTTTCAAAGGTTTTTCAAACAAACAAACTCAGATTTGCTTTTGAAATCAAATTTAATTTGCTCAAAATTGTAATCCAATTTTTACCCGAAACATTTACCAGTGATTACAAATAATGTAGTCAAAGGTTTTCGTTTTCAAAAGTATTTGAAGCAAGATAAAACTGAATCAAAGATCGTAGATCACCACGTATAAGTTTTTACAAACAATGCGAAGGATCTACGTACATCTCTTAGTTCAGAATGAATCCCCCTTCCTTGATTTGTTGAATCAAGAACTAGGGTCTTACACTAGTTCCATACTAAAAATAAAGCACATGTTTAAACAATCATGCAAGCAATAAAAAAATACGAAGAAAGAATAAAAATAAGATTCTGGAAAACTTATATTAATTTAAAGAAACTGTGTACCGTACTTCGAATGACAAAAAGAATAGCGAAAGACAATGCATGCTGAAACAAAGCCAAAGAAAGCTAGTCCCAACTTGAAAAACATCTTCAAAAATCAATAAATACTCACTCTAAAACCCTAGAAAACTCTCAAGAATGTGGGGAAGAAGATGCCCCAGACAGCTGATAATTCAATATTTATATACAATCTTTGAAAACCCTAAAAATGAAATAAAATAATTTGCCCGTGTGTCTAGGTGTCCGGACACCCTAATGGGGTGTCCGGACCACAGTATGCTCCAGCTCATTTTTTCTTTAACTCTGCTTGCTATGGTCCTGAAGGTGTCCGGACACCCTCTTCCTGCACTTGTATTCTGAACTATTCCTCATATTTTCATCATCTTCGGGACTCCCACTTGTGCTTATTGAATCATTTTCACTACAATTAAGAAAAATAAACCAAATTAGTGTAAACCATAATAAAATGCATAAATAAATTACTAAAATGCATAGTTTATGTCAAATTGGAGGTTTTGTGATTACACTTTTCAAGTGTAATCAAATAATTCAACATAATTTGGCTTAACTTATCAAACCATAAATTATATGTTTTCCACAATTATGTAAGTTAGTGAAGTCCCACGAGACATATGGAAAGGTTTTATTTCGATTGCTTTTTTGTGGTGCAAGACTATTTTTTATAGAGTAAATTGGAGTCCACAGGAGTTACGACTGAAAAATAGTTATGACATATGTAGGTGCGAATAAATTGTCCGATTAATGACGAGCGGACCTAGAATGAAATTCTTATTTCTACTTGTGATTTTCATTGATTTTTTGGTTTTTGAAAAATTATGTCATTTCTGATTCTGCATACCATAAAAAATTATATTATTCGCTCCCTTGGAGTGATCAATCTCGTATTTTGTTGGAATGAACTTGTATTAATTTTTTAAATGGATGAACTTATATTTTCATTTTGTCAAAAAACAAAAGATAGAAAGGGAAATATATGCAAGGAAACAGTACGCGCAGTTTTATATTTAAAATCGAAGCTAATGGCTAAATTTTAGTGCTAAATTTGCTTATTAGGTTTCTATTTCAGTGACGTCTATTTCTCGGCTAACACAGTCACATGTGCATGCAGGTTGCTTTTAAAATTTTAATTTTTTTTTATATCGTCGGGTAAAAGGCCCTAAGGTTCATGTAGAGAATTTCATTTTCTGTATGGCAAAATCAAAAAGTGAGATTGAGAGAAAATCTATTGGGTTACATTAATTCACAAAGGTCACATGAAATGTACATTTAAGAATCATTAAAGTCCTCGTAGGATCGGTTACACATCTTTATCCAACTATATAAACCTTGCACATAGCACCCTGTGAACCCAGGCCAATTCCAATTTACTAATTCAAACACAAGGCCTATCTTCATCAAAAGAAAAGTAACGTCTATCGGCTGGCTGTACGAAACTAGATGGCTGAAAAGTTCATTGGCATGCTCTCACTCCTCGTTGCCGGTGGCATGGCGCATGCTAGACTAGACGTGTACAACCACCCAGTTAACCAAACACTAGCATCGGACAAATTGAGTGCTTTTACCAGTGATCCGAAGCATCTGTGGTACAAGCAAACGTTGCCTGCAGAGGCTTATTCAGGATTCTTTGATTTCTTGACCGCTTGTCTCGATCGTTTAGGTCAAAAGGAATGCGTACACCAGTTTTTAATAAAATGGTTGGAATAAAAAAAATCTAAAAAATTTTAACTGCAATTGTAAGATTAAGGAAATAGGGCATAGTTGCATTATGGGATTCGCAGGGCTTACTGGTCATTTTAAAAAGTTCGAGGGTACTGCTCATCATATTTACGCCCTAGCTAGCGAACTGTATTTTACATCTGAGAAGCTAACGAGTTGCCCTACATCCAAACCTGCTCCGACCAAGCCCTAAGTCTATATGCTTACAAATGTTACTGTATTAGATTATCTAAGATGGTGTCTAATGTATATCGATTTGATCTTACATCCAAGTTTAAGATGTTTATCATATTTGTTTCTCAAATAATTAGTGCGGTTTATTACAATACTGAGCACAATTATAAAGATAATTCCATACTAATCTTTATTACAATGCATCCAAGCAATATTGATTGTCGCAAATGTTAATATTTCACTTTTATTTCGTAATGGTTTCTCATTTATATGGTATCAAATTTACTTGTGAGCATTTTTTTGTGTGTTGTCTTCACCAATTAAGAAAATCTTCGTTTAAGAAAATTTGATGGTTTACACTATCTAGTGGTCCTGCACATTAATTGTGTCAGGAAATGTTAGCTAGTGAACTTTATTGAGGAGATAACCGATATTCTATAACTTTCATTAGCGGTTTAGTGGACAAAGTCTATTGAGACACATTTTTGGTGAAATTTTCAGAAGAAATCCATGTCGATGTTTAATTATAGTTGAAACGACATGATAATTGGGCATTATTGCATCTTCACATTGGTTTGGATTGTGGGATATTTGAGTCATTATTACATGATGACACTGGTTCGTAATATGGGTCAGTTGAGCAATTGTTTCTTTTCTTTTTTTTAATTTTTTTCTCCCAATCATAAGCTTTTTATGAACAGGCCAACAAAATAATTTTTGGTCAATGATGACACCTCATTGTTTTGCCTTGCCACGCTCTACAACATAGGTCCTAATGGATATTAATAAAATCAGGCCATGTGATGTAGCAAACTCTTTTGTATGAAATTTAATCTGATCTCTATTGTTTTAGTGTGCATATAGTTTTCCTTTCAAAACTCTTAAAAGTGTTCAATGTTTTTTTTCTTCTAAAATGAATAAAGAAAGATAAAGAAAGGCTATAGAGAAAAAAAATTTGTTACAGTTCACTAGCTCTTCCAATCCAAATATTGTCCCTACGAAATATAAACTCTGGGATTATACACTTAAATTTAAATTCTGAGATGAAGATGTAAATTACTGTAACAAAATAATTTTCCTAAACGTAAAAAAACTGAATTGCAATCTATGAAATCTTAAAAAAATTGGTTGTCTAATAATTCTTCTATTAAAAGTTTGTAAGAAATAATGCAGCATGAATATGAATTTAGAACATCTATTTTATGATCTTATTATGTAGAAGCTTACCTATTTGAGCCATTTTTGGTTGTAAATTGCCTCTTGAGATGACGAACAAACAATGGCTATTAGGTTTAGGTCTTCCTCTCCTTCTTCAGGAACAAATATGACGGCAATCTATGGGTCAAGCAATCTGAAAACCCTTGAGTGGAGAGGAGACCTCATATATACATATTCCAATGGACCCTCCGATAAAGAGGCCATTACACCCAATAGGTTCACACTTACTGTCCATCCACAATTATTTTATAATACGTGTGCATGACCCACAAAATGATCACAACAACAGCCTATTTTCAATGTCTCATGTTCATACCAATTCAGCCCATTTTAATGAAACAAAGGAGACAATTAATGGAAGCTCAATATAAAAAATTCTAACATTCTCCAACTTGAGCAAACATTAATTGTAGTGCAATGTTTTTAAAAAAAATATTGTATAAAATGACTCTCAGGATGATACCAAAAAAAAAAAACTTTATGTGGCCACTTAAAAACAAAATAAGGTCATAAGACAAACCACCTTAAACAAGTCCGGTCCAACAAAGTTATTAACATTGAACCAAGGTAATCACTATACTTTATGTGTATAATGCTACTCATGATTACAAATGTCAAATAACTCCATCAACATGGATTCAATTGTGATAGTGTGGCATGAAAATAGCTTTCTAAAAGTGATCATATCAAATGCTATTTTCATCATCAGTCCTCAAAATGAATTCTCTTTATCAACATGAGAATTCCATGGGCTTCAAATATAAGCCAGTATGTCTTTAGCAAAATATCTCGAGATTCCATATGGTGCCATTAATAAGACATACACTGAAGAAACCATATGCTTAAGATAGACACCAAATCTTAAGCGATCATAATATACATGAACATTTTCATTGTTACAATAAACTAACAAATAGCAATTGATGATCATTAACATGACATTATTGATAAATATAATTGAAATAAATGTCAACAGAATCCATAAAATCCCAATAAATGAGAGTCAATATATGTAAAGAAGAAACTCCCATTAACCAAGCACATCAAAAGACCTAATAATCCCCATGTTATCAACATGTTTTCTAAAAGTCGTCGGTCTTATTACCTCGGTTAAGGGATCAGCTATCATCTCTTCTATGTTAATGTGCTCAATGATGATATCATCTTTCTTTACTAAATCTCTAACACTAAGATACTTGATCTCTATGTGTTTAGACCCATTAAAGCTCTTATCATTCTTTGAAACGAAAACAGTAGCACTATTATCATAAAAAACTCTCAATGGTCTAGAAATAAAGTCTTCTACCTTAAGCTTTAAAATAAAATTACTAGCCAAACTACCTGCATTGTAGCCCCATAACATGCAACAAACTTAGCATGCATAGTTGAGGATGCCATATGAGTTTGTTTTACATTCTTCTAAGAAATGGCTCCTCCAGCTAACATAAAGATATACCGTAAAGTAGACTTCAAATCATCCACTCATCTAGCAAAATATAGATCTGAATAACCAACTACCTCAAGGTCACCAACCTTCCTATACACAAGCATGTAATCTTTTGTCTTCTGCAAATACCTCATAACTTTCTTGGCTGCCACCCAATGCTCAACACCAGGGTTTACGAGATATTTGCCAAGAGCACTCACAATAAAAGCTATGTCAGGTTTAGTGCATACTTAAGCATACATCAAACTGCCAACTGCACTTGCATAAGGAACGTTACTCATCTAATCCCTCTCAAGGTCATTTTTAGGACATCCACTTTTGTTAAACTTATCACCTTTTACAATAGGCACATGCCTAGGTCTGCAATTCTACATATTAAATCTTTGAAGTACACGAGTTATGCATGCCTTTTGAGAAAGTCCCAATAAACCACGAGACTGATCACAATGAATCTTAATACCCGAAACGAAAGATGCCTCACAAGGTCTTTCATGTCAAAAGTGTTAGACATTAGTGACTTGGTATCATGTAAAAGCTTCACATCACTACTCGCCAACAGAATGTCATCGGCATAAAGAATAAGAAATATAAACTTGCTCCCACTGACCTTAAGATATATGCACTGATCTACCTTGTTCTCAACAAACCCTAGGGAAATGACGTCTTCATCAAATTTCAAGCACCACTAAGAAGAAGCTTTCTTTAAACCATAAATAGATTTCTCTGGTTTTGGGTATTATAGGTTGGTTTGATTTGACTGAAATCAGAGGGTAAATAATTGAGAGCCTTGTGAACAATGAAGTCATCAAAAATTCAAACTTCAAGACCTTTAAGTTTGGACTGGATAAAGACGAGTTTGAGCATGTATTCCCTGACTGCAGACTGACTATCATACTTTATACTTGTAAGCTCACTCATCAGAGATCTAGCCTCAGCCTTACTGGATACATGGTATCTAGCTTCCACAACATCAAAGAACTCCCTGGCATTGCTAATCTCAGGTAAGCCACTTATAAGGTGCTCAGAAATAACTATCAAAAAAAAAAAAAAAAGGTGCTCAGAAATAGATCTCTTAATAGCAATGAGACTTAAACGATTTGATCTATCCCACTTGGCATAGTACTCCTTCTCATTAACAATATTGCTAGTAGTAGGCTTAGGTGGTTCTTTCTCTCTCAGTGCCAAATCAATGTCAGCTACACCCAGAGCAAACTCAATATCTTGCTTTCACTTCTTATAATTAGAACTAGTCAAAAGCTCAATAGTGGTATTGCTACTATTAACTGCAAAAAAGACTGTAGGAGTAACCAAATATTAATAAATCATAAATTAGCCAATAAACTTAAAATAAATATGCTTTGACAACATAAGCATTATCCAAGAGAATCCAATGGCATCATTACACTCTCTCCTTTGGGCAGAGAGTGCAACATGCTATAGGACCTCCATCCATGAAGCTACCAAATGAAAGCACCCAAGTTTTCAAAAGTAGTCCCCTTTGGGTAGACTAACCTTTTTAGACTCAAATGTTTTCTAACCAAATGCTCCATACTATCTCTCTACATTTGTCACGTCCCAAATTTTCATAACCGAATACCCGAGGGTGACTTGGGATTATCTATTGGGTATAAAAATAAGATGACAACAATACGCCGTCACACCCTAAATTTTTCCTCCAAACTAGGGTTGACTTGCAATAAAAATTTAACGTATTCAAAATCCCTAGTTTATCCTAACCAATATTTATAAGTCATTAGACTGAATCATTTGATGGGATTCAACTATAGGGCATAAAATAAAAAAAATAGAGAGTAGTATTACAGAGCCATCTAAGCGTCCAAACCATGTGATTAACATTACATATCAAATAAAGTAACTAGGTCTAAATTTAATGATTATAATCATCCAATAATTATTATTACAGACCACAATAATAAATAAAGTCTTCCAGCACTGTGCAGGATAGAAAAAAAATAGATAACTCTTCTGATGGAATATTTAAGAGAAATTAATCTTTTTCCAGCACATCTTCAGTATCCCTGTGCTTAATGTCCTGAAAAAAAATATTCTCACAATAGGTGAGCTACTAAAGCCCAGTAATCAGAATCTCCTAGGTGCCTATATGCAGTGGTTGTAATGCTACACTGTATTAGGTGACCCACTACAGTGAATGTGATTAGGTGGCATACTATTTATGCAACAATTAATTCAATAAATTTCAACTAAATAATGTAAATTATACTTACAACGGTTCAATGAAAACATCACTGTAACTACTGTTTTACTTACATGTAGAAATAGTTAAATGTTGATGTGTGTACCATAATGAAATCTGTGTCGCAGTGGTAAGAATCTTAGATTCAGATTTTTAAGGTCTCGGGATCAAACCCCGTAGCGATACAGGTTTCATATATATATATATATATATTTTATAAAATATTCATCAAGAGGAATTAAATATAATTAAATAATTCTAACACATCATTCATACATAAGTAAGAAAGGTTGCCAGTCATAATAAAATTTGGTAAAGGAGTTTAATCTAAATCCTCCTAGAATAATCGTACTCCTATCCTCCTCTACCTCTAGCCATGGGAACTAGTGACTTTACGGGCTTAGCATTCAATGCATTCTGACGGTGTCACCCACCAAAAACCTAGCCGTCGTGACCGGCTACTTGACTGGCCAGGTCAGAAGGGAGCATCTCCCAAATAAAATGCATATGTTCTCATCTCCATCTAAAAGGTCATTTCTACCCACCCATCACCCCCATTGCCAAAAAAATAACTTTAGCACTGAGTGCCTTAATTTATTTTCACCCCTTGGCATTCTAATGTTATCTTATATAGCAATCAGACATTTTTAATAACAACCAGCAATGTTCTTGGGTGATGAATCCGAAGTGGGATTATTTAGTCACATACAGTATACTTTAAGTATTTTATCTCAATTCAAAATTTAATAATAATTCACAATGAATTAAAGATTAAACATAATCACCAACATTATTGTCACAAAGCTAGGTAGCACATGTAAATTAACAAGTAGCAAGTAACAAGAAAAATTTAGAATTTGAATTAGTATTTTAGTTAATTCTTTGACAAGTTTTCCGTACTAGCCTTGATAAGAATAAAATTATTTCTAATGGTATATTAATTAAGCTAAGGTTGGTAGCTTAGTGGGCGGGCGACCCTAATTGCGGTTTGAAGTTACGAGTTCGAACCTCATTGGCTGCGATCTCGATTTTTGCCTCTTTTTCCTTTTTATTTTATTATTTTATGGAATATAAAGATAGTAAATAGCTCTTTGGACTTATATTTAATTTTAGAAAAATTTATAAGTTTTATTTTATTTGAATAAATTTCCAATCATCATCTTATTTATAACCAAACCCTTATCATAGGTTTTCGGCTTCAAGATATCCACAAATATCCATAAAATTATTCCAATATTTATGAAGGTATTAAATAAGTTTCATTAAAATCACTTAATCATTAAAATATAGTTATCTAACTTGCTAGGTAGACAAAACAATGCCTAAAAGAATCAATTTAAAATAATTCAAATTTATTTAAGGAAGACCAATTGAGGAAAGAATAAGTCCATTGTCTCATTTGAGCATTTTTATCAAATACTTGGTTCTACTTAGCCATTTTAATTTGAATAAGTCATCTAACTATCTATGATGAAATTGATTGTCTAAATCAGTTATCATAAATAAATGATACATAATATCCAGTTTAAAAATAATTTCATATCAATTGGAAAATAACCAACTAGCATCAACTTAACAGTTCACTTCAGTATTATATCAAATAGTATAAGTGTTTTACTATATCAAGCCTTGTGAATAAATTTACACATCAATAGAATTTATTAACATGACAATAATTAATAGAAGAAAATTGAAAATTTAAATAAATCTCTAAGCATAATATTCTAAAAAAAATCCAAACAAGCATCAATTAAAGGTTAAGCAGAGACAGCAGCTTAAAAGAAAATTCATATAAAATAGAGTAGAACTCCAATAACTATAAACTTTATATCTGTAGAAACTAGACTTTAAAGCCTACAATTTTCATGTTTTACACTTTTAAAAATTCTAAGGTCTAAAAATTTGCAAAAACAGCCTTGAATTCAGTTTGTTCAGAAGATACAGTTTTACACGTGCTCAGTATTTTGGGCATAACTTTTGACTCACAAATCAGATTGACGCAAATCTTTTGAGTTGGAAAGAAAACATAAAGGGCTACAACTTTTATGTTTTAGCCGAAGCCTAATTTTACCGTTTTAGGGGTCGAAAATATATCAGAAGCTACAAACAAATAGCTGTTAGCATGCTGGATTACATCAGTCAAAGTTTTGGTTTCCCTACCCCCAATATGCGGGTATTATTTTTTTATCACAATCAAGTTTCATACTTTAAACCCAGAAAATGCATCAAATACATTTTAGGAGGTTCGTCATCCTACCTCAATGAAGATATTGGTGACCAAGCCTGAAAAGAAAAAAGGAGTTGAGATTTGAACACCATCCAATTGGAAAATTTCAAGCCTTTCTTCTTCCTCCAAACAACACCAAATGTCCAACCACACTTGATAAAAATATATTTTTTTTCTCTTATTTTTTTTTCTCTTTGAAGGAACGCAATTTATAAGAATCATGGGAGTGTAGAGAAAGTTATCGGTGGAGAAAATAACCTCCACTTCACATGCTTCAAAACAACTAAGGTAAGATTATGCATATACAATAGGTAGCATGATCTAAGAATCATGCTTGCTTTTTGACTATCTAACCATATAATTTAAGAAATGTATTGGAAGATGGATGGAGATGGGTGGCATGATCCGAGAATCATGCTAACTTTTTGACTAATTAAACAAATTATTTAAAAGATGCTCTAAGCCTTTAAATCATGCTTGCTAAATAATTTGAAAGAGTTGCTTTAAAGTCATCAATGTAAGGTCTTCTTTTTAACTAATTAGCCACCTAATTTGAGAGATTGTGAGAGATGTATGGAAGATGGAAAATAAAGTTGCCGGGAAATAATTTAAAGCTACTATTCATGAGTCAACTCGGTGAGTGATAAAGTGAGTTGAAGTGAGTTGAGTTGAGTCAAAGAAAGGGTTGACCCATGTGTTAATTGGCTTGGGTTAAACCAATTAGGTAATTGGGCTAGGAATTGTTTAGATAAAAGTTTAGAAATTTTACATTAAACTCCCACATAGAGTGGAATTAAATCCGAAAATCTTTCCAACTAATTTTATCATTCCAAAAATTTTCAAGTCCTTAATTTTCTAGATTTTTACTATAATAAATATCAGCACCACACTTAAGCAAATTAATTAAGAGAAAAGAAAAAAAATTCAGGTTGTTACAACATTAAAACACACAATGACCCCCTTTGGGTAGGTAATTGTATGCAATAATGTCCAAGAAAATACCGTAACAAAAGAAGAAAACCTAGATCTCAATAAGTGTACCACTTTGGTAGTAAACACCTAAGTCAGCCCAAATTTTCAACATCAATATTAATTAATAATGTAAATTGCCCAAATCAACATTATGCATACTTTAAAACATCATGTATGCATATGATCCCAAACAAAATAGGTATGAGTCAAAATGTACCTTTCAAGATCACAAATATATCAATGGTTGTCCCATTCTCAAATTAAATAGGTATAGTTAGTGGAAACCTAACTTAGTCTTCGTAATTATGTTTAATAACTTAATACTTAAAGTTATAAATTTTAGGAATGAAATTAGGAAGACTAAATAAAAATTTCCAATATATTAGAGAAATAATGTAGCATGAATATGAATTTAGAACATCTATTTTATAATTTTATAATGCGGAAGCATACCTGTTTGAGCCTTTTTGGTTGTAAATTGCCTCTTGAGATGATGAACAAACAATAGCTATTAGGGTTAGGTCTTCCCTTCCTTCTCCAGGAACAAATATGACAGCTATCTATAAGTCAAGCAATCTGAAAACCCTTGAGTGGTGAGGGGATCTAGCCAACATATATATATACGTAGTCTAATGGACCCTCCCATAAAGAGACCATTAGATCCAAAAGCCCACACTTACCGTCCAACCACAATTACTTTATAATAGGTGTGCATGAGCCCACAAAATGATCACAACAATAACCCATTTTCAATGTCTCATGATCATATCGCTTCAGCCCATTGTAATAAAACAAAAGTGACAATTAATGGAAGCTCAATATAAGGAAATTCTAACAAAGTTTTCCTTTAAAGGTTTCATGTTTGATCCCAAATCAAACGTTAGTGTTGCTTTCTTCTAAGCAAAAATAATATGCTTCACCACCCTTATTTATTAGGTACAAGAGGGTGTTATGATAGGATTCTAATTCTGTACAATAGTTATATCAATTTTGTATTTGTTAATGTATTTTCTAACTCATGAAATTCAAGGAATCATAATAACATTATACTTCATTAAGTGTATTTCTTCATTTACTTATTTCTAAGAAATAAAGATCAGTGAGCATTATGTATCTTCATCCAATGCCATCCTAACGCTACTACCAAAATGCATAAACATCACAACTTTTAGACATGATGTTTCATTTTTGATCTTGATCACAAACGGATAATTGAACCATGTGAGATTGTAAGTTGCTTATTTTCAATCATAGTTTACAACCGTGAGAATGAACTTATATTTTGTCAAAATGAACTTATATTAATTTTTTAAATGGAAGAACTTATATTTTCATTTTGTCATAAAACAAAATAGTGAAAGAGAAATATATGCAAAGAAACAGCACGTGCAGTTTTATATTAAAACTCGAAGCTAATGCCTAAATTTTAGTGCTAAATTCGCTTATTAGTTTTCTATTTCATTGACGACTATTTCTCGCACTACCAGAATAAGAAGCATTGGCGCAACTACAATCGGGCGACCGTTGAAGGCAGTCGCAAAAAATGGTATTGGCGACCGCCTGAAGCAGTCGCTACGGCGGTCGCTAAAAAGTCCTCATAAAACCCCCCAGCAGCTCCTTTTCCCTTTATTTTTCTCAACATTTCCCTCTTTCTTTTCATCTCCCGCGTTGTCTCCCGCGTTTCCCCTGCCTCTGCCCACTGCCGTAGCTCACGCTCACGCCGGTGCCATTGTCTCGGTGAGCACTCTCTCTCTTTTTCCCTCTCTCTCTTTCTCCCTCGTTCCTCTCATCTCTCTCTCCCCATCTCTCATTTTGTCATTGTAAGAACTGAGAACTCCCTCCCTCTCCCTCTCGTTCTCTCTCTCTCTTGCGAATTAGAAAAATCAGACCTTGTGGGTTTTAATCTTCTCTCTCTCTAGAATATTTTTAAGGTGTTTTAGAATGTCAGAAAATGTGTGCTATTTCCCCTCTTTTCTTTTGGATTAATCTGGTTATTTGAACAAATTTCTTTAATTTTAATCTGTTTGCATGTAACCCCTTTCTCTTATACATCAAAGAAATCTGACAACAAAAAAAAAAATAGACAAAGAACTTCAAAGCAAAATCAACCAAGAATTGAAAACTAAAAGCTTTATTCAACAGAGACTCAAAAAGATCAACAAAACTACCATTTGAAGTCTGAAAATACGAAGTACACGTGCTTTAGGTTTTCTGAAAAATTAAAAACTGTGAAAAAAAAAATAAAAGAAGAACTAGCAAGGATTGAATACTTCCTATTCTAAATCGAGATCAAGGAAGTAATTTTAGTATTCGTCTTCTTTCGACTCCAATTTCAGTTTGTCTTGTTTCGGTTTCAGTTTCAGGTTTTCAAGAAACAGATTAGATCCGGATCTTTTTTTCTTTCTCAAATTTTTCTCTTCCCCTCTTCTAAACGGTAGATTATTGCCAAAAAAAATTGTTAACAAATTTGAAAGAAGAAAACTGACTCAATAACTCTGCGGAATCAGAACAAAGTGTTTGGAGGAAGATGATTTGAACATAAGGAAGTGTCTGGAGCGTTTGGAGGAAGATTGGAGAGAATTAATTGTTTAGAGGAAGATTGGAGAGAATTAATTGCTTCTGGAACTGAAGAGAGTTGATTTGATTTGGCGGTGGGGTGGGTGGCTGGGTTTCTTGGGAGTTGGGAGATGAATAAAGGCTTTGAGTTAATATTGTAAGTAATAAACGATATATAAATGTAATTATATAATTTACAATCTTAATATATAAGTATAATATATTATATTTTAATATAAATATATTAAAATGTTTGATTTATTATAAAAATTTAAAATTAATGGGAAAGTAACGTTTGTTGAAATTTGATTGAAATATTTTTAAACATTGATAAAAATTAAAATTTTTCTTTTCCTTTCTTATGTTCTTAAGGATCTAAATATCACTTAAATTATATTACTAATTTCATAAGTTATTAATTAAGTATTACTATGATACTTGATTACTATGATACTTAATTTATGAACAAAAATTTTAATGGTTTTAAAAATTTATACCGAATTAAATTATAACAAATTTGGCATTATATAATTAATAATATTGTTATATTAATATTTTTTATCAAATTTAATTATAATAAATTTAGCATTATATAATTATTAAAATTATTATGCCAATATTTTATATAATTTATATTAACAATATTAAATAATATTAATGAGCTTATTTTTATGTGCATGTTAAAAGAAAGTAATATTTAAATATAGAATTATTAATTAATATAAAACCATTAAATAACACTAATAATTTATATTTATACATTTTACTTATTAAAAGATCAAAAACTGTTCAATTTAATTAAGATGTAGATTTGATAAAAAAATTCATGCTTTCGGTTTCTGTTTCCGTTACGTAACATCCGTTACGTTTCGCGTCCGTGTTACCGCAACCGTTACCGTTACGACACCCATTACTGTTTTTTAAAACCATGGTGATAGAGGAATTCTGTCCTAGTGTCCCGAATTGACAAAAATGGCCAGGTTGGTTCTATAAGATTTTGGGCATGATTTTGGGTTTAAAATTTTGAAATTGATATAAATCGGGTCATTTCTAGGTTTCATGTGAACCCGAGCCAACCCTGCATACCTCTAATTAGAACTTAAACCATTACAGTATTGCTGTTTGTCCATATTTAATATATCCAAGTGTTTGTGTGATGTAGCCCCGAAAAGGGTAGTCGAGTTGGTTCGGATGGTGGGCTGAAGGGCCTGGGACCAATAGGTTCCGGGTTCGACTCCTCTTGGGAACAGTCCTTTATCTAATTGTGGAGGGCCATCTAATAGCTTTCTCGGCTGAACTGGTCAGCCAGGGCTTGCCTAGGCTGGTTTACCTCCGCGTGGTTCTTTGCCAGCTAGGGCCACGGGGCAGGTTTCACCCAGTGCACACCCATAAGTAGCGGCTGCGGGTTTCCCCCCGCCCCCAGAAGTGTGTGTGTGATGTAATAATTGTGAAGTCAAATAATGTTTTTTTTGTTTAAATGATTACCTCCTTGAGTTTAAAATAGTTCAGTGTTAAATTGCCTCCTTGTGTGTGGAGTGATGATATATGGAATTAAATTGTTTGATGACGTATATGTCATCTGATTGTTTAGTATCAATATTGGTTGTAAATTGAAATTTTGTAATTATTTTTTAGGATGCGTGATGCTTTAGTTATCTTTACTCTGTTGGTTCAAGTTTGGAATATGAATTTTTGGAAGAGAGATTCGTGTGAGGAAAGTAAAAGTGAAGAAAATAATAGACAATAAAAATAATTAAATTATTCTATTTTTATCATAACATTAAAAATGATAAAAAATAAAAAGATATTTGTGAATTTTTTTAATTTTTAATTGGTAGATGTGATAATAATCTAGTTATCTTAAGGCTCTATTTTTTTATTTTTCTCTATTTCTCTTGAATTATAAATTCTTACTACTATATTTCTTGAAAATGTTATTAATTTAAAAAATGTCACTAAACTAAGTTTTTACACTCCGATTGAAAACATTTATCTCTTAGAATTGATTTAATTTGATTTGATAAATAATATTTTGTATTTAGAATATGTTTGAATTTATGAATTAAATTGAATTGATTTAAGAAAAATATAAAATTTGACCATGTTAGTAGGACAAAGAAAAGATGATAAAAATGATAAATGGGAGTAAATATTTTCACTTTCTTAGATGGCTTGAGAACATAATAAATTCTAATTAAGTTCTATTATTTTTTGTTAGATTTTAAATAGTATAAAATTTAAATTATAAAATGAAAGTAAATCCAACTTATAAAATCTTATTTTAACAATTATAATGATCATTAAATTACTTAGACCCCCAAATAAAGGAATGAATGCCATTAAATTAAGATTTTGATAGTGATTAAATAGTTAAATATATCTTAATATTAACTATGTTCTAATTTCTTGTTTTATATTTCACATACATATATATCTTTAATTTCAAATGTGAAATTTGGCTTTAAATGAAATTTAAAATAAAAAAATCAAATCTAACCGAAATAAAAACTTAACCAAATTAAATTAATCGAAGAACTGAACCAACTGAATGCATTGTATCTTAATTTAAATTAAAAAATTGAGATATACTAATAAAAAATTAAAATTTTCGTAGGATAATTTTTAATCCAAAACAGCTTGAAATGTGTGATTGTATTTTACCTTTTCTTTGTGTATAAAAACTTTCATTTCTTTTTCTTACATAGCAAATAGTGATTTAAAATTAACCCATATTAGAAAATAGTTTGAAAGGAGCGCTAATGTAACATTAGTATTATTGTGATAAGAAAACTCGTCTCTTTAAAAAAAATAAAAATAAATAATACTTAACGTCGATGATACGTCATCATTTATCTCCATCATGATCGGCCTACAGTTGACAACTCCACCGTATTGATGGAGGTTGATGTGGAATCACATTCCCAAGTAGGGTTAGTTTGGTTTTTTTTTAGAATGATCCATCTTTTTTTTTGGTTGTTTTATATGAATCTTTTTACTAAAATTTAATATTCTTTTATAACTTTGAAATGTTATTTGTATTTGTAAAAAAATTAAAAAATTTTGGTAAGATTAAGGCTGCGTGTGAATGTGACATGATTAGGGTTGCCTGATTAGGGGATTCTTGAATTTTGCTGATGATAATTTGATACAAATTCAAAAATTATTTTTTTTTTATTTTATTTTAGGGAAAATTCTATTAGAGTCTTTTATTTTACTCTTACTCTAATTAATTTAGGTGGTTTATTTTGAATAGAATTACTAAAAAATTGTAATCTTTGATTTAATTTTATTTGTTAGTTATCTTGAGGAAGCATTAGTTTATTGTTGAATGTTGAACATTCATGCTCCTTTTTTTATTTTTAAATTTAAAGAAGCATATTAATAATTAAAATTTTAAAAAAATATTTTTAAAATAACAAAAATAAGGGAAATATGTCTTAACTTTTAAAAAATATTTTATGTCTGATTGACTTTATGTATTTTTTAATATCTTTTAAAAAATATTTTTAAAATAAATTAAGGATAAATTACACTTATCTCTCCTTAACATTAGGCATAACTTAGAGACCTCGCCCACTCTTTTGAACTTGACAGTTATCTCTCCTAAATCCAAATGTTTGCCATGCTTAACTCCATCTATTAGTTTGACTCGTTAAACATTGACAATAAACCAAATTAACAAAAAAAACATTTATTATAAAGACAAATATAGCCATCTATGATTGTTCAAACATATCTTTTGAGACAATATGCATACTTTGCAATGTCTAAAAGGCTAATAATAATAATAATAATAATAATAATAATAAAAGTTTTAACTTTAAAAAAGAATTCACACCCCTTTGGCAATTAACAAACTCCCTAAATTATTTAGCAACTTTTGTAAAACTTAAAACTTAGACTAACAAACCCCTAATGAGAATTGTAAAATTATCTTTAACAAATCATTAAATTAATTATTAACTTAAATTAAGAAAACTCTTTGATTTGTTAATTTCTTTATCTAACTAATACAAAAATAAAATATAACCAAATAATGGACATCAATTCAAGCAAATGAATATTTAAAGCTCTTGACACCCCAAATTTGAATAATAATAATAATAATAATAATAATAAGAACATATTTACATTAAACAATGACAAGTACACTTACAATTACAATAATTATAGTAGTAGTAGTAATAATAATAATAATAATAATAATAATAATAATAATAAAAGTTTTAGCTTTAAAAAAGAATTCACACCCCTTTGGCAATTAACAAACTCCCTAAATTATTTTGCAACTTTTGTGAAACTTAAAACTTAGATTAACAAACCCTTAATGGAAATTTTAAAATTATCTTTAACAAATCATTAAATTAAATTAAGAAAACTCTTCCAAAATAACAATTAAAAATAATTCTTAGTGAGGCCTAGTACAATTCAATATTTATTGATTAGGTCCAATCCAATCTAATATATGCTTAGACCAAATCTAATTCAAATTCAAATCAAATCCAAAAGATAAGAAGAATGAGAAAATTAAGATTATCTTTAATAAATCATTATTAAATTACTTAAAGAAAGCTCTTCGAAAATAATAATTGAAACTAATTCTTATTTGGTCCCAATTATTAACCTAATATTTACTACTTGGGTCCAATCCAATGCAATGTATGCTTAGGCCCAATCTAATTGAAATTCAAATCTAAATCCAATTGATTAGATATTACATAAACCAATAATAGACAACAAACTTAGTAACAAATTAGAAAATAAGAAGACATAGTTAAAATTCGAAAGCTGTAGGTATCAAGGGTTAAATTTTAGGTTTGTTAATGATAGCAAACAAATTTACAATAGCTTTACATACTTTTATATTTGAAGATTTTATTGTTTGTGAACATTTCATTATAACTTTTATTCATTTGCATACATTAGTGAAATCTAGACCCGTTTGAGAATAGTGTATAGCACCCATTTAGTCATCCTCGATGCAACAGATTAGTCCTATGACTATATTTGTTGCTCTTGCGATGCATAAGCGAAGATTGGCGTACACGGTTCTTGAATTGTCCAATTTGGACAGTTTGGGAATGCAATGTTAGATAAAGTTTCGGTTTATGTCCTGCTGTTCTCTGGGTGCATACATAGATACAAATTATATTATTTTTGTGTCGTGTACTTGGAGAACCACGCAGGCATACTGCCGAAATTTTGTCTGACAATAGGAGAAAGCATTTAAGTTGTTGAGGACATAAGATGGATCATGCATTCTCGAATGGCATAGGACCAACTACCCTATAATGAGAAGTTTAAAGTTTAGGGCTAGATAAATTGCATGATGCATGATCTCTTAATCTAATATATTTGCTCAAATCAAACTTTCACAGAAATACTTAGCGATATGGATAAGAGTTGGATTGATTTGCCGAATAGGACGTCTAGGGAATATGTGGAAGAGACTAAGTAGTTCATTACCTTCACCAATGGGTTTGATAGCGAGTACATCAGTTGTCCCTATAGAAAATGTGCAAACCGTTATTACTACACACGAGATATTATGTGGGAGCATTTGATTCTGAAGGGGTTTTTTAAGAATTAAAAGAATTGGATTAAACATGGAGAAGAGTATGTTTCTTGTCGTAGAGAAGAAAGCCTTGAGATGGAGATTGATGTTACGATAGTTGATCCGATGATCGCGATGTTAAACGATATCGCGTGCGGGTTAGCTCCCGAAATAGTAGTTGTGAGACTGATGGGACAGGTGGGAGTAATCCTCGCTCGGGTGCAGATAAAGAAGCTTTGAGGTATTTTGAAATTCTTGATGATGCACAAACAGAATTGTATCATGGATGTATGACTCTCAGTAAATTATCATTCATTGTGGAGTAGTTACACTTGAAGGCTTTGAATCAGTGGACGGACACGTCCTTCGACATGCTACTCCAATTATTGCATAGAGTGCTCCCATTTGGTGCAAAGCTCGTTGAGTCATATTACCATGCTCGCAAGTTAACTGAAAACTTAGGTTTCACATATGAGACATTTTATGCATACCCAAACAATTGTATGTTATTGAGAAATGAGAATGCTCACCTTGATACATGTATTGTGTGTAAAGTTTCAAGATAGAAGGACGATGGGGTCGGTCAGAATCGTCGGAGTAATTCGACGAGTCTGAACCGAGGGAAACTTGTTGCTGTAAAACAAGTGCGATATTTTCTACTTAAGCCAAGGTTGAAGAGGCTCTTCATGTCGTCTAAAATTTCTAAACTGATGAGATGGCATGCAGAGAATAGTAGGGAAGATGACAAGTTAACGCACCCAGCCGACTCTCCGGCATGGAAAGACTTCGACAGGAGGCACCCTGACTTCGCCCTAGATAGTCGTAGTGTGCAGCTTGGCCTAGCTGCAGATAGTTTTAGCCCTTTTAGGTCTATGATTGGGGCAAATCATAGTACGTGGCCAGTAGTGTTGGTTCCATATAATCTTCCTCCTTAGTTCTGTATGAAACAACCTTTTCTGATCCTATCCACTCTTATTGATGGACCCAGAGGCCCCAGGGATAAGATTGACGTGTATATGCAGCATTTGATTGACGAGTTAAATGAGTTATGGCCCGAATGTGTGATGACTTTTGACTCTGAAGGAAATGAAATGTTCAAACTTCGTGCTGCATTGTTGTGGACAATCAACGACTTCCCCGCATATGCAAATTTGTCAGGTTGGAGCACAAAGGGGGAATTTTCATGTCCTTGTTGCAACCAAAGTAAAAAGTCAACCTGGCTAAAATACAATAAAAAGTGGGCGTACACGGGTCATAGACATTTTCTACCCCCATTACATAGGTTCAGAAGGGACAAAGTGTCATTTGATGGCACTCAGGAATATGGTCCAGCACCACAGATAATGATTGGGGTTGATTTGTTATCACAACTTGAGCAGGAGCAAATACGCACAGTATATGATTTCTAAGATCTGTTGACCCCCCCACTACACTCTATTCTTGGTGCGAACTGAAAGCACAGTCATAACTGGAAAAAGAAAAGTATTTTCTACGAGTTAACATACTGGGAAGATAACATATTGAGGCACAACTTGGATGTTATGCACATTGAGAAAATTATGTGTGATAACATATTATGGACCATTCTTGGTGTCAAGAGGAAGTCGAAAGACAGTCCCAATGCTCACCGTGATTTGCAAGAAATGGGCTTGAGAAAACCACTGCACTTACAGTTGAGAGAATCTAACAAGGCATACATGCCTCCTGCACAATACATCATGAGTAAAGATGAGAAAGAGGCATTCCTCTCCATTTTAAAAAGGGGTTAAGGTGCCTGATGGCTATTGTTCTAATATTTCTAAGCTTGTGAACATGAAAGAAATAACTTTACAAGGTTTGAAAAGTCATGATAATCACATTCTCATTCAACAACTAATTCCTATTTCAATCCGAAATTGTTTACCTAAGAATGTTGGTGAGCCGTTGATTGAGATAAGCAATTTCTTCAGACAACTGTGTTCAAGAGTTCATTGCACAAATGAATTGAAAAGTCTACAAGATAGGATCACATTAACACTATGTCATCTGGAGAAGCTCTTTCCACCGTCATTTTTTGATGTAATGGTCCACTTAACCATACATTTAACAGATGAAGCCTTGGTTGGTGGCCCTGTCCAATTTAGGTGGATGTATCCGATTGAGAGGTACATGAATACATTGAAGAGGTATGTGCGTAACAAAGCTCGTCCAGAGGCATCAATATCCAAGGGTTATTTGATGGATGAGTGCACTAACTTCTGTGCTGCATATCTTAATGATGTTGAAACCAAACTAGATAGGCCCTCGCGTATTAATGACAGTCCTATTGGAGAAGGCACACCATTTGATCTAGATAACATGGAGTGGATTCAAGCTCATCGCTATGTGTTGTTCAACACTCCATCAGTTGTGGCATTGATTCAGTAAGTTAACGATCATGTATATATTTAACCTGTTCATTTTCTATCTAAATATTCATTCTCGTCATTACCACGTATTGTTCTGTGTTGCAGGACACACATTGATGAACTCAAACGGGACATGCCTCATGCTATAGAAAATCAAATTCGACAATCCCATTTTCAATCATTTCACGATTAGTTCAAAAATTACGTATGTATAAATATAGTGTAGGTGCTTCAATTTGTTACTATCATATTAGTTTCATGTAACTTTATTCAACGATTATATGAATTATGTAGGTGTACAATTCACGACAAACAAGCGATGGTACCTTAACCGATGAAATGAACCAACTTGCTGATAGTCCGTTTATAATAGCACGACGTTACACAACTTGTGATGTTAATGGGTTTCGATTTCGAATTAAGGAGGTAAATGAGAAACGAGCAACACAAAATAGCGGTCTTGGTTATCCTTCTGTTGATGCGGGTTATTACTATGGCCAATTGAAAGATATTGTTGAAATTATATACAACTATGGGTTAAAATTTTTATTATTCAAGTGTGACTGGGTCGATCCAATCGGTGGGACTAAAGTGGATAAGTACCAATTTACGTTGGTAAATTTCAACAATCTGTTATATCGAGATTTCCGAATAAGTAATGAACCATACATATTAGCCTCTCAAGTTGAGCAAGTTTACTATGTTAGAGATCCAATGGATCCTAACTGGCAAGTTGCAGTTAAAATGTCAAGAAGGGGGGTGTTTCAAATTGAATGTGACGAGCCAAACATTAATGCATTTGCCCAGCAAGCTCTCGACAATAATGTAATAGTTCAATGTGATGATGATGTCAACTGGGTTAGAGAGACCATTGAAGGAGATACTATTGACTTGCATGACCAATGAAGGGTTGACTACTTTTTCCTTCCAAATTTCAAGAATAAGTTTAACTTTTTGTTTAAGAATGGTTTTTAGTCATTGTGTGAAATTTATTTATATAATGAATATATAAACAGATATGTCAGGACAAAAGAGGAGAGATCGTCCGCATACGATGGACGAGTTATTACGTCAGGGCCAGACTCGTACGCCGACAGGGGATCTTAGCCGGCCGATGCCTTCGGTAGGTCCCTCCGCCACGTCTACAGGGGACCACAACTCACCGACACCACCAGTGGGTCCTCCCACCATGCATCACGCACCTACACCGAGTTCATCATCACCTCAAGTCCAGCCATCCAGCCGGGGGCCGACCCCATTGACACCTGTATTGGCACGATCTAGATCTTCCCTATCCACACCAGTAGGGCCTTCTCCATCTACAGCTATTGCTTCGGCCTCCAGGCGCAGTGGAATAATTCAAAATTTATGTTTAACACTTATATAAAATAATTTCAACTTTTATTTAACTAATGCAAGTAATGTTAATAGGTTCTACTACGACGCCTACATCTTCTAGTCGGGGCAGGGGCCCTGCTAGAGGGATTCCTTCATGGAATTCCGGTACTTGCTATGACGTGCAGTTTGATGACACATTTCACCCAGTTGGGGCAGGAGCTCGACCGTTTATTAGCCAGTTGGGTCATATGATACGGGACCCACATAGATTCCCACTGACTGTGCTCGATTGGACTGCCTTCCCTTAGGATACATTAGATCAACTTTGGGGAGAGGTTAAGGTAAGACGTTTATTTTTATCTTAACTTCACGGTTATTATACAATGTGTCAATTTACAACAAATTTTGGCTAATAAATTTCTCTGTCCTACTCAGGATAATTTCAGGTCGTGTCTTGATGACTTCCAACCAGTTTGCATGGGAAAGTGCCGGAAGTTATGGAAAGATCACAAGACTAAGGTGAAGAAAGACCATTGGAAGAAAAACATGGATGCCCCAGACCTTCTTCAGCGAGTCCCGAGGGGCGTTTTCCCCTCACAGTGGCCTGAGTTGGATCGGTACTGGTCGAGCGAGGGGGTGAGGGTAAGTAGTTAATACTATTTTGTTAATTTCATTTAATAATTAAGACAAGCATTGTAAACAAAATTATACAAAATGAATGCAAGAAGAGGCAGAGTGAAATTCCCAAAACTGCTCGATGCAGGGCCCTCCTTACAGTCTTGGGACTTGACATGTTACGCAGTTCCGACACCAGGTAAACTTTCATATTAGACCGTATGTGTGCTATTCAATTTCTTAGCAGTTCATATCCATACATATTGTAGTCATAATTTATCCTTTAATAGTTACGTGAGGAGGGTGCGCTCACCGACCGAATGTCTGTGTGGATGGCGAGTCGTAGACTCGAACACCCCGAGGTTGCAACTCTTGTAGTAAGTATTTATCTCTACACAATAATTTTATTTACGTATTATGAGATTTATTAATTTACCTTCCTAATTTGGTTCTAAATAATACACAGGCCCAGTTTGAGGCTTGGTTGGCACAGCTGCCAGAAGAGGAGCAGCGGATGCCTGCTAGGCGGGATGAGATATTCCATGCTATCATTGGTCAGGATGGGTATAGATACACACTGACATATAGCATGGGCATACCATGTTCTACCATCATGCGAGCGGAATCATCCACAGTTAGTTCTTCCCAGGGCTCACGCTTACATACTGAAGAGGAAGTGGATGAGCTGATCCAGTCTCTTCGCCAATAGATGGACGCGCGGGTAGAGGATATTCAGGCGAGTATGGAGGTGCAGATGCAGGCACAGGTGCATGCCCAAGTGCAGGCCCAAGTGCAGGCACAGCTCGCAGAACTAGAGCAGCGACTAGCTCAGGGTCGTATCCCTACAGCTAATACTTCTGATCCACCGATTCGGACTCAGGTTAATACTTACATAATTTGTATTTAAATTTAATTCAATTGCTTTGGGAATATATATTTATGTTTGCTGTTAATTATATACTATTTAATTGTAGACCCCGGACGCTGACAGTGGTCACCAGATGAGACACGAATCTGTGGGTGATGACATGCATGATCCAGCGGGCTCAGATAATCAGCATCAGGTATAAGTTTATGAATATGTTTTAGTTTTCTAACTCTAAAATAATTTAACTATATCTATTTCAATTTATTCTGTAAATTTAAGAGTTCAACTTTATCTATAGATTCTTTATTATTATTATATCCACATTGAGGAAAAAGCTCAAAAGTTAATAATTTTGATGCTCAAAAATTAGAAATTTTGACATAGAAACACTAAAACAATTTATAAATTTCAAACATAAAAACTTGTAACTTTGACTCTGAGAAACTGAAAGTACATTTAAGTTGAAAGTACATTTAAGTTTTAACTTAGAAACTGATGCTCAGGGTGCCCGAAAAACTTGAAAGTACATTTAAGGTGAAACTTTGACATTTACAAACCAAAAGTTGCCCTCTAACGACCCAAACCAAGCAAACAGGTTCTGATGCCTATCAAACTCGAGGAGCATGATCTTTGGACCATTAATGACCTATCAGAATGAATGGCGTGTGAATCCGATGCCCAAGGGTGCCCAAGACCCTTAAAAGTATGTTAAAGTTAAAACTTTGACACTTAGAAACCAGAAAGTTGCCCTTTAATGGCCTAAACTGAGCAAACGAGATCCGATGCTCGTTAAACTCAAAGGGCACGATCTTTGGACCATTAGCAACTTGTAGGAATGAACAATGTGTGATTCCGATACCCAGGGTACTCGAAAAACTTGAAAGTACATTTAAGTTGAAACTCAAAAGTTAGAATTCAGAAGTTGCCCTCTAACGGCCCAAATTGAGCAGATGGGCTTCGATGTCCATCAAACTCAAGGGGCACGATCTTTGGACCATTAGTGACTTGTTGGAATAAACAGTGTGTGAATCCGATGCCCGAGGTGCTCGAAAACCTTGAAATTATGTTTAAGTTGAAACTTTGACACTTAGAAACCAAAAGTTACCCTCTAATGGCCCAAACCAAGTAGACGGACTCCGATGCCTGTCAAACTCGAGGGTTACGATCTTTGAACCATTAGTGACCTGTCAGAATGAACAGCGTACAAATCCAACACCTAGGGTGCCTAGAACACTTGAAAGTACGTTTAAGTTAAAACTTGAAACTTAGAACTCAGAAGTTACCCTCTAACGTCCCAAACTAAGCAGATGGGCTCTGATGTTCGTCAAACTCAAGGGGCACGATCTTTAGACCATTAGTGACTTGTTGGAATAAACAGCATGTGAATCTAACACCTGGGGTGCATGGAACCCTTGAAATTATGTTTAAGTTGAAACTTTGATACTTAGAAATCAAAAGTTACTCTCTAATGGGCCGAACTGAGCAGACGGCCTTCGATACCCATCAAACTCTAGGGGCATGATCTTTGGACCATTAGTGACCTGTTGGAATGAATGGCATGCGAATCCAATGCTCAGGGTGACCAGAAAACTTGAAAGTACATTTAAGTTGAAACTTGAAACTTAGAACTCAGAAGTTGCCCTCTAACGGCCCAAATTGAGCAAACGGGCTCTGATGCCCGTCAAACTCAAGGGGCATAATCTTTGGACCATTAGTGACTTGTTGGAATAAACAGCGCGCGAATCCAATGTCCGGGGTGTCACGCCCCGCGTTTCACGACCCGAGTATGTGAACAAAAGAACGCATAACGCAACATTAAATAACATTCCCTCTCCTACATCAGAGCCATAAACCCACACTATAGAGCAATGAAAATAAAAACAATTAAAACTAAACTTTAAATTTAAATAAATGCCTTAGTCAAAGTCAACCAGACAATAAGCCCCAAAGGCAAGGTCCAAATATTCTCTCAAAGCTAGATAAAATAATTCATAATAACCTCACAAACAGAGGCTTATTAAAATCCACTAAAAAAAATTCTCTAAAAATTTCTAATGTAATTAAAATAAAAAAAAATCTAACTTCCTTATTGAGCAGGTCCAGCACAAGACTCAAATTCATTACCTGCACCACAAGCTGTAAGGGGTTTAGCACTAATACCACGTGTGCTCGGAACCCTAATAATAATAATATAAATGCAGTATGCCCTAGCATGCTACTAAGTGAAACAATTATGTACAAGTAGCAATTTCAAACAAGAATTTAAGTTTATTTATTTATCTCCTTTCATTACCATTAATCGTGTTTTAGCACCTCATAACACATCAAAGAAAATAAATTTGATTTCAAGGTACTGCTGCTTGGTTGTCTCGTAGAAACAAGACCCAACCAATATACATCATTCCTTGATGTCTGCTTGGTTGTCCCGTAGAAATAGGACCCAACTAATATACACCATCCTTCGGTGTCTGCTTCCTAGGCCAAAACCTTAGGAATGTAATATGCCACCCTTAGGCATCTGCTCGTTTGTAGGTTACTAGCCTACTGGAATCGATAACCAACCCCGCGCGGGTTTTGGGACTCTCAACCCTTGGGTACGTATACCCGATATTTTCAGTACCTCTCGATCTAAATAAAATATATTATTAAATTTTATTTTATAACCACATTAAATAAAATTCTTCTTGCCTTAAGTTTTACGCATTATTACTCCTCAATTCATCAACACATCAAAAACACTAACATATATCTCATCTAACAGGCAATGTCACGTTTTCGGTATTTAATGAAAAGCAATATTCAATAAGCTAATACAGAGCATGAAATTAAACAAACTAATATATGGTTAAAACGGAAGTGGCCACGAACAACAATGCACACAACACACAAGTGTCACGTTGGTGAGATTAATTATATGTAAAGATGAAGCTAATATCAAACTAATAGAATTATAATGTAATTGCATATAAAGACAAAATACATAAAGGACAAAATAGTGTATTTGATTTGATTCAACAAATGTTCCAGCAAGTTCAACATTTCCTATTGGAGCCTAAACGTGCCAATTGTTCATTTAAAAGAACAATATATATATATATATATGCAATCATTACCCAGGAGAGTCTATTAATCAATTTATCATCCATGTGATCAATCTGCCATCAACCCTTTTTTTTTATATATAATATTTACATATATATGTATACTAACCGGCCACCAATCCTATAATATAAATATATATATATATACAAAATATCAAAACCTCCTGCCAAGCATGTTTTAACATCACAACTTCGTTTGTTTTTTTCACGCCGAACGAGATTATTCAAAAGACAAACAATTAATTGCTATATATATATATATATGTTTTACATACACATACACAAACAAACATATAGAAGTTCCGTCCCTTACCTCTTTAACTGGGCAGCAGATTTTTTTTTCTCCGCAGCGGCAATGTTTCCTCCCCTTTGGTTCTCTCTCTATCTAGGGTTTTATTAAAAAAAATAAATATAGCAATATATATTTATAAAAGAAGAGTTTTAATCCTAAATAACTAATTAATTTCCTACTCCCCATAGGTTTAGAAAAATTACACCAATCACCTAAAAAAAAAAAATTAATCTTTTTAAATACAACTTAAAATTAAATACGAAAATTATAAATTATTAAATTTAAATAACGAAATAAATTCACTAAATAAATATGTATAATAACTAAATTAAATTTAAAAATTCGGGTCATTACATCCTACCCCCCTTACAAAAATTTCGTCCTCGAAATTTAGGAGGTAAAAAAAAGAAAATTAAAGAAACAACTCTGGATACCTACTCCGCATATCTGCCTCTCGCTCCCAAGTCGACTCCTCAATACCACGATGCTTCCATAACACTCTAACTAAGGGAATAGTCTTCCCTCGAAGCACTTGCTCCCTAGAGTCCAAACTTTCCACCGGTTTCACCTCATATGTCGCATCTGAGTCAACATCAAGCTCAGTCCAATCTAATACATGTGAAGGGTCCGGGTTATACTTTCTAAGCATAGACACGTGAAACACTTCATGTACTCCTGAAAGCTGCGGTGGCAAAGCAAGACGGTATGCCACTTCTCCAACCCTCGCCAAAACCTCAAATGGCCCGATATATCTTGGGGATAACTTCCCCCTGCGCCCAAAACGAAACTGACCCTTTCGTGGTGAAACCTTAAGGAACACATGGTCCCCTACCTCAAACTCCAAGGGTCTTCGCCTCTTATCAGCATAACTCTTTTGGCGACTCTGTGCTGTCTCAAGTCTCTGTCGAATCACTTTGACCTTCTCAGTCGTCTCATGCACAAACTCAGGCCCAATAATTGCAGTTTCTCCAACCTCAGCCCAACAGATAGGAGATCTACACGGTCTACCATACAAAGCTTCAAAAGGAGCCATCCCGATGCTCGACTGGTAGCTATTATTATACGCGAATTCAATCAAAGGAAGATGGTTCTCCCAACTACCACGAAAATCAAGCACACATGCCCTGAGCATATCCTCCAAGATCTGAATTGTACGTTCTGACTGTCCATCAGTCTGAGGATGAAAGGCAGTACTAAACAACAATTCTGTCCCCATGGCCACCTGGAGACTCCGCCAAAACCGAGAAGCAAAACGCGGATCCCTGTCTGAGACAATGGATACAGGAGCTCCGTGAAGCCTTACGATTTCCTTAACATATAATTTAGCCAAGACATCCATGGAGTCTGTCAAACGAATCGGCAAAAAGTGAGTTGACTTGGTCAACCTATCCATTATCACCCAAATAGTATCATGGCCCTTCGGTGATCTCGGTAAGCCAGAAACAAAATCCATTGTAATGTTCTCCCACTTCCACTCTGACACTGGCAAAGGCTGCAAAAGACCCGCTGGTTTCTGATGCTCAGCCTTAACTTGCTGACAAGTAAAACACCTACTCACAAACTCTGCCACATCCTTCTTCATACCTGCCCAAAAAAATTGACGGCGCAAGTCATGATACATCTTAGTACCTCCAGGATGTACTGCAAATTTAGAGTGATGGAATTCCTTTAAAACTGTATCTCGAGCAGAGATTGGCACGAAAAGTCTCCCCAAATACCTCAAACTGTTATCGTCACCAATCACCCATCCTGGTATCTCATCAGGATTCGACAACTTAGCTCGTATCGTCTCACATTCAACATCAGTCCCTTGAGCTTCTATCACACGACTTAATAGAATTGGCTGAGTAGCTATGGCACACAAGATAGCATGACTTTCATCTTCTCGCAACTCCATATCAAACTCGCTAAGGCTTTTCATCATTTCCCATTCTCGCACGAAAAGACCCGCTACAGTACCACGAGTCTTTCGGCTAAGTGCGTCAGCAACCACATTTGCCTTACCAGGGTGATACTGGAGCTCAAAATCGTAGTCCTCCATGTACTCCATCCATCTCCTCTGCCTCAAATTCAAATCCTTCTGAGTGAAAAGGTACTTCAAACTCTTGTAGTCAGAAAACACCTCAAATTTCTCACCATGCAAATAGTGTCTCCAGCTTTTCAGAGCAAAGATAATTGCTGCCAACTCCAAATCATGCACTGGGTAGTTATGCTCGTGAGTCTTCAACTGCCTAGACCCATAAGCTACTACTTTATCACCCTGCATCAGCACACAGCCCAAACCTTCTTTGGATGCGTCACAATAAACTAAATAACCCAATCCTCTCTCAGGAATCACAAGCACTGGTGCAGTAGTTAGCCTCTTCTTTAACTCCTGAAAAGACTGTTCACACTTCTCATCCCAAATAAACTTGACCCCTTTTCGAGTCAACCTACTCATCGGCCCGGCTAACCTCGAGAAATCACGGACAAATCTTCGATAGTACCCTGCCAAACCCAGAAAACTCCGAATCTCAAAAACTGTCTTCGGTCTTTGCCAATCCATAACTGCCTCAACCTTAGATGGATCAACTGCAACTCCCTCCTCAGAAACAACATGCCCCAGAAATTTCACTTCTTTGAGCCAGAACTCACACTTGCTTAATTTAGCATAGAGCTGGTGATCTCTCAGGGTCTGAAGTACAACTCTTAGATGCTCCTCATGTTCGCCTTCTGACCGAGAATAAACTAGAATGTCATCAATAAACACGACAACAAACTTGTCTAAATATCTACTGAACACCCGGTTCATCAAGTCCATGAACACGGCAGGAGCATTGGTCAGCCCAAATGGCATTACCAAGAACTCGTAGTGCCCATATCGAGTCCTGAATGCCGTCTTAGAAATGTCCTCCTGCTTCACCCTCAACTGGTGGTAACCAGATCTCAAATCAATCTTTGAGAAAATGACCGAACCCTTCAGTTGGTCGAACAGATCTTCAATCCTCGTTAGAGGATACCGATTCTTGATCGTGACCCGATTCAACCTTCGGTAATCTATACACATCCTGAGAGTTCCATCCTTTTTAGCTGCAAATAGTGCTGGTGCACCCCAAGGTGAAGTGCTAGGGCGAATAAATCCCTTAGAGCTTAACTCCTCTATCTGGGATTTTAACTCCACCAACTCTGCAGGTGCCAATCTATACGGAGCTATAGAAATTGGTTCCGTGCCAGGTATCAGATCAATCCCAAATTCAACCTCCCGTTCAGGCGGTAATCCAGCTACTTCTGAAAACACTTCTGAAAATTCACAAACAACTCGTGGTAACTCAATTTTGTCTGCCTCCTCGTCCTCTAAAGCCATACAAGCAAACAAACTGCACAAGTCTAATCGTCCCTGCCCATTGAGGGAAGGCAAGAGTTGAGGACTACAACGATCACCAGAAAATCGTATCTGATCTCCCTCTGTAGTAAATAAAGTCACTCGACTCTTAGCACAATCTATCATCGCTCGAAAGACTGACAGCCAGTTCATGCCAAGAATCACATCAAAGCTTCCCATGTCTATCACAATCAGGTCAAAAACTGACAAGTGCTCCCGTCCTGAAGTCTCGTCACTAATAGTGATCTCACAATTCTTACAAACTCGATTCAACACAGAATGACCTCCTATCGGTGTTTCAACGTGCAATGGTGGAATTAACTCGTCCACAGATAAATTCAATGTAGACATAAACGATGCAGCAATAAATGAATGAGATGCTCCTGTGTCTACAAGAACTGTGGATTTAGTAGCATAAATGAGAAAGGTACCTCTCGTAACTATAGGCTCTGCACGTCCATCATTCTGGGCCACAGTGAAAACTCGTCCCTGAACTGGTACCGTTTGTGGTCTACCCCCCTTTTGTCCTTGCTGGGACCCACCCTGAACTCCTTGATGCTGCTGAACACCACTTGGAACACCCATCTGATACTGCAGTGCCCCACCTTGAGTACCCCTCTGAAAATGAGTCTACACTGATTGTGACCCTGCTGGCCTACTACTCTGTACTGACTGAGCTGGCTGTGGAGGTCTCATAATACTTCCATTACCTTGCCTCTGCGGACAACGCCTCTGCACATGACCTGGTAGGCCACACGTGTAACAAGTCTTCACCTCAACCCTATTTTCAGATCCACTCGACACACCTTTGTAAGGACAGTTAAACTGGCGATGCCCAGGCTGTCTGCAATTATGACAAATAATAGGACTCTGTGCAGAAACTTCAGTTGCCACTGACTTACTTGGGACCATACTCCCCTGCTGAAATTGCTGAGACTGTGCCCCATGTAAATTCTCTCTCTGCCTTTTGGTGGGTCTATTCTCCTGGTGCTGAGTCCTTCCTTACCTAGCTTCATTCTGTGCTCTGGTATCTGCCAAATTCTTCTCCACTGCCATTGCTCGATCAACCAATGTCTCATATTCATTAAGCCCCAAAGGCACTATCCGATCCCTGACAGCAGGCCTCAATCCCTTCTCAAACCGTCTACACTTGGTGCGTTCAGTGGACACCAACTCCTTAGCATATTTGGCCAACGAGGTAAATTTACGCCCATACTCCAGCACAGTCATTGGCCCTTGAGTCAAATTCAGAAATTCATCAAGTTTAGCATCTCTCAGAGACTGTGGGAAGAAGTAGTCTCTGAAACGCTCCTTAAAATCCTCCCAAGTAAGTGCAGACGCCCCACGAGACCCCTTCACAGTACTCCACCAATCCGCTGCAGCGCCCTCCAACTGAAAAGTAGCAAGCAAGACTCTGGTCTTATCTTCATTTAACTGCATCACCTCGAATATCTTGTCATTCTCGTGTAAAAATTTCTCAACCTCTTCAGTATCTGCTGTACCAGAGTATATAGGGGGTTTCATCCTCTTGAACTTCTCATACGGAGCTGTAGGCTGACTTGCTTGCATTCCTCCAGCAAACATTGCAGCCATTTGTTGCATCCACATCTGTGGGTCTACCATTCCTGGCTGCGGCACACTTGATGCTTCGGATTGCACCTCAGCCATGTGAGGCACTCCTAATGGAACCTCTGCTCCAACCCCAACATATGACCCTTGCTCTTGTGACACTCCCGCAGCAATGGGAACATCATCAACTGGAACTTCATGACCCTGCCCAGCCTGAATCCCTCGGCCTCGGCCTCGGCCTCTACCACGACCACGACCTTGGCCCTTGCCTCTACCTCTAACACCTGGAGCTACACGTGGCGGCATTTCTCTAAAAATTCACAAAAATATACTAAGGTCAACATCTTCTCAACAATTTAAGTCCAACAAAGCATCAAATTCACGTATCACAACTAAATAAACTAACATGTAAGTACATAGCACTTAAAAAAAACAATAATAGACCACTGTCCCTAGGTATTCTAAACCTAGGCTCTGATACCAAGTTGTCACGCCCCGGGTTTCACGACCCGAGTATGTGAACAAAAGAACGCATAACGCAACATTAAATAACATTCCCTCTCCTACATCAGAGCCATAAACCCACACTATAGAGCAATGAAAATAAAAATAATTAAAACTAAACTTTAAATTTAAATAAATGCCTTAGTCAAAGTCAACCAGACAATAAGCCCCAAAGGCAAGGTCCAAATATTCTCTCAAAGCTAGATAAAATAATTCATAATAACCTCACAAACAGAGGCTTATTAAAATCCACTAAAAAAAATTCTCTAAAATTTCTAATGTAATTAAAATAAAAAAAAAATTTAACTTCCTTATTGAGCAGGTCCAGCACAAGACTCAAATTCATTACCTGCACCACAAGCTGTAAGGGGTTTAGCACTAATATCACGTGTGCTCGGAACCCTAATAATAATAATATAAATGCAGTATGCCCTAGCATGCTACTAAGTGAAACAATTATGTACAAGTAGCAATTTCAAACAAGAATTTAAGTTTATTTATTTATCTCCTTTCATTACCATTAATCGTGTTTTAGCACCTCATAACACATCAAAGAAAATAAATTTGATTTCAAGGTACTGTTGCTTGGTTGTCTCGTAGAAACAAGACCCAACCAATAAACATCATTCCTTGATGTCTGCTTGGTTGTCCCGTAGAAATAGGACCCAACCAATATACACCATCCTTCGGTGTCTGCTTCCTAGGCCAAAACCTTAGGAATGTAATATGCCACCCTTAGGCATCTGCTCGTTTGTAGGTTACTAGCCTACTGGAATCGATAACCAACCCCGCGCGGGTTTTGGGACTCTCAACCTTTGGGTACGTATACCCGATATTTTCAGTACCTCTCGATCTAAATAAAATATATTATTAAATTTTATTTTATAACCACATTAAATAAAATTCTTCTTGCCTTAAGTTTTACGCATTATTACTCCTCAATTCATCAACACATCAAAAACACTAACATATATCTCATCTAACAGGCAATGTCACGTTTTCGATATTTAATGAAAAGCAATATTCAATAAGCTAATACAGAGCATGAAATTAAACAAACTAATATATGGTTAAAACGGAAGTGGCCACGAACAACAATGCACACAACACACAAGTGTCACGTTGGTGAGATTAATTATATGTAAAGATGAAGCTAATATCAAACTAATAGAATTATAATGTAATTGCATATAAAGACAAAATACATAAAGGACAAAATAGTGTATTTGATTTGATTCAACAAATGTTCCAGCAAGTTCAACATTTCCTATTGGAGCCTAAACGTGCCAATTGTTCACTTAAAAGAACAATATATATATATATATGCAATCATTACCCAGGAGAGTCTATTAATCAATTTATCATCCATGTGATCAATCTGCCATCAACCCTTTTTTTTTATATATAATATTTACATATATATGTATACTAACCGGCCACCAATCCTATAATATAAATATATATATATATACAAAACATCAAAACCTCCTGCCAAGCATGTTTTAACATCACAACTTCGTTTGTTTTTTTCACGCCGAACGAGATTATTCAAAAGACAAACAATTAATTGCTATATATATATATATGTTTTACATACACATACACAAACAAACATATAGAAGTTCCGTCCCTTACCTCTTTAACTGGGCAGCAGATTTTTTTTTTCTCCGCAGCGGCAATGTTTCCTCCCCTTTGGTTCTCTCTCTATCTAGGGTTTTATTAAAAAAAATAAATATAGCAATATATATTTATAAAAGAAAAGTTTTAATCCTAAATAACTAATTAATTTCCTACTCCCCATAGGTTTAGAAAAATTACACCAATCACCTAAAAAAAAAAAAATAATCTTTTTAAATACAACTTAAAATTAAATACGAAAATTATAAATTATTAAATTTAAATAACGAAATAAATTCACTAAATAAATATGTATAATAACTAAATTAAATTTAAAAATTCGGGTCATTACACGGGGTGCCCAGAACACTTGAAAGTACATTTAAATTGAAACTTGAAACTTAGAACTCCGAAGTTGCCCTCTAATGGCCCAAACCAAGCTGACGGGCTCCGATACCCATCAAACTCACGAGCCACTGATCTTTGGACCATTAGTGACCTGGCAGAATGAACGGCGTGCGAATCTGACGCCTGGGATGCCCGAAACACTTGAAAGTACGTTTAAGTTGAAACTTGAAACTTAGAACTCAGAAGTTGTCCTCTAACAGCCCAAATTGAGCAGACGAGCTCTGATGTCTATCAAACTCGAGCTGCACAATCTTTGGACCATTAGTGACCTGTCAGAATGAATGGCACGTGAATCGGAGACTCGGGATGCCTGAAATCATACAAAATGTTTTTCAATTTAAAATTTTGAACTATATCATTCTTAATATTAATTTTACGGAATTTTATTTATATTTACAATTTTGCTGACTAATAAAATTTATTTTTGTTTCAAGTTGATTGACTGGTACTGCAATGGACATCTTGTTTTGTTTTTTCTTTAAAATTGTACAAAATTTTTCCTTTCTTTTTGTAATTCAAAGACATTGCACATTTATTCATATGAATGAAAAATCTTTTATTAGTTTATTTTCTTACTGTGTGTATGTAAATGGTTTACTTTAATTTTAGTATTTAGTTTTATAAAACTCTATAAAACTGGTATATGAATTAAATGGCAAAAATGAAATAAAAAATTAGAAAAAAAATAATGAGTATTAGCGACTGCTAAAAGGTCCCAACGCCCACCTATTAACTGAGTAGAAGCACTTTTAGCGACTGCCATAGCGGTCGCTAAAAGTAAAAGGGGCGGTCGCTAAAGATGCTTTTAGTGACTGCCATGGCAGTCGCTAAAAGTCTAACAGGCGGTCGCCAAAAATACATGGCAGTCGCTAAAACTCACTTAAGCGGTTGCTAATAGTCCCTCAAACGGGCTCAAAAGGCGGTCGCTAATAACTATTAGCGACCGCAGTCGCGGTCACTAATAGTTATTAGCGACGAAGTTTCGGCGGCCCGTCAATGGCGGTCACTAAGCGGTCGCTAAAGATTATTAGCGACCGCTTATTCACTTTTAGCAACCGCCAATGGCAGTCGCTAATATTCGTTTTTCTACTAGTGTCGACTAACACAGTCACATGTGCATGTGGGTTGCTTTTAAAATTTTCATTTACTTTTCTTTTTTTTTTTCTTATCTCCTAGTAAAAGGCCTTTAGGTTTATGAAGAGAATTTCGTTTTCTATATGGCAAAATCAAAAGTGGGATTGAGAGAAAATCTATAGGATTACAACAATCACAAATTAAGTGTGATCTTTTATGAAAAAACTGAGATGACAAGAAATCTCACATGATCTTTTATGAATTTTGATCTCACTTCCTTTCAAAAACTGTGATCAAATATAAACAAATGATCATGCTGAAAAAATTGGTTAATTTTAAAAATAATAAAAATTCACGTGACAACCTACTATCATGCCATCATAACATCATGTGATACTTTGTCACCCTGGCAACCTTATATAACCTTGTCATCCTGGCAATCTTATACATTTGATTTTTTTTATTACTGTTGAAAATTAAACTCATGCCACTCTTTGAAAGTTAGTATGCTTGACCGCTAGTCCAAACTATCATTTAGATCTACATTTTACATATTAATATATATAAACAAATTTTTATCGCTTTTGGAATTGCAAAAGTAATAAAATTATATTATTTTAATTTAATTATTTTATGTTTTTTACAATAATTTATTATCACTTTTGTCAACCAATTAATAGCTAAAAGTTACACTTTTTTCGATCAATTAGTCAAGAAAAATGATAAAAAATTTTTCTTTTATGTGATTATTTTAACTTTTTGTAATAATTTGAAATCACAACCAATATATGGAATCATAGAACTTAATAAATAATTTATGAATACCTATCATATTTAATCAAAAATGATCTTAAATTTTATTCTTATTTTCCTTTAATCCTTATGTATAGCAAAAATTTAATCATGATTCACTGTTCACAATATAGTTTTTTTTTTCAATCTGTATTATATTTTTCAAAGTAATTAGGCTGTATTTAGTTTTAGTTTTGGAAAATTATTGTTCAAAATAAAATTTTTGGAAACTATTTTAAGAATTTGATTTGTAACACACAAAGTATTTTCAATGATTATATTCAAAAATTAGTTCTAAAAAGACAAAAAAGTGAAAATTTTTGTTATTTTTATTTCTAAATTTTTATCACTTTCAACAAAATATAAAATAATGTCACTTTTAATATAATTAATATTAAAGATACATTAAACATTTATTAGATATTAAATATTTAATATTCACGTGGTTATAAGTCATAAAAACTATGAAAGCTGCTCCCATATTTTGATTGAAAAAAATAACAATTATACATTTAGCATTATTTAAATTTGATTCAATAAATTTAGTTTTAACATTAATCTAAAACATTTTTGTCTATTGATCTATGATAGTAGTTTTTATAGCATATTAACTTAATTAAAATTAATAAATAAATGTTACAACAAAATTTATGAAATCTACTTTAAAATATATAAAGTGATAAACAAAGCTGTTTGATAGATATATAGTGAAAGAAATAACAACATTGTCTCTTCTTTTTTATCTCGCTTCTTTTAGATATAATTTTTCTCACGTTTTTTCTAAAGATGGTTCCACTAATCTTTTATCTCGGTTTTATTAAGACATAGTTTTCATTGATCTTTTATTTCGGTTTTTTATAGTACTGGTTTCCACTGATCTTTCGTCTCATTTTAAATACGATTACGATTTTAACAACACTAAATAGAAAGTATTAAAAGTAAGTTTTTATCTCAATTTTTTAATTAGAATAAAATAAAAAGTTTAGTTCACAAATCTTTATCATACTTTTTCTAAAATTGTGATTTTTACAAATCTCCTAATATAATCTTTATCAATTATCGTGTTAGTGCAAGAGTAGATTAACATAATTGGCTTGCCTTATCAAATCAAAAATTATATGTTTTCCACAATTATGTAAGTTAGTGAAGTCCCACGAGACCTATGGAAAGGTTTTATTTTGATTGTTTTTTTTGTGGCTCTAGACTATTTTTTATAAACTAAATTGAAGTCTACAGAAGGTACGACTAGAAAATAATTAGGACATATGTAGGTGCGAATAAATTGTGAGATTGACAACCAGAACTACAATGAAATTCTCATTTCTACTTGTGATTTTCATTGATTTTTTGGTTTTTGAAAAATTATGTAATTTCTGATTTGGTATACCATATAAAGTTAGATTATTCACTCCCATGGGGTGATCAATCCTGTATTTTGCTGGAATGAACCTATGTTAATTTTGTAAATGGATGAAATGAGTATTCTTATATTTTCATTTTGTCAAAAAACAAAAGATAGAAAGAAAAAGATATGCAAGAAACCGGCATATGCAGTTTCATGATTAAACTTGAAGCTAATGTCTAAATTTTAGTGCTAAATTCGCTTATTAGTTTTCTATTTCAATGAAGTCCATTTCTCGGCTAATACAGTCACATATGCATGCGGGTTGCTTTTAAAATTTTGATTTCTTTTTTTTTTTTTTTAATCTCCTAGTAAAAGGCCTTAAGGTTCATGCAGAGAATTTCGTTTCCTATATGGCAAAATCAAAAAGTGAGATTGAGAGAAAATCTATGGGGTTACATTAATTCACAAAGGTCGTATGAAATGTACATTAAAGAATCATTAAAGTGCTCATAGGATCGGTTACACATCTTTATCCAACTATATAAACCTTGCACATAGCGCCCTGTGAACCCAGGCCAATTCCAACCTACTAATTCAAACACTTGGCCTATCTTTATCAAAAGAAAAATAATGTCTTTTCGGCAACCCGTACAAAACCAGATGGCTGAAATATTCATTGGCATGCTCTCACTCCTTGTTGCCTGTGGCATGGCGCATGCTAGACTAGACGTGTACAACCACACAATTAACCAAACACTAGTATTAAACAAATTGAGTGCTTTAACCAGTGATTCGAAGCATCCGTGGTACAAGCAAGCGTTGCCTGTAGAGGCTTATCCAGGATTCTTTGATTTTTTGACCGCTTGTCTCGATCGTTTAGGTCAGAAGGAATGTGTACACCATGTTTTTAATGAAATGGTCGGAATCAAAAAAAATCTGAAAGATTTTAACTGTAGTTGTAAGGTTAAGAAAATAGGGCATAATTGCATCATGGGATTGGCAGGGCTTACTGGTCATTTTAAAAAGTTCAAGGGTACTGCTCATCATATCTACGTCCGGGCTAGCAAACTATATTTTACATCTGAGAAGCTAACGAGTTGCCCTGCATCCAAACCTGCTCCAACCAAGCCCTAACTAAGTTTTAATAGAATAGTTATTATATATTTGGTCATATAATACATTAATTTTATTATTTAAGATCATGCATACACATGTTACCAGATCAGATGATCTAAGATGGTGTCTAATGTATATTGATTTGATCATACATCCAAGCTCAATATGTTTATCATATTTGTTTCTCAAATAATAGTGCAGTTTATTACAATACCGAGTACAATTATAAAGATAATTCCATACTAATCTCCATTATAATGCATCCAGGTAATATTGATTGTCGCAAATCTTAATATTTCACTAATGGTTTCACATTTATATGCTATGAAATTTACTTGTGAGCATTTTTTTGTTTGTTATCTTTACCAATTAAGAAAATGTTCGTTGAAGAAAATTTCATGGTTTACACTGTCTAGTGGTCCTGCACATCAATGGTATCAAGAAATGTTAGCTATTGAACTTTATCAAGGAGATAACCTATATTTTATAACTTCATTAGTAGTTTAGTGGACAAAATCCTATTGAGACACATTTTCGGTGAAATTCTCAGAAGAAATCCATGTCGATGTTTAATTATAGTTGACATGACATGATAATTGGGCATTATTGCATCATCACATTGGTTTGGATGCGGGATATTTGAGTCATTATTACATGATGAAATTGGTTCGCAATACTAGTTATTTGAGCACGTTTTTTTTTTTTTAATTTTTTCTCCCAATCATAAGCTTTTTATGACAAGGCTAACAAAATAATTTTTGGTCAATGATGACACCTAATTGTTTTGCCTTGCCACGCTCTACAACCTAGGTACTAATGGATATGAATAAAATCAGGCCATGTGATGTAGCAAACTCTTTTGTATGAAATTTAATCTGATCTCTATTATTTTAATGTGCATATAATTTTTCTTTCAAAACTCTAAAAAGTGTTCAATGTTTTTTTCTTCTGAAATGAATAAAGAAAGATAAAGAAAGGCTATAGGAGAAAAAAAGTTGTTACAGTTCACTAGCTGTTCCAATCCAAATATTGTCCCTACGAAATATAAACTCTAGGATTATACACTTAAATTTCATTTCTAAGATGAAGCCATAAATTACTGTGACAAAATAATTTTCTTAAATGTAAAAAAACTGAATTGCAATCTATGAAATCTTAAAAAATAGTTTGTCCAATGATTCTTCTATTAAAAGTTTTCATTTAAGGGCTTCATGTTTGATCCCGAATCAAATCATAGTGTTGCTTTCTTCTAAGCAAAAATAATATGCTTCAGCACCCTTATTTATTTGTACAAGGGAGAGTCATGATAGGATTCTAGTTCTGCATAATAGTTATATCGATTTTGTATTTATTAATGTATTTTCTAACTCATGAAATTCAAGGAATCATTATAACATTATACTTCATCAAGTGTATTTCTTCATTTTCTTATTTCTAAGAAATAAAAATTAATGAGAATTATGTACCTTTATCCAATGTGGTCCTAACACTACTACAAAAAATGCATAAACATCACAGCTTTTAGGCATAATGTTTCACTTTCGATCTCGATCACAAAAGTATGAATTAATCCAGGTGAGATTGTAAGTTGCTTATTTTCAATCACAGTTTACAATCGTGATTGAAAACTTACAATAATCACACACTAAAAGTGTGATCTATTATGTAAAAACTGAGATTAAAAGAAATATCATGTAATATTTTATGTATTTTAATCTCTTTTTTTTTTTTTTTGAAAAACTATGGTCAAATATTAACAAATGATCACGCTAAAAAAATTGGTTAATTTTATTAATAAAAATTCACGTGGCAACATGTTATTATGGTATCGTGTGACGCTTGTCATCTTGGCAACATTATATATTTGATATTTTTTTTGTTACCATTGAGAATTGAACTCGTGCCACTCTTTTGAAAGTTAGTATGCTTAACCGCTAGTCCAAGTTATAATTTATATATACATTTTACATATTAATATATATATACAAATTTTTATCGCTTTTGGGATTGCAAAAAATAATAAAATTATATTATTTTAATTTAATTATTTTAAGTTTTGTATAATAATTTATTATCACTTTTGCCAACCAATTAGTAGCTAAAAGTTACACTTTTTCCAATCAATTAGTCGAGAAAAATAATAAAAATTTTATTTTTATGTAATTATTTTACTTTTTGTAATAATTTGAAATCATAACCAATATATAGGATCATACGACTTAATAAATAATTTATGAATATCTATCATATATAATTAAAAATGATCTTAAATCTTTTTCTTATTTTCCTTTAATCTTTGTGTATAGCACAAATTTAATCATGACTCACTATTTAAAATATATATTTTTCATTCTGCATTATATTTTTAAAAGTAATTAGGCTGCATTAAGTTCTAGTTTTGGAAAATTATTATTCAAAATAAAATTTTTGAAAACTATTTTAAGAATTTGATTTGTAATACAAAAAATATTTTTAATGATTATATTCGAAAATTAGTTCTAAAAAGATAAGAAAATGAAAATTTTATTATTTTTATTTCTAAATTTTTATCACTTCCAACAAAATATAAAATAATGTCACTTTTAATATAATTAATATTAAAGATACACTAAACATTTATTAGATATTAAATATTTAATATTTACGTGATTATAAGTTATACAAACTGTGAAGGCTGCTCCTATATTTTCATTGAAAATATAATGATTATATATTTAGCATTATTTGAATTTGATTCGGTAAATTTAGTTTTAATATTAATCTATAAACATTTTTGTTTATTGATCGATGATAGTAGGTTTTATAACACATTAAATTAATTAAAATTAATAAATAAATGTTACAACAAAATTTATGAAATCTAATTTAAATTATATAAAACGATAATAAAGTTTTTTGACAAAGATATAGGGAAAGAAATAACAATAACGGCTTTTATTTTTTTATCTCGCTTTTTTTAGTTATAATTTTTCTCATTTTTTATCTCAGTTTTTTTTAGAGATGGTTCCATCGAATTTTTATCTCGATTTTTTTAAGACATGGTTTTCATTGATCTTTTATTTCAATTTTTTTAGAGATGGTCACCGTTGGTCTTTTAGCTCGTTTTAAATACAATTACGATTATAAAAACACTGAGACAAAAAGTATTAGAAGTAACTTTTTGTCTTAGTTTTTTAATTAAACTAAGATTAAAAGTTTAGCTCACAAATATTTATCATGCTTATTCTAAAACCATGTTCTTTATAAATCTCCTAAAATAATCTTTATCAATTGTCATATTAATGTAACGTGTAGTTTAACATAATTTGGCTTACCTTATCAAATCAAAAATTATATGTTTTCCACAATTATGTAAATTAGTAAAGTCCCACAAGACATATGGAAAGGTTTTATTTTGAGTGCTTTTTTTTTTGTGGCGTAAGACTATTTTTTATATATTAAATTGGAGTCTACAGGAGGTACGACTAGAAAATAATTAGGACATACGTAAGTGTGAATAAATTGTGAGATTAACAGCAACCGGAGCTAAAATGAAATTCTCATTTCTACTTGTGATTTTCATTGATTTTTTGGTTTTTGTAAAATATTATATAATATCTGATTTGGTATACCATATAAAATTAGATTATTCACTCCGATAGAGTGATCAATCCCGTATTTCGTCGGAATGAACTTGTATTAATTTTTTAAATGGATGAACTTATATTTTCATTTTGTCAAAAGACAAAAGATAGAATGGAAAAGATATGCAAGGAAACAGCACGTGCAGTTTCACGTTTAAACTTGAAGCTAATGGCTAAATTTTAGTGCTAAATTTGCTTATTAGTTTTCTATTTCATTGACGACTATTTCTCTGCTAACACAGCCACATGTGCATGTGGGTTGCTTTTAAAATTTTCATTTCTTTTTTTTTTTTTTAAATCTCCTAGTAAAAGGCCTTTAGTTCATGCAGAGAATTTCATTTTCTATATGGCAAAATCAAAAAGTGAGATTGAGAGAAAATCTATGGGGTTACATTAATTCTGAAAGGTCAATTGAAATGTACATTTAAGCATCATTAAAGTTCTCATAGGATCGGTTACACATCTTTATCCAACTATATAACCTTGCACGTAGCGCCCTGTGAACCCAGGCCAATTCCAATTTACTAATTCAAACACTAGGCCTATCTTTATCGAAAGAAAAATAATGTCTATCCGGCAATCCGTACAAAACCAGATGGCTGAAATATTCATTATCATGCTCTCACTCCTTGTTGCCTGTGGCATGGTGCATGCTAGCCAAGACGTGTACAACCAAACAATTAACCAAACAGTAGTATTAGACAAATTGAGTGCTTTAACAAGTGATCCGAAGCATCCGTGGTACAAGCAAGCATTGCCTGTAGAGGCTTATCCAGGATTCTTTGATTTTTTGATTGCTTGTCTCGATCGTTTAGGTCAAAAGGAATGCGTACACCACGTTTTTAATGAAATGGTCGGAATCGAAAAAAATCTGAAAGATTTTAACTGCAGTTGTAAGGTTAAGGAAATAGGGCATAATTGTATCATGGGATTGGCAGGGCTTACTGGCCATTTTAAAAAGTTTGAGGGTACTGCTCATTATATCTATGCTCGGACTAGCGAACTGTATTTTACATCTGAGAAGTTAACGAGTTGCCTTGCATCCAAACCTGCTCCGACCAAGCCCTAAGTCTATATGCATACAAATCTTACCGTATCAGATGATCTAAGATGGTGTTTTGATCCTATGTCCAAGTTCAAGATGTTTATCATATTTGTTTCTCAAATAATTAGTCTGGTTTATTACAATACTGAGTACAATTATAAAGATAATTCTATACTAATCTTCATTATAATGCATCCAGGCAACATCGAATGTCACAAATCCTAATATTTCACTTTTATTTCGTATTGGTTTCTCATTTATATGGTAAGAAATTTACTCGTGAGAATTTTTTGGTGTGTTATCTTCACCAATTAAGAAAAAGTTCGTTGAAGAAAATTCGATGGTTTACACTAGCTAGTGGTCCCGCACATTAATGTTATCAAGAAATGTTAACTATTGAACTTCATCGAGGAGATAATCTATATTTTATAACTTTCATTAGTAGTGAAAATTTGAAATCTGCTAGTAATTCCAATCAAACAATCACACGCACAAGAATTAGAAGGTAGTGTAAAAGAAACGATGAATTCCACATAGGGAAACCTCAAAAATTTTCACTAAAAAAAAAAGTGTTGGTTACAAACTCCAAACACATGATAGATCAACTCCTCGATTCTATACTTTGTTGATGTTTACTCGAATACTCGATAAACCAACTCCTTTAATGAAAGCTCTCCGACTCCTCAAAGGCATGACACTAAATTCTCGGCAACTCTCTTACTGAATCCTCAGCACTCAAAGATTGCAACTCCTTCGAATCACGAAGATGCACAGATCTTTGACTAAGTGGTTAAGAGAATACTAGGACTTTTTGGCTCACAATCTAATGATTATTCTCTCTGTGTATATGACCATAGATACATCTAAAGATATATATAATAAAACTTGGGATGCACAGGTTTCAAAACTAAACCTCAGAAGGCCCAAACACAAACACTACGAAAAGCCACGGCCTCCCTGTGGCTTCCCACGACCTTCACGCAGTCTTCCCGTGGTGATCCTGTGAATCAGTGTGGTTTTCTCGCATGACCAATCTTCTGAAATCTGGTCTCGTCTTTATCCCATGGGTACATGCAACCATTCAGCGGTCTTCCTACATTATTATATTCTAGCTCCATTTGACTTTTATCAGACCTCCAGAATTATACAAAAATAGTTTTTCTGAGACCTTTATACTTCTACTTGACTCAAGACTATAGTGCCTTAACTTACACTAAGTCTAAAAGTTATAGACTATTTCTTCAACCATGGATTTGTCAATTCACAATTTTAGCCTTAACGATCTCCTCCCTTAGTGATTCCATGTCAAAACTTAATATGTGATATTACAAATGAAATCATCGTAAATTAAGGGCTCAGTAAACATTGCAATGATCAACATGCTTTGACTATTAAACCTGTTTGCTGCACACTTAAACAGATTGATCAAGGTATCGTGTGGCAATAAGAAATAATAATGAAACCCCAGCATAATCCATCAAGCATATAATATAGATGATTCCAAAGAGTTCATTACAATCTAACACAATCATATAAGTTCGAACAAAAGTGCCAGATATAATATAAAACAAAGGCCAAAAGTCAAAATATAGCCATACATCACATCAAAATACATCCCATCATCACATCTAATCTCCTCTTTTTTAACATGAATTGACAATATAAAAAATCACTGAGCGCCGTCATCATCACCCTCATTGTCACCTCCCCCTTTATTATGAACGCTTGCTCCATCACTTTGGCCACCCATGTTTGGAAAGAAATCATTGTCGAAAGGATCACCAAATGTGTAGGCGTAATTATTCAAATTTTGCTGAACTTGATTAAGAGTGGGGTGCATTTCATCTTGATGAGCCTGCATAGCCCTCAAACGAGTGTCTATATCTATCTGGCATGTAAGAAGCTCAACCTGCCGAGTGTCAATAGCATCAAAGTACTGATAAATAGTGGTATAGAACGCACGATTCTCCCCCTGAATGGATGCCAACATAGCTCCTAACATGTTCATGTCATATATTGGTGGAGCACTCAAAGAGGGACCAAAAGGATCAATAAGAGGTGGGGGATCTCGCAGCTGAGGGGGAATAGGATGTGGAACACCAGAAGGTCTAGAATGTGTATGACTACATCATGCAGATACATGGTCAATGGTGTTGGGCATTTTAATCAATTGGTAGTTAGGACACTCAACATCGAGAGACAAAAGAAAATGTGTGATAAACAGACCAAAGGGCATGGAATCAGACCTAGAGGTAGAATCACTACCAGCTACTATTAGCTAAAACATAAATAATGGAAGACCAAATATTCTACCAGTGACAATAGCATGCAGGATACATCCTCGACGTTCAAAAACAACGGTAACATGAAAATTGGGATCAATAGAATTTACTATATAAAGATGTAGCATTCTATTAATCTTAGATAACTGATGATGGGGAATAGTCTCCCCAACCCAATCAACTCGACCCTTGGTAAGTAAACATGAAATAGTTTGAACAGAGGGAGCTCCAATGTCAAGAACAAGCTCAAAATCAACATTCTCAAGATGAGGAATATTTAAAAATTGTGAAATAATAGAAGGTGTCAACTCAATATCAATCGATCTAACATAAGAATGTAAGACACCAGCAGAAAGATCAACAGCATGCATATTAACATAGAACTCGTGAACAAGTTCTCCAACAGCACATTCATAAAATAGCACATTCATAAAAAAGACCTTCAAAACCAGAATATGAAGCATATGCAGTCCAACCTAGCTGATCAAAAAAATGCTTAACGGTGGGAAAATCACATAGCAGAATGCCACATTCAACTATAGTAAGATGATACTTAAAGGTTTCAATATAAATGTCTTGTTCAGTATCTCCCCTAAACCTATGAGAATCAAAATTGTTGTGGGTCCTTTTTCTAGGTCCCATGTAGGCAGAAAAGATAACAAAAGACAAGACTCAAGGAAGACAAGAAAAAGAAACAAGAATAACAATATACCTCTAAGATGACATGTAGGTACTGGCTGGAAACAGAGAAAATCATAATAGAGGATGACGTTAGAATGAATTTGGACCAGATTCTGACACAGAGGGGCATAAATAACCCTCACCATGGGAACCCCGCACCCGTAGCGACCCCATGCCCATCCCGTGGTGATTCTGCCACTATACCGCATCCATCCTACGAGGAAAAAAGGTAATGACTAACCTTCTTTGTATTATCTTGTGACTCAGAGCACTGATCCTGTGGTCTTCTTGCGAATTTTCTTTTTCTTTTTAAAAAAAAATATATTAAATACAAGAAAAGAAAAGAATTAAGATTATTAGAGTATTCCAAGTTCTATACCCTTAAAAACAAATCAAAACATAGTTTCATTTTAATCAAACTTAAGTAGTTATGAAACAGAATTCCAAAAATCACTTTACTACTTATGTCTTAAGATGTTCACACATGTCATACCAATGGTCAAATGCCTGTACAGTGTGTGAATTGAAGTTTATGAACAATCATGATCTATACTTTTCACATACTTGCATGTAACTTAAAAGTACTCCTTTTTGGCTTTGAATTGAATTGAGTAAGGAATGCAATGTTAGTTCTTCAACTAGTTACTGCTCAATTCATTGTTTTCAACTATACACCAAGATATACATATATATATATATATATATATTTTAATTTCATCCGTGAACCTTTTTTTTTCTTTTCTTATAATTACTTAGTGGCTTTCACACACTTATAGGTAGGTAGTCATCTTCTTGCATCGTCAAACCAGAGAGTGGTTATTTTGATAAACTGCACGTCAATAGGCTAGCTGTACTCTATCCCATTGGTAGCCCTTTCCAAGTGATTTTACTTTGCAAGCAGTCAAGAGCAACCAGTAGTCCAAAAAGGAGAATTTACAAACACAATTAAGTAGGGAAAAGATACTTCATGAAAGCCTAACCTTAGTGTATTTACAATAAGCACACCACTACCATGATAAGGAACATCAAAACATAGATTTCAAGATTTTTAAATAAGTCAAATTCATATCTCTTATGTAAATTAAAAGCAATACTTCCATGATTTTGAAATATATATAAAGAAATAGTTCTTACAATAAACATCAAATCGTCATTCTTTTCCTTCAAGTACAAAAACATAGCATATATATATGTGAATAAAACTCAAAGGAAAATTTTAAGAGCTCTTTAGTCTAGGGAACAAATACCCAGAGAGGATGTGAGAGATTCAAACCTCAGATGATCTAAAGGCTTTGTAAATATATCAACTAGTTGGTTTTGAGTCTCTATGTGCTCTAAGGATATGACCTGTTGTTCAACTAGCTCACGGATGAAGTGGTACCGAATATCTATGTGTTTGGTACAAGAATGTTGAATAGGATTCTTAGAGAAATATATAGCACTAAGATTATCACGGAATAAGGTCATGATTTCCTATTTTATTCCATAATCTGCTAGCATTTGTTTCATCCAAAGAAGTTGAGTGCAATAAATACTAGCAGCTATGTACTCAAATTTAGTAGTGGATAGGGATAATGAGTTTTGTTTCTTACTATGCCATGAAACTAGATATGTATCAACATAAAAACACTCTCTAGAGGTACTCTTCCTATCATCAACACATCCTGCCCAATCAGCATCAGAATACCCTGCTAGGATGACATTAGTTTCTTAAGAAAATCAAATACTAAAATTAAAGGTCCTATTAACATATTTGATTATTCTTTTAATAGCATGTAAGTGGGATTCCTTAGGGTTAGACTAAAATCAAGCACAAATTCCAACACTAACGGATATATTAGGATGACTAGCAGTGAGATACAACAAATTACCTATCAGGCTTCTATACAATATAAGATCAACTAATTTGCCAAACTCGTCCTTAGATAACTTGGTGGAAGTGCTCATGGGAGTCTTAGCATATTTACTACTGTTAAGACCAAATTTCTTAACTAGGTCTTTAGCATATTTGGATTGAGAAACAAAAATTCCACTCTTTACTTGTTTAACTTGATGACCTAAAAAGAAATTTAGTTTGCCCATCATACTCATTTCAAAGTTATCTTTCATGTGTTCACTAAATTCATGAGCAAATTTAAGAGAGGTGGATCCAAAAACAATATCATTTACATACACTTGTGTAACCAAAATATGTTTAGAATCCTTACGAATAAACAATGTTTTATCTGCATTATCTGTCATAAACCCAAACTCAATTAAAAAGGTGGTGAGTCTCTCATACCAAACTTTAGGAGCTTGTTTGAGTCCATATAGAGCCTTTTTTAATTTGAAAACATGATTTGGAAAATGTGGATCTACAAACCCCTTGGGTTGCTCTACATAAACTTCCTCATTCAGGAAACCATTTAAAAAGGCACTTTTGACATCCATTTGAAACAATTTGATTTTTAAATGACAAGCCATAGCAAACAGTATTCTTATAGACTCTAATCTGGCCACAAGTGCAAAGGTTTCGTCAAAGTCAATACCCTTAACTTAGGTATATCCTTGTGCAACTAACCTAACCTTGTTTCTAATGACTATTCCAAATTCATCAGTTTTATTTTTGAAAATCCACTTTGTGCCTATAACATTTACATGTGAAGGGCGAGGAACTAGTGTCCATACATCATTTCTAGCAAATTGCCCTAACTCTTCTTACATAGCATTCAATCAAAAATCATCACTTAGGGCTTCATTCACATTCTTAGGTTCTAATGAGGAGACATAACAAAGGTAAGATACTTTATTTTGTAGTTGCCTTCTTGTCTTCATTGGGTCTCTTACATCTCCAATAACTTGAGATGTTAGATGGTTGAGCTTGACTCTAGCAAATGGTTCCAATTTTGAACTTTTCTCAATGTTCCTGTGTGTCCTATCACTAGTATCTATTGAAACTTTAGTTTGTTCAACTGGAGTTGTTATGAGTATCCCATCATCATTATCATCCTATTGAACAATAGAGTAAGAATTAGTATCATCGATTATCACATTTATAGATTGTATAACAGTATTTGTTTTTAAATTAAAAACTCTAAAAGCACGACTGTTAGGGGAATAGCCTAGGAAGATTCTTTCATCGCTTGAGGAGTCAAAGTTACTAAGTTGTTCTCTATCCCTAAAGATAAAGCATTACTCCCAAAAACTCGAAAATACCTCACACTAGGCCTCTTACCATTCCATAGCTCATAGGGGGTCTGTTTGGTTCCATGTCTGAGATACACCCTATTGACTATGTGGCATGCAGCGTCAACAGCTTCAGCCCAAAACTTCTTTAGCAGTGAACGTCTATGAAGCAACACTCAAGCCATTTCTTGGAGCACTCTATTCTTTCTTTCCACTACTCTATTCTGCTATGAAGTCTTTGGTGCTAAGAATTTATGCTTTATTCTATTTGCATCACAGAAATCACTTTATGAGGAATTCTCAAACTCTTACCCATGATCAATTCTGATTCTAATAATGCATCTAATTCTTCTTTGTTTTTCCTGTTGTAGTCTCAAACACAAATTTGTAAAAGAATAAAAAATATCAAATTTCTTAGCAAGGAAATCAATCTATGTGAAGCAAGTGTAATCATCAATGGAAACAAAATATATTTCTTTTCACCTAAACTTTTAGTGCGTGTAGGTCCCATTAAATCAACGTGTACCAAATCTAGAGGCTCATTAGTTTTCAAACTTTGACCCTTTTTATGTGCACTTTTAATTTATTTGCCAATTTGACAAAGCCCACACACATCTTTATGGTATTTTCCTAATTTTGGTAGGCCTCTTACCAACTCAAACTTAGACAACTACTTTAAAACTTTAAAATTTATGTGTCCAAGTCTTTGGTGCCAGAGGTCTAACTCATTTAAAGTAGCAGAATTGCACACAAGACCTTTTACCTTGGACACACCATAACAGTTGTCGGTAGTGTGAATGCCAGTTAAAATAGTTTTTGCATGAGAATCAACAATTTTTCAATCAGATTTTGAAAAATGAACAACATGTTTTGCATCACATAATTGACTTATGCTAATCAAATTGGCCCTTCAACATACAGTACATCCTTTAAACATTCTAAACCTAGGGTTTTTATATTTCCTTTGCCTAACACATAAGATGTATTGCCATCACCAAAAGTGACTACTCCTCCCTCAAAATTTTGAAAATTTGTGAACAGACTCTTATTCCCTCTCATGTGTCTAGAGCAACCACTGTCAAGGTACCACATGTTTGAGTTCAAGGCTTTTAAGGCTATGTGAACTATAAAATAGTTTAAATCAAATTTTCTTACCCATGCAGTTCCAGTTTTTATAGTTTTCTTCACTATCTTAATTACTTTTTGAAACATTATTTTTGATAGTTTTTGTTTTTTAAATTTAGGACCAGGACTAGCTTGTTAAAAGAATGAGTGAGAGGGTGAATAATAAGAATTTTCAGTTGTCCTATATAAGGGGTATTTGAAATCAAGAGGGATGATGTAGTTACTTAACAGATTGAACCTGTTGTAAAAACTATTATTATAGTTTTGAAATTTTTGTTTTACAGGTTTTCTTTGATTAACATAAGTCATAGGTAGTCCATAAAGTTTATGACAATTTTGTCTTATGTGACGAGGTATACCATAATGATGACATATAGGAATAAATTTTCTTTGAGACTTAAAAGGCGTACCTAGTAATTTCTGAGAATTGTTTACAGACCGATTACCTTTCAATTGCTTGGGTGGAAGAGAAGTTATTTTAGCATTCTGTGAAGTAGTAGACTTTTGAGGCTGGATGTTTATCACTTTGGTCTTTTTCTAATAACTTGTAGTGGCTTCTTCTATTGTCTTCTTCTGTCTAGTGTATCCAAGTCCCCTTTTGTCATTTGGGCTTCTTTACATCCCAAGTATGTTATCTAGTTTGGTGGATGCTGCATTCATCTTAGATTGCATGGATTGCAACTTTGCATAGTCATCTTTCAGTTTATTGTCTCTTTACTGCAATTTGGTCTTGAAAGCTGTTATTAATTCATCTTGAGTTTTCTTGCTTGCTTCAAGGCCTTCAAATTTAGCTTGTAATTCTTCCAGGGTAATTTTCAGATTGTCTCTCTCCCTTTTCAACAATTTGTTTTTCACCAACAATCTTTAATTTTGTTTGTAAAACTTTCAATAGCCTTGATATAGTTGTTCATAGGCATCTTCAAAATCTACTTCTTCACCTTCACCTTCATGTTCTAACTCCGCTTCTAAAGAGTATTCCTTTGGGCTTTTTAAACCAAATGAATCTTTCGAATTCACAGATGTTGTACTTCTTACCATGAATGCTGTAAAGTTTTCTAGGGGAGAATAAAACATAATGACCATCCAATTAATCTGTTAACATTCACTTTCAATTCTTTATCCTTTATTGTTTACCAAACACCCTATGACCAAGCTACAACCCAATGAAAAGCTAACAAATTTTAGGTGAAAAGCATTTGTAAGAGCATTGGTCTAATCTGTTGGTTTAACAGAGGCATGTTAATTCAATAATACATTCTCTCATGAAGTTGCATTCACTCATGTTAAGGCTAAACTTGTTAATTGGCAAATCCATGATCAAATAGAATTGTATGTACTTTAGACTTAGTGTAGGATAAGACACTGGAGTCTTAAGTCGATTAGAACTCTAAAAGGTCTCAGAAAATTAAGTTTCCAAAGGGGCTAGAAGTCTTGAAGAGGTTGAAAATCAAGTTTCTAAATTGGCTAGAAGTCCTGATGAGGTTCGGAATTGAATAACACAGGAAGAACGCAGGAAGACTTCACTTGGCCGCAGGAAAAAGTCGAGAGAGATTAAGCCAGTCGGGAAGGCCATACGTGCGCCCTTCCCACGAGGTACTAGCATGATAGCTTTTTGTTCTCAACTTCCAATGCGATTTTGACCTCGAAGACAATGGAATCAGGCTTCAGCTAAAACACAAAAGTTGTATCCTTTTGAGTCTTCTTTCCAACCCAAAAAGAATCAGGTCAATCCGAATTGTGAGTGAAAAGATATGGTCAAAATACTGATAGGGTATCAAGCTGAAACTTCATCTGCACATCACTTCAATAGCCCCAGCTGCCTCTGATGGTCTATATATATCTCATGCCTTCTTCAAGGAGAAAAAAAAAAAGAAAGAGAAGAGACACACACACACAGAGAATATACTTCATGTTTGTGAGCTTGAAAGTTTGATGATTCTCTCAACAGCTTAGCCTTCATTGTTCATGTTCAATTCGAAAGAGTTCGGATTTGAGTTTTGTGAACATTGTGGATTTAGCACGCTGAGGATTCAGCAAAAGCTACTAAGGAGTCAGTAGTGTGCCTTCGAGGAGTCGAAGGGCTTTCGTTAGAGGAGTTGGTGCATCGAGGAGTCGAGCAAACATCAACGAGAGTATAGAGTCGAGGAGTCGATCTATAGAGAGTTTGAGTTTGTAACCAACGTTCATTTATTCTAGTGAAAGTTTTCTTTAGGGTTTCCCTGTGTGGATTTCCTCGCTTATTCTATACCACCTTCTACATTTGTGTGTGTGTGATTAATTGTGGTTGATTGATTGATTAATTGATTGGGATCCTTAGCAGCATATTTCAAATTTTCAACTCACATGTACTTAAATTCTTTATCCGCGTCTTGATTAGGTTTAATGCACAAAATTTGTTTTGCATTCTTGCATAAACTATGAGTGAACCCTTTTCGAGAGTGAATTCATTCGTTGAATGAACACCCTACCGCGATATGAAGTCAAAACCGCAATCTAAGGTCATAATTGGTAGTTGATTTGCATGGGTAATATGAATTGACACACTTAAGTTTAAATGATTGAAAAACAGCTAAGTTCACATACGTTGAAAGAATTCATATAATTTTTGTGTAATGTGACTTGTTTATTATCAAGACTTAACCAGGACTTTTTTTAATAATTGATACTCAACTTAGAACTGGTTAAGAATTTTGTGGGTAGATTCAGTGCAAACCCTCACGAGATTTCACTCGTCTACTAGGAGCAACCTAGGGGTTTAAAAGGTTTGCTGCACATAGTTAAGTGTAGTCATGTTTCTAAGGAAAAGAGAATTTAAGTTTATAGCTTTAAGTAGTTTAACTAACTTCATTGCTAGCGACTAGCAATGCTTAAGTTAGGGGTGATTACGCCCTAAAAGTGTACAATATTCCCAGATTTGGTGCTTAATTTAGAGTAATTAATAAGTTCAGCTGATAGCTTTTATTATTATTTATTATAAAATTGTGTTTTGATGCCCTATTATTGGTTACTATGTTAAGAACACCAATTTGAGGGCTGATGGAGGATGTCTTAAGTGATCGAACCAAATGGGATGCCCACAAGGTAAAGCAAATAGATAAAGCGAGCAAATTGAGCTTGAAGATTCTCTTGAACAATTTCACAAATACTTGATGTGCACTCGGAAAATCAACCTTACAAGGTCAATCATCACAACCTAAGGCACTGATTACACTTGAAAAGTGTAATTACAAACTCCACATTTTGATACTCATTAATGCATTTAAGAAGTTAATTTCAAAGTTTTATCATTATTTTATTATTTATAGTGTTTATTCTCTTAATTGCAAGTAAAAGGGTAAAATAAGTGATATTAGTAGTGTTGAAAGTGGCTTCCAAGGAGGAAAAAATGGTCCAAAGTTCAAGATAGTTGAAGTGGTGTGCAGCTGAAGTTCCAGCTCGACACCATATCAGTATTTTGATCATAACTTTTCACTCAAAACTCGGATTGACCTGATTTTTTTTGGGTTGGAAAGAAGACTCAAAGGGCTACAACTTTTGTGCTTTAGCCAAATCCTGAATCGATCATTTTCGAGGTCAAAATTGCATTGGAAGTTGAGGATAGAAAGTTGTCAGAAGCAGCAAACGAGAAGCAGAACTTGAAAAACAAAGTTTCTGTGGTCCAGACCCCCTGCCAAACGGTCCAGACCCCCTGCCAGACGATCCAGACCACAGTGTGTTATGCGCGCGCGGCTTAACTCCGTCTTTTAGGGTTTTCTTTGCAACTTCTTTATAACATCTGCAACATGGCTGACCCAAGGGGAGCCCTAGTTTAGTTTTACATACTTTAGGAGAACATTTTCATACTTTTCAAATACTTTGAGAGTTTTATAGTAGTTTTTAGGGAGTTTTTAATATTTAGCGTCGTTTATAGAGATTTTGGAAGTTTGTTTGTTCTTCGCTGCACTACTCTTTCATTACGTAGTTTCAGAGCTACTTCCCGTGTAAGTTTACTTTCGTTTCATTAATTTAATATATGATTTATTGTTCTTAAATGGTAGATCGAATGTTTATGCTTACGTTTGTTGCTTTCATTTTGTTTAAAATCATGTTAGCGTAGAAACCCTAGTTCTTGATTCAACGAATCAAGCAAGGGTGGTCCATGAAAAGCTCTGGAATGTGCGTAGACCCTTTGCATGGGTTGCAAAACCTCATGCATAGGGATCTACTATTTTTAAACCTATTTTAACTTGTTTCGAAAACATTCGAAAATGAAAACCTTTAACCATATTCGCTGAAATCACTGGTATGGGTTTTCGATTACAATCGTTTTAATACTTTTGAACAAATTAAAAGTAGGATTCAAGTTCAATTCTATAGATTTGAGAAAAGCCCTTATTCTTGCCTTCCAATAGTGATAGTTAGTGCCATCAAGAAACGGAGGCCTAACTGTAGATTGTCCCTCTCTTTGGCTATCCATGGATACTAAATGGACCAACTCTCAGACAAAAAGTCTAGAAACTAAACAGAGAGCACCCAAAGCTCTGATACCACTCGAAGGACCCAAATCTCACAATATAGTATCCAAATCAAGCATCCACAGCAGAAACTAAAAGAAATAACCAAAGAGACAAAGGAAAATGTTGACTAGGGAAAAACTCCTTTAAACTCAAAGGAGAAACAACCCCGGATCCTTCAGCGGATCAAACTAAAAACATCTTCACTATAAACAAGAGGTTACAAGGTACATAGAAACGGAATACAAGTTTTCCCAACCAACTACCCGTTGATCTACTTGCCTAAACACCCATTCTAACCTTGATTACTTGACATCCCGCAATACACCTCAGCCTGTGAAGAGAATGACCTTCTGTACACGAAGAAGTTCACCCAATCTACTGTCCACCCACAGATCTGAGCTGGTAGATGATAGATCTTTTACCAAATATGGTAGGTGAGGTTACCAATCAAAATCAAGCAAAGCACCATACCTCATCCCCTTTTTGGTTTCCTTTCCAAATCAATTAAGAGCAGGTGACGTTGTGTCCCAAAAAGTTAGGGTTAAGAAGAGAAAATACCTTTTTATATCAAAATAGAGGGTTAAAAAGGTCATTTGGATAGATCCCAAAAAAAACTGGACATCGTCACAGGCAGTTCGTGGGCACAGACTGCACATGAACTGCCCATAAGACCCCCTTACACACTGGTCAAAATTTTTCATCTGTCATCAGCATCTCGTGGGCAAGAACTTCCAACGAGCTGCCTGTGAAGCACTCCAACTTTCTGGAAAAAGAAATTTCAGTCCAAAAGATGTGCAATGAAAGACTAAAACAGCAACCACCTCTCTTCTAGTTCCAGTGCTCTTCCCAACCAGCAATAAGGATGCCTAAACACTCTTTGGTACATGTCTAAGCATTGAACAACCTAACTTGTGACATTCTACCCAATTGAAGAAGAACAAATACAAGCAAAGTGTTGTCTCGGATATTGCCAACACAAATCTAAGGTAAAAGACACTAACAATCTCCCCATTTGGCAATTCCGAGACAAAACGCCCCAATACCCCAATTTACATCCAATTAAAGTATGTCACAAGTTCTAGGCCTAAACGGCAACCACGGTAAACCTGAAATACAATTCAACAGCATAAAGCAAAGTAGCACAGAGAATCAATTCAAATTAACTTCAAAAATCAATTCAACTCCCCCTCATTCATACATTCAAATTTCTCACCCTGTAAACATGATCACTCCCCCTTAATAGTAGCACAAAGAATCAATTCAAATTAACTTCAAAAATCAATTCAACTCCCCCTTATTCATACATACAAATTTCTCACCCCGTAAACATGATCACTCCCCCTTAATCCCAAATGTCTCCCCCTTTTTGTCTGGAATTGACAAAGGAAAATAGTTAACAAGTAAGAACTGTAGTAAAGAAAGAACTATAGTCAAGAGCCAAAAACATCCAAAAATACCCAAAATATGGAAAACATCCAAAAATCCAAGAGAACAGTCTGAGTAAAACAAATCAATAATGTGCTCGGCCCCACCGGGAGTAGGCTTTGATCTCATTGAAGACACCCACTAGATCTCCAACTTCACAGACAAGTCCATTAACTGTGTCACCAATTGACGTCAATGAAGTGTGAGCTGTGGAAGAAATTTCGCCAAGGGAGGTAATAAAGAAGTCCATTTAGGCCTTGTAGTGCGTTGCGCCTCAGCTGGTAGTGTTGAGTTCACTCAACAATGAGACACGAGTGCCCTCAATTTCAGATTGACAGTTTGTTCAAGAAGAGTAATACGATCAGAGGGGGTCTTCTCCAAATGAGTGATTCGACTAGTTAGGGCGTCGAGAGCAAACACAACAACTGAATGAGGATCAGTTGAGGAAGTGCTAGAGGGAAGATCAGTTGGAAGAGATGGAGTAGGGGAATAACCCATTGAAGGTCTTGAGAATTAGGGATCAGAGGAAGACACAGAGGGTTTTTCTGGGCAACAGTGCGAGAAATGGTAACCCGATTGTTGGGTTTCTCTTGAGCAATGGCCAACTCATCAACTCATCTGACTATATTGAACTGGGCTTTGAGGAGATTTGTGATAAACACACCATAGGGCAATCCAACACGAGTGCCATTCTGATGGAATGCATTGCAAATATTTTGAAATAACAGAGAGGGAAAGTCTATTAGAATGTCATGGGTGAGACAATAGAGAAATTTCACTCTTTCCTCAGAAATGTCTGAGCAGTGATAAGAAGGGGATATGACAGAGTCAACAATCAGATTTAGAATGTGATAAGGAACAGTCAACTCACTATGTTTGAAGGACATGCCAGGAAACCAGGGTTATGCTGGATCTCTCATGGGCGTAGCCATTTCAGAGGGAGGAGAAAGAGACATCCAGTCAAGGTTCGGGTAATGGGCATCAGGGACTCGGTCTATGTGGAAGTATGTAGCCAATGAGTCTGCTGTGAAAGAAAATGACACCTCTCTAACTTTTGCGTCAAAACCTTCAAATGCATGTGAGAAATTATGCATGTTCGTGTAAAACTCACGTACTAGATTTTCTGAGACATGACCAAACTCTGAACAGATTCCTATCCAACCCTGTTTAACAAAAATTTCTTTGATAAAAGAAAAATCCCCTGTGAGATGAGAAAAATCTACTGCCCATTCAAGAAGAACAAGTCGGTGAGAGAAGACAGAGTTGTATAACTCTTGACCACCAGCAATGAAAGTATCAGATTCAGAAGAGGAGGGTTTGGATTTAGATTTTACCTAAGATGGGGAAAAGGATTTTGAGGAGGAGGAGGAAGAGCCTTTCTTTTTGAATGAAGCCTTGGCTCTGGTAGTGGGGGAAGTCCGACTACTGGAGGGAGTACCCTTCTTCTTTTGTAAGGCTATTTTTGGGGATAGTTTGGATCTAAAGAGACTCGAGGATTTAGGAAGTCTGATTTTGGCCATTGATGCGGACTGAAATGAGGGTTTACAGAAGGGTGAATGTAAGTGTAGTAGAGAAGAATGAAGAAGTATGATGCAAAAGACAGCGGTTTCTGATAAATCAAAGAGAATGGTAATTTGGTCACTTGATAGAGATATACACTCAACCCTAAAACTGTGGTGCCAATAACACGAGGAGAAGAACTGCTCAAAAGGAGCTCGAGAATGCTGTCGAAGAGAGATTTCTGAGAGTGATGCATATATGACTTGCAAGGGGTTTGGGTTTACAAATGCCTGTGTGCTGGAGAGAGAAGGTGACGTGCTGGAGATGTGAAAAGTTGTGGCAGACGAAGGGTTTCATGGGAAAATGGAGACATTAATTGCATGATCAGTGCGCAGATAAATCCACAAAAAAAATTACACCTGTCAAACTCAGATTGATTTAATTTAAAAATGAAAAGAAAACATGCATATGCACGCACCATTCTAGCTGAGAGTATCAATCTGAAAAAGACCCAACCCAGTCAAAATTTAACACATCACCGTAATAGTACCATAACTGCACCAAAATTTGTACACAGTGTACGGCCCACTTAGTGAAATAAACTTTTAGCCCAACTTAGTCACACCATTTTTAATCTGCAACCAAAAATGGGTTAGTGGACCATACAAGAAGGACAAATGGAAGATTGGACAACTTTTATCAAGTAAAGACAAAACAAAAAAAAATAAGATTGATTTGGCCCAAGAGAAAATTTCAGATTTTGATGAAGGCCTACTAAACAAATTGGACTATTCAGACAACTCAGGCGGGGTTTTATGAGATGGAATAAGAAAAGTTTGTGCTAACAAAAAACATGTGAAATGCCCACAGACCTCACACAGAAAAATATTTCATGAAGTAGAAAATTTTTGCTAATAATAGCCAACAACAACCATTATCAAGGAAAATACTGTCTCAGATAGATCAATTTCAATACAAGATATTTGATACAAACAATTAGAGCTATGAGCAAAAATCAATTACTCGAACACTTAGTGTCAATTAAGAGTTAAAATATCAAATTTTCAGAACTTATAAAAACATGATATTGACAAACATAATAAATCAGTGACACACTGCCCATATTTTGTAAACACCTTAAAAATACACATAATGGGCAGATAAGCATTTCAAATAAGACATTAATTCCACACAAATGTTTGTCAATTAACTCAATTAACATCTCAAGACCAAGTACTAGCTATGGAATCACATTCAAATTCTCTAGTAAATATTTACATGGAAGTCAAACCAATCAATTGCCCAACAATAAGAATGAAGCAACCTTCCCAATTTTGAAAGAAATGAAATTTGACTTGCAATTTTAATTCAATCATCCTTATCTTTCCAAAGCAAGATGAAATTCAATAAGTGCAATGTGATGATGGTTTTCACACACCCTTTTTTTTTTAATTTGTTTCTTCCATAACTCCTTTTGATAAACATTTGAAAATGAGGTGGTAACCCTTTTCAACACTATTATGGGGAATGACACTCAACAACTTCAATACCCCCAAAAAATATATAACTCAGAATAGAGAAACTTGTGGGCTAATCAATTTTGGGTCAATCCAATGTAAACATCACACTAGAAATCCAAGAAAGATACCATCTCAATTGACCCAGTGTTCGACATCAACCAAGTTGAAAGTAAACATAAATGTGATCTTAAAAATCAATATTTTTCAATACCATCTTTACACATCACGAAATTTAGAAAGAATTCTACAAAAATAAGGCAATGGCCAAGGATGGAAAGTGTAAATAAATATCAAGTTCAATTAAATTCTTACTCATTTGAATATTTCAAAACTTAAAGGACACTGCATGATCTCATTTTCAATTTAAGTTCATAGCAAAAATTGTAAGATCATTATTTCAAGGATTGTGAAAAATCTATTCAAGAAGTATAACTCCAAGAGATGAATGAAGATATTCAAATCTTGAAGCTTCCAATGGCTTTATAAACATATCAGCAAATTGTTGGTCAATGGATATGTGTTCTAAACTCAACACTTGTCTCTCAACAAGATCTCTTATAAAATGATGCCTTATGTCAATGTGTTTTGTGCGAGAGTGTTGAACAGGATTTTTGTAAATATTGATAGCACTCAAGTTATCACAAAACAAGGGCATAGTACCTTGATTGATTCCATCATCTAAAAGCATTTGCTTCATCCACAAAACTTGAGCACAACAGCTCCCGGCTGCAATGTACTCTGCTTCGGCTGTTGAAAGTGAAATGGAGTTCTGCTTCTTGCTATGCCAAGCCACCAAGTTTCCTCCTATGTAAAAAACAGCCTCCCAAAGTGCTTTTTCTGTCATCACAACACCCTGCCCAATCTGCATCTAAATAATAAGTAATTTTTGAAGAAGAATCATTAGAAAACCAGATACCAAAATCTAGAGTCCCATTTACATAACGAATGATACGTTTGACAGCTTTCAAATGAGACTCTTTGGGACAGGATTGATACCTAGCACAAATGCCTACACTAAATGTAATGTCAGGACGACTAGCAGTCAAGTATAGTAGGCTAGCAATCATGCTACGGTAAAGAGTTTGATCAACACTCTTCCCTGATTCATCTTTGTTTAGTTTAGAAGTTGTGCCCATGGGAATCCTAGCATGCTTAGTTGTAGAGAGTCCAAACTTTTGAACCAAATTTCTTGCATACTTGGATTGAGATATGAAAATGCCATTTTTCAATAGTTTAATTTGCAACCCCAAGAAAAAATTAAGCTCACCAACCATGCTCATTTCAAATTGACTTTTCACGAGTTCAGCAAACTTTAAGGCATGTTTTTCTGAAGTTGAGCCAAAAACAATGTCATCCACATAGATTTGTGCAATGGTAATTTCCTTAAAATTTCTTTGGATGAACAATGTTTTGTCTACACTTCCCCTTGAAAATTTTGACTCTACCAAAAATTGGTAAGTCTTTCATACCAAGCTCTTGGAGCTTGTTTTAAACCATACAATGCCTTATTTAAACGAAACACATGATTGGGATGTTCAGAATCAATGAAGCCTTTTGGTTGCTCAATAAAAACTTGTTCTTGTATAAAACCATTCAAAAATGCACTTTTTTCATCCATTTGAAAGAGTTTGAATCCTACGCAGTAAGATATGGCCAACAAAATCCGAATTGATTCTAGTCTAGCCACGGGTGCAAAAGTCTCATCAAAATCCACTCCTTCAACCTGAGTGTACCCTTGTGCGACTAGTCTAGCTTTATTTCTAACAATAGTGCCAAATTCATCGGTTTTATTTTTGAAAATCCATTGGGTCCCTATAACATTAACATCACTAGGTCTAGGCACAAGTTCCCAAACTTCATTTCTAGAAAATTGTTCTAGTTCCTCATACATGGCATTAATCCAATGAGAGTTAAGAAGAGCCTCTTTTACATTTTTAGGCTCAATGCATGAAGTATAACACAAATAAGTTACCTCATTGCGAACTTGCCTCCTAGTTCATAGGGGCTGTTACCTCTCCAATAACTTGTGTGAGTGGATGATTCAACTTTACTCTTGATGAAGGATTGAGAGTCAATTGCTGATTTTCATCTTCATTTTCTTCTTCTTCATCTCTTGGCATATCTCCACTGGTCTCAACTCCAATTTCCTGCACATCCCCTTGTCTTTCTAACATGGATTCTTCATGAGTATAAATTGTGAATTCATCTTCATGAGGATAAATTGTGAATTCATGTTCATCCTCTCCTGAATTTAACCTGCAAACAAAATTAACAGGATCATCATCAACAATCACATTTATAGACTCCATTACATTAGAATGTTTCAAGTTAAAAACTCTATAAGCTCTACTGTTTGTGGAGTAACCAAGAAAAATCCCTTCATCACATCTTGCATCAAATTTACCCAACGATTCTCTATCACGGTAAATGAAACATTTACTCCCAAAGATGTGAAGTATTTTACACTTGGTTTCTTACCATTCCAAAGTTCGTATGATGTGGCTTTTGTTCCCCTTCTCACAAATACTCTATTACTAATGTAACAAGCAGTATTTAATCCCTCAGCCCAAAACCTTAAGGGCATTTTCTTACCATGCAACATTGCTCAAGTCATTTCTTGGAGACTCTATTTTTCCTTTCAACAGCCCCATTTTGTTGAGGTGTTTTAGGAGCAGAAATTTATGCAAAATACCACATTTATCACAAAAATCAGAGAATTCAGAGTTTTCAAATTCTTACCATGATCACTTCTTAATCTAATGATCCTACCAATCTTGACTCCTTTTTCATTTTGGAGCCTATTACACAAAGATTTAAAAGATTGAAAAGTATCTGATTTTTCTCTCAAAAAGTTTACCCAAGTAAATCTTGAAAAGTCATCAACTATTACAAAAATGTATTTTTTGCCACCTAAATTTTCAGTCGTAATAGGACCCATTAAATCAACATGCACAAGTTCTAAAGGAGAAGAAGTAGCTATTCTATTTGTCTTTTTGTGAATAGCCTTTGTTTGTTTCCCTTTTTTGACACGGTCCACAAACAACTTTCTTGACTTTTGCAAGCTTTGGTAACCCTTTCACAATCTCAGACTTTGATAATCTTACAAGATCCTAATAATTCACATGTCCAAGCCTTTGATGCCAAAGTTCTGTGGTGTCATCCTGTGCAACATTACAAGTAAGATTTTCGATAGTGGAAAGTCTATAACAATTATCTGCAGTTCTAATTCCTCTCAACGCAACTTTGTTATCTTTATCTAGAATTGAACATTCATTTCTAGCAAACATAACATTGTAGTGAGAATCACAAATTTGACTAATACTAATTAAATTTGCTTTCAACCCATCAACATACAAAACATCCTTGAGTCTAGGTAGACCCGAACAATCAATACATCCAATACCAAGAATCTTGGATTTGCTACCATCACCAAATGTGACAGAGCCTTCATCACAATCAGCCAAAGAAGAAAACATGGACTTGACACCAAACATATGCTTAGAGCAACCACTATCTAAGTACCACACATTGGAATTTTGAGCTCTAAAAGCAGTGTGTGCAACAAAGCATTTCAAATCATCACATCTAATCCATACCTTTTTAACTTTGTTATTTGAGGAAATTTCTCCTTTGAAAACAGTTTTTGAAATTTTCTTGGCAGTGAATTTAGATAATCCTCCACTTGAAAACTCTCTTTTTGGTTTGAATGGAGCTCAAAGTCATTTTCACTATGGAATTGGAGACCATTGAACCTATTTGACACAAATTCTGTTCCTCTAAGACCTCTATTAGAATCAACTTTGGATTTGACATAATCCAATGGTAATCCATGCAATTTATGACAAAAAGGTCTTATGTGGCCTTTAATTCCACAATGATGACAAATGGGAACAAACTTCTTAGAGCTTGCAGAATTTGAAGAAAATAAACCAGATTTAATGATATTTTTACCTTTGAAACCTGAAACATAGTTGTAAAACCATTATCTCGAATGTAGTTCTTCATCTTACTTGCACCAAAAGACACGTTCTGTTGGAAACTTTGACTCCTTTCTTCTGCATTTCCTTTTGACTTTTCAGTTTAGCTTTTCTATCCTTTGGAATTAAGTGAAGTTTGCTGGTGTTATTCTCAATTTTCTTAGTTGCTGGAAAAATTTGATTGGTCCAATTCCTTGAGTTGGAGAAGAAAAAGACGATTTTGCACATCCAATTCCGGTTCTATCATTGGAAAATCCTTAAGCTTCCAATATGTCATCTAGCTTCTTGGTTCCGGCATCCCATTTCTTGAATGAACTAGATGTCTTTGCAATCTTCTCCTTCAACTCTTCCACTTCTTTCTCAAGTGACACTTTCATGGACATCAAACTCTCCTCATTCTTTTTTAAGGTCTCAACCATTTTCTCCAATTCAGCCAAATAAGTCTTATGATTTTCTACTTCACTTTTCAAGCTTTCTTTCTCACTCTCAACCTTATTCACTTGGAAAGTGCTTTGGCTTTTTGCTTAGCAAGGGTCAGAGATTGCTGATACAGTTCGTCATATTTTTCTTGCAACAAATCAAACTTTTCTTGAATGTCTTCTTCAGAATCAGAATCAGAGATGTCACTCTCTCCACTTCCATCAAGACTTATTTGAGAAATACTAATTTCTGAATTTTCCTTCGGTGAAGAATCATCAGCTTTCACCATAAATGCTATGACATTTGAAGAGTCATTTTCAGAACCAGTTGACTCATCCTCAACTTGATCTCCTTCACTGCTTGAATCCTCTTCATTGTCCCAAGAGGCAGCAAAAACATTCTTATTCTTTCTCTTCGTTCTATTTGCACATTCATTAGCAAAGTGTCCATACCCCTTACATTCAAAGCATTGCTTTTCACCAGATCTTTCTTGCTTCTTCTCAGTTTTAATCCTTTCACTTAACTTTTTCTTTCCTATAAAAAACTTTGTCTTGTTTTGAGGAGACTTCTTTGAAAAATTCTTGAACTTTTTGACAAGAAAAGCAATGTCCTCTGCACTTACTTTTGAAGTGTCTATTTCTTCATTTTCATCTTCATAGACTGACTTTAAGGCTATTCCTTTGTTTCTCTTGTTCTGATTCATGTTAGCCTCATAAGTTTGCATTGATCCAACTAATTCTTCAACTCTCATCTGATCAACATCTTTACTTTCCTCAATAGCAGTTACTTTCGGTTGAAATCTATCTGGCAGAGACCTCAGTATCTTGCGAACAATCTTGGATTGTGGATAGGTCTCACCAAGGTTATTGAAAAGTTCACAATATCACTCAGCTTAATATAAAATTGATCAAATGATTCATTCTCAGCCATTCGGATTACCTCAAAAGCAGTAGTGAGCCTCTACAACTTTGCTATTTTTACTGTTGTAGTTCCTTCATATGTAACTTGAAAACATCCCAAGCTTCTTTTGCAACCTCACAGTTGGAGATTCTCCTGAACTCATCCTGTGAAACGCTACAGAAAATAGCATTCAATCCTTTGCTATTCCACCCAGCAGCTTCGTTGTCAGCAAATGAGCAATCCCTCTTTGGTTTCGGTGAGAGATCAGTCTCACTTACAGTAGGTGGTCTCCATCCATCTACAACAGAATCCCAAACACGCTCATCTATAGATTTGAGAAAAGCCCTCATTCTTGCCTTCCAATAGTGATAGTTAGTGCCATCAAGAAACGGAGGCCTAACTGTAGATTGTCCCTCTCTTTGGCTATCCATGGATACTAAATGGACCAACTCTCAGACAAAAAGTCTAGAAACTAAACAGAGAGCACCCAAAGCTCTGATACCACTCGAAGGACCCAAATCTCACAATATAGTATCCAAATCAAGCATCCACAGCAGAAACTAAAAGAAATAACCAAATAGACAAAGGAAAATGTTGACTAGGGAAAAACTCCTTTGAACTCAAAGGAGAAACAACCCCGGATCCTTCAGCGGATCAAACTAAAAACATCTTCACTATAAACAAGAGGTTACAAGGTACATAGAAACGGAATACAAGTTTTCCCAACCAACTACCCATTGATCTACTTGCCTAAACACCCATTCTAACCTTGATTACTTGACATCCCGCAATACACCTTAGCCCGTGAAGAGAAGGACCTTCTGTACATGAAGAAGTTCACCCAATCTGCTTTCCACCCATAGATCTAAGCTAGTAGATGATAGATCTTTTACCAAATATGGTAGGTGAGGTTACCAATCAAAATCAAGCAAAGCACCATACCTCATCCCTTTTTGGTTTCCTTTCCAAATCAATTAAGAGCAGGTGACGTTGTGTCCCAAAAAGTTAGGGTTAAGAAGAGAAAATACCTTTTTATATCAAAAGAGAGGGTTAAAAAGGTTATTTGGACAGATCCAAAAAAAAAAACTGGACGTCGTCACAGGCAGTTCGTGGACACAGACTGCACATGAACTGCCCATAAGACCCCCTTACACACTGGTCAAAATTTTCCATCTGTCATCAGCATCTCGTGGGCAGGAACTTCCAACGAGCTGCCTGTGAAGCACTCCAACTTTCTGGAAAAAGAAATTTCAGTCCAAAAGATGTGCAATGAAAGGCTAAAACAGCAACCACCTCTCTTCTAGTTTCAGTGCTCTTCCCAATCAGCAATAAGGATGCCTAAACACTCTTTGGTACATGTCTAAGCATCGAACAACCTAACTTGTGACATTCTACCCAATTGAAGAAGAACAAATACAAGCAAAGTGTTGTCTCGAATATTGCCAACACAAAATCTAAGCTAAAAGACACTAACAATTTTCAAATTTAAATTGAGACAACTTACTTGCAAATTCTTCATTCTCAATCTTCAAGGTGTCTCTTTCTTTTTTTAGTATTCTAATTCTTGGTTAAACTTTTCTTTAAACTTTTTATCTTACAAGATTCTTCAAACAATTGGTTGTAAGCTTGTTGAAATTCATCAACTCCTTCATCATCTAAATCTTCATCCTTAGTTGAAATAGTCATATATAAATCACTAAAGTGAACCAGTCTTTGTACTCGAAGAAGAAACATGTGATGCCATAAAATTAGTGAAGTTACCATTGCCTTCGGAAGATGCAAAGGAGTTGGAATCATCAGAGTCCAAATCATAGTCAAGAGTAGTGTTCATCGATTTGACTTGCTTCTTTTTCTTTTTGTTTGCACACTCTTGGGCAATATGATCGTATTCTTGACATTCAAAGCATTTGATTACTTTTAGTTGCTTTAAAGTCTTCTTTTTGAATTTCTTAATGTTTTTTCTTCTCTTAGTGGATACGTTGTTTAAGACGTAAAACGATCGCCCTCTTTGAATGTAATGACATGATTATTTTAAATTTTTTCTCTGGTTAAATTCAATAATTATTTAATTTAATGTTGTGGTTTTACCTAACTTATTAAATTTGGTGATGTGCTGGATTAGGTAATTTGAGATTTTATTTAAATTTTAAAGGCATATTTAATTAGTCAGGCTCAATGTGGACACACGGGTTACATGGGCTTTGGTGCTGTATTATTTGTATTTGATCCAAAAGTTTTATTTTTTTATGTGTGATTTTAAATGGATTAAAATATATCTATAGATAAATTATTTAAAATATTAAAACCTAATTAAACCTTAATATAACCTGCTGCTTGGTTAGTGCGTGTATATATAGTGTGGTCATATTCGATGAACTGGAAACTTATAAGCTTTTAACTCCTCTTGTTTTTCCCTCCCAATTGTCGAATTCTTCTCTCACCGAACAAAGGTTCCCTTCCATTTTTTTCTTTTCTCTCCGCGTTCAGTAACAACTCAGCCGAGTTGAACAAAGTTTTTAGTCCAGCGTTAATTGAATCTGTGCAAACGGACAACAATGTTGCAATTCCAGCCAATGTCGGGGTGCAAGCTAGTCCTTTAAACTGTAGCATCCTTCCTCGCTGTCCAGCCAGCGAATCAACGCCACCAACTGTGCTAGGCTCGCTGTGCACCAGCTTGAGTCTAGATGCCGTTCGTAGTCAACCAAACCTTGCTTGCCATTGGTCTTGTACATATATGTAGCACCTTATACGGGCAAGGGGTGAGAACATGTAGTTTTCATCCTTAGACATTGATATACATAATTATATATATACCCACACGCTGCAAATGATATGCATGCTACAGATTGATTGAATGATTATATAAATATATATATGGACAGGAACATTAATTTAATGCATAGTCTTCAATATGATGGTAGTTGTAAGGTTTTTGTTTTTTAATTTTTAATTTTCATCTTTTTAGAAAATTTAAAGAGATCCGATTGTTAAGAATATATGTTTGATTAAGATATGTCTATGTATGTGTATATATATATATATATATATTCTAAACTTGTTTTACGTTAAAATATGGTAGTCTATTATATGGTTATAACATAGAACTATTGATTAGCCATGCTTATAATTATATTCTTCATATATATTCTATGTGTACGAAATTTCCTGCGTGATGGAAAAATCTATTTAATATGAGTTGAAGTGCAATTGATGAATAGCCAATCCACGAGTTTTTATTTACTTATTTATTATCATTGTTTCATTTTATTTTTGTGTTAAGGTTTATTGATTATTTAAAATTGTACATGATGACTTATTGAATAAAAATGGAAATTTCCATAAATAATTTAATAAATGGTGAATTTAAGGGAGAATAATAATTATTGTTAAGGTTTCGGCCTAAGAAGCAAGCACTGAAGAATGGTATATATTAATTACGTCCTATGACTACGGGGCCACCAAGTAGTAGTACTTAAAACCAATGCGTTCTATTTTGATGTGTTATATGTGTGGGGTTAATATACGGTTAAAATGTGAAAGAAGCGAAATTTAAAAAAAAATAATTTCTTTAAAGTTGTTGTTTGAAATATTATTTTATTTTGAGTGAAATATTTCACTTAGTAGCATGTTAGGGCATTTATTGAATTTATATTATTATTATTACTAGGGTTCTAAGCACATGTAGTATTAGTACTCATCCCCTTACAGCTTGTGGTACAAGTAATAATTTTAAGTAACGTGTTGAACTTTCTAAACATGGGAATTGAAATTTTATTTAGTTTTACTTTTTTTTCTACATTTAAATTTACATAATTCATTAAGAGAAACGTAATAAACCTCTATTTATGAGGTGGATGTTAATTGTTTCTATTAACTCTTGGGATGTTAATTCTTGTGGCTTCGTTTTGGAGCATGATTGCCTAGTTATTTTTAGCTAAGGCATTTATTTAAACTCTAGACATAGAATTATTTATTTTATCCTTTATTTACGTTTATTGCTCTATGTCGTGCATGTGTCTATGGCTCTAAAGGGGGACAGGAAAAGTGATTAAATGGTTTAATATATGTTTTTTTATTCACATATTCAGGTCATGGAATCTAGGGCATAACATTGAACTCATTGCCAAAAGAATTAGGGAAAGGTCCTATAAAATCAATCCCTAACAATCAAAAATCTCTAACAGATAAATAGGATGGAGAGGCATTATATTACATCTAGTGAGACTCCTTAACCTTTGACAATGATCACATGCTACACAGAAGGCAAAAACATCTTTAAACATACTTAGCCAATACAGGCCTCACTGAAGGATATTTGCAACGGACTTATTAGCAAAAAAATAACCACCACAAGTAAGGGTATGACAAAATGATATCGCACTTGAGGTCTTACTCTCAGGAATGCATTGTCTAATCACCTAATCAAAATAATACTTAAACAAGCACCCTCATCGCAAAAAAAGTATCCAATATTCCAAAGAAATTTCTTTCTATCCAAAAGTGTCCAATGAGAAGGAATCAATGCAGTTGCTAGATATTTTGCTATGTCAGCATACTAAGGGGTCTGTGACTATGTCACTATGCTTACTACAAACAATTGCTCAGCTGGGAAGTGCTCATTAATTGGGGGGTCAAATTGGGTCAACTCTTAACTGGGCAGTCGTGACAAATGGTTAACCACTATATTCTCAACTCCTTTTTTATCTCTAATTTTGATATGGAATTCTTGTAGGAGAACAATTCAACAGATCAGTCAAGGCTTAGCATATTATTTTGTAAGCAAGTACTTAAGAACTGCATGTTCAATATACACAATAACATGGGACCCCACCAAATAAGAAGGAAACTTATCCAAGGTAAAAACAACAACTAAGAGCTCTTTCTTTGTGATAGAGTAATTCAACTATACCTTATTCAGGGTTTTGCTTGCATAATAAATCACATGAGATTTCTTATCTACCCTCTGTCCTAACACGTACTTATAGTGAAATCACTCACATCACACATCAACTGAAAGGGTAAGGACCAATCAAGTGCCTGCATGATAGGTGCTAATGTAAGGCTACTCTTGAGCTTATTGAAAGCCTTTTGACACTATGATGTCCATTCAAATGGAATGTCGTGGGCAAGGAGTTGAGATAAAGGCTTCGCTATTGTACTGAAGGATGTAATGAACCTACTATAGAAACCTGCATGACCTAGGAAAAACTAGATGTCCTCAACACATCTAGGGGTAGGCAACTTTTGGATGGTCTCTATTTTGGCTCTATGAACCTCTGTCCCCCTTAAAGAGATGACATGTCCTAAGATAATATCCTGAGTCACCATAAATTGACATTTTTCCCAGTTTAAGACTAAACACTTATCTTCACATCTAGTAAGCACTTTTCTCAAGTTCTCCAAACATAACTTAATACTATCCCCATATATCGAGAAGTCATCTATGAAAACTTCTAAGCAATCCTTGACCATGTCACTAAAGATATGCATCATACACCTCTAAAACGTAGCAAGGGTATTGAATGCATCACTAAGCAAAAGTTCTAAAGGGACATGTGAAAGTGGTCTTATCTTGGTCGGCTAGGGAAATTTCTATTTGGTTATTGACCACCTCGTAAATGTGCAATTAAACTGAACCCCCCAGTTTAAGGGTGTACGATGTACGTTTTACCTGATGAGACCAGGATCGTATCTATAGAGAAACTAGATTGAAACCTAGGATTGCTAAGTTATTCTAATCTACTGCTCTTCCTTGAAAGCAATAAAAATAAAAATCAAATTTGGTTTGGATGGAATTTTAGTTATCACTACTAAATAATGAATTTAAAGAACAATAATGAAATTAACCTAAAAACAAGTACACAAAATAATTCTATCCTAAGTATAAAAATTACAAGATCTAAAGTAACTTAATCTAAAGTAAAGCAATAAAAATTGGGTTTTAAATGAATAATAAACGACTTGATCCAACCTACAAATCTGGGTGAATACCTTATTCTCATGCTAGATGTGATAAAAAGATATCATCGTTAAAACGTTTACTCGAGATTTCTTTTCAATGATTTCAAAGTATGAAGAAGGTTTTAGTCAAGCAAACATCATCAGTGATTTCATCAAAACATGGTCGAGGCCACGTGTTTTCAAAAGATTAAAAAAAGTTTTAATCACATGAACGTCAGCAATGATTTCTGTGAAATATGGTCGAGGTTGTTTGTTTTCGAAAGTTTTGAAAAACAAAAGAATAAGAAAATCTGGAAACCTTAGATTTGATATTTATACTTTTAAAGTGTTAAGAAAGTTTTAATCATATGTGTGTAATAGGGATTTCAAAGAAATATGATCTACCACGCAAGTTTTCAAAGGTTTTGAACAATATAAAATCGATCTAGGAAATCAAGAACCACAGCAAACAAGTTTTACATTGCATGTGTAGATTCATTCACATCTATCATTCAAATAAGGATCCACCTATCATTGATGGGTTGAATCAAGTATAAACTTATGCTAGCATGCTAAAAAGAAAAGTAAGACAGAAAATAAAAGAGAAAGTTAGGAAAGCAAACTCCATTAAAACGAATTCAACAATATAACATCGAAGAATAGTTGCGTAGTTGCGGCTTTAATCCAAACTTCGTTACAAGCTCATAGAAAACTCTCTCAAAACTAAGGAAAACTCTCAGAAAACTAACCCTAGATATGTAAAACGGCCCCCTAAAGTCTAATATAGTATAGGTATTTATAGAAGAGCTATATAAAACCCTAAAGTAGAAGTCTCGGAAGCGCTACATTCGAACGCCAGGTTGGCGTCCAGACACCAGAAGGCAGGGTGGTCTTCTTCTGTTTCAGCTTTTTGGAGTCTCGAGGTATTAGGGCTTGGAGTCCAGACAATGTCCAAATGCCAGGTCTAGTTTACTCTTTTCATTTTCCTTCTACTCCTCATCTGACTCTTCAATCTCCTTTATGATTATTCTTGATGTTTTTCTTGTTTTTTGTTCCCTTTTCTACCATAAAAGACAAGTTTCTATGAGTAATGGAAAAACCATATCAAAACACATGAAATAATAAGAAATACTACTTACAAACAAAAAAAAAATTAGAGCTAATGATTACACTTTTCAAGTGCAATCAGTTATAACCAAAATAACCATCAAGGAAGCAATAAAAAAGTCATCTTGCCACCTTTCTAGTACTAAATCCAAGAAAAACAAAGGGAAGTGGTCCTTCCTAGTCAAAGCGTTAAGCTTTCTGTAGTCAATACACATGTGCCACCCACTTTGAATTCTAGTAGGCACCAACTCCTCATTTTCAAACTTAATCACCGTGACTTTGGACTTTTTAGGGAAAACTTGGGTCGAACTAATCCATTTTGAGTAAAAAATGGAATGGATATCTAGGCATCCATAACTTCAAAACTTCCCTCCTTAACCAACTCCTTCATATTAGGATTCAATCTTTGATGAGGTTGTCAACAGGTTTGGCTCCCTCTTCAAGGTAAATTGAATGTGTGCACTCAAGGGGGCTAATCCCGTGAAGGTCTACTATAGTCCACCCTATTGCTCTCTTATGATTTCTAAAAAGCTCAACCAATCTTATTTCTTGATCCTCAGTAAGCTATGATGAAATGACCACTGGGTCTGATTCATTTTCACCTAAGATCACATACTTGAGTTCACTCGAGAGAGGCTTTCTATCCAGCTTGGGAGGTACATGTTTGACTAGAGATAGAAATACGGGCTTAAAAGGCTAGCTAGATTGAGCTATGGACATGATAGGCGCACTATCTAACCACTTTAACACTTCTTTCACATCCTCATCTCCCACCTCATCTGTATAGTCACTCCCCTCACTAAGAGTCAACACCCTCTCTAAAGGATCTCTTATAAACTCTCTCTCAGAATATTTCCAAGTCAATGATTGGATCAAATCCACATCCCTTACATCCCCGTCAATTACTAGTTACTTAGACACCTTAAACACATTCATCTTCGTTGTCATGTTACCAAAAGATATCCTCATAAAACTAGTCCTACAATTAGTAAGGGCATTGATGGTTGTTAGGAATGGCCTACCAAAAATAACAGGAATTAGAGGTGTAGGACCTTGGATAGGCTAGGTCTCTAAAATGATGAGATCTATTGGAAAATACAACTAAATCCATTTGCACAAGAACATCCTCCACTACCCCTCTTAGTATTTTAACTGAAAAGTCTGCTAACTAGAGAGTCACCCTAGTAGGCTTAAGTTCACATAATCATAATTGCTGATAGATTAGAAAGGGTAAAACGTTGACACTGTCACCTAAATCTAAAAGGGTTTGCTTTATTTTATGCTCTCAAATCACACAAGAAACAGTTAGGCAACTAGGATTATTATATTTCGAGGGTGTCTTAATCTGTAAAATTGCACTAACTTGTTCTATCACAAAATCCTTCTCTTTCACGCTCAACTTCCTCTTCACAGTGAACAAGCTCTTGAGAAATTTAGCATATGATGGTCGTGCTTGATTCTTAGGAGCAATCAAGATGTATGCTCGAGGATTATTGCCACATATCACATATATATATTTTCGTACCAACAATTAGTATTATGACTTTCTTGAAATTCAACTTACTTATCTAGTCCACAGCTTTTGAAAAGGCCAATGCTTCTATAATCAAAATTAATGATGCATTTATAGCTTCTGTTTTTACTAATAGCTCCTTATGTTTTGAATTCTTAACCACCTAAGCCACAACTGCTTTATCATAACTTGTCCTCCATGCCCTATCAATAAAGATAACGACTTTATAAAATTGGCCTGAATCTAGTACTATAAGCCACCAATAAACTACCGAGAACATATAACTATTAAACTATCAGTATCACAAAATTAGGAATGTGAATATCACTTTTTTTTTTCAAAATTACCTTATCAATGTAGAGGCCCAATACTTACTTTTCACATTTAAAATTTACTTGAAAACTTATTTCAAGATTAGAGTATTTTTTTTTCTTGTAATAAATAAAGGTATGACTTTTTAATTAGTTGTAATGTGAAGCTTTATTAACGACGTTGCCTTTGCAATTTCACCATTAATGGTCAAACTTTCACGAATAAAATAATCTCTTGAATTCACATTATAATTAAGTAAAAATATCAATTCTTAATTGTCATATAAATAAAATTAAATCTTAAAATAAAATTTCAAACAAAATTCAAGAATACAAAATAAAACTTACTCAATTTATATAAATGCACTTAACTTTTAACGCTTTAATTTTCTTCCACAATGAATAATTCTTACTTAAAAAGTGAAAAGTAAAAAATAAACTACATTAGCAACTCCCGTATAGAATGGATAAGGGGGCTGAAGTTACTTTTCAAATTCAATTCTCAACTATTTAACTTATATCAACTTAATTTGACCCTCAACTTAAAAAAACAATTTCTTACTTTTTAAAGGGTAAACTAGTCACTAACTAAAAAAGAGAAAACATTAAATGATGGAAGAGAAATGAGAAAAGAGAAAGTTTTAAACAAAGAGAAAGAAGGAAAAAGAAAGGTCAAAATGCTGGTGAAGATAACTTATGGAAGATATATCTGAATAATTAACTGAAGATGAAGATAATCCATTAAAGATATCCATTGAATATAATCTATTGAAGATATATAAATTATAATATACTAAATTCATTAGATATATATAAATGTGAATGCAAAAAATAATTTGCAATCCAAAGATTACAATAGGAATGGAAGGTTACAAAAGGAAATAATAGAATGTTAGAAGAGTGAAAACCATGGAAATGCTATCTACTACAATCTCTAATAGTTGCAGTTCAAGATTGGAAATTTACATATCTTTAATAGATCTTCAATGAATTCATATATTTTCAATAGATTATTGTAGACACTCCAATTTTGCTCCCTTACTTAAATTTTACAATACTTAATGCTTTTAGTGGAATGGTGCTATACTGATTCAACTTTCCTTAATTGTAAGATATGTCAAGTGCCAAAATTCAAGAAAAAGCGAACAATCAGCAAAATAACAATTGTACCCTTAGAGCTAGGAAGAAGTCAACCTGAAAGCTCAAATCTAAGCAGAAAGCCATCGGACTATACAAACATGTCTAAGACATTAAATAGACAATTTCAACATTAACAAAGATCCAAAGTTCAAAGTCAAAGGTCAATTCAGTCCATAAGTCAAGAATAGCCTCTACTGACACACCCGAAGGACGGTATCAACTAGAATACCCCAATCAAGTCAAAAGTATATAAAAAGGCACATATCATCCCAAAACATGCCACAAAACATAGAACATAGCTCAGAATAGCTAAAACACCGCTCCATCTGTTACTCAGGCTCCGTTGACTTAAAATGGTTCCCACTTACGAGAAGGAAGCTACTGGGGCACTAGACACAATTTGAGCATCTAGAGAAATTTGAAATACCTTCAAATTGTATAAGAATGTCAAAAGTAGGTTTTCTAAGGTAATGGCATAAGTAGGTCTAGTCAAGTCAAACCTTAAGAAGTCCTTCTACGGCATTAACTCAAAAATTCGTTAATATTTTATAAATCCATAAAAGTATCCCAAGGTCCTATTGATGGCATTTTTGGATTCCCCATACCTAAAAATGGTAGGAGGAGTCATCCTGGTGGTGCTTCCAAGGGTCAAGCAAGGGAATTGGATGACCTTTCCTCCGTTTCAACCCGTTTCAGAGTAGTAGTTTTCAAACATACCTAACTTGATCCTAAATAATCCAAATTGAACCAATCTTGAGCTAATTAGTTTAATTCTCTCCAAAAAGTGCCTGGGATGTCTCTAAAGCTCCTAAAAACTATCCAAAACCTCATAGAATGGCCCAAACCTATGAGGGCGAAACCAGAACCTAGCCAAATAGGGCTTGAGACAGGAGCTCAAGCCAAATGGCCAATTTTTTAAGCCTAGCCACCACTTTTCTTGTCACCAAGCATTATGACAAGCTGTTTTGCCTACCTAGGTTAGCTAGATGTTCTGTCTACCCTGTTTTGCAGCTGTGCTTGCCCAGAGCTCTGAGCAAACATGTCTACCTATCTTAATGGTTAGAAAATACTGCTAAATGGCCTTGGTAAAGAGTTTTTCTTGTTAAACTGGGCAAACATGTTTGCCTGAGGGCACGGGCAATTATTTTTGCTTGTCTGGCTTGGCAAAAGTTTTATACGACCACAAAACCTATAAATAGATGTCTACCCTTTCTCATTTCATTCCTTCAACACTCGGTGCTCAAAGCTCTCAATTCTAGACCTTCTCTCTCTAAAAAAAAGCTCATGTCAATATAATTTTCTCTCTTAAAAATTTTTATTTTATCTTTTAATTCAATGCACTTACGTAATTAGAATAGAATAATTTTAATTTTGTAAATAAAAATATTTTGTCAATAAAAGATACTCGGATCATAATTCAAGTTTGGGCTAGACCCGATACGTGATATTGACCAGTTTACCTGAGACAAATTTTGTAAAATTTCAGACATCATACATATATCATGCCCACATTATACTACCATGCCATACCCTATCGTAACATCATTCCATCATGCCTTTCCAAGTCATAATACCATGTCTACCATACCATGTCATATTATAACATCATATTACCATACTAGGTCATGTTGAATATCATATTTATCATACTATGTCATCTCTGCCATGTTATATCATTTTATTGTCATCCCATATCATGCTAACATGTCATATTGCCATGTTATACCATGCCATGCATTATGTTTTGATATGCTTGTATATACCTTGACATGCTAGAACACATTTAGACATGTAGACACACACCCACTAGAGTTGACATAGAAGGCAAAAGCTTGCCAATCCAGGGCATTCACTTGAGTGAGAGGGGCTGTAAAGATTGAGAATGACTTAGGATTGGCTAAGCTAATAATTTCTAAGTTATAATTTCCCTTAGACATATTTGACATATATCCTCTATGATAGGATATAAACTATCATCACATTCAACATGCCCATAGCACATCTGAACATAGAAACTGCATCACTTAGTCACATTAGGCTTCTAGACCATTCACACAAACCTAATCATCACCATCAGGAGTTAAGCTCTATATTAGAGCTAAACTCCATTCCCAAATGATAAACACTCACTTGCACGTGCAAGGCACACCCTTAGAGTCGAACTCCCTAACAGCGTGAAACTCTTTCCTCAGTTAAATGCGAGGTGCTAACTGTTCTTTCTTGCTTGGAGCAAGACTCCTTTCCTCTAGTTATAGGCAAGGCACTAACTGTTCCCTCTCATCTGGAGCAAGGTTCAATTTTCCTAATTATACGCAAGGCACTAACTGTCTTTTCTCTTGGAGCAGGCTCCTCTTTCCCTAGATATATGCAAGGTGGTAACTATTCTTTTACTCTAGAGCAAGGCTCTTTTTCCAAGTTAAGCACAAGTTACTAATTGCTTTTTATCATGTGGAGCAAAGCTTTCTTTCCAAGTTACGCGCAAGGTGCTAACTTTCATTTCAGTCTTAGAGTTAAGCTCTCACAATACAAAGAAGATTACTCCTAATAAATACCTAGAGTTAGGCTCTTTCTTTCTCTCATTCCATATCAGAAGAGAGGCTCCTTCACACTAATCTTGTATACAGTACTAACCTTATCAATCACTTTCTAATATACTTAGCTAACTCGGGCCAATGATGAGACTCACTATACCTAAGGGCAATTAATTTGTCATCCATGGCATTTCTGATCATGCTTGCATCCATATATACATATACATATCAATACATCACATCTACATGAGACGCTGCTTGTGAGCTATAGTGACCTGATCCCTGACATAAGGTACATAGGCAGTTCGAGCAGATAGCTCGAATACGGTATCCACGGTCTTTATAAACCATCAGCGCATAGTGCTAACTTAAAACTAGGTTGTTGCATACATCTATCATCACATAAACACATAGTTCGGATCACCAATGGTTCTGAACTACGTTGACCTGATCCTTTCATAAGGTATGTAGGCAACTCAAGTAGATAACTTGAGTGCGATCACTTTGGTCTTTATAAGACCATATTTCAATATTCACATTTCATTCCTAACACACACACACACACACACACACTCATGCATAAGGACTACATAAGTATGCACATACGAGCTAGGATCAATTGTCTCACATTTTATATATCATTTGCATTTAAAGTTGCATTGCCATGATCATCATAAACTGGAGTATTATATTGTGAGATTACGATTGCAAAAAGTGAAAAGAGACTTTGGATATCCTTAAGTATTCAAGCGTAACAGTTTCCATGCATAGCCGAACCCCCGAACCCATTACATGATTGCACAAACTAATCGAGAGTCAACAAAAAGGGTCATTTATCACAATTTCAAAAACATAATTAAAAATGGTTTAAACTAAAACTAAAACTCAAGTTTCTTGACACAGCCATTTTGAAAGTATTAGGTGACAACTCCTAGTCTCTACATTCAAGCCTTATTTTCAAAATGAAAACGAAATTTATTTATTTGGCCGACCTCAGACGCACCATGTCACAATAAAGACTCACGACCCCCACTTGTCGGTCTGGCACTCGGATCCGATCATGACAATTATCTTCAGTGGATTCAGAGATATTTTCAATATATTATCTTCATTTGTGGATTATCTTTCATGGATAATATTTTTAGAGAATTATCTTCAAGCATCGGTTTTAACTTTTCTCCTTCTTTTTTTTGGGATTTGGCTCCCTTGCAATTTTTTTGTCTGTTCTTTTTCTGTTATTTTAAATCTCAACCTTTCATTTTTATCTAAGGACTAACAATACAATTTTTATAAGTCCCATTGTATTAACTTTCCTCATCAATCATTGCATTTGTAATTATCTCTACATTTATTAAAAAATTAGTTTGTATTATCAATCCTTGGATCAAAATAGACTATTGAAATTTAAAATAAAAAAAAAAAAAAACAAACAAACAAAAAAATCGCAAAGGGGGTTAGGTTCCTTTTTTCTTTCTTCATTTAAAACTTTCTCTTTTCTCTTTTCATCTATTCTCTTTCCTCATTTAATATTTTCTCTTTTTTAATTACTGACTAGTTTACCAAGTGAGAAATTGTATTTTAAATTGAAGGGTAAGATTAAATTGATAAAAATTTAAAGATTAAGATTTAATTTTAAAAACCAAAATTTGAAAAGTAACTTCAACTTCTTTGTCCATAGAGGCCCCGTTTGGCATACTATAAACCTCTAAAAAACTCTATAAATCTCCAACAACTCTTCTACCTCTAATTTTCCGGCCATCACTAATTTCAAAAAATTCTAATATTTCGCTAAAAAAAAAAAATCTGAAAGTAGGTTAACTGAATGTGTAAATTTTTTATACAATCATATTCTTCATGTCGAAAACTTTCAAATGAGTATTATTATTGCTATTTTTTACAAATTTTTTTGAATCCGTGGGAACGGATTTGAAAAATGGTTCTCACGATTTGTTACTTTTTAGAAAAAAAAAATGCTGAAATTAACTCTAAATTATATTTTATCTCAATTTATCTTATTTTTTCTTACTCTAAATGGGCCAAAATATCATACTCTAAATACCTCCGCGGTAAAATTGTTAAGAGTCAATTAATTAATCCAGTCGCGCGGCACACAATAAATAAATGAAAAGGGGAATAATATGACCGCATTCAATACCACCTCCACATACCCAAAAAATAATAATAATAATAATAATGTATGTATAATTTTTTTTTTTACGTACATTATTTTTTTTTAAACCGACAAAATAATGTATGTATAACTTGAGACACGTGACCACGTCATAAAATACAATGTCGGTCAAATCACGCCCATATTTAATGTCATCCCATATAAATATTGCATGTAACGTGTAACCAGCACATTACACAATTCCCCTGCAAAAATTGTGCGTTGACTTGTGTCTTGTCTTATCATACATTGTATAAACTGTGAGCATGTTTGTTTTGGAGACCGAGTAGGTTTTATTAAGATAATTTTTATATTTTATTATATTAATTTAAAAGATCGAGTAATGATTATACTAAAGTAAGAATTATCCGCCTCTAATATAAAGTTTTATTGGTAACATATCAATAATAGAGCGTAACAAAAAAATTATATCTTTTTTTTATTATCTCTAGAATATTTCTTTATATCCGTATAAAAACTTAGATAATAATATCTCTTAAATAACATTTTATTTGGGTTATTTTACCTTCATTTCAAACACAATTGACTTTTACTTTTTTAAAATTTTTTGTATCCTAAAGTAGTGTTTGGTAGGATCAAAATCTACCATAAATTACAAAAAGTTACCAATTTTTTCTAATTAAATTTTATTATATGCCATTTTTACTTTTTTTTTTTTTACCTTTCAAACACCTCTTAAATATAATATAATATTATAAAATAATATTTATTTTTAATCAAAATATAAGTATCAAGAACTAATACCTCATTAAATATTACTATGAATTATTCCTGCAATCCCTCACCCTCAAAAATTTTAAAGAATGTTGGATGTGAGATAAAAATTTTGTAAGTTGATAGAAGAAACATATCCTACGGCGTTAATAGTTGAAATTTTATAAACACCAGTGGACTTCTCATTAAAAGTGAACAAAAGAAATGCAAAACACACTTTTTGACATTTAAAGTATCTTTTGACAATTTTTTTAATTTTCATTTTATCTTTAATTTTTATCAAAAGATTGAATAACATAATTAAAATATCAAAAGAAAAGATAAAGTTTTGATTAAAAATAGTAAAGAAACCTACTTCCAAACTGCCACAAATAAAAATTCATTCGAAGGATGAGTTGCCCCTCTTTGACCCATTTTATTTTATTATTTATCTATTTATTTATTTTGAGAAAGTAGAGACATAAAAAGATAACTATTATATTTAAAATTCTCAAGGATGGTTAATGTAAATTTTTTTAATTAAATTTTAAATAAATAATATAATTTTGGAAGATTAAAATAATATTAATGATGTACCAACAATATGTATCTACTTCTCTCTCTCTCTGTGATGACTCAGAATTTTAATGCTTTGATTAATTGTTAATTAATATTTAATTTGGTAAAAATAAAATTTTTATTGATTTAAATTTTTGGAAACATAAATTAAATTCAATTTTTATTGTGGATGCATGAAATTAGTAGTCTAGTCTAATTTGAATTCTAATTCTTTTTCCATTAAGATTCTACCAACTAATAGCGAGTACATGGAATTGGAAGTATAGTTTGATTTGAATTCTAATCCTTTTTCCATTAGGATTCTACCAACTAATAGCCAGTACATGGAGTTGGAAGTCTAGTTTAATTTGAATTCTAATCTTTTTTCCATTAGGATTCTATCAACTAATAGCTAGTCTAGATATACGTGTATATATATATATAACATGCGCTCTTCGACAGTTAAGGTAAAGGGTTAAAAAGAGAGAGAGAGAGAAAGAGAGAAGAAAAGATAAGGGGTAGTGGCGGCAGAGCAGAAAAAAAAATCTAATGTGAATGCTGTGGAGATTACCAGCTTCTTGATGGCCGCGGTGATCTTAGTCTGATCTGCTGATTGAGTTTTATGTTTTTTTACAACTTGGATGTTCTTTCTACAGATTTAATTTGAGGTAAGGGGCGGAACTTTTAAAAGTGATGCATATATATATGTATAAATATTATTTATTTTCTGGGCGAATGACCTGTGGTCTGTATTGTAATTAACAATACATATATGTGTATTAATTGATTAGTCCTCATACAATTCGGTGATATGAATATAATGATATATATATATATATGTAAAAATTATATATTAGACTCATCAGATTTTTGTTGTTGTGAACATATGATTGATTAGATCTTTTTTTTCCCTTTAAACTCATAACGTGATTGATTGGAATACGAGGTTCACTTGTTATTTATTTACTTATTTATTTATTTATATTTTTTTAGTTGGTAAACGTGAATTGTATTGAGTTCCCAGATTTGCTTGGCTACTAGAAGGCAAAAATTTCTATTATATATATTTGAAGTCTTCAACGATTGGATGGTATACATATTATTACTTTATATACATATATAGGTTAAAGGTGTGGAAATTAGGTGTCCAGCAAAGCCATTAAATGAATAAAACAAAGAAACTTTAACTTTTATCCTTATATGATAGTTTTTCTTTTTGTGAATTTTGTCTTTACATGTTAGTTTGTTCTGAAAGCTTTTGCATTAATTGTAAGAAACATATTTGCTAATTTGTTGTGCTGCGATTCTTCGGTAATTATGGTTATTATTATTTATGTGTTGAGGTTTACGGATTATTTAAAATATTATGATGAATTCATAAGGATTTAATAAATAATGAATTTAAATAAAGAATTTATTTGATGTTTGTTTAAAATGAAAGTGGATGCGTTTTGTTTGGATTTAGGGTACTGAAAATATCGGGTATACGTACCCAAGGGTCGAAAGTCCCGAAACCCGCGCGGGGTTGGTTATCGATTCCAGTAGGCTAGTAACCTACGAACGAGCAGATGCCTAAGGGTGGCATATCATATTCCTAAGACTTCGGTCTAGGAAGCAGACACCGAAGGATGGTGTATATTGGTTGGTTCTTGTTTCTACGAGACAACCAAGCAGACATCGAAGGATGATGTATATTGGTTGGATCCTGTTTCTACGGGACAACCAAGCAGCAGTACCTAGAAATCAATTTGTTTTCTTTGATGTATTATGTGGTGCTACAAGGCAATTAATGGTAATGAAAAGATAAATTGATAAATAAATTAAAGTACTTGTTTGAAATTGCTACTTGTGCATAAATATTTCACTTAGTAGCATGCTAGGGCATACTGCATTTATATTATTATTATTATTAGGGTTCCGAGCACACGTGGTATTAGTGCTAAACCCCTTACAGCTTGTGATGCAGGTAATGAATTTGAGTCACGTGCTGGACCTTCTGAGCATAGGAATTAGAGTTTTATTTATTATTTTTTTATGTAATGAGTCTAGGAAATTATTTTTAACAGATTTTAATAAGCCTCTGTTTGTGAGGTTATTATTAATTATTTTATTTAGCTTTGGAAGGATATTTGGGCTTAGCTTGGAGCCTATTGCCTAGTTGATTTTGATTAAGGCATTTATTTTTTTTTACATTAATTGCTCCATAGTGTGTGTGTTTATGGCTCTGATGTGGGACAGGGAATGTTATTAAATGGTGTAATGTGCATTCTTTGGTTCACGTACTAGGGTTGTGAAATTCAGGGCGTGACACTCTCTCTCTCTTATTATACTTGACTTTTTCTTTGTTAACTCTATCCTTTATTATTTTGCATTTCTTGAAAATAGTAATAACTAAACCCCAAAAATAAAAAAAATAAAAATCCTTTCCCAATGCCATAACTGAGCCAAGTAAAGAACTCCTTGATTAAAGGCTGATAATTCCATTTAAAATTGTATTTTATTTTTCATCAATTCACTTAAAAAAAAAACTCATTAGTATTTTCTTCTAAAATTGAAAATTACTTATACTAAGGTTTGGATTTTTAAAATTTGGTGTTAATTAATATTTAATATACATTTGAATATATATATATATATATATCCATTAATTTGATTCCCGTTAAGGTAAAACTTTTCTTTCTTTAGTGTGGCCTTATATGTAGTTTAATAATATTGATAAAATTATAACAAACGAAAAATAAGGGTTTGGTTTATTTTTCTATTTTTTATTTTTTAGTTTTTGTTTTGAGTTCATTTTTCATTCTGTACCTTTGAAAATAAGAAAAACAGCTTAAAATTCATTTGGTTTTGTGTTTTCAAATTTTATTTTCGAAAATTAAAAATGAGTTTATACATGAAATAAAAAATGATAAAAAGTCGTTTTGAGAATTTTTAACAAAAAAATAAAGAAAATCTCAAAACAAGAAAAAAAAGTATTTTTTGTTTTTCTTCGTTTTGACATTTTTAACACATAAAATGAAAATAAAAAATAAAAAATAAAAAAAATAAACTAAATGCCACCTAAAATTTTAAAAAACAACAACGGCTAATCAAAAATTAAATTAAAATTTGAGAAAATTATAACTTTTTAATTGAAAATTTCTTTCTCGCCGGTTGTAATTCCGGGGAAGAGGATTTTTTTTTTTGGCCGGGGGTGGGGGTTGGTGTTAGTTGCACGCGCGCGTGTTTTAAACTAAGCAATCTTTTAGGGTAATTATACCTTTCTCGGCCTTTTGGCTAAGATAAGTGTAGTATCTTTTAGGGTAATTAAATTAGATTTTTAGTTAAAAATAAAAAAAATAAAAATTTAAAACTTTTCAGCTTTTCACGAATGTAGAAAATTTAGTATTTTTATTAATTTTTCAAAAAACCCGTATCCAATGTCTATAATCCTTCAAATACCTTCATAACTTACAATCTAAAAACCCAATTTGCCTTTATTCTTTTAATAAATTATTTTTTAAAAAATATAAAATTTGAAAATAAATTTACAGAATCATATTTAAAATTATAAAATAAATATAAAATTATATTTAGAAAAATATATGCAAAATAAAAATATCATATTTTGGTTTAAAAATATGTGGGAGGCAATAAAAAAAACTTATAAAAGTTTGTTTAGAGTTTCGAAAAATGTTCAAAAATTTTTATAATTTCTATAAAAATTTTTTATTTCGAATCATGTGAATTTCTATAAATTTTTATAAATTTATATTTTTCTCTTATTATACTTGACTTTTTCTTTGTTAACTCTATCCTTTATTATTTTGCATTTCTTGAAAATAGTAATAACTAAACCCCAAAAATAAAAAAAATAAAAATCCTTTCCCAATGCCATAACTGAGCCAAGTAAAGAACTCCTTGATTAAAGGCTGATAATTCCATTTAAAATTGTATTTTATTTTTCATCAATTCACTTAAAAAAAAAACTCATTAGTATTTTCTTCTAAAATTGAAAATTACTTATACTAAGGTTTGGATTTTTAAAATTTGGTGTTAATTAATATTTAATATACATTTGAATATATATATATATATATATATATATATCCATTAATTTGATTCCCGTTAAGGTAAAACTTTTCTTTCTTTAGTGTGGCCTTATATGTAGTTTAATAATATTGATAAAATTATAACAAACGAAAAATAAGGGTTTGGTTTATTTTTCTATTTTTTATTTTCTAGTTTTTGTTTTGAGTTCATTTTTCATTTTGTACCTTTGAAAATAAGAAAAACAGCTCAAAATTCATTTGGTTTTGTGTTTTCAAATTTTATTTTCGAAAATTAAAAATGAGTTTATACATGAAATAAAAAATGATAAAAAGTCGTTTTGAGAATTTTTAACAAAAAAATAAAGAAAATCTCAAAACAAGAAAAAAAAGTATTTTTTGTTTCTTCGTTTTGACATTTTTAACACATAAAATGAAAATAAAAAATAAAAAATAAAAAAATAAACTAAATGCCACCTAAAATTTTAAAAAACAACAACGGCTAATCAAAAATTAAATTAAAATTTGAGAAAATTATAACTTTTTAATTGAAAATTTCTTTCTCGCCGGTTGTAATTCCGGGGAAGAGGATTTTTTTTTTTGGCCGGGGGTGGGGGTTGGTGTTAGTTGCACGCGCGCGTGTTTTAAACTAAGCAATCTTTTAGGGTAATTATACCTTTCTCGGCCTTTTGGCTAAGATAAGTGTAGTATCTTTTAGGGTAATTAAATTAGATTTTTAGTTAAAAATAAAAAAAAATAAAAATTTAAAACTTTTCAGCTTTTCACGAATGTAGAAAATTTAGTATTTTTATTAATTTTTCAAAAAACCCGTATCCAATGTCTATAATCCTTCAAATACCTTCATAACTTACAATCTAAAAACCCAATTTGCCTTTATTCTTTTAATAAATTATTTTTTAAAAAATATAAAATTTGAAAATAAATTTACAGAATCATATTTAAAATTATAAAATAAATATAAAATTATATTTAGAAAAATATATGCAAAATAAAAATATCATATTTTGGTTTAAAAATATGTGGGAGGCAATAAAAAAAACTTATAAAAGTTTGTTTAGAGTTTCGAAAAATGTTCAAAAATGTTCAAAAATTTTTATAATTTCTATAAAAATTTTTTATTTCGAATCATGTGAATTTCTATAAATTTTTATAAATTTATATATTTTTACAAATTTCAAAAATTTTTAATAAAAAAATTAAAAAGCATCTGTTCAAATTCATTTAAATGAATTTTTAATTTATACTTCAAATATCGAAAAATAACTTAAACTATATATTATATGAATTTTGTAAAACTAAACCGGCCTAAGGTAGCTTTGAAAAGCTACTTTCCGAACTACCAATACTAAAAGATTTTAAGGGATCTTTTAAAACTCCAAACAATTTTAAAAAATTTTAAAATATTAAAAATTTTTAATTTTTCCAAATTCCAAAAAAATCTAACCTTTTCAAAACGTTTGTTAAAATTTGTTAAAACAAACTATTATAATATATTCTAACGAATTTTGATAGATTTTTTGACAAATTAGACTGATATTTGTACTAAAAAGTTTCACAAATTTTTAAAAATTTTTAAGATATTATATTAAAATTTTGTTACCTGTCACTTTATATAATTTTTTACAATTTTATATCAAATCAAATACAAACATCCGATCATTATTTTAAAATAACTTTTTATGATTTAAATTTCAAAAAAATTACTTTTATTAACTTTTATTTATTTATTTATTTATTTTTACACTGCAAACAACCCCTAATTCTTAATTCATTCACCTAACTTGATTTTGATTTTTTTTTTTTTATGAAAATTTAGTCATAACAACTTACAAGCCTGGACCCCGCACGCTTAGTCCAATGATAGGTTACAATGTCACGATTTGAAGATTTGCATAGAGATAGACAATCATGAATTGCTAGATGAGATCGACCTCCAGATAGCTTTTTCTTTCCTTGTATAAATAACCCATTAAAGGAAAATAAATAACCCATTAAAGGAAAATTGAAAAAAATAGACGGAGGGTCTACCACCTGTTGGAGGGTCTTGCTTGTGTATATACATATATCATATCTATATATAAGCCATGACTTGTCAGGTGTGCGAAAAATTGGAAATGGGAATCAAGGGGTCCACCATGTCTGTATCTTCTTGTTATTGCGTTTTGTCTCTGTGGCTTGCTTTAGCCTTTAGTGGAAGATTAACATGTAAACCATCGTGATTCCTGCGCTCCAGCTCGCACATCTCTCTCTCTCTCTCTCTCTATATATATGCATATATGTATATGTATAAATAGGTGGACATACATACATACATACATACATACATATTTGCGTGTATGTATTTCCCTCTCCTGTGTATGGAACTGGGGCTCACACCCCTAATTTCTCTGAAATTGGGGGTGCGCATTTTTTCAACAAAAGTGGGTTAAATTTCATTTCACCCCCCGTCATCTGAAATTTTTGGTTTTCTCTCTCTAGATATATCCAATTTCCTTTCTCTCCCTCTCACTCTCTAGAATCTTGGCAGTTGAAGTTATTGGGAGTCGTAAGCAGTGGTGTCCTTATCCTTCTTCCATGTGCAGGTTTGGTAAAGCTCTCCTTTTTCAATTCTTCATTATTCACCTTTTCAACTCTCACTGTTCTTTGTCCATCTTGTTTGTTTGTTGTGTTTAAATGTCTGGGTTGTGCTCAGGGATTGGACATTACGGTGTTTTCTTTACTTGGTCTCAGCTGTTTCTCATCAACAATTGAAGAAAATCCTGCTTTGGGAATTGGGTTCCAGTTGGTTACTTCTTTTGATCCAATTCTTCAAGTGAGTAAACGTATGTATTACATAAATATACAACTCTTTCCAACTTTTTGTGCAGGGTTTGTATGTGGCTTTTTTAATTATGTAACTTTTGGATTGATTGGAATTATTTCATATGCGATTTCCTTTTCTTTTTCTTCAGTTTTCTTTATTAGAGATGGTGGAAGGTGAGAGATCGAATTTTCTAGAAAAGTTTCATTTGTTTAATTCAATGGGGACTGTCATCATGTGCTATGAAACTCCCATCTTTGATGACTTTCAGTTCCATGTCCTTCAGCTACATGATTAGGAATCTTGAGCATCTCTGCCTTTCTGTTTCCGTGTGCTGACTCTGTCTGTCTCTCAATAAAGTTGAGATTGATTTCGGTTTTTGATTACTGTTCTTGTTATGATTCATATGGGGAATGCAATTTTTTAGAATTTTCTGTCAAAAAGATTCATCTAACGAGATCCCATGCATCTGTTTGTCGTACCCCCCCCCCCCCCCAAAAAAAAAGTTCTATAACTTAATCCTGAATTCCGTTGGCAGCAGTTTCCGTAAAATATGCTCTCGCAAATGTGCAATCTCAGCAAAATATTTTCCTGGTCTTGCCTTTTCTTAATGTAAAGTTACTTTTTTTATAATCATTACAAACAAACTTTAAATCTAGTTTCAAGATGCTTACTATTTTGTTTGTTGAAGGTGGGTTTGAATGTTGTACTGTATATTACTGATTTGGATGGAATCATTACAAATGAATATAACTTTATCATTGCTTGTGTAAAGTTCTCGTATGTATCATAAACATAATCTTCTTGGCGTTTATTGTATCCTTTCTAAAGATGTTATGACTTTATTTTTTTTGTCTTTTTTGTCAGCTATTATTGCGTTACAATCTTATCATTACAAATGAATAGGACCCCAATTATGTAAAGTTCATAATCAAACTCAAAGATCAGCTTAGGATTTGTGATTATTTTTGGATGATGAGGATGACTTTTGCCTCTTGTGCTTTCGGTGTTTATGATATCAGAAAGAGTTATGGGTTTCAAATTAGTTTGTTTGAGAATTAGCTGTTTATTTTACCTTCTAAAGTGATTTATTTTGTAATTGCAATGCCCTGAAGATCTCTTACAAAATTGTACAAGTTCGTGTTTCCTCCTCCATTGTATCTGACTAATCCTACAAACTAGTTTTCTCTCTTGCTTTCTAGATCACTTCCCGAGAATTGGTCAAGAGGACACATTGATAAAATGGAGTCTTCTTCGTGATGCCTAATTTGAGGTAGAGAATGGGTACTTCATCAAGCTGGCATTAACATAATATTTTTGTTGCAGAGGAATGGAAATTACAATTTCCAAAATAGAGAAAGATAGCCAAGAGAAAGAAGATTCATTGCAGAGCATGAGTAAGGATAATGAATTAGCCAATGACAGTAATTTGACTAAAAGTTTGGGTCAAAAAAGGTGAAGCCTAAAATGTCTGGTATTAAATGTTAAGCAATCAATAATTAGTGAAAGTTGCATCCGGGGATCATTCCTACGACGTATTTGCAGCTTACACAGTAGGGTTCCGAAACAGGTTGTTAGTCTTGATGAAAAGCTTCTTCGTTACTGCCTGGAATTGATATATGTGAGTGCAGCAAAAGAAGCCTCGGGCAATATTCCTGAAATTTGGGTTCTTTGGAGGTGGACAATTTTTCTGAGAGCTTGATTCACTGAACAAGAGAAGTAGATATGCTTTTGATTTATCCAAATTTGTTATTGATTGCCCATTGGAAAGCTGGGACATGGAAATTTAGTTATAAGCCCTATAGGAGAATGGACTGTTGGTAGAATCGCCAGGAGCAAGAGCATTATGAACATATTGAAAGCCCTTTCTTTCGCCAGTCTGGTGCTGTGGAAAAGTGACGATCAACTACGGGAGAGGAAATTTAATTGATGCTACCAAATCACTAGGTTCCAATTTTATGAATTCTTCTTGTTCAACCAGTATCAGTTCATCACAGAAGCTACAAAAGAAGATGGTAGTTCTCGGAAATCGAAGGTATAAAACTGAACCTTTACAGAGAAGGCTTGTTTCTGCATCAAGCACAAGCTCTACCTTCTCAGATCAGTCTTCTTCTTTGGCGTCCAGTGGTACTACTCAGGGAATGCTCCATTGCAAATGGGAGGCTGGGTTTCCTCACTATGTCTTCTCTTTTGATGATCAAAAGGAGGCCTATGTAGCAAACTTATTAAAAGCCAAGCCCCCAGATGACAAGGTCTTTGATTTTATATACACGTTTCATTCAAGTGGAGGTGGCAAAAAGGACCGTGTTCAGACAAATGAGTCAGATCTTATTGGTAAAATGCGAGTGTCAACTACATTAACCCTAAGCCCAAATAATTCAGAAATTAAGGAGACTGAGTTTGTTTTGTTTGGTGCTGATGAGAGTTCTGTGGGAGAGATGCAAACTTCAAGCCATAACCTTAACAAGAATAAAGGGTTGTCAAAGAAGATGGTGGAAGCTTTTTCAAGCCTAGTCACCCATCCAGGGAAAGGAACTCCTCCAACTATACAGGGATAGAGTAACTTCTTGAAAACAGTTCAGAGAAGCCGCGTCCGGATTCATGCTGTAAATTCCAGTCCATTAGGTACTACCAATCTTTCAGATAAAAATCTTCTCCAAATCTCGAGTTGCTGCCATTGTCGTGATGAGACCATATTCATAGAAGCCATCAGCAAGCAGAAATTGAGGACTGGGGCTGAAATTTCTCAAGAAAGTCGTGACGAAGCAGACCATTGCATCTACTCAAATCAACTCACCTCTGAGGACTGTCTCCAAATAGCAGTGATTGCTTTACAGTTGTGCACTTCTATGTTCAGCAGGTTTTCACGGTGGGTCCAAGAGATAGAAATGCGCGGCCCATCTAGCCTCACTGAGAGGTTGGAGATCCAGTGGGCACTGTGACTGTGGTGGGTGGGACCTTGGATGTCCACTCACAGTGCTCAGCACAAGGCCAAGCAACGAAGTGGTTTTGTCTGGATCAGATACGCAAGCGGAATGCAGGTCATTGGATTTATTTATACAGGTACATCAATTTCCTTGTACAGTTGTACTCGTTTATTTTATTTTTGTTGGAATATTTTGTCTACATGGATAAATTAAGTCACCCAAACTAGTATAAGAGCCTAATTAATAGGCCCTCTTCACTCATAGCCATTTGATTTTGAGTTAGATGCTTAACTTGATATTAGAGCTTAATTTTTGAAGGATTTGTCCCCTCTATTCTCACCTATATACCATCTTGTACCTAGATTCTCCTGTTTGTCTATTCACATGCAACTGTGTATCTATTCACATGTGAGTTGGGGTTGCATGCGAGTGGGGGTGTCACACCAATAAAATCAAGCCTCTCCAATTAGGCAGAGTTTGGAAAGGAAAAAAAGCCAACTTTTTTGTACCTAACTACTTAAGGGTTAGCTTTTTTATATTTGGAAAAGGGGGGAAAAAAAGTTAGCTTTTAGTGGCTTACTTTTCGTGTTTTGTTCATTTGATATATTCTCCCTTCATGGTTTAAAAGAAATTTAAAATGTAGGAGGATAACTTTGGTCATTTGAGAAAAGGACAAAAAGTTAAGAAGCTAGAAGCTGAAAACATGGCTACACTTCCTTAGCAGAGCCTTAGGATAGGATCCTAATCAGCCTGAGCCCCTCACTCATAGCTAATTGGTTTTGAATTGAATATTTTAATAATTACGATTAAGAACTGTGGATGTTTCTTACCTTTCCAGTGGCCCTAACCAAGGAACATATAGAACTTAAAAATGTTGTTCTAATATTCAATTTACAAGTCTTTATTTTTTTTTTTTTAACTTAAGCAAATCTACATTTTCTTCTAATAAACATTGGGATGATAATGGCAGCAACAATTTTGCAGGGTTCAATGCAAGGTGCACCCACCATGAAAATGGTGAATATCCAAGATGGTTTGTATTTTATCCATTTCCAATCGACCCTGTCAGCATTACAGTCTTTCTCAATTGCATTGGCTATTATTCACACAGAGTCTCCTTCCCTCCAACCCAAAATGTACATGAGTTGAAGTTGCAAAGAGTTTTAATCAGGTTTGTGTAGTTGTAGCTCGATCTTTTACTGTAATACACACCGAAATTAATTTTAAAGAAATCGATATGTTTATGGTTCTGGGTTAATTGTTTCGATTATCTATTGCCAGGTTCTCTTGTATGGAGAATTAGTTTGAGGTTAGCTTTGTTTTGTTCAATACGACTAAATTCTTGTCACTTCTTTCTTTGGCAGGCATAAAATCCGGCAATATAACTGTTTGACTGAATGTATAGGGTATGGTTTAGTTGATCCTGAAAGTTAGTTCAATTAATAAAATCTTGGTTTGTTCCTAGAGATCAATAGTTTGAGTATCTTCAGAATCACTGGAGGGTTTATTCTAGTCAGTAACTTCAAATTCAGAGCATAAGTCGCAGTACGTTACAAGATGGTCTAACCCGTGACTTAAAAAACATTGAGTTTGGTTATGAGGTTTTAGTGTATTATTTGTTTTGCTTTGTTTTTTAAGGAATGAATTTATACGAAGGGGGTGCAGATGTCGCAATTGTGCAATCTGATTATCAATTTGGGGCGTCACATTGCGGCCCACATAGATGATAGTCGAGATCACTGCCATCTCATGTGTGGTTTAATTACTGTGTGCACACCACAGGCCCCCGGGGGGGGCTTGTGGGCCATAATTTTCCAAAACTTTTTGCTCCATTTGGCTGCCTAGACCCCGTTTGGAAGTTAAGAGTTCTAGAATTTTTTTGAGAAAATTGGTAGATAAAACTTTTGTGTATTGGCAACAAATAGAAATTTTTAATAATTTTTGAACTTTTGATTTGCGTTGAAGTGAAATGATCAATAATATCTCTCGTCACTTTAGCAAAAATTTGTATATTTGGCAACTTGCCAACATAGCTAAGCAAAATTGAAAACTTTTGGGTATTTTAGCAAATATCTAAAACACCAGAAGTTTATATTGTTTTAGCTATTTTTTGCTTCTTCGAACAGTTCCTATGGATTTCAAATCATTTCATTAAATTATATAAAGAAAAATAACTAACTTATGCATGAATGCATTAAAAATTTTTAATAATGATCTCTAAAGTAATCGAGCTATTATTTCTTAAAATGGTCGAACCATTAATTATAATGAATTTTAAGTAACTATTTTTGTGATAATTTTAATTTTTTCATAATTCACCGTACTAAATCATTCAAATCCATAATGAAATTCACATCTGAAACAATAAAGTCATATTTGACTAACTTTTCTTTAATAATAATAAATAGCCCAAAATTCTTTAATTTCAAATCTGTCGAAACAAACATAACCTTAAATTTTTTCTATATACCCTTAATTTTTTAGTTATTTATATTAAAAAAATACAGTATTGTCCCCATTCCAAATTATGAAACATATTACCTTACGCGCTCCAAATATTAAAAAATTTCACATTGGCCCTTTCTTATTTAAATTGTTGCGTATGCGACCCCTGTGTATGAATGCAAAAAGTAAACAATTACGGTTCAAAGATCATGTCAACATCATAAAGGTGCATTTGGTGTTATTAAATTTTGTTAAAAATTTTAAAATTTTAAAAATTATTTACTTTTTATTTTTAATACATAAATTACGAACTCACAATTTATTTTATTTTATTCTATTTTTTACCACTCAAACACACTCATAGCATGCAAGTTCTGCAGTGGGTCAAGTCTTGCTTTTGGGAAGTGTTTGCTTTTTTATTTATTTTTTCTTAGTGGGCAGTGGTATCTTTTCTTTGTGGGGGGAGGCGGGGCCTTTGTTTTATTTTTTTTTGTCAAACTTCGCTCAAGCAAGGTAGACCAAGTTGCTGGCTACACTCCCCATGATATGACTAGTTTATACTTTTTGAGCGCGACAAGAATGTGCTAGAGTATTTTGTAAAAGTACCAATATTCCAAATTTCCATCCATCATACCATATGTCGGACCCCCATACAAAAGGCAAAGTATACAATTCATCAACGCGGAGGTGAGGCAACAGGTTGGGACCACCTTGCCATCTCGCTGACTTTGTAGAGAGAGAAAATAGCAAATTTTTAAGAAAGAGAGAGAAAAAAACTAGCCTGAAGTTGGCTTGAAAGTAGTTTTTTTTTTCTTTCTTTCTTCAAAGAATAAATGACAATTGTTATCAATTTTTAATTTGTAATTATTTATTTATTAAATTTATAGTTAATTACAAAACTTATCATTTAAATAAAGAGCCTAAGAATGAAAATTAGGTATCTCGATGCGTGTCCAAATTGAACAAAATTCCCCAACCGATGTAGTAGAAAATATACTGTGCAACTCAATATTTTGTCGCTCCAAAGAACGATTTCATGTCTGTTGAAGTATAAAGAGTAAAAAAATATAAAGTAAAGTGAGAAAAGTTATGAATTCGTAATGCGTGCAGTAAAATAAAAAAATTGATATGATAGAAATTTTAAGAATATCTTTTTTTTTTTAAATGTCAAACGGCGCCTTCGTAGACTAATTACAAAGTTACCTTTTTGAAATAGAGTCCGGCTCAGTCTTTGATTACTGAAGAACTGTCAGCGAAATTTTTAAGAATTTTTGGTAACTTGTTAACAAAATTGATAGGTATAACTTTTTATGGATTTGATACAAATTTTAAATTTTTAGTAATGTTCAAGAATTTTTAATAACTTTTGGTTATTTAATAAAAAATTAGAAAAATTTTTAAAACTTTTGGTTGTTTGTTAGAAAAAGTTAAAGAAAATTTCAAAAATTTTTAATAACTTTTGAGGTATTACAAAATGCCAATAAAAATAAAAATTACTATTTTTTTTTTTTTGAGTTTCATATTTAATACATTGATTATTATTTTTTAATTTTATTTAAATTCCTATCTCACATTAAAAAAAAAAAAAGAAAAAAAGCTTTTGAACTTCTTACTATTAACTCTACATATATATAAATCATAATATCTCATATTTAACACTTTAGTATTTATTTTTTAATTTTATTTAAAATTTCATCACACGCACGAAAAAAATATTTTTCAAAAAAATAAAAAATAAAAAAGTTTTGAACTTCCTATCTCTATCAATACGTGTCATAACTATCTCATATTTAATGCATGAATTATTATTATTATTATTATTATTATATATTTTTATTTATGATTCCATCATACTTTTGAACTCTTACTTTTAATTCTATTTTTACATATCGTATCTCATATTCAATATATTAATTATTATTACTTTTAGTTTTATTTAAGATATTAAATAAGTTGATTTGTTTATTAATTTCACCCAAGATCTTAAAAATTTCAGACGCGAACCTAGGTTTGTTACATGTAAGTCTGAAATTAGACTTAAGAATAAGTTGAAGTCGGGATTTTGTAAGGCTCTCGTTTGATGTAACAAAAAATTTTAAAAAATAATGAAAAATTTTTAAAAAATATAAAAAATTATTTTTTTATCTCATTTTCTTATAACTCTAAACACACCCAGTCTGTAAGTTGTTCCTTAGAACGATTTTGTTCAATTTTGTCATGCATGAGGCAAATCCCAGCGTATGTCTTCCCTAACCAACAACTCATGCAAACAGCCAATAGCCCATTGGTCTGACCACCCTTATCATCAAGGGTTTAAATTTTACCCTGACTATAAGGCCAAGCTGAGTTTAGAAATTTAAAAAGCTAGCAGCTAATTAAAAAAAAAAATTAGTTAATTGACTTTTTAACCAACAATTGCCAATGGACACTAAGGTTACACTTGGAATATAGAATCAAGTAAAAGTAATGTATAGAGAAAATAAAACTAATAGTTCCTATTTATTTAGTTATGTTGAATGAGAAAATAAAATCAATAATTCGTGTTTGGAACTCTACAAAAATCTAAAATTTTCTATAAATTTCTATAAAATTTAAATTTTTTATTTATTTTTACAAATTACGAAACTGTAACTTTTACATATTTATACTATCTTTTATAACTCTAAACATCCCTTATTTTGTTATGATTAATTTAGGCTTCATTTGTTTTGAATTAAAAATTTTTGTCAAACAATTAAAATTTTGAATTAAAATTTATTTTTAATTTTTAGCGTTTTGTTTGATAATTATAAAAAAAAATAATCTAGTTCGAGAACTCGACCCATGGACTTTTAAATTCATACAATAATAATAATCATCCACTAATCCAATCCAACTCTCAAGTCCATTTCCGTCCTTAGCAGATCGACTCTCATTATACAAAATTAGAAAAGACTCGAACCCCTCAATATAAAAATATCAATCAGGTGTATAACTATTTACTTAAAAATAACTTAATGATTTTGGCGATGTAAATCGTTTTCTTAAATTTGAATGTCAACTTTTTATCTTACCGAGCAATAAAAAAAAAATTGTGTAAACTATTTTATGAAAAACAAATGGAGTCGTAATAAAAATTATTTTTTTGCAAATATTTATTAATTATCTTCTTATATTTATAAATTCAATAAAAATTAAAATAAATTTAATTTTTTAACTTATTTTATTTTTCTACCACTTCCATTCACTTTTTTATTTGTTTAACTTTTTCTCTCATCAGATCTATATTTTAACTTCTAAACATAGGATAAGGGTCTCTCTCTCTCTCTCTCTCTCTCTCTCTCTCTCTCTCTCTCTCACTAGTAGGAAAAGTGTATTAGCGACCGCCACAGGCAGTCGCTAAAAGTAAAAAAATGGTCGCTAATAACCTCTAGCGACCGCAAAAAAGTGGCCTGCGACAAGCTCATCGCTAAAGACCATTAGCGACCGCCACGTGGCGGTCGCTCAATATTAGTGACCCCCTTTTAGCGACCGTTGGATAGGGTGGTATTCTGAACTATTAACGACCGCCTACAGAGGCTTTAGCGACCGCCATGGCGGCCACTAAAAAGAAGCTATTAGCGACTGCCTACTCATCCTTTAGTGACGGCTAGGATGGCCACTAAAAAAGTTGGTTTTAGCTTTTAGCGACTGCCTAATATTGTATTTTTTTTTTTAAATTCTTTGTTTGTTCTGTTGTCTAATTAGTTCTTGTACCTGTTTGATAAAGTTTTATAAAACGAAATACTAAAATTAAATTAAATCATATGCATACACACAACCAAAAAAGAAAAAGCTAATGAAAAACTTTTTATTTATATTAATAAATTTGCAACGTCTTTGAATTACAAAAAGCTAGAAAAAGGAAAGTCTTATACAATTTCAAAGAACAAAATAGAAAACAAAACAAGATATCCGCTGCAGTACCAGTCAATTAACCTGAAACAAAAATAAATTTTATTAGTCAATAAAATTATAAATATAAATAAAATGATGTAAAACTAATATTAAGAGTGATATAAGTAAAAATTTGAAGTTAAAAAACATTTTGTACGATTTTGAGCTCCTCGGGTGTTGAATTCACATGCGGTTTATTTTCACAGATTAGTAATGACCCGAAGATCGTGCCTCTCGGGTTTGACGGGCATCGGAGCCCATTTGCTCGGTTTAGACCATTGGAAGCCAAGTTCTAATTTCTAAGTTTCAAGTTTCAAATCAAACGTACTTTTTAGGATTTCGAGCACCCAAATATCGAATTCACGCACCGTTCGTTTCTATAGGTCACTAATGGCTTGAAGATCGTGCCCTCTGCTTGGTTTGAGCCGTCGAAGGCCAAGTTCTAGTTTCTAAATTCCAAGTTTCAAGTCAAACTTACTTTTTAGGCTTTCGAGCACCCCAAGCATTGGATTCACGCGTCGTTCATTCCTCTAGGTCACTAATGGTTTGAATATCGTGCCCGTCGAGTTTGACAGGCATCAGGAGCTCGTCTGCTCAGTTTGGGCCATTGGAGGACCAAGTTCTAATTTCAAGATTTCAAGTTTTTATGTTTTAAAATTTGTAATGTTTTTAAGTTTTTGTATTTCCAAATTAATCACTTTTGAACCTTTTCTCAATGTCCATAAAACAATAGTAAAGAATCTATAAACAGAGCTGAAATATTAAATTTAGAGAATAAATTCAAGTACATATATTTAAATTATTTAAGAGTTAAAAAACCTAAACATATTCATAAACTCATACCTGATCTGGATCATTTGAGCTTGCTGGATCATGCATGCCCTCACCGACTGACTCGTGTCTCGCCTGGTGACCACTACTAGCATCCAGGGCCTACAATAAAATAGTAAATGATTAACAACAAACATAAATATATGTTCCTAAAGCAATTGTATTGAATTTCAAAACAAATTATGTAGTTATTCACCTGAGTGCGAATCGGTGGATCCGAAGCATCATTTATGGGGACACGGCTTTAAGCTAGTCTCTGCTCTAGCTCTGCAAGATGTGCCTGTACCTGAGCTTGCACCTGGGCCTGCATCTGGGCCTGCACCTGGGCTTGCACCTGGGCCTGCATCTGGACCTCCATCCTCGCTCGGATATCCTCTACCCGCACGTCCATCTCTTGGCGAAGAGACTGGATCAGCTCGTCAACTTCCTCATCAGTACGTAAACGTGAGCCCTGAGACGAACTAATTCCAGATGACTCCGCTCGTGCGATGGTAGAACGTGGTATGCCTGTGCCATATGTCAGTGTATATCCATGCCCATCCTGGCCAATGATAGCGTGGAATATCTCATCTCGCCTAGTAGCGACTCGACGCTCCTCCTCTGGCAACTGGGCCAACCGAGCCTCAAACTGGGCCTGTGTAATATTTGGAACCAAATTAGAAAGATAAATGAATAAATCTAGTGATAGGTAAATAAAATTATTGCGAAAAAAATAAATACTTACTACAAGAGCTGCAACCTCGGAGTGTTCAAGTCTACGACTCGCCATCCACACAGACATCCGGTCAGTGAGCGCACCCTCCTCACGTAACTGTTAAAAGAAAAATTATGTCAACTATATATATGGATATGAATTACTAAAAAATTGAATAACATGTATGGTCTAATGTGGAAGTTTACTTGGTGGCGAAGTTGCGTAACGTGTCAAGTCCCAAGCTTGTGAGGAGCGCCCTGCATCAAACGATTTTGGGAATTTCGTTGTGCCTCTTCCTACATTCATTTTTGGTTAGTTTTTACTCATTTCTTTTTCTAAATATTAAATGAAATGAACAAAATAATGGAAACTACTCACCCTGGCCTTCTCGCTCGACCAGTACCGAACCAGCTCAGGCCACTGTGAGGGAGAATGCCCCTTGGGACTCGTTCAAGAAGGTCCGGTTCATCCATATTCTTCTCCCAATGGTCTTTCTTCACCTATTTTTGTGATCTTTCCACAACTTTCGACACTTTACCATGCAAACTGGCCGAAAGTCATCAGGACACGACCTTAAATTATCCTGAATAGGACAGAGAAATTTCATTAGCCAAAGAATGTTGTAAATTGACACATTATATAATAACCTTGAAGTTAAGATAGAAATAAACATCTTACCTTAACCTCCCCCCAGAGTCGATCTAATGTATCCTGAGGAAAGGCAGTCCAATCGAGCACAGTCAGGGGAAATCTGTGTGGGTCCCGTACCATATGCCCCAACTGGCTAAGAACGGGCGAGCCCCTGCCCCCACTGGATGAAATATGTTGTCAAACTGCACATCGGAAGGGGTGCCTGAATTCCATGAAGGAATCCCTCTAGCAGGGCTCCTACCCCTGTTGGAAGATGTAGTCGTCGTAGTAGAACCTATTAACAATAAACTTGTATTAATTAAACAAAAATGAAATTCTTGTGTAAAAATATTAAATATAAAAATAACATTATACCACTATGCCTGGAGGCCGATGCAGTAGCTGTAGATGGAGAACGCTCTACTGGCGTGGATAGGGAAGATCCAGATCGTGCTGGAGTAGGTGTCGATAAGGTCAGTCCCTGAGTGCATGGTTGGATCCGAATTGATGATGAAGTGGATGCAGGTGTCTGGTGCGTGGCGGGAGGACCCACTGTAGGCATCGATCGTCTAGAGTCCCCTGTCGGACTACGAGCCTGTGCCTGATGTAATAACTCGTCCATCGTGCACGGACGATCTCTCCTTTTACGTCCTGACATGTCTGTTTACATGTTTATAAAATAAATAAATTTCACGTAATTACTAAAACTATTCCCAAACAAAAAGTTAAACATATTCTTGAGCAAAATTTGGAAGGAAAAAAGTGAACAACCCTTCATTGGTTATGCAAGTCAATCGTATCCCCTTCAACAGTCTCTCTAACCTAGCTAACATCCTCATCACATTGAAATATTACATTTTGGTCAAGAACTTGCTGGGCAAATGCGTCAATATCTAGCTCATCACATTCAATTTGACACACCCCCCTTCTTGACATTTTAACTGCAACTTCCCAATTAGGATCCATTGGATCTTTAACATAGTAAACTTGCTCAGCTTGTGAGGCCAATATGTAAGGCTCACTACTTATTCGCTCACCTCGATATAACAAATTGTTAAAATTTACCAACGTAAATTGGTACTTATCAACTTTAGTCCCCCGGATTGGATCCACCCAATCACACTTGAATAACAAAAACTTTACCCGTGATTATATATAACTTTAACAATATCTTTTAATTGGCCATAGTAATAACCAGCATCGACAGAAGGACAACCGAGACCACTATTTTGTGTTGCTCGTTTCTCATCTACTTCCTTGACGCGAAATCGGAACCCGTTAACGTCACAAGTTGTGTAACGTCGTGCCGTTACAAACGGACCATCAGCTAGTTGGTTTATTTCATTGGTCAGAGTATTTGCTCTTGTTTGTTGTAAATTGTACACCTATGCAATTCATATAATCGTTCAATAAAACTGCGTTAAACTAAAATAATAGGAACAAATTGAAGCGCATAAACTCATACTTATACATACATAATTCTTAAACCAATCGTGAAATGATTGAAAATGGGACTGCCGAATTTGATTATCTGTAGCGCGAGGCATGTCCCGTTTGAGCTCATCAATGTGTGTCCTACAATACAGAACAACACATGTTAATGACAAGCATGATTATTTAGATCGAACACGAACAAGTTAAATACATGAATGAGTGTTCACTTACTGAATCAATGGTACAACTGATGGAGCGTTGAACAATACATATCGATGAGCTTGAATCCATTCGATGTTATCTAGATCAAATGGTGTGCCCTCTCCAATAGGACCATTATTAATCCGTGAGGGCCTATCTAGTTTGGTTTCAACATCATTAAGATATGCAGCATAGAAATTGGTGCACTCTTCCATCAAATAATCCTTGGCTATCGATGCCTCTGGACGAACTCTGTTACGCACATACCTCTTCAATGTATTCATGTATCTCTCAATCGGATACATCCACCTGAATTGGACAAGGCCACCAAGCAAGGCTTCACCCGTTAAATGTATGGTTAAATGGACCATTACATCAAAGAATGACGGTGGAAAGAGTTTCTCCAGATGACACAGTGTTAGCACAATCCTATCCTGCAGACTTTTCAAATCATTTGTGCGATAAACTCTTGAACACAGTTGTCTGAAGAAGTTACTAAGCTCAATCAATGGCTCAACAACATTTTTAGGTAAACAATTTCGAATTGAAATAGGAATTAACTGTTGAATCAGAATATGATTGTCATGACTGTTCAAACCTTGTAAAGTCATTTCCTTTATATTCACACGCTTAGATATATTGCAGCAATAGCCGTCAGGCACTTTGACTCCCTTCAAAATGGAGAGGAATGCCTCTTTCTCCTCTTTACTCATCATGTATTGTGCAGGAGGCATGTATGCCTTATTAGACTCTCTCTATTGTAAGTGCAGTGATTTTCTTAAGCCCATTTCCTGCAAATCACGGCGAGCATTGGCACTGTCTTTGGACTTTCCCTTGACACCTAGAATGGTCCATAGTATATTATCACATACATTTTTCTCAATGTGCATAACATCTATGTTGTGCCTCAGTAAGTTGTCTTTCCAGTACGGTAACTCGTAGAAAATACTTTTCTTCTTCCAATTATGACTGCGCTTTCTGTTTACACCAGGAATAGAAGGTAGTGGAGGGGCTAATAGATCTTGGAAATCATATACTGTGCGTATTTGCTCCTCCTCGAGTTGTGATAACAAATCAACCCCAGTTATTATCTATGGTGCTGGACCATATTCCCGAGTGCCATCAAATGACACTTTGTCCCTTCTGAACCTATACAATGGGGGTAGAAAATGTCTATGACCTATGTAGGCCCATTTTTTACCGTGCTTTAACCAAGTTGACTTTTTACTCTGGTTGCAACAAGGACATGCAAATTCTCCCTTCGTGCTCCAACCTGACAAATTCGCATATGCAGGGAAGTCGTTGATTGTCCATAATAATGCAGCGCGAAGTTTGAACATTTCATTTCCTGTAAAGTCAAATGTCATCACACCTTCGACCCATAATTCATTCAACTCGTCAATCAAAGGCTGCATATACACGTCAATCTTATCCCCAGGGCCTTTGGGTCCATCAATAAGAGTGGATAAGATCAAGAAAGGTTGCTTCATACATAACCAGGGGGCAGATTGTATGGAATCAACACCACTGGCCACGTACTATGATTTGCACCAATCATGGATCTGAATGGGCTAAAACCATCTGCAACCAAGCCAAGCCGTACGTTACGACCATCTAAGGCAAAGTCAGGGTGCCTCTTGTCAAAGTCCTTCCATGCTGGGGAGTCTGCTGGGTGGGTTAACTTATCGTCTTTCTTACTATTCTCCGCATGCCATCTCATCAGTTTAGAAACTTTAGACGACATGAAAAGTCTCTTTAGTCTTGCCTTAAGTGGAAAATATCGCATTTGCTTTGCAGCGATAAGTTTCTCACGATTCACAACCCTCATCGAATTACTCGAACGATTCTGACCGACCCTATCATCCTTCCACCTTGAAATTTTACACACAATGCATGTGTTGAGGTGGGCATTCTCATTTCTAAACAACATACAATTGTTTGGGCATGCATCTAAAGTATCGTATGTGAAGCCTAAGTTTTCAATTAATTTGCGAGTATGGTAATAGGACTCAACCAGCTTTGCACCGAATGGGAGCACCCTGTGTAATAGCTGGAGTAGCATGTCAAACGACGTGTCTGTCCACTGGTTCAAAGTCTTCAAGTGTAACATTTCCACGATAAAAGACAGTTTACTGAAATTCGTACAACCAGGATACAATTCTGTCTGTGCATCATCAAGAATCTCAAAATATCTTTGCGCTTCTTCATCTGCACCTGAGCGAGGATTACTCCCACCCGACCTATCAACCTCACAGGTAGTGTCTTCGGGTGCTAACCCGCACGCGATATCATTTAACATCGCGATCATCGGATCAACTGTCGTGATATCGACCTCCATGTCAAGTCTTTCCTCTCGACGACAAGAGACATACTCTTCCCATGTCTAATCCAATTCTTGTAATTCTTCAAAAACCCATTCAGAATCAAATGCTGCCGCACAATATCTCGTGTGTAGTAATAACGGTTCGCACATTTTCTACAAGGACAACTGATGTATTCGCTATCAAATCCATTGGTAAAGGCAATGAACTGCTTAATCCCCTCCACATATTCCGTAGACGTTCTATTCGGCAAATCAATCCAACTCTTATCCATATCGCTAAGTATTTCTGTGAAAGTCTAATATGAGCAAATATAATTAGCGTAAGAAATCGTGCATCCTGTAATTTACCTAGCCTTAAACTTCAAACTTTTCACTACAAAGTGGTTGGTCCTATCCCATACGAGAATGCACGATCCATTTTATATCCTCAATAACTCAAATGCTTTCTCCTCTTGTTAGACAAAATTTCGGCAACATGCCTGCGTGGTTCTCCAAGTACACGACGTAGAAACGACATAATTCGTATCTATGTATACACCCGGAGAACAACAGGACATGAACCGAAACTTTATCTAACATCAGACTTGCATGAGTTGTTGAGGGATCATTGCATTCCCAAACTGTCCAAACTGGACAATTCAAGAACCGTGTACATCAATCTCCGTTTGTGCATCGCAAGAACCACGAATCTAGCCATAGGACTAATCTGTTGCGTGAGGACGACTAAACGGGTGTTGTACACAATTCTTAAACGGGTCTAGGTTTCACTAATGTATACAAATGAATAAAAGTTACAGCGAAAAATTTACAAATAATGAAATCTTCAAATATAAAAGTATCTAAAACTGTTGTAATATAAAAATATCTAAAACTGTTGTAAGCTACCATTAATAAACCTAAAATTTATCCCTTGATCAAACCAATATCGCAAATTAATTAAAACCCAGAAAATGGATTAGTTACAAGCCACAAAGCGAATCAGTTTGTCATAGCTCAAAAACTAACAACTACCCAAATCAGAAAATCAAACAATTAACAAAATTTAACAATTAATTAATCAATGCACACCACAAATAGCAATAACATCAATTTGTCATAGCTCAAAAACTATTGTATTAATGAAATATTAATTGATGAAATTATAAAATTAATGAATTCAACTATTGGGTGAAACTTTTATTTTCCTCTATTAATATGTCTTAATTGTCAATAATCTCCCACAATTTGATTCAAAAAAGGTATATAAGTATTTTAAAATTTTATAAGTTATTATGTAATTTTACTGAGGTATATAAATAATTTTTGAATTTTTTTAAGTTATTATGTAATTTTACCTTTTTATTTTGTTAATTTCCTTAAATATCTTTTAGCTACCCATCACTTTTATAATTTTGTTTTAAATGCTTCTTAATTATAAAATCATAAAAAAACCGTTTTGAGAGTTTTCAACTCAAAATAAAGAAAATCTCAAAATATAAAAGACAAAAAATGTAAAACATTTTCTATTTTCCTTATTTGAGAATTTTTAAAACATAAAACATATAAAAGAGAAAATAAGAAATACAAATACAAATTAAATGGCACCTTAGCAATCGGAGACTACTTGAACAAGCATTGCTTTAATCTAGTTATTAGCTACCTTGCATTTGAACATAATAATTATATCTGGAATCTTTTAAGAAAATGTAAACACCATCCTTAAAAAAATTCTTTATTAATTTCTTTTTTGTAAATTTTTTTAAAAAATAAAATAAAATAAAAAGAAAAGGGTGCACAATAAAGTAATGGGGATACGAAAATCCTTGAGAAGCAAATTAAGTTATAAGCACCAACAAATTAATGCTTAATTTATAATAATTAATGGAACCAGAAAAGAAAGGAATGATTTCAGATGTCACCTACCACAATTACACTCATGCTTTCCTCGTTTGTCTTTGTCTAGCTAATTCTGACTTACCAAACAGTGTTTAATTCACCATCTTCTATTATTCACAAACTAATCCATCGTTTCTCATCTCTTCAAAAAGGATGCTTCTTATCCGGAAAAGCATACAAAGATATATTGTCAAATTTTTGGGTCATACTCGTTATATTAAAATTTTAATAAAGTGATAGACTTTAATACATAACGGAGGAGTACAATATATAGCATTTTTGAATTATAAAAAAGAGCTACATTTGAAACAATTATTAGATCACGTTGAATTATAATTTCTAAGAAAAGAATCAATTTTGGATAAATAAAAATCATATAAAACAAAACAATTATAAAAAAAAAAAACTAAAAATAACTTTTAATACCCAAAAACAGAGCCTTAAACCATCTCTTTCTTCCACCTTTTCGTTTACAAAAGAGTTTGAAATTTGATGGAAAAGAAGATATTACGTATCCTCCCAAATCTATCTGAAACCGATTTTTCACTTTTCTAATAAAGTCACTTTTTTCTCCACTAAATAACTTCCAATTAAAGCAAGTAATCTTAATGAAAACAACTCTTGCTTCCACATTCAAAAGACAAATAGATCCAAACCCAAAAACGGACCCAAAAAAAGAAGGGGGGTGTGTGAAAATTCTGTAACGCCTTTTCCTCTATAAGACAAGGCCAGCTTCCTCAGATGTAAATCTAATTCCACATCCTCGAAATTTCCAAAGGCTCTGAGTATTCCGCATGTAAGAACCAATTTCCACCAGAGGACTTGGAGATTGGTCACTAATGTTATTTTCATTTATTATTATTATTATTATAGAGCATTCAATATTACATTACATGTAATAACCCAAAGTTCTACCCCATCTCATGAGACTCGAACCCATAACCAGTTTTGTCGATGAATGAACTCTAACCACTTCAATTATCTCTCAGTCCTGATTGGTTTATAACACCCTAACAAACATGACTAATTCAAACTGGGTAAAAATAACTAATAACAAGTCGCACAAACATGCAACTTACAAAATTAGTTTTCTAAGAGAGTTTGTGCCCAACAAACATGACTTGTTGAAACTAACCCCCATGAACCTGCAATTTAATAGATTAGTTCAGTAAGAGAGTTTGCCTGCAAGAGCTGGTTCCAATTATACATACATATAATGCAACAGAACCGCGTCCAGCCTGCAAATACATGTTGAAGAAATATTTACACGAGAACTGATCATCTTTTGGTTCAGAAATCTTGTGGCTAGAGACACTTTGAGTCAGACTGGTCAACATGAGTAGGGCAAATGGTGACTGAAACGGTTTTTTTTATGATTCTATCCTATTTCATCATATCTCATAAACTAAATATCAAAAAAGTAATTTTACGTAAAAAATTAAAATTATGTTACATCCAATCTCATAAAATGTTATTATTTATCTTATGGTATTATGTATTACCCATCATGCAATTCCCCTAATTAAACGTGACCTTAAAGCGTTTATATTCACTTCTAGTTAGTCACAAAGTGATCCTAAGGCTTTTTTAAATTCCGCTCTTTCAATCAATTATGCTGTACTTGTGATTGATAAATGCAAAGAAATAGGAAGACTTGTATATTTTGTGATTGCTACAAATACAAAATATGACTTCTGTCAAATAAAATAACAAATTCAAAGAAATATAAAACCCTGAGAATGAGAACAAACAAACCGATGAACAAAATCTGTTTTATGAATAAAGTTATATTCGATGTTCTTTTTTTACTTTGAAAAAAAAAAAACAAATAAATAAACTCAAAAAAAAAATCCCAGGTAATGGTGGGAAAATATCAATACGTCACATAATTTATGAATTTTGACAAAAATCCCACAAGAAATGTAAGAAGCAACTTAGAAACGTAAATGTAAACGTGAATATAAAATTAACTGGTAATCCAAATCTAGGTACCCACCTTCACCAATGGTGACTTAAATTTCTTCCAAACAAAATCCTTTGATTGAGAGACTAAATACAACAGCTTGTTAATTAGATCGTGACAATCGAAATGAAGCTTTCGAGCCAAGAAGAAATACATAAGCGTGAAAATTTCTTTCTTGAAACAACCAGTAAAAACTAAAAAATGAGTATGGAAATCTTGAGAATTCTCCATAATCAAAAACATGGTTAAACAGCATCAGTAGGCTACACAATCTTTACCCTCTCAATTTTTCTTAATCAACTAAATTTCAGTTGATAATTCAAAGGAAGATCAATAAGAAATACTTTTTTTTTATCTTTTTATGGAAAGGAAAATAGAAAGGGATAGGGTACTCAAAACTTTTGGGTTGTGATAAAAATGTAAAGAAAAATGCATGAAATTTAAAAAAAATTAAATTAATTACATTAAAAAATCAATACATTGATAAATACTTTTTATTTTATTATATTTTTAATATATTTAAATGAGAATATATATTTAAGACGTCATGTTTCTCTTATTTTTCTTATCTTTTTCCTTTTATTTTATCTTCATTCTTATTTCTCATCAAATTATTACTTCAAACACACTTTTTATAAATTTTCATTTTTCTCAAAAAAACATGGCATGCCCCTCTCACTAGTATATATAAGAAACAAAAGTTTATTCATAATTATAAAGAAAAAAGAAAACCAAAAGTAATCATTTTGTCCTTCTAACTGAATTCTTACCTTATTACCTTATCATGCATTGAAAAATGAAACATGAAAGAAAAAGGAAACTCACCAGTAGCTTGATTGTAGATATTGCTCAACAATGATTTAGTGCTTGCAAGGTTTGAATTATAAACCAGTAACAAATATTGCTCTAGGAAATTCTGTGCTCTGCTTCCACTTTTATTACCTGCATATATACAAGATTAAAATAATAAAAATTAATTACAAGAGGAATGACTAATTACAATGATGTTATTTTAGTTTAAAATATTATTCATAAATATATTATTTTTAATTTTTCTAATCCAATGTCCTTTTAACTTTCATTTTCTAGTACAATCCAAATAAAAATTAAAATAAAAAAATACTTAGATCCAAAACAAAGTTACAAGAAATGAAAAGAGAGGGATTGGGGGGAAAAATCACGAAAGGGAAAAGGGGAATACTGAGAGCGGGAGGCAAAGAAAAGGCAAAGGGCAAGAAGGTAAAAGAAAAGGTTCGATTCGCGTGTGGGCTGTTAGCATCAGATGCCCTTGGACCAGCTCCTCTCCTCTCCTTCACCTGTGCTTGTTTTTGTGTATATATACATACATGGCCCTCTCATCTTGCCGTATATAAACAGACTTACCCCTTAATTCTACATAAATCCTAATTAATCAACGCACATTCTAACATAAACACCTCCCTTACCTTATCTACTTTTTTTTTATTATTTCTTTTCTTTTTTTATATATAGATGAAGCTTTTGAAATTAAAGCTACATACCGTCTAGAAAAGTTACAAATATATATATATAAACATATAATTAAGAGCTTATTATGTACATAGATAGATATCTGAAAATAATAAAATTGAAACAAATGATCAATAATTTGGGAACAAAATTACCTAAAAAAAAAAAAGACATTGAAACAACCTGAAGATTTCTGCAAAGAAAGCCTTGTGATTTTACCCGAATAGCACATGCACAGCTATATTTAACATCCATATATATATAAATATATATATATATATATATACATATATACTTGTGTGTGGTTCGGAAAAAAATCCACCCAAAATGCAAACGGACAGAAATGTTCATCCAAACCAGAAAAAAATTATAAAAAATGGATAGAATACTTACCTCAATGAATCAATAGAAAGGAGATCAATCACTCAAGATCAATTTTGCACAAGAACTCTTGGTGACCTTCATAGAACAAAGAAATCAAATAAGAACAAGGGAGATAGAAAAACAAATACACAGAGGGAGTGAGTGCACGGGCGCGAGAGAGAAAGAAAATACCTGCAGCGGAGGTGGGAACCGGTGGTGGGGCAATGGCAACAAGATGCAGCGGGAACCAACAGCGGTGCGCGCGAGAGTGAAATGAGAGCGAGGGAGCGGCTGAGCGAAATAAGAAAAAGAGGGGCCAGGGTTTGTGTTTAAATGAGTATTAGCAACCACCGTAGCGACCGCCGTAGGCGGTCGCTAATACCCTTTAATAGTGACTGTTGTAAGCGGACGCCTGAATTCTATCAGCGCGGATAATTATTCTTCTAGTAGTGCCTCTCTCTCTCTCTTTCTCTCTCTCTCTACCACCAAAGTTCTAAAGCTCATGTGGCGATTTTTTTTTTTTTTTGAAAGGTAAAAGTAAATTATATTAATGAACAATATAGTACAAGTACACAGAGGCATACCCCCTGGAAGGTTACATCAATCAAAGCTCAAAGAAATAAACATGAATCTTGAGCAATCATAAATGAAAAAAAGGAAACCAATCAAAGCTAACCACTAGTAAGGGATGAGGAAGCTTCCAACTATGAACCAAATGGAGGTTAGCAAAAGTGTTAGGAAAGTAGGAACACTCTAATAATCTTAAACGAACCAAATTCGTGATCATTATGACCAAAGAAAGTTCAATCTGGGGAGAACCACCGTAAAGCTGAGAGTTCCTCTCCCTCCACAAAGTCTACACAATAGCGGCAAAGGGAGCCAACCAAGAAAAAAAAGAAGAGTTGAACCTTTGAAAGTGGAGCAAATCCAAAGTTGAGTAGTTGACCGAGACAAAGAAGAAGCGTCTATTGCACATTTCCCAAAAATGGTCTTCCAAACCTAAAATGAAAAGGGACACCCAAAAAAAAAGATGATCATGATCCTCAACAGTAGCCCCATAAAAGTGACAACACATTTGACAAACCATCCCAAATGAAAAAAGTCGATCCTGAGTATTTAAACGTCCTCGTATAGCAAGCCACAAGATGAATGAGTGCCAAGGAACATAAAACTTGAACCAAACCACATGTTTCCAAGGCGCACTAGGGGAATGGGAACGAAACATCTCCCAAGTAGCCTTAATAGAAAAATCCCCTGATCCACCCCATACCACCTTATCACCCCGAGAGCAATTAGGAGGAGGAATAGAGAGAGTGTATTCCTTTAATCCAAGTAACTCTGTAGAATTTACATCTAACCAATTCCAACGACCTAAGGAGATGATAGCACTAACCGTAGCATTCTTTGGTAAGCCAAAATCATAAATAACACAGGCATTAGGAGAATAATAGATAAGGCCTTGCGGTATCCAAGAATCAAACCATAACGAGGTGTGAGCACCATCACCAATCCGTGTGGTAATGTAAGGCTTCACCTTATCACAAAGTTTTAAGATCTTCCTCCAAGTCTAAGAACAATTCCAAGGAACCGTAGCAACCCAAAATGTTTCTTATGTAGAAGATTCAACTTAATCCAAGACACCTACATAGAAGTAGAAGTAGGCTGGCAAAGTAACTAAAGATACCTTGTCATGGAGGCAAAGTTCTAATCCTTAATATTCTTAATACCAAGCTTGCCTTTATCCTTCGGCCAAGATACATCCTCCCAAGAGACTTTAACTCCATGTCGCTTCAAAGAAACCCCATTCCAAAGAAAGGCAAAGAAAGTGCTTTCAATGGACTTTGTAACTTTGAAGGGCAGAACAAAATGATAGCTCCAATAGGCTTGAATGCTAAACAAGACTGAATGGATTAGCTAAAGACAACCAGTATAAGATAAGAAGCAGCTGGTCTAAGTTGTGATTTTCTTTAGAATCCTATCTTCCAAAGCTCGACAATCAGAAGCTTTAAGCTTAGTGGGGATAAAAGGGACACCTAAATAGTGCAAAGGCAAAACTCCTAGCTGATAATCAAGACAATCCACAATTTCATTTTGGACAGATGGCTCAAAACCTGATAGAAAGATTGTGTTTTTGGTTGCATTAGGTTGAAGCCCAGAGAACGAGGAAAAAGTTGTCAAAGCATCTTTCACCACTTTAATAGATGCCAAATCACCTCGACAAAATATTATCAAATCATCTGCAAAGCAAAGATGAGAGAGGCAAGATTTACGGTTTCTCTAATGAAACATGAATGAAGCAGAGTCACGAATGCACTTATCTAAGATGCGTGAGGAAACATCCATGCAAATCACAAACAAGAACAGGGAAATAAGATCACCTTGGTGAATACCCTTCCTGCTTTCAAAACATCCCTAAAGCTCCCTATTAATAGAGATCGAGAATCTAGGAGTGAAGACACAAGCTTTAACCCAGTTGATGAAAGTGGGAAGGAACCCAAACAAGAAGGGGGTATCCCAAAGAAAGTCCCATCGTACTGAATCAAAAGCCTTCATCAAGTTAACCTTAAGAGCATAGCGAGGAGATAAAGACTACAAATGATAACCCCGTACCAATTTCTGAGCCATCAAGATGTTATCTCCAATGTGTCTGCCATGTACAAAGGCTGCTTAAGCTTCATTCACATAGTGAGGTAAAACTTGCTTTAATCTATTGGCCAACAACTTAGGGTGCGTTTGGAGTGATAACAATGAGATAAAGTGAGATAATTTGTGAATTCATAATTCGTACAGTGAGATAAAAATTGAATACTTTTAGAGGTTTTTAGAGTTTTTCAGTGATTTTTAGCAAACGAAACACATCCTTAGTAAGGCACTTGTAGATTGTATTGCAACATGAGATAGGCCAAAAGTCCTTCAATTTGGAAGCATTTGGAATTTTGGGGATAAGTACAATAATGATGGCATTTGACTCTTTTAGAAGAACCTTAGAAAAGAAGAATTTCTTCACCGCAAAAGTGATTTCAAGTCCCACAATATGCCAAGTTTTCTAGAAAAAAGTAGGCATTGAATCCATCTGGTCCAAGAGCTTTGTTAGGGTGCAAACTGAACATAGCATCAAGAATATCCAAATCAAAAAACTTACCCCCTAACAATTCAACATGGTGATTGGTCAGAGAAGGAGAAATAAAATCCTTTAAAGCATCAATCCCAGCATAAGAGGAGGAACACCCAGATCCCAAAAGATGCTTGTAAATATCCACCACTGTGACTACAACATTATCTTCCCCCTTAATCTATTCTCCATCATCTTTTTGGATCCCTATAATCTTATCAACATTGTGGTGACCTTTAATGGAATTAAAGAAGAAGTCTGAGTTTTAATCTCCTTCAACTAGCCATTGAACCCGACTCCTTCGTCTAGCATAGCTCTCTATACCATGACTTACAAGAGAGAATCTTCAAATATAATCTCACTCTCTATCAATTAGAATCGGGTCACCCCCAGAAGAAGCAATAGAGGACTGAATAGACACTAATTCAGAGCACAAAGGATCAATAGTGCTAAAAAGCACCTTATTCTTCTTGGAGTTCAATTCCTTTAAAACAAGTTTGAGAAGCTTCAACTTTCTATAAACACAATACATAGCAAATCCATCAACATGAGTCCACCAAATACGTTCCCAAGGGAAGAAATCATCAAATTTAGCCTAAAAATTGAAGAACTTAAAAAGCATGTGAAAAGTTGGCAAAGAAATCCCTATGTCAACAAGAACCATAGAATGATCAAAGAGCCCATAAGGAAGAAATTTAGCCGTCGTATGATCAAAGGAGGAAAGCTAAGGAGCATTAGCTAAAGCCCAATCCAACTTACGCATAATATAATCCACTTCTCTAAAATTGTGCCATGTCAATAAAAACCCCCCAAACCACAAGTCATCCAAACCAACCTCCAGTAAACAGTCCTTCATTTCATCCAAATGACAAGGCCAATCAAGATTACCCCCATGCCTTTCATGCCTAAAACGAATAGCATTGAAATCTCCCATAACAATCCAAGGTACATCAGCATATAAAGTAGAAGAGGCCTATAAATTATTCCATAGAAGTCTTCGAACAGAAATATCATTTGAGCCATATACAAATGAGGTAATGAAAGAAGTTCCCGAATCCGCTATAGTGATAAAAAGAATACATAATTTGGCTCTCTATGGAAAGGATATCAACATTCAACTTAAGCGAGTTCCACCAAACCCAACTTCTTTCAGAATCATCACAATCATAATTAGCAACATATTGCCAATCCCACAATAGACCATTGGCAATCATCTCATTATTATAAGGTTTAACTTTTGTTTCTAATAAAGCAAAACAAGACAAACTATGAACAGAAACTAAATAACGTACCTCATTCTGCTTCAAGGGATCATTTAGACCCCTTATATTCCATGAGGCAAGCTTAATCATAAGGAGGATCAAGAGAAGAAATGACCTGGGGCATCCATAGACTCCACCATGTTTTTCTTGGCATCTTTTTTTTTTTTTTTACTTTCTCCTCTTTGGATCAAGCTCATCAATTGAAATTACCTTTCGGAGAAAGTTAAGATCAATTGAAGTCGAGTTACTATCCAAAAAAGAAGAAAAAGTTGTTCTAACCTTGTCTTGAATGGTCACTAAAGGCACATCATTGGAAGAAAAATAAGCAGAATCACCTTAAGGCTCAGACGAATCCTCCAAAGTAGAAGGGGAAGCACGAGGTATCCATTAGAGCCAAAAGATCTTTATGCACCGTGGGAGGCAATGAACCATCTTCCTCTATTGCAACATCTTTAGAAGATAAATGCACATCCAAATTAGCGTCTTGCAAAGCTAAGGGAGCAAATGAATTACTAGAACCACCAATAGCCGAGGACTTATCCTTTTGTTCAATTGGAGAAGAATTCTTAGCAATAAAAGCCTTACTATGCCTCTTAACCTGCTGCCATCCCCCATCTGCTTACAAGGGGGGATTATAGCTAGATGAGGGCTGAGATTTTTGGGTCCACTCATGGCGTGTATGCCTTGTACAAGATTGAGAGAGATGACCAAACTCCTTACGAAAGTCCATTTTTTAGGCACCCAATTATATTTAACCAAAATCTCCACTAAAGTACCATTTTCCATTTCAATGTTGAATGAATCAGGAAGTAAAGAATCTGCTCCAACCTCTATGCATATTCGAGCATAGGAAATTCTTTTAATTGATTCAATCATCTTATCAGCATGAAGAGGTTTACCAACCACACTGGCTATAAAGCTGAGCCATTCCTCATTCCAATACTCAAGAGGAACATTATAGAAATGCACCCAAATCAGTACTTTCTTGCAACCAGATTTGGACAAGTTCATACAGGGCTTCCATTTTTCAAGAAAGATGGGCCTCCCTCTAAAATACCATGGACCACCTTCAAACACCAAACTCATAGTCTCAATACTTGAAAAGTGAAATAAAAAGAAGCCATTGCTATTGGCAAGGACTTCAACCAAGCCTTTTGTACCCTATAACCATTGAGCACTATTTCGAACCAACGAAAAATGAAGCTTGTTTAAAAAGAAACCAACCAGTGTAGTGGACCACCGAGCTATACCATTTGTGCCACAGAAGATGGAGGTTTAATGGTGATAGTTCCATTCGAGGAAGGAGCCAGCAGTTGAATGAAAAAGGCCTTCATAGAAGAATTTAGGTTACTAGCAACAATGGATGCCCAAGAACTGCCATTGCGAACAACTTGCGGATTGGAATTATCAAGAGACCAAGGAAAAGAGGCTTGAATGGTAAAACACCATTCACCATCTCAGCATGCAAAACATCAACCTTGGCCGTGCCACTAATGGAAGAACATTCTCTGCCATACCATTGAAAACATCCAAGGCCAAGTTGGAAAAAGGAGATGATGGATTTGGAAAACCAGTAGGCATCGAACTCTTATTTGTCCATCTATTCCAACTATTGGAACATCAAAAAGGGAATCTGCAGCAACCCTGGCCGCCTCCCCATTAAGTTGCTTGGTTTCCATTGTCGACAAAGTATCATGAACTCCTTTAACCCTAACCTCCTACAAACTATGAGAAGATGCTAAAGTGTTCGGCCCATTCAACATGCCTTCATCCGAACCCAAAGCTACCTACCGTTAGCGTAAACCATTACCCTGAACCACATCCAAACTACTAGAAGGAACCCTAGATACACTAGGGCTATGTGTAGCATGGTCGATTGATTGAAGATAATCATCAGGAGATACACTATCACTAAATCGAGAACCAGAATCAACAAAAAAAAAATGCTCTTTCGAACCATGGAAGAACCAACCTTCAGTGCCTTAGAAGAAGTAAACCTAGCCGAGTGTTTTCCCTCCTTGAAATCTCTAGGCGCCATGAAAACAAGAGAAGCAAAGAACAATAGAAAGAAGATGAAGAGAAGAAACCCTAGAAACTAAAAAGTTTCTAGAGAGAGAAACTAGAGGGAGACTCTCATCGCTTGGGTTAAGTGTAGGACTTATTTTTATAAGTGTAAAGATTTATTTTTTTTTCAATGTGGTGATTTTCCACCAAAATAAAATCCAACTTATTACTTCTTAAAACGCACGGAATCAACCTAATTAATCATAATCAAAATACACACCTAACATTCTCTCTAATCTCTTCGATGCAAAAAATAAAAAAAAAAATTAGTGTAAAAATGAGAAGTAACAAAATTTGATTAAAAAAAGTTGAAAAAAATTTGTAACTTTTCGTAAATTTTGGTGAACTAAAGCTACCAAATGGCCTCATAATTTATTCCTACGTTCTAGCTTTTGAATCTTTTTGACGAGTAAAATTTTAATATGACGATTTATATATATATATATATATATATATCAAGAATTTGATTCTACAAGAATAGAGAACAATATAATTAATTAGAGACGTGTATTAGGTTATCACAAAACTTAAAATTGAAATGCCCCTGATTGGTTTGCAAAATTTAAGCTCCATATGACATAGATCAAATTGTGAACTAACTTAACCAAAATCTTGAATATTTAATTTGTTGGATTTGATCCATTTGTTTATACTATTATGATATGACGACCATGGAATAATTTTAATTTCACATATCATTTTTAAGCCACTGACAAATTTTCTTTTATTTTTATGCTCTTTAATTTCTAAGACTAATAGATATATATATAGGCAACTTTGAGACACTTTAAACATATTCTTATAAAGTCTTCAAACGGATTTTTTTTTTAAAGAGAAAAAATTGATATGGTTATTTAATTTAAAATTAAGAAACATTTCAAATATAATTTTTTGAAGTGAAAATTAATTTCATTTTAATAAATTAAAAACTTGAAATTTTGAATACATATATCAACTTTTATTCAAGTTTTCAATTTATTAAAATGAAAATGTTAATCTAAAATCTCATTTAAAAAAAAATTCCTAAAATTTATAAAATAAATTTAAAATTTTAACAATTAATTGGATGTTGTGGGTCCACTTCTAGTGTGCATAAAATTGACAAGTTCATCAAACTACGCATAAGTTTTATAAAAAAGGGTAAATTATACCTATCTTCTTTCAACACTTGAGTAATCACACTTACACCCCCCGACTTTTAAAAACTAAAGTTATTTTTTTATTTTAAAATATTATTAACATTGACTCCCTTCTACTAAATTAACTATTAAAAGTTAAAAAAAATCAAAATAATCAAAATTTTAGGTGTTATTCTTATTTTACCCCTCCCCTTAAATATTATCGTTAGTTTTCTTTACAAAAAATTTTTAGAAATAAAAAAATAAAGTGAAAACAAAAAAAATTGAGAATTTTTGTAATGAAATTTGAGAATATATGAGACACAAAGGAGTAAAATAGGAATAGCACCTAAAATATTGAGAGAGGTGTGTGTGTGTAGTAATCTAAATATTGAGGGGAGGTAGGTGTAATTTACCCTCACAAAAATTGTATGTATTGGGTGTGAAAATTAACCATCATTTTTTTTTCATATAAACAAATTTTTAGTATCATAATGTTGTAAATTAAGGCCCCTATCTAGAAAATGAGATATAAACATCATTTTAAGGTTTTTCTTTAGGGTGTAGCACCTATTTAATCCCTATATATTCAGTATCCTTTAAAATTTTATTTTAAAATAAAATGTAGTGGAATATGTCGTATATTGAGTTTGGAACAACACTAATAAGTTTATAGAAGTAAAAAATATTACAAAAGTTAAAAAAATAAATACCAGAAAGAAGAAATTTAGCCAAGTTATATGAAAACATATATAAAATATAAAAAATTAATAGTAAAATAAACAAAATTTTAGGTGTTATTCTTATTTTACCCCTTCCTTTTAACATTATTGCCAATTTTCTTTACAAAACTTTTTAAAGATAAGTAAAAACACAAGTGAAAACAAAAAAGAAATTGAGAATTTTTGTTAAAAAAAAAATTGAGAATATGTGAGACAATGAGGAGTAAAATAGAAAAAAACCTAAAACATTGAAGGGTGTAAGTGCAGTTTTTCAAATATTGAGGGGAGATAGGTATAATTTACCCTTACAAAAATGATATATATTGGGTGTGAAAATTAACCATCTTTTTTTTTTTTTTTGCATATAAACAAATTTTTAGTATCATAATATGTTGTAAATTAAGGCATCTATCTAGAAAGTGAGATATGAACATCATTTTAGAGTTTTTCGTTAGGGTGTAGCACGTCTTTAATCCTTATATATTCAGTATCCTCTAAAATTTTATTTTCTTCATATTTCATTGAAAAAAATAAAATGTGGTAGATTATATTGTATACTGAGTTTGGAACAATACTAACGAGTTTAAAAAAATAAAAAATATTATAAAAGTTAAAAAAATACTAAAAAAAAGGAATTTATATAACACATGGAAATTAATAGTAAAACATGATACATGATCACATTTAAATGAGGCACATGTGTTCCCTGAATGCTAAAAACATCTCATAAATAAATAAAATAACAATAATTAATTAATTAAGGCTACATATACAAAGTTATGGGTGTATAAATTTTTATGAATGGACTCACACGTCGCTTTCTCAATGGGTGGGTGAGTCAATAATCGAATTATGTAGTGCGACGTGGGCTCTTGATCACTCTATTTATTAAGGTGTTTTGCAGATTTAGTTTTAAATGGGCCATAATATAGTTATCAGAATCACTGTTCAATACATTCAAAGGGAATGTGTCAAGAAATTCAGAATAAATTTTCTAGTTAAAACTTAGTTTTTTCGACCATCCTTGAAAATGTGATAAACGGCCTTTGTTCAATGATTCTCTACTAATATGCCCAATAAAAGGTTAGGGTTCAAAGGTTTGGCAAGGTGTTAAACACTCTACACTACTAGACACTTAGAAATATTCAAAGTCCATGTTCGATTTTCACAATCAAATATCACAATATAATTTTCAATATACTATTATCATAATAAAACAACCCCAATTAATGTGATGCACATGATATACGTGAATAGTGCAACGGTTGAGTCTTTGTAGACTACCTACATATCTTATAGAGAATCAAACTAACTGTAGTTCGTGCATATAAGTGTAGTGAAATGTCCACCTACGTGATATTAATGTTTCCTAAGGGCTTCTATATGTTGATTAAAGGGGACATGCAAGTTAAAGGCTGCTTGAAGTGTGCCACTAGGGATCTGCTGGGATAAAATTGTCACTTTATTAGGGATGCGAATGGATACAAATTATGCTGGGGTGATAAAAGTTAATTTTAAAATAGTTTTAAATAGTCTGTGGTGTATATTTGCAATGCAAATGATGGCTTTGAGGGCCTAATGATTGAATTTGGACGATTTACTCAAGTTGCCTATGTATTTCAAGTAAGAATCAAATCGAGGTATTTTGAACCTATCAATCCAAACTATATGAATGCAAGTATTATGCAAGTATAAGAGATAAAGGCTTTAGTCTAAATTATGTATTATTAGATTATCATTTATTGAATGGCAACTTGGTGGCTTCATTAGCCATTATCAGTCAAGCAGGTTGTTTAAATGAATATGCAATTAATGTGTGTTGGTGCATCCTAAGAGTTCAAGCGATGATTACGTAGGGAGGAATTGGTATCCTATTCTATACCTAAGCCAATGGTGATGTGCTTACACTTCTAGATTATATTCCCAAGTGCTAGATTGTAAAAAATAATGACTTGATAAGTCCAAAGTTGATTCACAATGACAAAAAGAAATGTTAATGGTATTTTTGGAAAAAAAAAAGGAAAAAATTCAGCTTTTAAAAATATTTTATTTTGAAAATAATTTGATAAGCATTCGGTTTTAAAGTAAATAAAAAGAACACTTAGATTTCATATTTCCACTTTAGTTTCACATGTAATTTTCACTCCTCAATGCTATTATACAACTCAATCAAATAATCATATATGCTAGAAGTTCAATAGGAAGATTTTTAACAAAATCAATTTTGACATTTTTAAAGTTAAAAATAAATTTAAAATTTGAAGAAAGCTGAAAATCTAAACATTAAGAATGCCAAAATGTTGTTCCTTGTCTACAATGAATCAAGAAGAATCTTAAATATTCCTTGTGCCAAAATGCTATGACTAATCAAAAATTATATAGAAAATAAATCTTATGGAAAATAATGAAAACAATTATTCCAAAAATCAAAAGAATATAGAATTAAAGCAAAAAAAAAACTTCAATTGAGATAATAAAAACTTACATAATCCACCAAGATTTCCACCTATGCATAAGCTAGAAATTTTACAACTCATAACCAAAAACTCTAAGGGAAAAAGAAGAAGAAAAATTAAACTTAAGTTTAGATCGTCTTAAAATATCTAAAAAGTTCATATTTGTAATAATTTTACAAGAGACCTAACTAAATTATAAGACTGTGCTTGTGTTTGCTTAACTACCTCACTCTCAAATGTAAATAAAGATGCAAATTCAGATTTCAAAGATGTTAAGTAAGGAAAATCAAGACAAAACTCCCCCAAGTGCAAGGTTTCATTGTAACACAATTAACTGGTAAGAACCAGGTCATATCCACAGGGATCTAGGGAGCAAAATCATGTTTGAATCAAATGGATTAAAGAGGCAAAACATTGCTCACATAAATGGTAAACAGAATTGAAAATCTGGTTTGGAATTTTTGTTGGTTTTGGAAATGGGTTTTGAAATGAAAACTAAACTTAACTAAAACTTGATATTAAAAAGATGGGCAAGACAATTCCAATGCCTATCCAAATCAATCTCAAAATACCAAGAGTGAATAGATCATCAATTCTAGTTGCTCTAATGTTTGGAGAAAATTAATTTCAAATGATACAAGCCATGGATCAAACAAGTGATGTGCATAATCTATCATGAAGACTATAGAAGATCTAATTCTAGCAACTCCCATACATATTTGCAATAAGAGTTCTGAATTCAGCAACGTCTATGAACTCATTGATAAAATATGTAAACAAGTGTTAATCGGACATTGAACCATTGATTTCAAGAGTAATTAGCTACAACTAAGATTGATAACCAAAGCACTCAAAATTAATCCATGAAGAACGGCATCTTGGAAATCATTGGACAGGACATTATCCTTGCCTTGGCCCAAGAAAAACTAGCCGATCATCTTAAGAAAATGAACAACAAAAATGAAGAACAGAGACATGACCTTCAAGCTAGAAATGGAAATTGCTCTTTAATTCAAAATAAAATCTAATTACATGAATGGAATTGTAAAGTGCTGAAGAACTAAAATCTAATTACAATAAACTGAAAATTAAAATCAGGATTGAAATCCAAATCTGCAGAATCCGAAAAAAACCAGAGAAAATGAAGAAGAAGCTGGAAAGAAAACTTGAAAAAAAAAACAAAAAGAACTCTTACCCTCTCTAAAACCCTCTTGCCCCCGTATATCCCCCACTCCCCCTTCTCTCTCTACTCATCCTTTCTGAAATTCTTTTTTCCGTTATGCCATCTGTCCCTGTATTACAGATTTGCCATCCTTGATCTCAGGATCATGTCACATGGGGAAGTTACAATCACGTGGAATCTGTTACTGGGATATCACATGTCATTCGAATGCTGCAACATTGTATTCGAATACAACATTCCCTCCAGCACTCAATGCACTCTTTAAAAGCATTCGAATGGGTCAGATCCATCATCTGAATACAATTTCCTGCTTCAAAAATCTCAGAGCTGATGATTTGATCCCCTGTGTTGATCTTAAGAAAAATTCTGAATCTTCCAAGGAGTTGTAAATCAGCTACTGTGTTGTGTTTAAGCTCATCCAATCTTTCGCTTCTTCATTACTTCTCCTTTGCAACTAATAGTGAACTCAATTTTCCTTCCATGCGATAAAAACTCAACACATGCTCTATTTGGAGTGAGGGAGATAAAATCTGCATAATACAAGAGTTTTATATCATTTCTATGTCATAAAAAGGTGTAAATCAACTAGTCAATGTGTGACAATAGAGGTCCAATCACACCCCCCAACTACAACATTACTAGTCCCTAGTAATGCTTATAGTAAAAGATGTAAGAGAGCTACTTTATTAAAAATAAACAAAAACAAATCTACTCAATTTTCAAATAAATGATATTTCAGTGATTCAAGAAAATCAATCAGTATCATGAGCAAAAATTTTCATAAGCAAAGTTTAAAAGTCAAAATTTTATAAGAAATGTGCAACTTGCCAAATGTGTGAATTGAATGTAAAAGAATAGTAGCTTTTAACTCCATCAGCTCAACATCAATCTTTTGAATTTCACTTAATTCTGAACATTTGCATTCTATTTCTTTCCCAAGTTTCGACTTCAATCCTCACCTTGGAATTCACTCACAAGAAGATAGAACACATAAGGTTTTGCTCAAGATGCCCCTTTTTAAAGAGTAAATGTAAATCAAATTCTAGAAGGTAGCATCCATAAGTCAAGAACAATTTATTCAAGAAATAAAAGGACTTGGCATAACTCCATGAAAGAATGGTGTAATGAGATAACTTCAGAATTTTCACTTTGCTTTCCCAATTCCCAGCTTTCACAATTGAATGAAAATCCTCTCATGGATCTATTAGGACTTGCATTAGGTTGTAGTGGGGCTATTTGGGTGTAATGGGGTGATTTGAAGGAGGGTTATGGAGTTCAAAAAAAATGTTTTGGAACACTGAAATTATCATACCACTACCTTTCCACAGTTCTACCAAATCACACCCTTATTTCAAATTTTTTTTTTTTTTTTTTTTTTGGAAATTGAGAAACTGAGATTGAAAAACTGAAATTCATGGCCAAAGTGTTTTTCTTTGATTTTTCTACATCACCAAACTCTTCTTTTCTTCTATCTATTTTTTTCTTTTCTTACTCCCACAATCCTGCAATTTTTTTTTCATTGCTTCTTCCCCCTTACTTTCAGTGTATTCCAAAATATATTAGGAAGGCTAAAGAGCATTCATTGTGGTTAAAGGAATAATGTGGTGAGAAGAAAGAAATATAAATGCTCTGTTAAGGCTCAACTTGGTTACAAAGGTGATGTTCATCAAAGAAGGGTACTACAAGCTCAAATATTAAAAAGATGGCCTAATGTCATTTCCATGGTCTCATTCCACTCAACCGTTACAGCTGAGAATCAAAATTCAAGTTCAATTCTTCTGTAATTTCACAAACACCCAAAAACAAAGTATGGCACTTGGAGTTATTGAAGAAACTGAAATGAAGAAATTTTTAAGCTTTTGAAAAGCTCTCAGAGTAAATGTAAATCTCTCATGAACAAGGCTTAAGGCTTAAAAAAATCTCACTTCAGGTCTAAGTCTCCACTATAGCTGAAAATCCATAAAATGCAATGTCCATTCATAAATTCATTCGTCAAGATAAATGTTGAGCAAACAAGTTTCAAATTGTACTCATTAACAACCATTCAGCTTTAAAAACACAAGGCAAGTAGAACAAGTCTTTGAAATTTCAAAATTTAAGCTCAGCTTAATCCACTTTATGCAAATGACACTAACCAAAATCAAATCAACTGGCCTATCATTCATCCATTTTGCAATTTCCATCAAATTTTCAGTAAAGAGCAAAACAAAAGTAAACAAAGTCAAACAAGTATCAAGCTACAATGTTAAATAGAAAGAATTGAAATTCCATCCATCTCAAAACATGAAAACTCATTTTAACAGGACAGATCAAAAACAGCACTTCAATTGTTCAAGCTCAATTCTCCACCCAAATTTCACCAAATTCATGGTCAATGTTGTCCAAAATCCAGAAAAGTACCAAAGCAAAAATAAAACAAAATCAAAAGGTCCTAATTTTTCAACCTAACAAAACATGGCTCTAAGTTTTTTTTTTTTTTTGTAAGAATCCATGCACAGATTTCAGCTTATGTGCCAAAACAAAGGATCACATAACCATCACTAAGTAGGTTCGAAACCTCCTGAGACAGCTGGTTCATACAATCCTTCTAACATTTCAATCACTTGCTGATGATTCTTCTCTTGTTGCTCTTTCAAACTCTTCATCTCAGCAGTCAATTCAGCCTGTTTTCCTTGGACATCCTTCACCATTTCATGTAAACTCCGCAGAGTAATCTCCTCAGTCCTTACTTCCTCAGCTGGTTGCTGCTTGCTGCTCACCCTGTGGTTCCCTGATCACTCTTCTTGCCAGTTGGCCTTGGCTCCTCTTCACAGATGTTTTTGCAATTCTTGCAGCCGGCTTGACCATTTCCATTCCTGCTTTCCCTTTCACTCCATGACTTTGTAAAATTTTTGTTATTAATCCTCCAAAGGGTAAACCAGAATTCACTCCAGGCTTCTCCACTGCCGTGGCTATGACAGTCCAAATGTGATTAGCTAAATCAAAAGGGATACCTATTAGCAACTTCCCAATGAGCTCAGCTTGTGTCACTGTCACAGAGGACACATATGCATGAGGAAGAATCTTGGAACACACCAACATATGCAGCACCCTGCTCTTATCAGTGAGGTCTCCCCTTGACATTCTAACTCCATCCCATTTAGCTTGGGAATTCCCTGACAGTAATTTACCAAGTTTTCCTTACTCAGCTGCTCTATCCACGCAGCTTGTTGCTGTGGGGTTGCACTAGAGGTATTTCCTAAGGGAAGTGCAGTAGCTCTTGCTATCAACTCAGGGGTTATCACTACAGGTATCTTCCTCACCTTAGTGTGAATCTCTTTGCTTCCCTCTCTTCCCATCACAGCATTCGAGTAAAATTCTTTAACTAGGGGTACTATAGCTCTTTGGCTAACAGTTATCCAATCAGACCATCCCCTGTCCACAAGCATGCCTTTCAACTCATAAGGCTGCTCTGTATAGTCATCTAATAGGATCCCTCTTTCACATAGAACTGCTCGTTTTGCATACCCATCCGTATACCTTTTTTCAGATTCTGGGTTTGCAAAACGCGGGTTGGAATAAAGTTCCTCTGGAATGGCCATATCAGGAGCCTCTGCTTCTGGGATAGGCTCATTACCCTCATTGCCACCCATTGAGTGTTCTTGCTCAAGGGGTGGTTGGATTTCATTGTCAGAAGAAAGGAGTGTAGCTTCAGATATGTCAATTTCTATGGGCTCAGAAACAACAGGAGCAGATTTCTTACCTAGATGTTGTGCCCTCAGGCGTTGGCTCATTCTTCGTGGCCCAGGCGCTGTCATCTTCCTCCTTGGTGCCATTGTTACAGATATCAGCTCAGCGGAAATCCCTTCCCTTTGTTCTCTTTGTGTATCACTGATTACCCAAAACCCTAGCTCTTGGCCCTCTCTATTCAGAAATCCCAACCCTCGCCAACGGCTTTAATTTGAGTAGTTGGAGGGAAATAAGGAGGCCGATGCTGTTAATTCATTCAGATAGGGTTTCATTAAACATCCGAATATGAGGGGTCACGGGTCGGGTTACTGAACCAATCTCGAGCTCATCCGAATATCCAATTCCCCATTCGAATACATTTTATCAGTAAATCAGCACCTGAGTGTTTCTCAAACCAATTTCTGTGATGGTTCCTAAAAAAAAACTTAAGCCATTTTTTTTTACACTAAATTTATTCCTAAAAACACTTAATCCTAGAAATATTATGCAATAAAAAAATGCTAAAAATTTTCAAAATTTTTTTTTTAACCAATTTTTTTTTTTTTTTGCAAGCTAAACAAGACAATCTCAATCACAAGCAATTCAGAAAATCAGCTCAAGCAAGCTTAATCACAATAAATCATCTCAATGCAACCAATGTCAATCAAAATAAAATCTCCGATTATGATCCTCCCCCCCAACTAAAAATGAGCATTGTCCCCAATGTAAGATCAAGTTAAGCAATAAAGTTCTGAGAGAAGAGGGTACCTGATAAGCTTAATTGAGCTTAATTAATTGAGTTGAGGTGCTGAAAATTTAGAATGCTTCCAATGTAATTTCCCCCAACTTGGTTAGTGCAACATATTCCAAGAACAGCTCATTCGAATGCAAAGCAGTGTTACAGCAATTTAACTCAGTTCAAATCACTTAAGGCCCATGAAATGTACTTCAGAAAATTGAAAATTTTCTGCTCATGAATTGTACCAATTGGGTAGGCTGATCAAACCAACTTTGAACATACTTGCATTACAGAACAGTGAATGCTCCATCTCCTCAATAAGCTACTGCTTCCATATTTGAATGCTGCAACCAACTGTTAGACTTGCAAACTGAAAAAAGTTTTTTTTTTTTTAATAACAGAAAAGAACTAAATAAAAAGAAGAACTAAACTACTATGGTACAAAACAGACTTCTCTCCTCAATCAACCACAATCCGAGGGATCTTCAAGATCCCAACTCTCAATTTCAGCAATGAAATTCTCATGATACTCTTTCAATCTCTGTCCATTCACTCTAAAAATATTCTTGGAAGTTGGATTTTGAATGTCAACAGCCCCAAACTCAGTGATGTTCTGAATCACATATGGACCACTCCATCTTGACTTTAACTTTCCGGGAAACAAGTGCAACCTAGAGTCATACAACAAAACCTTTTGACCCACAACCAACTCTCTTTTAAGGATATGTGCATCATGCCACTTCTTCACTCTATCCTTGGTGATCTTGGCATTCTCATATGCATCATTTCGGATCTCCTCCAACTCACTAAGTTGCAACTTCCTTTGAAATCCAGCTTCATTGATGTTTTCATTGAAATGTTTCACAGCCCAATAAGCCTTGTGTTCAAGTTCCACAGGAAGATGACAAGCTTTTCCATACACCAACCTATAAGGAGACATGCCTAGAATAGTTTTGTAGGCAGTCCTATAAGCCCAAAGTGCATCAACCAATTTCAAAGACCAATCTTTTCTAGTGGGATTCACTGTTTTTTCAATGATTCTCTTTAATCTCCCTATTAGCTAACTCAGCTTGTCCACTTGTTTGGGGATGGTAAGATGTTCCAACCTTGTGCAATACCCCATACTTCTTCATCAAAAGCCCCACATGCCTATTGCAAAAGTGTGTTCCTCTATCACTTATCATGGCTTTTGGCATTCCAAATCTTGAGAACACATTCTCCTTCAAGAATCTAATCACTACCTTGTGGTCATTGGTCCTAGTTGGAATGGCTTCCACCCACTTTGAAACATAGTCAACAGCCACTAAGATATATTCATGACCAAATGAATTCACAAATGGTCCCATGAAAGTCCATACCCCAACAATCAAAGATATCAAGCACATAAATGGGGTGAAGTGGCATCATGTTCCTCCTAGTGAGCTTACCAAGTCTTTGACACTTATCACAGGCAACACAAAAGGTATGCACATCCCGAAACATGGTAGGCCAATACAATCCACTCTGCAAAATCTTTGCCACTGTCTTCCTAGCTGAAAAATGACCTCCACATGCGAGAGTATGACAAAAACTAATGACACTATGAGCTTCACTCTCGGGTATGCATCTCCTAATGACCTGATCTGAGCAATACTTAAACAGATATGGATCATCCCAGAAAAAGTTCCTCACATTCCTAAAAAACTTTCTCTTATCTAACATGGTCCAATGAGAGGGCACCACACCTGAAACCAAATAATTAGGCTATATCTGCAAACCATGGTGTCTCTGAGGAATCTATATGAAACAACTGCTCATCAGGGAATGTCTCATTAATAGGTGACTCAAAAGATGCTAAGTCCTGATGTGGGAGTCTAGAAAGATGATCAGCAACTACATTTTCAACTCCCTTCTTATCTTTGATCTCTAAATCAAATTCTTGAAGCAAAAGAATCCACCTAATGAGTCTAGGCTTGGCATCAGATTTGGTCAAAAGATACTTCAATGCTGCATGGTCAGTAAATACAATGACATGAGATCCCACTAGGTATGATCTGAACTTATCCAATAGCATATACTACTGCTAGCAACTCCTTCTCAGTAGTTGTGTAGTTCTTTTGTGCATCACTAAGGGATTTGCTAGCATAGTATAGCACATGTGACTTCCTCTCCTTCCTCTGACCTAGGACTGCACCAATGGCACTATCACTAGCGTCACACATGATCTCAAAGGGTAGAGTCCAATCTGGTGTCTGCATAATGGGAGCTGAAGTGAGCAAGTCCTTAAGTCTATCAAATGAAGCCTGACAATCTGATGTCCAATCAAAAGGAACATCCTGGCCTAGGAGATTGCACAAAGGTCTAGAAATGGCACTGAATGATGCAATGAATCTCCTATAGAAACCTGCATGTCCTAAAAATGATCTGACATCCTTGACACATCTAGGGGTAGGAAGTTTTTGAATGATTTCAACTTTAGCTCTATCTACTTCTATCCCCCTAGAAGACACTATATGACCAAGAACTATTCCCTGAGTTACCATAAAATGGCATTTCTCCCAATTCAACACCAAATTTTTCTCTTCACATCTTGCTAAAACCTTCTCCAGATTCCCCAAGCACAAATCAAAGTCACTCCCATAAACTGAAAAGTCATCCATGAACACTTCAAGAAATTTCTCCACAAAGTCACTAAACAAACTGATCATGCATCTTTGGAAGGTTGCAGGAGCATTGCAAAGACCAAAAGGCATGCGCCTATATGCAAATGTACCAAATGGACAAGTAAATGTGGTCTTCTCCTGATCATCTAATGCAATCTCAATTTGATTGTACCCAGAGTATCCATCCAAGAAACAGTAAAATGCCTGTCCTGCCACTCTTTCCAATACCTGATCTAGGAATGGAAGAGGGAAATGATCCTTCCTTGTGACTGCATTTAACTTTCTATAATCTATGCACATGCGCCATCCTGTTTGGATGCGCATTGGAACTAATTCATCTTGTTCATTCTTCACTACAGTCACTCCGGATTTCTTAGGCACTACCTGAGTTGGACTAACCCATTTAGAGTCTGAAATAGGGTAGATAATTCCAGCATCCAATAGCTTGATTACCTCCCCCCTAACCACTTCTTTCATGTTTGGGTTTAGTCTCCTTTGCATTTGCCTAATGGGTTTGGCATCCTCCTCCAAAAATATCCTATGGGTGCAAATCAGTGGGCTGATTCCTTGCAGGTCTGCTATGGTCCAGCCCAAGGCTCTTTTATGTTTTCTCAAGACCTCAACAAGTCTATTCTCTTGATCAGAATTCAGCTGAGAAGAAATAACAGCTGGATAGGACTCTCCCTCACCCAAAAACACATATTTCAGCTCACTAGGTAAAAGCTTTCTCTCGGGTATGGGTGGCTTCTCAAAAGATGGCTGAGATTTGACTGTTGGCAGCTCTAAAGACTCAAAAGTGGGCCTCCACTGATTCACTGACATCACTGATTTTTCCATTTCCTCAAATTCTCCTCCACCAAAATTTTCCAAGTCACAATCATCTAGGAAATCTACTTGATCACTGTTCACTAAAGCTCTTTCCAATGGGTCATCTAAGTACTCTCTATCAAAATGCTCTTGTGTGATGGTTTGAATCAAATCTACTTCCTCTATCTCCTCATGGTCACTTGGTTGTTTGGTCACACTAAAGATGTTCTTCTCAATGGTCATGTTACCAAAAGACAACTTAATGACTCCAGTTCTACAATTGATTAAGGCATTAGAAGTGGCCAAAAATGGTCTTCCTAAGATAACTGGGACAGCTGGTTGTGGCCCTTGAATTGGTTTGGTATCAAGCACTATAAAGTCCACGGGAAACACAAAATGTTCCACTTGAATCAAGACATCTTCCACAATACCTCTAGGGACTTTGACTGACCTATCAGCTACTGTAATGTCACCCTAGTAGGTCTAAGTTCACCTAAACCCAGCTCTTGGTACACAGTGAAAGGTAGGAGATTGACACTTGCACCCAAATCCAACAAAGCTCGATCTACCCTCTTATCCCCAATGATACATGCAATTGTTGGGCACCCCGGATCTTTATATTTTGGAGGGGTTTTGAATTGCAAAATTGAGCTCACTTGTTCAGTTAAAAATGCTCTCTCTTTGACATTCATTCTCCTTTTGACAGTGCACAAATCTTTCAAAAACTTTCCATAAGATGGATTTTGTTTAATGGCATCAAGCAAAGGAATGTTTATTCTGACTTGTTTGAAAAGCTCATAAATGTCAGAATTCAAATTCTCTTTCTTTCCTTTGTTCAACCTTTGAGGAAAGGGAATTTTTGGAATGAAATCAGGGCTGTCCAGCTGGTTTTCTTTTGAAATCTTCTCCTTTCCAGAAACTTTTTCATTCTTTTCAAACTAGTTTTTCATCAAAACCTTTGATTGTATTTTCAGAAAAATCATTTTTATTTTTAGAAATTACCTGTTCTTTCCTCTTAAATCTGTTTTTCTGCTCCTCGTTGCTCAGCTGCTGTTTTTGTTCAGCTTCTAGTCTGTTGTGCAGATTTTTTTCTTGTTTCTGAAATTGTGCTTGTTCAATTTGCTGCTGTTCTGATTCTAAACTGCTGTCCAGCTTTTGTTTTTGCTCTTCTAGTAGCTACTTTTGCTGTAATTCAGCTTCTGTTTCAGTGAGCAGCTGCTGTTTAGATGCTTTGCTGCTGGTGTTGTGCTGGATTTCTTCCTCATCTTCCAACATATTTTGCTCATTTGCCTCTTCAATTGGAACATAATCTGGTTTCAAGATCTATTTTCCACTTCTCAATGTTGAAATAGCTTGCACATGTTCCAAATTCTCATTTGCACTTGAAGAAGATGATTCACTGAAATGTACTTGACTTGAAGGATTCGGTTTTGGCTGAGATGGCAGCTTTCCTGTCTCCCTCAATGTTAGAGCTTGAGTGAGCTTTGACAATTGACTTCGAATGTCTTCCATAGCCCTATTTGTTTGATCTTGGAACCTTAAATTTTGGTTGTTGGTTCCAATTTGTCCTTGCATGAATTGTTGCAAGGTGTCTTCCAATGATCTTTTGTGAGGTGGCTGGTAAGAGTTTGTGTTCTGCTGAGGTTGATAAGGCTGGGAATGAAATGGTTGAGGTGGAAAAGGTTGTTGAGGTTGCTGCTGCTGCTGGTGTTGTGCCTCAGCTCTCCAGGATGTATTCGAATGGCCTCTATATCCAGCATTGTAAGCATTCGAATATGGCTGATTTCCTGAAGCAAAGTTGTTCACCCCCTGGTTTGAGTTGTAATTTCTTGCAGCTGGTGGGGGATTTACTTGACCATAAAGAACTTCTTTAAAAGCTGGGAGTGTGGGATAATCGTCCGTCTTGTGGTCCGAAGTTTCACACAACACACAGTTAACTTCCTTTTCCTTCGATCCTTGCTTCTTTTGCTCCATCAACTCCACTTTCCTTGACAATGCAGCCAAACGAGCACCAAGATCATCAGTGTCACTGAGATGAAACTTTCCTCTTGCACCTATGCTGTCAGAAAACTCAGAAAATAGAGAAACTACCTCCCATTGTTTAGTATTTTCAGCCAAGGAATCAAAAAATTGCAAAGCTTCTTCAGCGGTTTTATCATAAAATTCACCATTACACATTGTTGCAACCAACATTTTCAGATTTGGAGTTAATGCATTATGAAAGAAGTTAACAATTCTCCAAGACTCAAAACCATGATGTGGACAAGCTTGCAACAATTCTCTAAACCTATCCCATGCATGTGCAAATGTTTCATTAGGCTTACACACAAAATTCATGATTTGTTGTTGGAGTATCACTGTCCTATTAGCTGGAAAATACTTCTTCAAAAACTTTGTTTGCATGTCCCTCCAAGTTCCAATTGATCTAGGCTCCAATGAGTTCAACCATATCTTTGCTTTATCTTTCAATGAAAATGGAAACAACTTAAGCCTAACCATGTCCTCATTTGTATTCCTATCCATGCATGTTCCACAAACATCTTCAAATTCTTTCATATGCATATAAGGATTTTCTGAGTCCATGCCATGAAAAGTGGGCAAAAGTTGAATTGTACCAGGTTTGAAATTAAAATTCTGATGTCCCAATGGAAGTATGATGCAAGATGGAGTTGTTTGCCTAGCTGGATGAAGATATTCACGGAGAGGTCTAAGAAGATTTTGATCATTTTGATCATTCTCTCCTTGAACACTTCCTTCCGGCAAAGCATGTGGTGCAGGTAAATCCATTTGTGCAACAGAAAATTCAAATGGTATGCTAGATGATGCAAATTCAAGCAATTCAGCAAGAGATGATTGATTATGCAACTCAGAATTAATTCCAACAATTCTACCAGACCTTAAAAACATGCACAGAAATTCAGATTTGAAATAAAGTCAACCTAACCTCCAATCTCCACAAACAAACCACCAATTCACAAGGAAATCAGACCTCTTCCTCTAACAAATTGTAACAGAATGTACAATGACTCAATGCAAATTTTCAGTAAGTCAAACAAAAATTCAAAGATGAATTTCAGCAAATAAATCAGATTTTTCAACTACTTCTCACAAAATTCTGAACAACTCTTCTGTTAACAGATTGCACACACACACAAACTCAGCAGATTTAATGCAATACGTCAGCAAAACAGATCAGCAATTTAGAGGTAAACTCAGGCATTCGAATATCATATGCAGCAGATTCGAATATCAAAATTCCAGAAATCAAATTTCAGCACAGAAAATCAACAACTCAGAAATTTAGATATCCAAAACAAAATATAGCACTAACTCAGATTTTTTTTTTAAATCAGAAACTACAATTTAAACACTAAAACTAAAAACAAAACCCTATAAAAATGAAACTAGAGATGGAAATAAGAATGGAACAAAATTACCCAATGCCTTGAGTAGCTTTGTTGTTGAAGATGGTGGTGAGTAATGTTGCCAATCCTAGCTCCAAGAGTTCAAAACACCATTGCTTTTCAAAGATCTCCGGCAGCGGCACCAAAATTGTGCTTGTGTTTGCTTAACTACCTCACTCTCAAATGTAAATAAAGATGCAAATTCAGATTTCAAAGATGTTAAGTAAGGAAAATCAAGACAAAACTCCCCCAAGTGCAAGGTTTCATTGTAACACAATTAACTGGTAAGAACCAGGTCATATCCACAGGGATCTAGGGAGCAAAATCATGTTTGAATCAAATGGATTAAAGAGGCAAAACATGGCTCACATAAATGGTAAACAGAATTGAAAATCTGGTTTGGAATTTTTGTTGGTTTTGGAAATGGGTTTTGAAATGAAAACTAAACTTAACTAAAACTTGATATTAAAAAGATGGGCAAGACAATTCCAATGCCTATCCAAATCAATCTCAAAATACCAAGAGTGAATAGATCATCAATTCTAGTTGCTCTAATGTTTGGAGAAAATTAATTTCAAATGATACAAGCCATGGATCAAACAAGTGATGTGCATAATCTATCATGAAGACTATAGAAGATCTAATTCTAGCAACTCCCATACATATTTGCAATAAGAGTTCTGAATTCAGCAACGTCTATGAACTCATTGATAAAATATGTAAACAAGTGTTAATCGGACATTGAACCATTGATTTCAAGAGTAATTAGCTACAACTAAGATTGATAACCAAAGCACTCAAAATTAATCCATGAAGAACGGCATCTTGGAAATCATTGGACAGGACATTATCCTTGCCTTGGCCCAAGAAAAACTAGCCGATCATCTTAAGAAAATGAACAACAAAAATGAAGAACAGAGACATGACCTTCAAGCTAGAAATGGAAATTGCTCTTTAATTCAAAATAAAATCTAATTACATGAATGGAATTGTAAAGTGCTGAAGAACTAAAATCTAATTACAATAAACTGAAAATTAAAATCAGGATTGAAATCCAAATCTGCAGAATCCGAAAAAAAACCAGAGAAAATGAAAAAGAAGCTGGAAAGAAAACTTGAAAAAAAAAACAAAAAGAACTCTTACCCTCTCTAAAACCCTCTTGCCCCCGTATATCCCCCACTCCCCCTTCTCTCTCTACTCATCCTTTCTAAAATTCTTTTTTCCGTTATGCCATCTGTCCCTGTATTACAGATTTGCCATCCTTGATCTCAGGATCATGTCACATGGGGAAGTTACAATCACGTGGAATCTGTTACTGGGATATCACATGTCATTCGAATGCTGCAACATTGTATTCGAATACAACATTCCCTCCAGCACTCAATGCACTCTTTAAAAGCATTCGAATGGGTCAGATCCATCATCTGAATACAATTTCCTGCTTCAAAAATCTCAGAGCTGATGATTTGATCCCCTGTGTTGATCTTAAGAAAAATTCTGAATCTTCCAAGGAGTTGTAAATCAGCTACTGTGTTGTGTTTAAGCTCATCCAATCTTTCGCTTCTTCATTACTTCTCCTTTGCAACTAATAGTGAACTCAATTTTCCTTCCATGCGATAAAAACTCAACACATGCTCTATTTGGAGTGAGGGAGATAAAATCTGCATAATACAAGAGTTTTATATCATTTCTATGTCATAAAAAGGTGTAAATCAACTAGTCAATGTGTGACAATAGAGGTCCAATCAGACTGAATTAAATCCCCATGTAATCTCGTTTGGAAAAAAAAAATATTAGAAATTTTTCATATTTGAATGAATAGCTTTAATCCTTTAACTCTCATAGGAACATCATCCCAACTCCTAATTGGGTATTTTCTTCATTACTAATTTGATCCATTTTCCTAAAATTCACAACAAATAATAAAAATAATTCAAAGGCAAGATATTTATTTAAGCACATGATTAATTCTAAAATTATAATAAATCAAATAAAAATATAATCCCAAGAAATTACAATTTTAGAGCTTAATTATGGTGTCAAAAGTATTGACCTAGAATCATATTACATTCCAAGGTCGGGCTTCAAAGAATCGGCATCTTGTGAGACACTTTGTTTCGACAACAATGAACTGGTATCCTATTTTACATCTAGGTTGGACTTCAGTTAATTAGTATCTTTAAGGCACTTAATTCAAGCTATAATGAACTAGTGTCTTATTCCACACCTAGTTCAGACTTTATTGAACCAATGTTGTGTAAGACACCTGGTTCAGGCAACAATGAACTAGTGTTCTATTCCATACCTAGTTCAGATAGAATAAAGTGAATCGATGTCCTATGAGACACATAGTTCAGGCTACAATGGTAAACTAAAATTATATTCCATTCTGATCTTGGATTTTTCTGACTAGGAGATTTATTTAATTAGGGGTTTGGTGGCCTATGGGGGTCAAATGACCTAAGTGAGTGTTTAACAAACCGAATTCTACATGGGGCATGATGGTCCCTGTGTGCTATCAAGTATGCAACTGAATGATTCATGAGCATGTCGAATGTAATAATAGTTCATATTCTAGCATTCATTCCTATTATGTATAATAGTTCAAGATGTATGACAAATAACAGGACAATGTTATACATTATTAAATAACATACCATATTGTTACGAGAACAATAAGCATTTGTTTGAAAGGAGGTGAATGAGGAGAAGGAATAGGAATGAGAGATGATGAAATTATTAACCTTGTTTAGGGACGTTAAGCCCCAAATTTCTTAACCCGAAGGATGAACTAAATAATCACATACAATTAACGTAAACTAATCACCAAACTTGATCAAAGCTATATAACTACCTTGGAGTGGACATCTAAATAAGATAATAATACATAACAAAGCCTCACGCTCAATGGGCAACAGCACTCCTAAATATATGTATGGGCTCAACTAACCTAATACAACCCTAACAAAATACAATGATAAAAAAATACAGCTCATCACTCAATTGAGGGCACAAAATACATATTTTTAGCTAATCTAAGATAAAATATAAGGATAATATAAATCCACTTATCAAAATCTCCATAGGTAGGCCCATCTTAAAACTTGCAACCATAAATATAGGAGAGTGGCACTAAATCACGTGTGCCTTCTTTATATGTAAGCATGTAATACATGTTCTATCATGCCACTAATGTGAGCATATCATAATAGAATACATCATATGCCAACGCATATAGTAGCATGCCATTATCGTGCAATATATGATAATAACAACTATCAATAAACCAAAGTATCATCATGCATGCAACTATACCATCATTGCTTGCATTATTTTAACATCAAGTAGATAACCACTACCTATGATCTAAACAAATTTTACTTAACCAAATCAAGAGCAACCCATGATAATACCAGCAATTGATTGATCTTTTATTACTTATTGCCTATCATGGTAATCCGATAAACTATTTATCTTTGATGTCTTATTCTACAACCTTAAACTTCACTGTTTATCACATCTAATAATTCATTGTCCCCGATTAATGTACTTTGCAAATTTCACATTTATTTACAGCAATCATCAAAATATTTCTTATCTTATCTTAGATAACAAAACCAAATCAAGATAATTAGTTATAAACTTCCCACCTAATCAAATCAATCAATTTCCAAACTTAATATCGTATTCCTGGTTTTCTTTATTATTATATAAGACTCATTACTTAGATCTGATAGTCAGAACATATATCCATATGTTCAAATTATGTTATTAAAATTTTATTTTCCTTTTACATAGCTAAAACTAATGTGTTTCCCAATACATTCACATAAACATATACACAACTATTTTTATAACTACTGAGTCTAATCCAAAATCATTATCTTTTATGGGCTAATACCTAACAGAAATGATTAACCAAATTGCTATCATTTATGAGTCTTGGCTCAAAGGTCATGATCAATCGAATCAATGTTGTCATTTATCGATCAATATTCAATGGTCATGATAAACCAAATTAATATCAAGATTATGAGCATAGCTTAAACTGTTGTTTTTTATAAGTCAATCATGTAACGGAAACAATGAACCAAATCGTCATCATTGATAAGCCTTGGCTCAAAGGTTATGATTAACCAAGTCAATGTTGTCGTTTATGGATCAGTATTTAATGGTCACGATAAACCAATCTAACCATTATTGTATTTATGGATTAACATCCAATGGTCAAGATAAACTAAATTAGTGTCGTAGTTTAGGCTACTACCCTACTAGCGCAACAACCAAACATCAGCAGGCTTAGGGCCTTTCAATCCATAGGTATCTAGATCCTATTTTCCATCTTATTACATTACACACACATCATAGCACATGTCACGCCCCGAATCTCATGATCTGATGGATGAGTGAATAACATACATATCATACACTAATCAACAATACCCTAATCAAAGTAATAGAATAAAGCTAAAGCAACATTCACATAAGAAAAGAGCTAATATAAACCAAGTCTCGACTATTACCAGGCTTCATTGCTCTAATACATTCTACAAAAATAAATAAACATATGTCTTATAGTCTTTACAACCCAATTGAATAAAATCCCCAAATTAAATAATATTATAGTCCCAAATAAAAATTAAACTTATGTAATTAAAAATGCAATGTCTATAAGAGCTTATGTACTTCTAGTCCCACCAAATGCCCACCTAATTCTTAGGAACTATTTTTGCAACAAAGTCTGTAGGGACATAAGCACTGATCCACTTACGCTTATGAAGCTTAATAAAAGTATATATAATATGTAAAGTAATGATGTGAAACAACACCAATATATGTAACTCAACATATCCACATAATCATAAACACCATCAAACAAATATTAAGCTCATCATATATGTGAATCATATTTTCCATTATCATCATAATATTTCATTAAAACCATATACCATAATCAATATCATAAAGCGCAACATTTTATCCAATTATTATCTTACTTAATATCATCATCATTATTTCTCAATTACATTTTCATTTTCATTTAAACATATGGAGTGGGTACAATCAACGTCGTCATTCAAGACCACGATTTGTCACAATATATGTAGTCATTAAGGGTTACGATTAGCCACAATATACTTCATATTGTAGGCTATTAACCAATCGACATGACTACCAATTCTTGTACAAATTTCGGATCTTTTAATTCTAAGGTAATCTTTGTGTCCTTCCTATTTTTTCCTGTCCCATCGATCTCCGTGTTATAATATAAATCATATTTCAATTTATCTCAATTCATTTCCATTAACAATTATGCTCACCTTATCATCTCATTCAACCAAATAGTAATTATGTCATCATAATGACTAATTTATTGATCTCATTTCATTCCAATATCATCTTAACATATTTTTAATTCATTTTAGCATTTCATCATCTTACTAACATAATTTCAATTTATACTCATATAATAATCATATATTTCTCATGAACAACACTAAAATAGCTCAAATTAAACATCTAACAAACATAAGATGTGAGTACATACCAAAAGAATACAAAATAGCATTCTAGAGTATGCTTGAGTGGCCCCATAAGAGACTCGGGCACCTCACTATGGGCAATAGCTCACTTTGGTCAGGCATACCTTACCTAACCTCTAAACATGTTTAAATTCAACACTTTTAGTTTTAAATATACCATATGAGTCATGCAACTAATTTAAAATCACTTAAGTTTATGAAAATATAGCCTAAACCCAAAAATGGGTAAAATACATGTTCTAAAGAAAGGGAACCAGGTGCCCCCACCTGGCATTTTGTGGCCAGCTAAACCAATCTAGGTGCCCCGCATAGGAGACCTAGCACCCACCCGTGCTTAGACAGAATACTCTACTTTTGGTTTGTTTGATTTTCTTCCTCCTTGCTTCAATTTATTCCAAATGTAATATTTAACTCAAAATTTCTATTCCACCAAGTTTTTCTATGGTCTTTAAGACTTCAAAGTTTTGATCAAAACAAGTTTTAGTTCATAGATTCTTCCAAGATCAGTATTTTGGTTTCCACATATACATACACATATATACATGTATCACTGGACTTAAATCATCCATTTAAGCTCCCAAAAATCCTAAACATGCCTTAAGTAGTAAACAACGAAGAACACCAAAGTAGTGAACTGCCGATTATAGACTCTCAATTTTGAGTAGATCGCTTGTCTCAATCTTTGATTCTAACAAGAAACCGATTGCACAAAGTTGTTTAACAAGAGTTTAATTTTCACTTTTATGAAACCAATTTGAATTTGGTTAAGTCTAAGACCACTTACCAATTCAAGCTCCCTCGGTTCCTTTTCGGTCATTCTTTTCTTCTCTTCTGATTCCAAAACTCTCTCTCTCTTCTCTCATTCATACATATACACATATTTGTCTTGGGCTTCAAGGCTTCTATAGGAAACCTAAAGTCTCCCCTAACCTCCTAGTCTGGCTATGGCTGGGCAACGAAGGGACGTAAATTGAAAAGCATTGAGCAAAACATCAATCAACCTAACACAAGGCTAGGTGCCTACATGGGCAACCCGGGCACTCACAGAAGGCCTTGGGCACCTGCCCCTTCTACTAGGGCACCCTACTGTTCAAATTTTGCAAAAAAATTTGGCTAGGTCTGAGAATTTGCTCATTTTCTCCAAAATCTCTACAATTAATCATAATTGATTAAATTAACATATTATTACATTCCAAACTAGTTATAATCATCAAATTAGTATAATATGGAAATCCAAAATATTACAACACATTATCTACACACAACATGTCTAGACACAATTCCATAATTTACTCTTTTACTTAGCCACAATATCAAATATCCAAATATACTTTGATTTACTATTTTAGCAACATTTACGATGACATACATCTTTATACCAAATTTCATTCGTAAAGTATTAAACTAGCCCTTTCCACATTCATCAAAATCATTCAAGTTCCGTTATTTCAAGTATCTTATAAGTATATTCACATATTCTCATTTCTAATTTCTAATTTCACTTCTACACTATTCAATATCATTTCATCTGTATGAAATTTTTATCTTTTCACATCGTTCATAAAAAAAATAAAAATTTTCGTTACCTCAAGTGTCAATGAGTTTAATTGTAAATCCCATCAAGTACCAATCTTCTTATATACATAAGTTAAAGTCTGATCAAAACCAACCTTACCATTTTAGCTATTACACTCTTCAACTAAGCTCAAGTTATGTTTCTATATCATCAATCAAATTTATAATTTCCAATACATGGCATCTATCAAACAGTGCTAGAACAAATCTAATCAGATCAATCACATCAAAGCATAAAAAATAATTTAAATAGACTCTTAGGATTATGTACATCGTAATATGATTTCTAGCATTGCTATCTTTCATCTTAACATATCAAGAAACATTATCCTTTTATTTCACACCAATCATCTTTTTTGTGATGTCTTATCCCAGATACTATGTGTAGTTTACTCAATTTAAACCCTAGTTAATTAATATCATACTCTTTTCTTCATTGTATTTCTAGTGTCATACATATCACCATATATTACAAGTCATGTAAATCTTAAAATATTTTTCCTTTAGCCACTTATACTAACCAGATTTTATAATATAAAACATGGTTTGTTGAATACTAGCTTAGGAAATTATTTATTTTAATAGTTCTAAAAGAATCTCCTTAATTTGTTTAAAAGATACCTAGAAATAAAACTTATGGGTTCTCTTTCGTGCACTCAGACAGAATCATCCATGCACCCAGATTAAGGGGCATGTGCACCTGAGGAGTCCTGTATACCCATCTTCATGCGCCCAAATTCTTCAATTCTAGACACTAGGACAAACTTTGTTTTTCGGTTTCCAACTTTCAAAATTCTACTTTTTGGTCTTTAGACTATTTTTCTTCAATCATTCAATTGATTTCAAGATTTAACATTAAATAGATATAGCCATATATTTATGATCTTTCATCAAATTGGAACATGCATCATACTCATGGGGTGTCATCTTCTTCACTAAGCTTGTACATAAATATATAGATGCCTATTTATATACGGTATATAAAGTTTCTAACTCAAACATTATACTAACAGAACCATCATACCAACCTTGCCATACATAAAACAACACAAAGATGTCATGCAAACCCTTGCCTTAGTGTTCATGAAGAAGAAACCAGCTAACTAATAAGCTCAAAAATGCTGGGAAACCTCCAATGAATAGCTCATATCCTTTAACACTCAACATATATTACCATCATGTGAAACAAATTGAAGACTTAATTTGCAAGCTAACTCATCTTTACATTCCCCCCCTCTCTCTCTCTCTCTCAGAATCTTATTGTATTCTCTTTCCTTGAAGACACACCAAAGCACATGTATATATATCTAAATTACTTTATGGTAAAGGTTAAAGGCTCCAGAGGAAATGAGTAGTAAACCAATGTTCATAGGCTAATAGACTGTGAGTAGTGGACCAATGTTTGTAGGCTAATAGACTAGGCAAGGGGAAAGACTTGAAAAGAAGTTTGGCAAAAAAATCAGAAAATTGGCTAGCCCAAGTGCTCAGGTAGAAATGGGCGTGTGCTCGAGGATCTTACCTCGTGCACACTAACCACCCTACTTCTAAATATTTTTAAGAGTAAACAAAAATCCAAAGCCAAATCTAGAAACTAAGCATCCAAGTCAACACACATACCAAATTCCTCACACCAAATAACATGTTATGCCACATCTTAATATATTATGATTAAATTATTATTTTAAAAGCAGGGGTATTCACGAGAGAAGGGCAAAAGGGACCATATCATCTCCACTCACTTTCATAAGTTAAATTTTTATTCTTCCCCAATTTGAGATGTAGTTGGTATAAAAAGGGAATTATTATTTTTTTAATGCATTTTCTTTGTTTTGTCCTTAATATTTTCATTCTTCTATAAATTAAAGTGTATAGTATTTTTAATTATAGGAAGAGAAAACTGTTGGTTGGGTCCAAAATTGAGTCGAATCAATCGAGTCAATTTTTTTTTTTTAACCAAACCAATTAAACTTGTAAAGAAAACCAAAAATAAAAACTAAAAAACTAAAATAATTCGATTCAATTTTGACCAGTTCAATTTGAATAAAAATTTAGAAAACAATAAAAGAAATATTAAATCAAAAAATACAAATATATTTACTAAATTAAGAATTAAGATAAACCTAATGATATAAACTATACCTTACAAAATACAAACCGCATGACATAAAATATGTAAAATAATATATAATTTAATATTTTTAAAAAGTAAATCAATCTCGATTAGTTTGGTTGATTTGACAAAAAAAATTTTGAGTGAACTTTTTAAAACTTAAAAACTGAACTAACTAATAAAATCAAATTATTTCGACAAATTTACTCGGTTTTATTCAATTTTTTAAGTTTTGCTTCCTCTACTTTTAACTGCATTCTTTACATTCACTTGTATTTTCACAAAAAAGTAAATAGCAATTCGTCGTCATTCCCCATTTCATCTCTTCTAAATAAAAAAAAAAATTAATCTTTTCTATTCTCCCTTCCTTATCATTTAACCTTTGTTTGGGAGAAATAAAAAGAAAAGAAGAGGAAGAGAACTAAAGTAAATGGGAGAGGACAAACGGAAATGAAGGTTAATTATTTTTCTTGTTTAGGAGATAAAAACAAAATGAAAAATAAGCTAGAGAATAGAGTCAAAAATATATATTTAGTTATAATATATCAAGAATAAAATAGAAAAAAATATAATTTAAAATTTTACCTACCCATTGTACTTCAAATTGAAGGTGAAAGAAAGTTTATTAATGAAAATGAATAAAATATCTCCATTTACTTTCCTCTCTTCTCATTTCTTTTCTCTCAAATAATATAAATCTTTTCACATTTTTGCATATGCTTTCTTTCACTTTCATCCAAACAAAAACTCTAATTATATACTCTTTTTACCATTCCAAACTAGGCATGTCAATGAATTAGATTTTACCTAGATCTAATCCAAAATCGACCCAATTTTATTAAATTCATTCCGTAATCCAACGAATTGATATCCGTGAGATTTAATGATTAATAGATCTGACTCTGGATCAATCCATCATAGCCATGATTTTGAATTTTTCATACTACAAAGTTTTATTTTTTATTTTTAATTAAACTTAATTAAGTAATATGCATATATCTAGATAATGAATAATGAACAACTGCTAGATATTGATACTATCAGACTTTGATTAATTCACTTTTACTGTTGATAATGCAACCATCTATCAATATTTTTATTTTAACAAATATACATATTTTTCATATTTTTCTTATGCCAAATTTAATATTTTCATTGAGCATCCTAATTTATGAGATTTTTGAGATTTACATTAAATCTATAATCTTGAGATTTACCTAAAATGAGTCAAATCTTAATGTATGGATCGAATTTGAATTTTATGAGTTAAATTCGCTTATTTTTAAATTTAAATCAAATTCATTATTATAAAATTTGAATGGAATATGAATTTGAAATGCTGTTTGGCATCACCAACTTAAAACAAAGATTACAAATTTTACTTTTATACTAATTTTTTTTAACCTTCTTATTACCCAAACATCACCAAAAGATTTTGATTTGATTTATTGACAGATCCAGTAACAGTCCTGTTCCAAACAAAAAACTAGTATAAAAACCCTTAAAAACCCTTCCCTTGCCCATGCCCTTGTGCTTGTGCCTCCCCTCTTCAATTCATCTCTCTTCACCACGTTTGACATTCTTATCATCGACAACCTTGAGCTTGAAGCTATAGAAAAAGTGTGTTTCTTGAATAGAAAGAAAGTGTAAGTGGAAACCCCAAAAAGGTAACTTTTGATTTTTATTTTTTTTTTAATAGACGAGAAATGCATAAGATCCTACACAAAACCCTAGTAGGTTCTAGCGTTCGCAGCCATTTCCGCATTTGATGCTATGATCCACGGGTCCAATGTATTTGTCACTATTTGTTTCTCTGTGCAAACTCTTTTGACTTGCTTTTGTCCGCTTTTGATCAGCATTATTTTATGTATCCGACATTTTGATTTTCGAATTTCATAGTGACAGGTGTGTATTTTATGTATCCGACATTTTGATTTTCGAATTTCATAGTTGTGACAGGTGTGTATGGAGTTTTTAAAAGTTAATATAAATTTATAGAAGTTATAATTTTATAATTTAATTTTAAATAAAAAATTTAAATCCTATAAAAATTTTGTAAAGATGTATTCATTTCTAAACTTATCTAATACACATACAGTATATATATTTTTAAATATATATGTGTATATATATATATATATATGCATTTTGTGTTATATAATAAAGGTAAGAATCATGGAAATCTCATCAACCCAGATTCCAAGAATGTCACCTATGAATGTTGTTATTTGGTGATTACCTTTTTTTTTTTTTTTAATTAATGTTTTGCATTTTGGTTTACAAGTATAAAGGGTTTGGGATGTTTGTTTTGTAGATAAGGGGAAAAAAAGGGAAAAAAATGGGAAGGAAGGGAAAAGTAGTGGAAACGTAGGGAGAGAGTAGAGAATAAGGGTGTTTAGAATGATAAAAAATTAATATAAATTTATAAAAATTATAGTTTCGTAATTTATGTAGTATAAAAAGTTTTTATTTTATAAAAATTTACAAAAATTTGTCATAATTTACAGAGTTTCAGGAAAGCCTAAATACTTTGATTTATGTTCTTTTCCTCCTAAAAAAGAAATTAAAAAAAAATTATTCGTTTCCATTTCCCCTCTTCAAACCAAGTAGGGTGTTAGGGTTTTTGTACTTTCATGGATTAAGTCAAGGTCTAACAAAATAGGTCCCTGGGACTTTCAATTTTAGAATAGGTGAACAAATTTAAACTCGAATTTTTGTGGGTTTTTGAGTTGTGTTATTTCTATCACCAAACTTGTAAACCATTCAATCTATGTATAAGTTAATTCAGAAGCGGCCAATTTACGTTCTTGGACTACCGAAAGGCTGTTGTATGGACTTACTACAGTGAACTATTTTTTTACTGCTTCATTTTGTACTACTTCTTTTCGTTTGCTCGTGCAATTAAAAAGCAAAAACTCACCCTCTCTCTCTCCCTCTCTCTCTCTCTCTATATATATATATATATATATATGTATATTCATGTATGTATTTGCTTCTTGGGTGTGCAATTTGTTTTTTTCCTTCGGGGGGGGGGGGGGATGTTGGGGAATGGTGGCCCGGTGGGGTTGGTCCTTACCATGTTACTCCTGAGGAAGTACTGTGTTATGAATAGCCTTTTACATTGTTTTGATGCATTGAATGCTGTCTTTAAATTCTGGCATTCTATATATATTTTATCAGAAGATATGGGTATATATATATATATAATATCCATATTTTTCCTAGTTCTTTTATGTTATTTTATTTTATTTTTGGTAAGTTATTTTGTTTTATTTTATTTTATTTTTTGTATAATTGTTTATTGTGGGTAAAGCTTATCCAGAAAATAGATGTATTTATGAATTTTTTGGATTCCATCAAGAGGTAGTTTTTGTACACTTGCACTTCTGCCCTTTTGTTTTTGTTTAGGACTTTTGTACATGGGCACATTCTTTTGATGCTTCCTTAATATACTTTATTTAATAATAATAATAATAATAATTCATTGTTAATAATAATAAAAGATGTCTTATGGGAGGTTGGATGAGTTTTTTAGCAGGTGAAATGGGATAAATTATATTTTTTAGAGTAGTTTTTAATAATAAGAGAAGGCCAACATGAGTCAAGGTAATTTTGTTGACACCAAGTTTACGAGTCGTCTAATGAAAATTAGATAGATCACAATAAAAGAAAGTTTGAAACATGAGACTGACCTCGGGGTCAATGTCCCCCCAAAACCCAAAACCCAAAAAAAAAGAAAAAGAAAAAACAAGACAACCAACGAATCCGTTTCTAATTGCTGTATGTTACTCAATTCATACTGTACCTGACTATGTTACTAAATTCATACTGCACCTGGCCTAGACTGGTCAAGCATGCAGGGAGACTTTCCAAATTAAACAAGAGTGTACTTCTTAAATGTAAACGTAATGTGTAATATGGTTATAGGCGTAAAAAATGCCTCTTAAACATTATATACAGTCTTCATCTGTTCCTGCAATTGTTGACAAGAAAATGTAGATAGTTGATCAGTCAAGCATAATGAGTGATTTTCTGCATTGTATCAATTTTGTGTCGTATCATATTCTTTTCTATATCAAGAAGATTTATATTTCTTAATTTATGTTCATCTGTAGATCAGTCAACTTTCAGGATTACAGAGTAATTCAGTTGTCTATTTAATGTCTATTGCAAATAATTTGCCATATAATCCATATTGCAAGGCAGATGACATGAGCTGAAATTGCTTTCAACAGAGTCTCAATAAATTTTTACACCTTTCATGTGTATGCCTCTTTTGAGGGCTTGATTATCGAGGTACTGTTTGTTCATTTTATGCTCTGTCATCTTCGTGAACTATCATTCCAATTTCAGATCCTAATTTGTTTATTGAGTATTCCTGTTTTTTGCTCAATTCATTTTATTTTGCATTATTTAAGGTCCTTTGGCTTGCAAGTTTTTGCTGTGTTTTCCTTTGATATCTTCATTGATTTTTTCTTAATTTTGGGATACTTCTTTCTTCTGCCTGATTGCATTATTTCATGGCTGAATTTGGCCCCATAAATTATAATCTTAAGCCTCTTTTGTTGATTTTTCTTTCTTTGGTTCTTCAGATTTCTGAAAATTATACTGTTTCTTTTGTATTTAAATTTTTCTTGTTTTCTGAATTTGGGACAACATAGGTAGAACTTTGGTGTTTCGGGTGGGCCCATTCCACGTCATTGAGTTGTTTTAAAAGCTTGGTATTTTGGCAATGGTGCGAAATTCAAGAGTTGCAAAGGCCTACAAGGCAATGCGAAATATGGGCATTCCTCAGGAAAGAGTAAAGCCAGTGCTGAAGGATCTTTTGCAATTGTATGACAAGAACTGGGAATTAATTGAAGAGGACAACTATAGCATTCTGATCGATGCTATTTTTGATCGACAGGTCTGCCTTCTTGTTTAAACTTTGAACAGGCTGCGTTGTTGTTTTATTTATTTATTTTAGCACTGCAAGATGTTTTATTGTCAAAGCTTCTATTTTCGAGGTGCTTTCAATTTTTATTTTACTTATTTCATAGCTCTTATTTATAAAGTGAGGAAGATTACTGTGATAGTATTGTCTCATAATTTGCATTTTGTGCACTCTTTCTATGTGCAGACTCAGTAGTCATACTTCTAACATTATTTATAAGTAACTTTTCTTTTTTTTGGGGGGGGGGGTTCATTCTGCTCAGAGAGAGGAAACAATAAGAGAAGAATCTTTACCAAAAGATGAGACTGAAGAATTTGAACAGCCATTGGAAAGATCTCAATTAAGATGCCAGAGTAACCAGCCTTTGGTCTCACCAGGTAATTCCGGACAAAATTATGATAGATGTCCCTTAGGAACGCAAAAGCTTGCTTCCAGCCGAAAGTAGACAATTCCCCTTATTTATCTATTGGAGATGAAAATTCTAAACCAGAGACTGCCTTTTCCCCACAAAATTGTATAGGCAAGAAGAGACCCAGTTCCTCTCTAAGTTGCTCAGTACAAGGACAAACAGGGCCATCTCAGCAGTGCTATAATGAAAGAACTGCTGAATATGATCTTTTTGTGAAGGACAATGAAGAGGTACCCGTTGCTGGGCAATTTGATCAAAGCTCCAAAAGATTAAATTATGAGGGAAGCACTTGTTCTCTCTCTTTCAAAGAGTTGGAAGTTGTGCCTGGTGGTGATTTTTTTCCAGAGGAGAATTTCCATGATAAACATGATAATCAGGCCATTATTATCACTAGTGAAAGCGATGATGAGTTCATGCCACGGCTTGAGGTTCCTCTCGCCATTGTGGCTCCAGGTTTGACCCTACCCTCTCTTAATATTTTGTCCAACACTGTTACATGGGCTCAAGTATGGGTGCGTGGGTACATGTCTAAGAGTCAAATCTGTTTATTCTCTTATTCAAGGATATGGAAAATGTTTATATATTTTATTTTATAGGATAATGTGGTATTTATAAAGTGCCATTAGAATATTCATGCATAAAATATAAATTTTATGAAAAATTATTTGCTAAAATTGAATTGCTAAAAACATTTATATTGATATTTAATTATATATGGGACACATATCATACCTCTACCCAAGTGTCAAGTATCCAGTACAGGTGCATCATACATTTAGAAGAGTCCATGTGACATTGTCCAACATATGCTAATACAAAATGGCTCTTGAAAAACATTGAATACTAATATTAGGATTATTGTTAGATCCAGAAACTGCCGTATCACAACAATGGCTTATCATGCAACTCAGAGATTATTTTATCACTGCACATGCATAGCTACCACAGCTGGTAAACATGATTGGTTATTTAGCAACATGCTGATTTCATTCTTTTCACCAAAAGCTAGTTAGACACCTAGTGGCTAAATCTTATCATGTGACGTAAATTTGTGGGTCAACTGGCATATCACTTTGGCAATATGAGTCAATGGATATTGTATAAAGCTGAAGTGCACAACAGGGAATACTAAATTTTTCTGCACTTCCCTAACTGAATTTTCTGTGTATTACTTATACCAATATCTGATACCATTTAAAGCCTTGCACTGGCAATTGAGGCACTCAATGGAGTAACTTGGTCTGCGAGTTTCCTTGTTTCTGTGGCATATTGTTGTGTCCTTAACTGGATCATGATCTCTTTGTTTCAAGGTTTTCTCAGTCAGTCGTATATTTTTTGTTCCCCTTCCTTTGTATATAAATTTCATTTCTATCTCACATAAATATCCTTTCCTTTTGATCTGCATTGTATTCATTCAATGATACTTACCAACAAATTAGCCTTCAAACTTTCTTTGTATAGATATTCCCACTTTGCCAAACGAAAATAGTGGGAGTTCTTGTGATGTTATAAAAAATGACTTGGTACTTGAGGGAATGAAGAATCCAAATGCAGAAGTTATAGGCAAGCCTCACTTTCCTGCTGACTGTATGCGCATCTTGCATTACATTTGCAAGTTCATGCTTGTCTGCAGATATTAGCCACTTTTAACAGCATTAAAAGAAACATATTGAATTGTTGGGTGCTGACGTTTTTTTATGTTCCTTTATTTTTTATTATTTTTATTTTTTTGAGCTAGGTGGTATCGGAATGGGTACAATTTTACGCAATAGGTTTTTTATTTTTTATTTCATTATTAATATTATTATATTATTATTATTACTCCTTAGACCCTGCCAGAAGTCTCAAGCCTAGGAAGCAAGCTACATAAATGCTCCACACTCAGCTGATTAGGCTGTCCAAAATCAAAAGTTTCTGCTTAGCCTCTTTTGATATTTCACATTACATTTCATCATTTTGAAGAGTGATTGGCACCAGACTTCTGTTGATTTCTTCTTGGTTTGATTTTCACATTCAAAGCATGAAACCCAATGCGACTGAGCTTGTATTCTTTCTTTCTTTCTTTTTTAAATATTCTGCTGAATTTGCTCTATGTTTCTTTTCTCTCTTACAAATCTATAAATTTTGAAAGATGTTATAGTGCATTCAAGTCAGCTAAATGTCCTCTGATTTGAAGTATTTTTGATTGAATGTTGAACATTAAATGATGCATTTCTGACTGTTTACTTTTTATAGCTCATTGCACTTTGTCACGTGAAGATGGTTCCCCAACTGGAAATTGTTCTAATTTCAAAGGAAATGGTTTGGAGCTTGTGGAATCTGAACATCTGGATGCAAAGGACAAACGTGATAGTGCTTCAACTTCATTGCAGTTTGATGTTGCTTCATCTTCGAGGGGAGATGTGAAAATTTCACTGATCTATAACTCTTCGGGGGTATCTGATTTTCAAATTCCAAAATTAGATGTAGTTTTGAAACTAGTGGAAGAAAAATACTGCGAAGCATACAAAAATGAACCTGATTTCTCACTGAAGAAGTTGATGAAAGATATATGTGAATGCTTCTTGGCAGAGGGCACCAATTGCGCTCGTGATGCACATGTAAGTTCTGAAAATTTAACTACGTCACTGGCTGTATCAAATGGAGGTATAAGTTACGAAAATTTAACACCTTTTCTGGCTGTATCAAATAAATTCAATACACAAGATATTCTGCATGGTAGAAGTAATCGTCAAGGTGATTTCTGCTCTTGGTCAAGCTTTCCAAATGGCCCATTTAGATTTGGGAATCTTATTGATGTGCATCCCCAAATTCCAAAGGTGCTAGCTTCAAACAATTGGGACAATCTTCACCACATTTTAGGTTTTGATATAAATGGGAATTGTTACAATGGAATTGGTAAAAAGATTGAGTCACAAGGAGGTTTAGGATCTTTGAATTCAGGCAGTTTGGTGGTTGCTCAGAAACGGAGCTTTGATCTTGACCCATTAAAGGCTGCACGGTATGTTGATGACATTACTCGAGGTGCAGAGAATGTGAAAATTTCATTGGTAAATGAAATTAGTGATGAATGTCTGCCAGACTTTTACTACATTCCTAGTAGCATATCTTATCAAAATGCATATGTGAAATTCCTTCTTGCCCGTATGTCAGATCAGAATAGTTGTTCAAGTTGCTGTGGGAATTGTCTGTCACTAGCCATACCTTGTGCTTGTGCTGGTGAAACAGGAGGGGAATTTGCTTACACACCCAGAGGGTTAGTCGAGGAGAAATTTTTGATGAAATGTATCTCAGTGAACCGTGATCAACAGCACAACTTGTTTTATTGCAATGATTGCCCATTAGAAAGATCCAAGGGTAAAAGATCTGCCAAATGCAGGGGCCATCTAGTGAGAAAATTTATTAAAGAGTGTTGGTACAAATGTGGATGCAGTAAGAAGTGTGGAAACCGTGTTGTTCAGCGAGGCATAACAGCAAATTTACAAGTCAGATCTTGCTCTTTATATTTCATTACTTTTTTGCACTGGGAAAAACCTTGCGGCTAGATCTCTTTCCATAATTTAAATATTAAAATGGCGCAACCATTAACTACATTTTCCTTGCTAGTTATATCTTTTCAATCATATAGATGCATTTCATGCATTGGAGGTTACATATTGGTATCCTGAATTTTTTTAGGTCTTTATGACACCCGAAGGAAAAGGTTGGGGTGTTCGGACACTTGAGGACTTACCAAAAGGTGCCTTCATCTGTGAATACGTGGGAGAAATTGTGACCAACATGGAGCTATTTGAGAGAAATACTCGAATGAGTGGTAAAGAGAAACATACATACCCGGTGCTATTGGATGCAGATTGGGGTTCGGAGAGCGTTTTGAAGGATGAAGAAGCTCTTTGCTTGGATGCAACAACTTATGGAAATGTTGCACGGTTTATCAATCACAGGTGCTGCTGTAACAAAATACCTTTTTTATTTATGGTTTAGGCAATGCTTGGCATAATCCAACTGGAAAAAAAATAAAAATAGTATGCTTTGTCAAGAAGATGTTGGCTTTACACAATTCGAGTTTTCTTTTGTTGATGTGTTCGCCTCCAAAACTTGAAGTTAATCTAGACTCTGTTAGTCTAGGTGACAGAATCTCTTATTGAATCTTTCAGTCCTATGTTTCTTTCTCTTTTCAACTAACAGTGAAATTCGGTCCAAAGGGAAAAAACTATGTATAAAGAGAGCTCGTCTTGGCTATGATTCATATAGTATCATATCTGGATCATTACGATATAATGGATGTATGCAGTAACGATCTCATTCTGGTTACATTATTTTCTTGCAGCTAATTGTACTTTATATGCATATATTTGGTGTCATGTAATAGCATAAAATTGCTGTTAATAACTTACTCCTTTTTTTTTAACTACTGTTCCATATCAAAATTTAGGGGGTATAGAATCTGGGAAAGAAGACACGAAATTGATTTTATTAGTTCAACAAGTTTTATGTTTAAAAATATTGGTGGCACTGGCACCTAGTATACTTTTACTATTTTGTCCATTCTCAGAAGATTTTTGCAACCTTGGGCATAGGGATACAAGAATTTTGACCTCCTGTTCAGTTTTATTGGTGATTGGTATTATCAAATGACCATGGTCAATTTTCCCCTAGAATAAAAAATAAGTGAATCCCCAAACCCCCACCCCACCCCACTCCACCTCAACCCAAAAAAGAAAAAAAAAATTCTATTTATTTAGTGTTTTAATTTTGTCTCAATATTTTATGATGTATTGTTGCATTGTCTTGGGGGATACTTGTTTTGATTCATGGGAAGAAAGGATCTCCCATTTTTATGAGCTTTTAAATGGAAATATGAAATCTGAAATGCACTATTTGTTGATTAGATGCTTTGATGCCAACTTGGTTGAGATCCCAGTTGAAGTTGAGACACCAGACCGCCACTACTATCATGTATGGAATCTTGCTAGCATTATTTTCCAGCATTTTTGTCCAATCTTTTTCTCTCCGTATCTCTCTATGCATCTCTAGAGAATGCAACTAAGTCTTTTCTCATTATTGTGTAGCTTGCTTTTTTCACGGCAAGAAAGGTGGTTGCTTTGGAAGAATTAACATGGGTAAGTAGGCTGTGTATAGTGTTTGATGATGTCAAGCTTTGATTCATTTGCATTAATGCTTCATTTGGTAGGAGGGAAGCATGAATGCATCATCTTGAAGATTGGCCTTTATCTTTGAAGTACCAAAAAATAAAATAAAATAAAATAAAATAAGTGGCCTAATAATCACTATATAAACATGTTGGAAGGTTCCAAGGCTATAAGGTCTGCTGTAGTGGATCTAATCTCAACCTCAGCTGTAATGGCAAGAGCTGAGGTCTAGTTACATGGTTTTGTTCATGGGGTTCATTGGATTGTGATTTCTTAGAAATGCCATATTTGTACATTTCTTCCTCTTTATTTTATATATTTATTTTTTTTTGGGGGGGGGGGGGTTGGGACGGGTTGAGTATTGACCCCATCCAAGATTGGGCTTTGGACTTGAATAAAGTAAACAAAGACTTGTTTTGATATTCCATTATTACAGTAAATACTTATTTTAGATTTTCATTTTTCATTTATTTAGTTTTTCTTGGTACAGATTCATCATTTTCTCCTAGACTTTTTAGGCTTAAATTAACTTCAGCGTTATTTTGGGTGAGTCCCAATATTTGGATTTTGTAATCTTCAAGCTAAAACTGTTGCCTGGGATTCGATCGACTATTTTTGTGTGAAATTATGTTTCCACTCTGATGTTTTAATACAAAAAGTCTTGACTTGTCTTGATGTAATCATAGTTATGCTCTCTCTCTCTCTATCCCCCTTGAGATTTTTTCCCCGTTTATCTATTGCACGTCATTATACAAATGCATGCATTATATTGATTGCTTCTGTTTTACTGGGAACTTATGTTGACATTAAGCTATGGATGCTTTTAAATATGTACATATGTACACAGTACATTGGTTAGAAAGTGTGTAAAATAATTCTTTTTTTGTCCGTTTTGGCTTATCGGGAAGGAGGAAAATAGGAGAATATTTCATAATCTAGAATCTCCTTTGTTGAGGCTGAAAAGTAATTTCTTATTCATGTTGTGTCGTTGGATCGTAGCCTATGGCGATTTCTGTGCATGGGCAACATCCCTATTCTCAAGTCAATAAAATTTTTGATTACTCGTCAAAAAAAGAAAAAAAATAAAAAAAAAAATTCTGTTATTCTTGTCTCTTGTTTTGCGGTGCATATGGAAAGTAAAATTACATGTTGAATTGAACCTCTGTAGAAATATGGCTTTAACTGTGAAGCAGCTGTAACATATTTGAGCTACTGCAGGACTACGGTATTGACTTTGAGGACCAGAGTCATCCAGTGAAAGCGTTCCATTGTCACTGTGGAAGCAACTTCTGCCGAGACGTGAAACTGTCAAAGAGGTATGTCTTTCTTCTATGGCATCTTTATTCGGCCGTTCTTCCTATTATTTTTCTTTTCTTTTCTTTTTTAAATGCACAGTAGGCCCTATTGTTTTATGAAGCAATACATTTATTGCAAAAATTGCATGACTGTTTGAGGCTTTGGAAAGTGAATCTGATGGGAATTGCATTTCACATTGTAGAAATTCATGTGACTGAGAGAGGGAAAAAAAAAAAAAAAAAATAGAAGCAAGAGTAAACTCCCTCGTTTTAAGAGAAAAGCACTTCCTCAAACAAAAAAGTTTTGCTGAAACAATTTTATTTTCTTCAGTTTTGGGTAGAACTATAGTAAGCTGTTCCAGTATTCCTATTAGCTTGGAGCCATGCATTTAATAACTTTCTCACGGTTAGGTGTATTAGCATTTGCTTCTGCAGCAGTGTAATTTAATTTCAAAGTGTGCTATCAAATTATCAATTTCTTACCCTGGATCTCAAGAACAAAATACAATTGAATGTAAAATTGAGAGAAAAAAAAAAAAAAAAAAAAAGTGGGTTTTGGAACATATAATAATGTGATTACGATTTCAAACTTATAGATGTAAGCGAAGAAGGCAAATACAAAATCGGTTGCTGTAATTCATTGATTAGTCTTTCGGTTTTCATTCTTATTCAAGTTACTCTCTTTATGGCGCCTAAACTTGCAAGTTTAATGCTTTTTTTTTCTTTTGGTTGGCATGAGGCATATAGGACGAACTTTGTTTGAGCAATTTAAATTTGCTTACTTGGAGACAAACACTGCATTATTTCTGAATTATTGAGTGTGCTCTTTGTCAAATTGGTAGTAAAAATCAGGGTGTGTTTGGTATGCTATAATTTTCTAAAAATCTCTAAAAACCTTTAAAAATTATTTATTTTTTATTTTATTGTACGAATTACGAATTCACAATTTTCTCATTTTTTGTCACTCAAAAAAGCCCCCTAAGTTATAATTCAACCATTTAGCTGTACCAACCAGTAGGATATTCAAAATGAACCTAAAACAATCTCGACCAGGCGTATTAACTTGAATTCTAATTTGACTTTCCATTCTACTGTGCAGGAATTAGATCCAGTTCATGAGTTTTCAGTCGACTAACTGCCCAAGGAAAAAATATATAGGAAGCCATCTCTCTCTTTCTCTCTCTTAGCTGTCTTTATGATGTTGACGAGGAGTGACAAGTCAGTAGAAACTATTACCATTACTTGCAATGAATTCCAGTTCAGCTGTCTTTATGACGACGAAGAGGCTTGACAAGTCGATGGAAACTATTACTACTAAATAATTCTGATTAGGCCTTACACCAGAGGAAAATAGCAGACATCATGGATTTTTTTTTGTTGTTTTTCTATCTATAGCCATATAATATTTAGGGCATATATAGGCTTTTTTCAGATATACAGGGGAGATTTATTGGTTTTGTATGCCTCAGTATTGAAGTATGGTTTTAACCTTTTTACTGTTGTTACACCACCAATCAGGAAGTTAAACAACCATTTCTAATTCAGGGGAAATCATTAACTTTTATTATTTCTGATGGGTTCTGGTACTGATCGAGTTTCTGAAAATTGTTCTTGGTGAGTTTGGGCTTGAGAATTTGTCATTTATTGAAAATTTCAAATCATGTTATGATAATGTGCAAAGTGATTGTTTGTAGACTGCAGTGAAAATTAGGTTTGAAAAATACTATTTTACTGGAAAATAAAATCAAAATCATGTTTGGGACACTTTCTGTGAATTGGCCGTGGAGAAATTGTCATTTAAAAGTTATGTACATTAATTTTCGTTCAATATGTATAAGAGTGTTGAATTAGTTCTTGATAACTTGTATTTGATCCTTACGGGAGGGCAACAATAAAGACCTAATTCATTGTTTTAATAATGGTGGAACAAATGTCTAACTATTGACAAATGGACTTAAATATTTTTAATCAATTTATACTACCATAAAAAGCATGAATCTATGAAAAATTTTTATTCGACACTAATATCCTTCTAATTTCATTTAAATTCTCTTGTATCCTTTTGTCCCAAAACTCACAACTCTGATTGCTCTTCCATTTTTCCTAATCCATTGAAAGCGTCCCATCTTCATAATTGTAATCCATTGAAATCTCTACTCTGACTATCACTCTCTCCAAATCTTTCTCACTCTCTGCACTTCACTCTGTACCCTTCACCTCTAAAATTGCCCTTCTTTTTTCTTCCAAATCACCCATCTATTAAACCAAGTAGAAGAAGTTACTCTGAATCAAAAGGTACAATGATTGAAAGTAAGAAATCTTCACTATTTCATAATAAAACGTACTGTATAAGATATCATAAAATCTCAAGTCTATCCATCATTCTCTCTCACATATTTATTTCAATCGAAAGTGGAAGCAAGCAAGTGCTCCAAAGCTCGTTCGATCAGTAAATTAATCAATCTTTAATTTATTTGTGGATATTTTTCTCTGATTTAATTTTTGTGACCTATTTGAAGTTTGAACTCTTGAATCGTATTGTTATTAATATCTCTGGATTGTTATTTCCATATTTATGTACTAGCAATTCCTTGTGCCTAAAGACATAAAAAGATATAATTTGGCATGTAAATAGTTCAAATTTAAATTTATAATGCACATTTATATAAAAAAAATGTGTAAAAATAACTTATAAAAATCACTAATAAAAAAAATTAATATATCCGTACAATGTTTAAAATATTATCACATTTTTATTATTTATTACAAATATTATCATATTTTTTAAAATATTTTTATATAAAAATTATTCCAAAAAAATATGAGAAGAATGAGAGAGAGAGAAAAATAATCCTGACCATTGAATAAATCCAGTAGTTGAAAATATTTCAAATTCAAAATTTTAAACTTCTTTGTTATATAAATGACACAAAGATGTTAAAGTGTTACAAGCAAAATTTTAAATTTTAAGCACATTAAAATTAAAATTTTAATTTTAATATTTATTTTTAATAAAGATTAAATATATTTTTTTAATAAAAAAATTAATTGACTTTGTCTAATAAATATATACAGTATTATTATTTATTACAAATACTATATCTTTTTAAATATATTTTTTTTCTAGCAAGCTTATTGTACAAAAAGCTTCTAGGTTTGAATTTCAAATTTCAAAATTTGAAAATGATGGTAGTGCTCTCCAACCCAACAGCTTTGTTGAGCCTTCGCCATCCCTCCTAACGCCGAGCAACAGTACCCTCTCCCCTCGCACTCCACCTTCCAACCCAACGCTCAACAGCAGCCCCCCGCGCCCAAAGTCCACATAGGACAACTGTCACATCAGGCATCCTCCCTTATTATATAGATGTATCTATGTGCTACATGTGTGCATCTTATTATTGAATATCCTTTATGATTGTAATCTCGTGGTTGAAATCAAAATCGTATGAAATGATAAATGGGGCTAGTAAAACTAGAGATGTAAATGAGTGGGCTATCTACCCAATTAATGATTATCATTACTAAACATGTTTATTTATTTATTTATTTATTTTGGTTTACCATTACTATCTAAAGCCTGTTTATTTTTTTAGTTGGAATCTCAAACCCATATCATCTCGAACCTGTGAAATTTGATTAAGTACAATTGTCAGATTACATGAAACCTGTTTTGACTAAGCCATTAAATACCTGATTTGAAATAAAAAAATAATAATACTACATGGCAAAATGTATATAAATATTCAAAAAAATCTTTATTTATAATAACTTACTAATAATACTATACTAAAAAAAAACTCATCACATAAGTATAACTTTCGCAATTTTAAATTTTTGTAAACTAATAAGGTAAGTCAGTATAATTATCTCAAATATCAGAAAATTAACTTAAACAAGTTAAACACATATATGTATAACAAACAAATTATTTGTATTAGGTTTAAAATTTACTTGAAACTCACGTTTTGGAACTCATTCGGCTTTCAAATCAATATTACATTTTATATAAATATCTTATTATATTAGATTATATTATAATTTATTCTATTAAACGGGTACTTAGCGAGTACCCTACAAGTATCGAATACCGGGTATTCTATAAGTATAAATGGATACCAAGTATCAGGTATTATGTACCTTACAGGTAAATTCCAAATCCGTACAAATATTAAATTTCAATTTTAAACCCGTTCCAATACTATTAGAGTATTTTTCAATGGGTTCTTAACAAGTTTGGTCAAGCAGGGTTAGGTACCCATTTGTACATGTCCCATTGACATTCCTAGGTAGAACAGATCTTCACTTGAGTTTGAATGATGCAGTTGACTAGTTTTTTTTTTTTTTTTTAAATAGATCTTGTATATTTTTGTTGCATTTGTTCTATTTGCAGTTTAGCAATATTTTCAATAGAGTAATTACCATAATGAGGTTTAATTTAATAAAACTAGGGCTTAGAAAGTGTTTAGAATCTTGATTGTTTTGTTTCCAAAGAATTTTTGAAAAATGCAAATTGATTGAGCCATATAGTTGTGTGATGCTCAATTATGCATGTTTTTCCCTCTTACATGACTTTAATATGATTTTTAAGTGGAAATTATTAAAATGGTATTCTTTTTCACTAAACCATATAAAAAAATCAATTAGATTTTAATGGAAATGATAAAACTGATTATCCCTGTTACCCCATTAAAACTCAATAAAGCGTCTTTTTATAAAATACACTTCAATCAAATGTGTTTATCTAGTTAGATTATTGTAATATTTATATTTATAATACTCTAATGACATTTATAAATGTCATATTTGTTTAAAAATAAAGCAATTGTATAAATAGTTTGTTGTATCCCAGTATTCTTAAATAAGATAATTAATTGATTCGACTTTTTGATATGTAGAGTTTGTTTATGGCTTCAAGATTTTTAATTAGATAACCGTGTCTTTTTAAAAAATAAAATAAAATTATTGACACAATTTTTCTTATTTTAATGAATTTCTTTAAAAGATCAGTCATTTTTACTTCGATCATTTGTGTTGCTTCCCTAAACTAATAGGTATTGGGTAGATTTGTGAGCAGAGGAGAAAAAATTGAGGCCATTTTTATAACATCTTTCAGCTTGCATAAGGCTTTTAAAAGAAGGAACTAAATTAATCTTCTATCTATTGTTTTCTATGGTTTATGAAAATTGATGACATTCCAGTTAGCAAAGCAATGAAATATTTTTTAAGCTAAAAGTAATCTCTGAAGAAGATAATTTATTTGTCCATAAATTAATCATAAAAAATAACAACTGGAAGGAAACAATCAATTTAGATTTGATAGAAAACTTTCACGAGAGCACACAATTTAGAATTTGTGCTGGAACACCTTTATGACGTGCTTTATATATATATACATATATATATCAATGATGAATGTTCTTAATGGAGAACTAGTTTTATTACTATTGCTTCCCTACATAAAATTGGGTCAAGTTCTCTCCATTAGCTTGATTTGTTGACTCACAAGATCTTACATATTTAGCTTTTGTATAGCTGTTTGGACTATGTTTTATAACAACATTACACAAATAGAATTATAGCATGCTAAATATGTCTTCAAAGGCATAAATTGCTAGAGTATTAGTGTATATTTTGACTTGTATGGTTGATTTTCTATTTTTCTTTTGCTGATGCTTATAATCCCCATGTTAGCAATCTCTATTGGAAGCAGGATTTCACTTAAAAGTCTGTAGGTTAAATGGTTCCTAGCTAGCTTTTCCCTAATTCATGCTAAATTATTTTTTGATTCTTTCATATAAATGCAAAGATTGTACGAATTGCAGAATTAACATGCAACCATAGTTTTGGTGATTACAAGTAAGAACATGCAAAACATGCATGCATGCATTTATATTATAAATTATTAAGAAATGTTCATGACTATTTCTCTTTTGTTTTCCATATTTTATTTATTTTATTTCTCCAATTCATTTACTTCTTATTCAGTGGTTTTGGGGTGTAACTGCAGCTATAGAATATGCTTCCTATATTTGATTTATTTTATTTGATTCAATTTAATATTTTTCTTTTGGGAAAAAATGGAGAGATGTGTATACATGATGAGACAACCCCACATTCCGTTGACCTTATTGATCAAGCAACTTTGAGGCATCATTTTGTTAGAAAAGAACTTGATCAAAAACCAAGAGTTGGTTGGCAAATTGAAACCTTTGGGTATTTTGTTGTTCAAGCTTATTTGCTTGGTGCAGAGGTATACGAATTGTAGTTTATTGAATCTTTTATTCATCTTCACATAGGGATTCATTTTTCAACAATTTATCTTCTTAATGACCAATCTCCACCTTGGCGAATACCCACCCCTTCAGAAGTCAAACAACCTCGTTCAACTGGTTTAGGGGGAATGTCTCATCTCTAACAACGAGAGACATTAACCAAGTCCAAGAAATGCTCGAACTTGTCTGTGGTAACCGTCTTTGTCAACATATCAGCTGCATTCTCTGAAGTGTGCACCTTCTTAAGTATCAAGTCACCCATAGCAACCAACTCCCTCACTTTGTGAAATCTCACATCGATGTGCTTGGTCCGTGCGTGATACACCTGATGCTTTGCCGAATAAATGGCACTCTGACTATCACAGAACAACTGCACTCCACCTTGATCTATGCCCAATTCTTTCACTAACCCCTTTAGCCACAATGCTTCCTTAGCAGCCTCAGTCACCGCTATATATTTAGACTCAGTAGTAGATAAAACCACTAGAGGTTGTACCATGGATCTCCAACAAATAGGACCACCTGCAAGAGTAAACACATACCCTGTCGTAGACCTTCTGTCATCCACACCTCCAGCATAATCAGCATCAACAAATCCTACAACTGAAATCTGATCTTGTTGCCTTGCAAACATAATCCCACAGTCCACTGTACCTCTCAAGTATCTGAAAACCCACTTGACTGCTGCCCAATACTCTCTACTTGGATTGGCCATGTACTTACTGACTATGCTAACTACATGTGCCAAATCGGGTCTTGTACACACCATTGCATACATCAAGCAACCAACTGCGCTGGCATAAGGTACTTTTGATATGTCCTGAATTTCTTCAGCTAATTTTGGACACTAAGCTGAAGACAATCTGAAATGATTTGCCAAAGGAGTGCTCACTGACTTTGCATTATCCATGCTAAATCTTTCCAACACTTTCATGACATAATCCTTCTGAGATAACCACAACTTCCCAGCTGACCTATTTCTGCGAATCTCCATTCCAAGTATTTTCTTCGCAGCACACAAATCCTTCATGTCAAATTCCTTCCTCAACAAAGACTTCAACTTGTTTACTTCAACTAAACTCTTCGCAGCAATAAGCATATCATCCACATAAAGTAGCAGAAAAATACAGGATCCATCATCGAGATTCTTAACATAAACGCAACAATCATACTCACAATGTGTGAACCCGATCTGAATCATGTACAAATCAAACTTCTTGTACCATTGTCTTGGAGGCTGTTTAAGCCCATAAAGTGACTTCCTCAACCTACATACAAGGTGCTCAGTCCCTGGCTGCTTGAACCCCTCAGGCTGCTCCATGTAAATAACTTCCTCCAAATCACCATGGAGAAAAGCCGTATTCACATCCAGCTGCTCTAACTCCAGATCATAGCAAGCCACCAATGCTAAGATAATTCTGATCGAAGTATGCCTCACAACTGAAAAAAAGACTTCATCATAATCAATTCTCTTTCTCTGTGAGTACCCTTTTGCTACTAACCGAGCCTTGAACTTCTCTTTTTCCTTTTCTGACGCAGCTTTTTTCCTTTTATACACCTATTTGCAACCCACTGTCTTCTTTCCCTCGAGCAGTTCTGTCAATTCCCAAGTCTGGTTCTTGTGCAATGACTCCATTTCCTCCATCATGGCTTCCATCCATCTATCCTTTTCAGAACTACGATAGCTTCCTGAAAAGTAGATGAATCCCCACTGGTAGTAGTCAAAGCAAAAGAAACCATATCCTCAAACCTATACCTTTCAGGTGCTTTGATAGTACGTCTGGGTCTCCCCGTGGCTATGCTTTCTTGCTGCTTATGTTTTTGCTATTCTTCTGACTCAGAACCACGTGTGTCAGAACCATTCAGCTCAACTTGTATACCCTGCTGCTTGTCACTATCCGCTGACTCGAATTTCTGATGTGTCTTGACCATAGAAGCTTCATCAAATATCACATCTCTGCTAATCACTACCTTCTTTGTTTCTGGATCCCAAAGCTTGTACCCTTTTACTCCTTTTTCATACCCAATGAAGATACACTGTTTGGATTTCACATCAAGTTTTGACCTCTCATAACATGAACATAGGCTGGACATCCAAAAACTCGAAGAACTGAATAATCTACATCTCTCCCTGTCCACATCTTTTCCGCTACCTTTCCATCCAGAGCAATACTCGGTGACCTATTTATAATAAAACATGCCATATTCACTGCTTCTGCCCAGAAAATCTTAGGAAGTCCTGCATTCAATCTGATACACCGTGTTTTCTTCGCTATAGTTCTGTTCATCCTTTCTACCACCACATTCTGCTGAGGTGTCTTACGAACTGTAAAGTGTCGCTGAATCCCATGTTTCTCACAAAACTTCAGAAAAGGCCCATTCTTGTACTTTTTCCCATTATCTGTCCTGAGGCACTTAATTTGCTTCTCTGTCTGATTTTTCACTTCAGCTTTCCATACCTTGAATTTATCAAAAACTTTAGATTTATGTTTCATGAAGTACACCCAAACTTTCCTCGAGAAATCATCGATAAAGGTCATGAAATATAGAGATCCTCTTTTCGAAGCTACACTCACTGGCCCCCAAAACATCTGAATGTATGTAGTCAAGAATTCCTTTCGTTCTATGAGTAGCACCTCTAAACTGCACCTTACACTGTTTCCCTAGAACACAAAACTTGCAGAATCCAACCTTGCATGATTTCACCCCTTTCAACAGATTCCTCTTATGTAGCTACAACATCCCACGTTCCCCCATATGCCCCAGACGCATATGCCAAAGCATAGTATCATCAGCATCTTCAGTTACAGTGGCAGCGACTCCACCTACAACTGTACTCCTTATCAGCTTATAAATGTTTTCAGGTCCTTTCAAACCCTTCAAGATCACCATAGCACCTTTCGTTACCTTCATTACTCCACCTTCTGTTTTGTACCCGTAGCCTGCAGAGTCTAAGGTTCCCATTGAAATTAAGTTTTTCCTCAAATCTGGAGCATGCCTAACATCACCTAAGGTTCTCATAATACCATCAAACATTCTGATTTTAATTGTCCCTATTCCCATGACTTTACAAGATACATTATTACCCATAAGAACAGTACCACAATTCACTGACCTGTAGGTGTCAAACCATTCTCTGTTAGGAGACATGTGATAAGAGCACGCTGAATCCAGAATCCATGAGTCTGATACTGAAAGCATATCACCATCTTCTTCAGAATCCTGCTGTGCGACATTCGCAGAATTCGACGATCCATCTTTCTTCTTCTCTGCCCTTCCATGTTTCTTCTTCCAATTTTTGTCCTTTTTAGGGCAATCTTTCTTTATGTGTCCGGGTTCATGGCACTTGTAACACTTGTACGCAAACCCTTCACTGGACTGCCCCCTCGACTGAGATCTCCCACAGCCTCTACCTGCTTTACCCCTCTCCTTATTTCTTCCACGATTCTGGTACCCCTTTGTCACTAGTCCTTCACCTTGAGATAAATCAGCCTATTGCTTGCGTTGGTTATATGCCAAAAGGGCTAGAGTGACCTCCTCTAGTTCTAGGGTTTCTTTCCCCCAAAGTAGAGTTGTAACGAGCGTGTCAAGAGAAGATGATAACGAGGACAGCAACATTAGAGCCTGGTCTTTCTCTTCGAATTTCACGTCAATCCTTATCAGATCGCTAACAAGTTGATTGAACGTATGAATATGCTGAATTAGATCGGAACCCTCGGCCATCTTCAATCCAAATAACTTCTGTTTTAAAAACAGTTTATTTGTCAAAGACTTTGACATATACCTGCTCTCTAGTTTTGCCCAAACACTAGCAGGCGAGTCATCACCAATGACGTAATACATAACTTCATCTGTAAGACGCAGACGAATCGTACTCATTACCTTCATCTGTAGTTCTTCCCAGTCATCGTTCGACATCACCTCTAGTTTCTTCTTAGCCCCGTTCAACGCCTTCACCAAACTCTGCTGTATTAACAGATCTTTTACCCGCTGTTGCCATAGTCCGAAATTCCCAGTCCCGTCGAACTTTTCTACATCAAACTTTGTAACAGACGAACTTCCCACCATCGTTTTTCGTGTGATTCAACCTGGCTCTGATACCAATTTGTAGGATTGATTTACACACACACACACGATATATGAAAGAAAAATAGTAAAAGATCAACACACAGATTTAGGTGGTTCCCCAAAATCTGGGTACGTCCACGGGAGCGAGAGCGAGAGTTCTTTCTTATTGATCACAGGGTTACATAGATAATATTTATAGCCATCTCTATTCCTAACCCTAATAGGATTACATGGTCTGATTCCCAAAATACCCTTAATTATACCGTACCGTACCTCGAGGAGCGTTGGCCCCCACACCCCCAAACCTTCGAGCTTATGACTTAGCCCACTACACGTTGAATCCGAGTCCTTCCTAGCACCTGGTTTCTCTCCGTATGAGCCACAAGTCCCAACAGTATTCAACAATATTTAATATATATACATTTTTTAGTTAAGAATGTGGAATGATAAAACTTAAAAAGTTGCAAGCTAGTACTCTCACTTCACATCTAATGTGTTGTTTTAACATGTTTGACTTTTTGGTACTTAAGATTTAAATCCCACCTGACTTATCTCGCTGCTGCAGTTGGGATTTAACTTTTTCTTTTTTGCAAGAATTGATTACTAAGATAAAGCTAAGTGGAAGGATGAGAACACTCTAGAGGTTTTATGCCAGGGTTCAAATTCTGTTGGTTCATCTTCACAAGTTAAGGCTTGAAACACTGTTTAAACCTGTTTTGCCTTTCACAATGTTTGTCTTAGAGAATTAAATGTAATTTTGATTTCCTAGTAGCCATCACTTTTTATTTATTTATTTATCTTTTAATGTCTTTGCTAAGATATGAATATTTACTCAGACAATCTCGTTTTCTTCACGCAATTAAACTACCTACAGATATTCATCAGCATATTTCCTAAGCATTATGATACTCCTTATGGCTTCGCCTTTAAAATAAATGATGTGTCTTCTCCTATTTGGGGCAAATTGAAAAAAAAAATATGTAGTGTATTAAACTTCATCTACATAAACACCCTCTCAAAAAAAAAAAAAAGAAGAAAAAACTGACATTATTATTATTTTTTTTTTAAGGATGATGTTCTACTATTTGGCTATAATGTTAAAAAATAGGTCAATAACTTCACAGTTGTTACAGTGGCATGGGTAAGTTAAAAAATGTTAATTTACCTATTTTATCATGCTCATCTTATCTGCCAAGACATTTCTATTTGCTACACCATTGTGTAAACTGTGTCAGCTTCTTTCTCACTTTAGATAGCTCATCTCTCCAAGTTTTGCCAAGAAGAAAAAAAGATGGTAAATTAGATATGACGAATTAAACTAGCAAGGTGTCGAGCAAATAAAAAAGATAATCATGGCTAGCATTGATTTTTGCTATATTTATTTAAATTACATGCATGAATATATTCCATAAGGTGTATGTAGATATGTAGTTTTGAGGAATAACTTGTGTAATTTTGAAAGTTTATACAATCCTAAACATTATTACAGATTGAAAAGAGACGCAGTTTTGGGGATTAACTTGTGTAATTTTGAAAGTTTATGTAATCTTGAATGTTATAACCAATTGAAAAGAGATTGTTTAGAGAAATGACTTGTGTCAGTTATAAATCAGATGTTCGTAGGTGGGTTGTATGCGTAGAGCATACTAATTAGATGTTTGTAAAGATACCTTTGAACAATAGATATAGTCAAGAATTGGTTTATCTTTTTTATTATACTTTAATCTATCTTTTTTTCCCCAGATGTGACTGTTATTTTGGTGCAACTTAAGAAATTTGAGGTCTCGTGCCCTAAGAATGTCCTCGATCAGTAGTTCTGAGGGAGGTTTCACTCAGTTGATTTAGCTTTTTGAGTTCAATTTAACTATATAATTTGATGGAATTTCCATGAAGTTTTGTAAAATATATTTGTTTTTGTCTCTAACTTAATTTATTTATAGCATCAAATACCATGCCATTTTCCTTTGTGATATTACTAATTATATTTATAGTTTATTGATTCTTTTCCCATCTCTATTAAATCTTTTGGCTGAATTTATTCTTAAGAAGTTTAGAAATTTACAGTTTGATAATGGTAGAATTGGGCTAAGGCATTTAGATAGCAAAAGGGCGTCCTAACGCCAACGTCTAAACGAGGTCGTTGGGATAAGGGTTTGGACAACTAATGTTAAATTTACTTTTTGGAATTGTTTTGACTTGATTTTATTTCGTTGACCTTTTTGGATTATTTTAGGATTAAAATAATATAAAATTGAAAATAAACATTTTTTCAAATGTGGTATTTTAATTGGGGAACAATAATTAATTATTAATTATTAAAAATTAGAACACGTTTAATTTAAATAAAAATTGCTATATTTTGAGATGAAACATGTTAAGACATGGTTAATGATTTTATATGTTATGAAATATCATGTTAAGATTATTGTGATATAGTTTTGATAATTGGAATATGAGTACAGATTAAGATACCCAATTAATGTTGATATTGATATTATTTTTGCTATGTACAAATATGATCGTGTGGTTAATATGAGTTGTGTAATAATTTTGAGTTAAGGTTTAGAGGTACTGAAATAAAGGGTATACTTATCCATAGGTTGTAAGTTCCTAGATTTGCACAGGGGTTGATTACTCATGTTCCAATAGGCTAGTAACCTATGAAGTTGAGGTAGATGTCAATGTGACATAGATGTTATTCCTGTGGCTTAGATCTAGGCGATGGACATCTTAGGCATGTCATGTACTCCTAAGGCTTTGCCAAGATTGTTGTTACTTTCTGGTCTAAGCCTTAGAGGCTAGCATCTCCTTTTGATGGTGTACAAGATAGACTCTGTGGCCACAGACACACCTGATTGAGTATTTAAACCACCGGGTCGTGATGTGATTTGATTTATTTATTGCATGTTGATGCTGGTTGGGTATATTAAATGCATGTTGATGTTGGTTAGTTTGTATTACTGTATGTTGATATTGGTTAGGTTTATTTATTGCATGTGATTTTGGTTCAATTTGTTTTACTACATGTTTATGTTAGGTGAGCTATGATTACGTTGATAGCATATTTTATGCTTTATTATTTTAGTTACTTTCATATGCATGACGGGAGCATGTTTAGTACATATTTTTATGTTTAGCTGTGCTAGGCATTGTTATTAGTGCTCACTCCTTTATAAATCTTATTGTAGGTCCAGAATCTTATTGTAGGTCCAGAGGCAAGTGGATCGATGGAACTTTTGGGTCATTATTTCTAGGTTTATTTTAAGCTTTTCTTTTATTGTGTTTATATTTACCTCTCCGTTGAGGGTTGTTTAGTATATTATTTTTTTGACATCTTTAATGTTAGACAATTGTAAACATTATATTATAAAGGTTCTGTGGACTTGCTTAATTCGGATATGTATTATATTTTAGAGCACTGTTACTCAACTTATGGATGAGGTGTTATTATTTTGGCTTATTTTAGCGTTTGTTCTAATCGTGATTATGTATGGTTCTGATTGGGATATGTTGTATGTATATTATGTGATTGCATGTATTGCATTTCATAGTTCCCAATATCTGGGATTCAAAATGTGATAGGTTGGTATCAAATCCTAGGTTAGAACAACTACGAGGCAATGAAGTCACTAGACTTACATGTAGGGATGACCATCTCGACTGACCCAATCATACCCTACCTGATCCCCACCTCGAATAGGTAGGGGATTTTTTTTTTTTTAAGGATTGGGTAAGGCATGGGAATATTTTTAAAAAAATTTAGAGATCAGGTAGAGTACAGATATGAGTCTGTCCCCGACCCATACCCGACTCGACCCATCCTCTCCCTTACCCGTACCCCTGCATATATGTATACTTTAATTTTTTAGGGTTATGTTTTACCCCCAGTACAATGGCAGCCTCATATTTTACTCTCAACCTTAATCTCAGCTCTCTCATCCATCGGCCTCCAGTCTAATAAGATCCTCCTCTCTCTCTATCTCTCTAAATCGATTGAAAATCCAATGTGTGTTGTAGTTGACTTGGCAGTGTTTTGTTTTGGTGTCGGTTCATTCGGTAGCATTTTGTCTTGGCCAATATGCATTCCCGTTAACAAGTTTACAAATCGAGTAAGAAGTTTGATCATTATCTCCACTTTTAATTGTTTGTCTTTGTTTATAAATGAAATTTCTTATTACATTTTACATGCCTAAATTGATTTTGTTGAATATGTATTTGATTTCTCTCTCTCATTGCCACTTTTGTACCCTCTGAATTCTGCAAGAAAAGAAAATAAAAATGGTGAATGTTTAGGTTTTGAAACTTCTTTTTTGTTTAAATTTCTTATTGAAGTACTTGTTTGTTGTATAATAATTGTATTTAGCATTATGTTCGTTAGTATTTAGGTTTGGGAGAAAGACATAGATGAAATTTTTATCTTCTGCTACATAAAGGATGATGATGCACTATTATTCATTTTTTTAATATAAATATAACTTCATTAGACTTCATTTAGTATGTTAATGATTTTATGATAGCCTATGCTATAAGGTATTATAAAAGATGGATGAGTTACTCAGGAGTTATGTGCAGTTGATTTTATTTTAGTATAAATAGAACAAAAGTGTTATATGTATTTCTTAATAAAACAAAATTTATTAAAGTTTTTTTTTTGGTAAGTAAATTTATTACAGCTAATCTTACTAAAAACTAGATTTCTTTAGCCTTAATTTGATGGTTCATGGATTAAAAATAGTTAAGAAATGAAGAATCTATGATTTTTCAAAATTTAAAGTTTGGTTTGGGTTCTTGTACTAGAACCAATCCATTTTTGATATAAAACTCATACTTAGAGGTTGAATTAATTCTTGATATTTTTAACCAACCAAATATACATATGAAAGAGTTTCCTGTAAAAGTTTTATAATTTTTAGAGTTAAAATATAATTTATAAAAGTAATCAAAATGGATTGTTTAGTTTGAATTGCTACACTAACACCAGTTCGATTTTTTTGTAAAAACTTATATTTATAAGTTGAATTAATTTATGAAAATTTTTAAACATGAAATTAGATATTTGAAGGATATTTAGTAAAATTTTCATAATTTTTAGAGTTAAAATGAAATTTATAAAAATAATTAAAGTTGACTATTTTGTTTTTATGAAACTATGATTAATTTTAACCATTTTCTGTGATTGTCGGATTTCAAACTTTTGTTCTTATGGAGAAGAAATCGAGATCTTTGAGGCACTGTGCAATTTGTAATTTACGATCTTCTACATTTGAGTAAGATTAATTGGGTATACATTTGAGTCGAGCTTTTAATTTGGTAATCTTTTGTTTGACAAAGAGACATATTTGGTTTGCTTAGTTTTTTGTTTTTTAATGGTCCTTGCACATGTTTTTTAAATACACAGTATACCATCACATTCAACTCAAATGGAATCAAATGTAAAAACCAATATTGGGTAGTTTGCAAGTAGATATAGAGTAAAAAACAGAGTAATCAATTCCCATTAGTGGTGAAATTGATTATAATTCTAAAGGTGATAAAGCGGTGAATACAACTAAATTAAGGAGACATATATGGCAGCATTTTCAAAGGATAAAAGTTAATGTAGGAGAAAAGAAGGAAAATAAATTAAGATGTTTGTATCATAATAAAAAGTTAAGTGCAGAATCTAGAACAACACATTTGAAGAGTTACTCTAACTCTTGTTTGAAAAGAATGATGGTTGATAGTAAGCAAAAGATGTTAACATCAAGTTTATATTGGGGAAGAGAAAAAGTAACACACTCAAAGCTCATCCCTTTGATCCAGAATATGCTAGGAAATAGTTAACTTATATAATAATAATGCATGAATACCCTATAGGTAGAGTGGAACACCTTTGGTTTAGAAGATTTTGTTATACTTTATAACCTATGTTTTATGTGATTTCTCGAAGTATTATCAAGGGGGATATTTTGAACATATATAATGTGGAGAGATCGAAGACAATTAGACTTATGGAAAGAAACCAAAGTAGAGTTTCCTTAACAACAGACATGTGAATAGGTACCAATTAAAAAAGAGGGCTTATGGTTATCACAGCACATTTTATCGATGATACTTGGAAATTATAGAGCCGTATTCTTAGTTAATTTCTTAATATTTTCATGTTAATTTTATGTTATTTTTGTGAATCTTAAGAATTTCATAAATGCATTCTACTTCATTCAATAATTATAGTAATTTTTCTACCTAGGTTTGTATATGTGTCATGTTCACACACGATAGATGTATTGATGGATACGTTCCTAGAGTGGAATGTTAGTAGAAAATTATTTACCTGATGGTTGATAATTGTACTACTGATAAGGCCATGATTAATCTTTTATTGAACAAATTTGGACATGATTTTTTTTTATTTAAGAGTTTCTTTCTTGTGCGATGCGTTGCCCATATTCTTAATTTGATTGTGAAGGATGATTTAGATATCATTAAGTGTGCCAGTGAAAAGGTTAAAGATACTGTTACTTATTGGACAACCTCTCCTAAGAGAAAGGATAAATTTGAAGAGGCAGCTCGCCAATTGGACGTTTTTAGTGATAAAAAATTGTCTCTTGATTGTTTCATTACTATTTCTAAAAAGAAATATAAGAAAAATTTAGACATGTTAAAATTAAATGAGTCTTTTTATAACTTTATGAATCGTGATTTTTATTGAAGGAAGAACATTTCTTATAACAAATTAAATTATTTTTATTTAGTAAATACATTTTCATATTTGACGATTTCAAATTAAAATATTAATTTTTATAAAGACTATAATTATATTTTATTTAATAAATATCTCTTTACTAATAATGATTTTGGGAGTTTAGTTAACAAAAATTTAGTTAAAAAATACAGTAAAAGTACAAAGATTTGATGTAAAAGTGATACGTGATAAAATTTAACTAGAAAAAAGTACAAAAAATTAGTAAAAATTGATGAATTTGATTAATTTTAGTCAACCAAACACACCCTTACCTGAAACTAAAATTCAGGCCCTGTTTGGCACATGAAAACTAACCAAAACTCACCAAATTTAACTAATTTTTATATTTTCTTCCAATCAAATTTTGCCACATATTACTCTTACATCAAATATTTATATTTTTATTATACTTTTTGTCCACCTTTTTTTTTTTCAACCAAACAAGGCCTAAAGGCTCCTTTACACCTTTCTTGCCGTACATGAGTTAATGATGGTTACGCGTGCTTTGGCCATGGCGAAGTCTCCTATATTTCTGTCACGGACTCACAAACAGTGTCATTAGCATTTTCCCGATCAGCGAAATGCAGTTTCCGGCTGGTGCGCTCCACGAGCAGAGAGCTTCGTCAGTCGGAGGCGAGAGAGAAGGTGTTGGTAAAGATCATCGGAATCGAACGGCGGAGCGAGAGTGGAGGATGGAGCTACCGCATCAATGGTGGAGGATGAGATTCTCCTTCAAGAGCGCCACAATCGTCGTCTGTTTCTTCAACCTTGTCGCAGTTCTACTCTTGCTTCAGGGCTTTCTCTCTGCTTTCTCCTACCATAAATTGGCCGCCAATCAAACCAATTCAGGCTCGTCCTTTTCTCTTTCTTTATCTACTCCTTTGAATTCTACACTATAATTGGTAGTCTTTGTATATTTCGATTATATCTTTGAATTGAAAATCCTCAGACTGTTAAAATAGGCGACCCATCTTTGTTTGGGGTTCTGGGCTCTTTTTTCAGATCAGGGGAAGTAATTGATAATCGTGTTTGGTTTGAAATCTCACGATTGATCACTATTTACACCTGGAATGTGGGCAACTCGGAAACATATTAGGGGATGTTTCTCTCTCTCTCTCTCTCTCTCTCTCTCTTTTTTTCTTTGGGGGGGGGGGATAGGTTAAAAAAAAAAGTGAGGGCTTTTGATTGAGCTTATTGGTGCATCAACGTTCCAAGCTTGAATTTTTCTAGTTTACTCCTACTGCAATGTTGTCTTATTATTTTTGCCAGTTTTATAGCACATATTTTGGATATATGATTAATTATGAGTCCTTTTTTTTTTTTTTTCCCCATGAAACTAGTTCTGCAGCTACTTAATTGTTCCCTGCACTCCTGAATTTTGTAGGACCTACTTTACATGAACTCAGTATGGGTTTGCGGGTTTGATTTCTGCCCGTATGTTGGATCCATCTAAGTCTCATGCTCAAGGAGTTGGGAGTTGAGGATATGTCTAAATTTCTTATTTTTTTTTTAATTCTATTTTCATTCATTTAAGGTGTAAATCCAAGAGAGTTTTGAGGCTGAATTTTGGGCATTTTTTGGGGTAATGTTGTAAACCATGTTTGGGCTAGGTCTTGCTGTAGAATTGATTGGAGTGGCTAAGGGATAATTTTAAGGTTGCAAAAATAAGACACTGTTAAATTTCTAATATTTAGATTATTCTAGCCAACACTAAAAATCTTATAGAAATCCCAAAAATCATAGCTTGACCCAAATTTTTTACCGGCTGCAATCCCGATTCAACTCCACTTAGTATTTTTCCAACTAAATGACAGTTGGCTGCATGGATCTTTATTTCCAGTCCCCTCAGTTAAGGGTCATTTCCTCCCTTGAATCATATCAAGTCTTTCTTCATTTTTTTTTTCTTTTAAAGAGAAAGAATTACATCATTTGGCTCGAATCTAGATTGTTTCTAAATTCTCATGTTTTTTATAATTATACAAATAGTGTTTAGCAAGAATATAGATTTTTTTTTTTCTCAATTTTCATGTTTTATTTCACTTTCAGTTATTGTCCTACTCAACCCGCATCACATCACAGTTTTACATGTATTCTTCTGGATGCTTTGCCTCATGTATATTGACTCATCTCTGGGTTTTTTACTATTTTTCCTATTTTAGTTCCAGTCCTATCTAATATCAAATCAAATGATGCATAATCGATAAAAATAGAAAAATGCAAAAGAAAAAAATCAGGTATAACTTCCATGGAAAGGGCAATATTTCTTATCAATTCAAATTGCCTGCCACAATGTCAACATTGATTGGAATGTAGATTTAGGTGTCAATTTTTCCTTTAGATGAATAGATCTTGATTGTTATATTCATAGAAGATTAAATCCACCATTTTGTGCCCTCCTTCTTAAAATGTTAATTAACTGCCAATGAAAGAGCAGAAAATCTTAAAATTGAATGAAATGTTTTTTCTTCTGTGTGATTAAGTCCCAACTAGTGTTGCAATTTGAGAACTTTAGCTTGCGTCTTAAGATTAGATACAATGCTAACCTTTGCACTATTTGTGCAAAATGGCTGCTGCTATAATTGCACAGTTTTATATTTTGCAGTCCAATCTTTACTATTGCACCAATCAATGCTCCTAACAGACATGTTCGAAACTTACAGACATTGACATTGCTTGGTCCCCATTAATCCTGTATCCATGCCAGAGATGGATTCACCATCGACATTATTGCTTGACACCCTTACAGACATGGCCAAAACTTATTTATTGCGTCCATAGTTTAACGTAAATGTCACTGTGATATTAGGCTAACATTGTTTGGATGCTCAGCCAACATTCTGTGCATTGGGTTAACACATCCCTAACAATTGATGAGTTGTGGATTGCTGATTGATTCATACATTCTGGTTTATCTTTTGAAATGCAGTTCAACTCAGGTACATTAAGGAATCTGAAGAGATACGTCGAGCCATGGAACCCTTAGAACTGATAAGAAGGGTAAGCATGAACTGGCTTTAAAATTCCGTCAATTTATTGAAATTGCAATATGAAGAATGCAAGTATGAGGTTCTGGACGTATAGTTTTGACATTCCTGATCTGGAATTGTATTTAATTTAGGTTGATTTTCTTTTGCACATGTTACTATTTTAAAATTAAAACTCTACAGAGTATTCAATTTATGGCACGAGCTACATTTACATTACAATCAAAAAAGAATCTTTCTTTAAATTAGGTGAGGGAAATTGAGCAAGAATCATACAAAGAACCAAAGCCAGTCCAGCAGAAAGATACAAAGCAGACTGCTGCTGTTGACTTAGCAACAAGGCTGAACAATATTCGTTCCTATTCAGATGGTAGCAGTATGAAAGGTAACAACCATATTTTTTTATGATTCACACATTGACACCCCTCCTATCCATGTTTATGTGAGTTTGGCATTTGGATCATTACTCACTACTCACCCTGGTTCAATTGTTATGTTTGGCATGCATGTTTTGCTATAAAGCTTGAAGTTCGATTATTATCATCAACATTTAAGTGTATGTAAAGTGTTAGCTACAATCTCATCCAAAATGTTAAGTTGTTAGGGGGAGAGAGAATTTTATTATAGGGGGACATGCCTTGTTTTATTGCTTTCTTTCCCTGGAAAGTAGGTCCCTATATTTGTGTATTTGCCTTGTGCTGTGTTTCATCTGTGTAACCATGAAAATTGGCTCACCTAAAACAGTTGAGGCTGCCCTATAATAGAGTTTATAACCTTTTTCTTCTCCCATACATGTATGAAACCTATTTTACATGGACTCAACTGTGAGTGTCGGGTGAAGGTATGTGTTTAGCTCTTGAACCCTTCCTAAACCTTAAATTTAGGATATTGGGATATGTTTCCAGTAATTGGGTATGAATTCGTGGACACGTTGTGAACATTTAAATATATTATATATTTTATGAAACGTTGACATGAAATGTGATTGTTGTTAAGTATTGCATTTGAAATTTGATAGAATTTAGAGAAAATATGAAAATTTTTGTTTTCTATCCATGTGAAAGGTTGAATTTTTTCGTTCACTATCAAATTTTAATTACTAGTTCAAATATCCTTAAAAAGTAGAAGATATGAGTGTCTAATTTGGGTGCGGCAGTCAGGACACATATCTCATGCCCTTGTCATATCCAGTGGATACGAGTACGTTGAAGCAAATAGAAGAGTCCATATTACATTGTATCGAACCATCATAAAGCTGGGCTTTACAAAGAAACTGTGTGTTTTGGAACAGGAATGCTGGTACACGTGTGTTTAAATAAGGAATATGTCATCATTACACGATTAAAACTTTCCCCACCAAGTGAGATAAGGCTTATGTTGTTGTTGTTGTTGTTGTTGTACATGATTAAAATTTTAATTTGGAGGAATCATGGGAAGCATGAAAACTTTTACACGACAATGATATTTTTAACCAAAAACACCATACATGCTATGAAGCATAGATACGGGAACGGATACAGGTACGGATACGGGATACGGCAATTTTCAAAAAATGAGGATACGGGTACGGCGAAGATACGGCAAAAAAATAAAATAAAATAAAATATATATTTTATTTAAAATATTTTTGAAGATAGCATCTATATATTACTAAACATTATATAGATAACAACTATATAGCTTGAAAAATACCATTCAATACATAAATTAACATCATTCATACTCAAAACTACCAACATTATTCATACACAAAACACAAATATACAAAAATAAGTATCAAATGCAATTTCATACATCCCAAAATAAAAATAGTTTTTTCATCTCCTAAATTTTAGTTAAATCCAACTTCAATTATATCAATATATTTTAGTTAATTATAGTTTGGCCCCTACTAAAATTTTATCATATCAATTTGACCCCCAAAAAAGGTTTAAATTATTACATTTGAACTCCCACCGTATCCTAAAAGTATCCTTCTCGTATCCTATCTCGTATCCTACCTGTATCCCAGCCGTATCCTATGCAAAATTTAAAATAAAAAATTAGGATATGCCACGTGGTGTATCCAATACGTATCCAGCTGTATCCTAGTCATATCCGTATCCTCGAAGTATCCGATACGAGTATGGCACCCAATTTGAAGTATCCATGCTTCATAGCATACATGTTTTTCAGGCAGCATACTACATTGTCCCCTGCAAAATATGAAATTAGACCATTTCTTTTGGTTACAAGACTTAAGTGTGTACTATTTTAACAATTCTATAAAGTGGCTGTCTGTCTCACTGTTGTTGCTTGAAGTTGAGGTATTTCCAAATTTTAGTGTGGTAATACATTTCAAACATAAGAGTGGGCTTAAAGTAGCACTAAGGTTGGTCCGTTGGGATGTGGTGATCATGGGTTTGAACCGTAGAAACAACTTCTATGCAAGTAAGGTAAAGGTTGTACATCTGACCCTCTTCAGATTTCGCAATGTGGGAGCCTTGTGCATTGGGTTACTCGTTTAATACATTTCAGACATGACCTTTACAATCTAGTGGAAAACTTGTCCCATTATTCACTTTTGATACAAATTAAATTTCTACAAAGTATATCATCTCTGTGTTGTTTTAAGTCAAATGGCTTTTTGCCTTAGAATCGTTGGGCAGTATATTTTGAAACATGATCTGAAACCCGCAGATAACTCATCGACAAACTTCCATTACAAAACCAGGTTATTTTTATGTAAGATTTCGGAAAACAGAAATACCTTGTAGTTGTACATCTGACCCTCCTCGAACTCCGCGATGCAGGAGCCTTGTGCATTGGGTTACCCTTCTAATATTTCAGACATGTCCTTTACAGTCTAGTGGAAAATTTGTCTCGTTATTCACTTCCGATACATTTCAGGCATGACCTTTACAATCTATTGTGCATTGGGTTACCCTTTTAATACATTGCAGACATGACCTTTACAATCTAGTGGAAAAGTTGTCTCACTATTCACTTCCGATATAAACTAAATTTCTACCAAGTGTATCATCTCTGTGTTGTTTAAAGCTAGATGTCTTTTCACCTTAGAATTGTTGGGCACTATATTTTGAAACATGAGCTGAAAGCCAAAGATAACTCATCTACGTACTTCCATTACAAAACCAGGCAATTTTTATGTAAGGGTTCGGAAAACAAAAATACCTGTAGGCTCTTGCCCACCCATTAGTACGATTGATGTTAGTTCTTATCATCCTTAAGTAAAACATTCCCCTAAGATTTTGGAGCAATTCCATTTTCTTTGCATTTTTTCGGGTTTGGGGAAGGTGAATTCAAGGGTTTCTTGCAGTCTTTTTCTTGGACCAATATTTCTTTTCTATAGCTATATTGCTGTCACTTTCAAATACCCAGATGTACCTTCTATTTTTAAAAATATACTGAATCAGAAGATTCCATTTTATTTTCACCTGGAGGAAGAATTCTGGTGTCCAATGCTTTTTTATTTTTAAAAGAATGGAGTAGTACTGTAGATTGAGAAAGAGCTAAGAAGCACAGAGTATATTCAAGGCACCAACACGACACGACACGAATGTACTGATTCAGCAATTTTCAAAAGATGCAAGACAAAATACGAGGGGAATTGGCAAAAAATATATATTTGTATATATTTTTTTTTGTCTTGGATATTTATATTTTGTTCAAATATAATTGAACTAATGCAATGTAACACTAACTAAAATTAAAAATCATGTATTTCATAGTATAAAACTCGGCAAAGAAGTCATATTATGACTACATTCGATCTAAAATAGTAATAAACTATTTTCTATAGCTTAAAAGTTAATAAAGAAATTATTAAAAAATAATAATTTTTAAGGTGATTATAACATGTATCCAAAGCAAGTTATGACTTGTAAAGCTGTTTAACACGCACACGCACACACACACACACACAAAAGATGAGTTCGACATGTGTCCAGGGTGTCTGCTACGAGTCCAAGTCCCTTGTGAGTCCAACTCGCAAACGCCACCTTGATGGTGAGTTCATTCTTCCTAGAGAAAGAGATTAATGGTCTCAAGGTTATAGATTATACTCGACTGACATAATAGCTCCAACAATGCAGGAAAACAGTGTCAACATGGATAGCTATGTGTCTTTATTAAATTAACTTGATATATATTATTAGATTTATTTCCTAACAGATTGAGTTTGGCGATAATTGGTGGCTTAATATAGTATCGGAGCTTTGGCTCCAGAGGGTCAAAATTTAAGTCTCGTTGTCAGTATTTTTTTTTTTTGGGACATTTTATTGTATTTTTATTAGTGCATCATATCTATTCTATTTGTATTTGTATTAACGCATCATATTTGCTTCAGTGTATTTGGATATCTGATTTACATACTAATCAGGGTCGCACATTGAGGGGAGGTGTTATTTATTGTAACTAAAAAGTATCATTGATAAAGAAGGCATCAAGAGATGCTGCCTTTTTTAACAAAAGAAACAAAGTAGAGAAACTCATTAAAGCTCCATTAAAAGACAAAAAGCAATGTAAATCCTGATCTTTAACCCTGATATATATTGTTGGAACTCTTTCCAATTAGCTTGAGTTTTTGGTGACTTAATAGCTTCCATGGGATGAATTTTCAGGTAGTTATTTTATTGGCCACTGAACCATTTGAATTCTAAAACTATATGTTGTACCATTTACGGAACATGCCACTTGGGAACTAATTGCTTTCGCTACTCAAATTTGTTGGCTAACTCAGCCACTCCTGCTGCCCATAGAGGGGCTCAGCTAGAAGTTCGTGCATACTCAAAATAACTGGAAGTTACCACAGCTTTGAAGATTGAAATTTGAATCCCTGAGCTTCTGTCCACTTCTAACATGGATTTTGGTCACATAATTAATATCCAAACCTTGTTATTGTTTAAGCCTGCCTCCTGGTGCTACCATGGTGGTTGAGTTTTCGTATGGCTTGAAACATGCTTTCTTTTTTTTTTTTTGGGGGGGGGGGGGGGTTGTATATGGACCACTCACCATTGCGCATTATGTTTGTTAATTTATGTAATTAGTTGGAAGCATCAAGACAGGTTAAGTTATGCTCATGATGGTTTTTAACTGCAGAAAGTGATGAATGCGTGACTCGATCCTTACCCTGGGTGTATGAAATTTGATCTAAATAATGTTATTACCTAAATCTTAAACCTTGCTTTACCATTTCCATGTTGGATTCATACTATATATATTTGCTTTGAACTTCCTACTAACGTTCTAGATCATTACTTCTTTCTTTTATTTATTGTGTATTATTTCAGGCTGCTTGTCATGCTATTTGCTTGCAATATTTCTCTGTTTGGGTCTTGGCTTGGGGTTTAGAATTTGATAAATTCCTTATTTGATTCATTCTCTCATTTTCTGTGATCTTATGAAGGAAAATTTTCTAATATTTCTTTCTACAGCTCTAGAAGAATGGCGGAAAAGGAAGATGGAACGAGCTAGACAGCGTGGGCTTGGGAAAAATGGAACAACGGCCTCACAAGCTTGAACTCTGTCAAATAGACTCTATCCCCATACTACCAATCTTGTGACAAGTCATTACCTCAAAAATACTGATATGTACATCTTGCAACTTCAATTTGTAGACAGCGCTAGCCAATAAATATTAGTCACCACAACCCCCCCCCCCCCAAAAAAAAAATTCCAAAGAATTCTGCCTCTGTTACAACAAAAACGGCACTCCGTATGAGCTTTACTATAAAAATTTACGGGTCTTCTGAGAATTCTTTATCATTTGGTTAAATTCTTGTGACTCGGTATAGTGTGTCATACATTTGCTGCTATATATATTGTGAGCTTATTGAACAATGCTTTTGTGCTTGTTTGACTGCTGGCAAATACCTGGAGGCTTGAAACCATCTCATATATTAGCAATCTCAGACACTGAATAAATAATGAGCTCGTTGTCATTGTTTGGTTTTAATTATTATTATTATTATTATTATTATTATTATTATGACAATGGAAATTCATAGTCACATCCTTTGAGTGTACACTGAGTAAACCCATTGGACTCGTTTAATAGCTCGCAAACCATGTAGATTAGGTAAACCTACGAAAAGTTCATGTGTAGGCTCACCTTCAAAGGTTCCTGGTGTTGAACTCGACCCCTTCAAAGGAATTTTATATTTTTTTTTCCTCCCTGTATACATATTCTTTATAAATGTAACTTCTAAATTAGATTCTAGAGTCTCTCTTTTTTGTTTATTATTATTATTATTGTTAGGCTATATATGTTATGGACTGTCAGCGTCATAGAGTAGCAATGCAACTCAATTCATTGTTAAAATTTTTGGGAATGATGTACGGAAAAAGTGAGCTCAACTCTTATAGGAAGAAGACTTCTCTACCGTCAGATTAATTCCAAATCAAAGGTCAGGATCAAATCTGTTACAACAAACTACATTACTACCTTATCATCAAAACGACATGTTACACTTTTTAAAACCCTTCACAGCTTCAGTCCACTATTCAGATCAAACCAACAGGACCAGTCTATAGCAATACCTCCTCATTTAAAATCCCTCGCCCTCAAGAGAGAATCAAGGAAGTGAGCTCCAATAAACTGAAAGCCATTCTCAAAGCAAGAAAAAATATATATATATTTCCTTGTGCATTTTTATCACAGTCAGTGTGCAGATAGTTTGCATCGATCGACTTACTCTTGTTGGCACTCATTTGGGAGTAAAACTTGAGTGTGCTGGGGCAAAAAATAATATTTACTATTTCGCCCAAGTGTGCATGGTATAAATCATAGTAAGTGGAGGCCAAGCGGTGGTGGCATAGTTTGTGAGAATCATGTGACTTTAATCTTATGAAAGAGGGAAACACGGATATGAAGGGGATGATGAAGTGGTTTGTCGATCAGATGGTTTTTGAGCTTATTACCCTCGGTGAACATCTCTTCATCCATCAGCTCTTGATTCGATCAAAGGGCTTTTGGAGTGGTGGAAGAATAGGCGGTGATGATAGTGGGTACTGCTTTAACGGTGGAGGAAGAGGCAGCAGTCAAAATAGTTGCGTGGGCTGCTTTGGAGGCTACGGAGGTGGGAGTAGCATGCAACAGTACTACCAATGGTGATGCTGGGGCCTATTAAAGTGGTTTGATTCAGGGAAGCACCTTCAGCGACGCCCGTGGTAGCGTTGACAAAGGAAGAGTAGTAACAACCAAATTGTGGCTTTTTAAGAATGCTAGAGTTTCTTCTTTGGATGAAGACGAACTCTCACCAATCAGATTGACTTAGCCATTTGGGATTCTTTTCTTCTTCTACCTTTGACATAGGTCCTTTATTTGTATAACCTAAGCCTCTAGTTTATGTCTTGTGCAATAACCCTATATTCTTCGAACTCAATCCTATCATCATGGTCTTCAACTTATTCAATGTAGCAAGAAATTGTTCTCGCTGCTGCTCAATCCATCTTTCCCTAATCATGGATTCTAATTCCTTGAAATGTATTTCTTCTGTCATTGCCAGGAAAGATGGCTCTGATACCTTTGTTATAGATTATCAGTGTCATAGAAAAGTAATGCAACTCACTTCATTGTCAAAATTTTGGGAATGATACACAGAAAATGTGAGCTCAGTTCTTATAGGAAAGAAGAAAAGTTCTCCACCGTCAGATTAAATCCAAACCAAAGACTCGGATCAAATTTGTTACAACAAATTACATTACTAACTAATCGTTAAAATGACATGTCACAAACCCTTCCTAGCTTCAATCCATTAGTCAGATCAAAACAGTAGGACTGGTCTATATGGAATTTGCATTGTGGAGGGAAACAAATGTAGAGGAAAAAAATTGTTTATATGTACACATTTTTTATGATTAATTAAATAGAAATTTAATTTAATTCTTTTTCAAATACCGAGTTATTTTCTTTTATTTTTCAGTCGTATAGATAAAATAAATAAATTTAATGTTTTTCTTACATTTTGCTAACGTATATTTTACCTCGGTTTTTTTCCTCCACAAATGCAAGTTCCAAACAAACCGCAGGTTATGCAAAATTTTCTACTTCAGAAGTGCAGCTTCTTAAATCAGTCTAACACTATAAAGATATATATATATATATATATATTTGGTGTGTGTGTGTGTACAAGAAAGATCATGTTATTGGGGGAGAGGGAATTTATTCTCCTCCAATGGTTGAGCTAGATTCATTCGTTGTGAGGAATCTTAAGGATCCTTCCCGAGATCATCGTTAGTGTTTTGAGTCGCGGATTTATTCATCCAAAGAAAGAAATGAAAATGGGTTCTAATTTTATCTTTTGTCTGGATGTGATGTTGTGGAAATAAATGAGAACACAAAATTTAAAATTTTAAAGATAAAAAAAATAATATTAAAAAAATTGATGTCTTAAATGTTTTCTATGTTTCTATATTTGTTTTTATAATTTTGATGAACTAATAAGACTTGAACTTTTCAGCCAATAGGGGCAAAAATTACATATTTTAAAAAAAATGAGAATATTTTTATAATAAAATTATTAAGAATGACTGTAGTAATATAATAAAATTTGCGAGAATAATTTTTAAGACTATATTTTTGTAAAATTATTAATTAGCAGTGAATTGACCTAGTGCATGTGTGTTTATGTTAAAAAAAAAAGAAAAAAAAAGGAAAAATTACAAGTGAATAATGAGTGCAGAATAGTAAAGTTATATGGGGGCAAATAAGGGACGGATTCAAGATTTTGAGTTTACTTGGACTGAATAAAGACTTTAAAGATAAAGTGGACTGAATTATGAAATTTTAGGCTGAGTTAAAGGTAAAATGGATTGGATTACAAAAATTTAGGGTAAGCTAAATTTAAATTTAAAAAAAGAACTTTTTTGAACTAAAAAAATTTTTTTTTTTTTTTTAGTCATCAGCCAAGCTTTGCATCCGCCCTTAGGGCAAATCAACATAATTATAGACAGTATAAAAATTGTTATATGTAATAACGAAAAATAATTTCATACCCCCTGCTAAAAATATGTTTTTGGAGTTTCAGGCTAGTTTTGGATGGACCATTTTTTCAACTATTTTCCGTTTTTTTTATTTAAAAAAAATAAAACAAGTGAAAAACATAGTAGTTTAGGGATTGTTTTCTTAAAAAAAGATGTACATAAAAAGCAAAAACAACTGCAAAATATTGTTTCCCATATTGAACAGAAAAGTGCTTCAAACCAAACGCATCCTTGTGTTTTATTTTTTTCCTTACTATTTTCTTTCTTTTTATTTTTTTTTATTCATGATTCAAACACAACCTAAACAATGATTGTTTTTGACTTTTGTATAATATTTGACTTTTGTGTGTATAACAAACATAAAAATATCTCGCTCAAAAAAAATTATAAAAATATAAAAAAATATAACGAGAGGTGTTATTGAAATTGCGTTTAATGTGAGAAAATGTAAGATAAATTGATATAAATTATTGATTTATAATTCGTGTAGTGAGATAAAAAGTAAATAATTTTTAAAATTTTTAATATTTTTTATCATTTTTAAAAATTTTTTATTACTTTAAATAAAATCTAAATTAAATAGTGAAATTGTCAAGTGGGAAAATAACTTTTTTTTTTTTAATATCTTAAAGGAGCTGTAAAGCTGATCTTGCGCTGCACTTTGCAATAACAGATATCAAAACATTTTATAGAAACAGAGTCGCATCAACCCTCATCAAACTTTTTTCTTATTCCATACGCCAGACTCGCTAACACCGCAGCTCTTGGATAATTTCAACAAGAAGCCGCATTATTTGACTTTTTGCCAACTAATCATTATATTTTACTGATTTTTCTTCTCTATCTTGCCCTCTCTTTCTCTCTCTCTCTCTGCTCTATATATCAGTCTCCCCCTCTCTTAAAACATATACATATTAGTAATAATCTATGCTTACAAAATTATTATTAAGTTTCATATATAATAAAAAATTTTGATAAAAAATTTAATCGAAAAAATTATAATAATTCATAATTTTTAAATTTTTTTCAAAACTTTAAGCCCTAACATGTGTATTTTGATCTTTCTCTCTTCAATTAATTTTTTGATAAGTACTATAAAAAAAATACAAATTATGATACTTTAATTTGAAAAGTTCAATTTCCTAAAAATCATAATTAGACGGAATTTAAATTGATAGTTTTAATTTGTATGTGATCTCTACCTTTAAAATATAGTAAAATTCAAAATGTCGAAACCGTTTTGTGAGATGATTGGTAGTGACACTACAAGAGAAAGTGTTATTGGCGATGCAGGAACCGGGCGACCGCTTATTGCCGGTCGAGAAAACACTCATTCGGCAACCGCAATCTCATGCCAGACGACTGTTTTCAGGCGGTCGAAAAAGAGAACTCATTTCCCTCCAAAAAACCATCTTTCTCCCTCACGCCAACCCCATTTCCCTCCCGATTTTCCCTGTCAGAAGTCCCTCTCACGCAGTTAATTGCATTCTTAGCTTTGCCTTCGAGCTCTTTCTCTCTCTCTCTCTCCCCCCCAATCTTCTTTCCTCTCTCCTTTCGCTCCAGCATCCCTCGCTGTCTTCCTATGGTAGGCGACATTGAACCCGAGCTGCGCGGTGACCCCAGCAACTGGAGCAAACGGGTGGAGCAACCGAAGCAAAGGCCCTCAAGTTCGTCGACACTCTCCTTCCTCTCGTGCCACTGTCCCTCTCTGTCTCCCTGTGGCAGGTGACATTGAACCCGAGCCACTGCTCGGCGACGCAGGTGACTAGCGTAAACTACCCCCATTCTGGAGCAAACGGTTGGAACGATCGAAGCAAAGGGCCTCGATTTCGTCCAAAACCAGGTAAAGAGAACTCATATAAGCACAGCTACCTTTTTGTGAACTGGGTTATATTTTAGGAGCATATTACCCTTGTTAGAAAGATCCTCTTCTATGTACTCATACTTCATGCCTTTGAGATTCAGAGCCCATATTATTCTATAAATGTATGGGTTAGGCCAAGCTCCAAGTAGCTTTACTTCTTCCATTTGTTTGAAATCTTCTTCTTCCTCCGACACTGTAAATCAATTCATTTATGGAGGATCCTTGGTTGTCGCGCCCGCCGCCCATCTAGAAAAATCAACTGGGGTTATTGTTTTTGAGCGAAAATTTCTTACTCTGTTGGCTTTTTTTTATTCAAATCACACGTGGCGTGGGAGGATTGAACTCGTACAAACAAGTCATAGTGGGTTAAGTTGGAATTATTTGTAATATTCCACTTTCAAGGCCGATGTTTTCTATCTTGGATATTTTCTATCTAGGATATTTTCTTTAGTAATTAAAATTCTTATTTATTAGTAATAATTAATTTAAATTCATTTATTTATTTATTAACAAAATTTATTTAGTAAATGATTCTAATATTATTTGTCAACTGTAATTTTTTTTTTTACTTTTAAATGTCATTTTTGTAAATAAAAATTATTTATTACAATTTACAAAATCAAGATCGATTGAATAATTATATTATCTAATTTTTTAATTTATTTAAAAATACTTTAAAAATATTAAAAAAAAAAAACATATAGAGTCTACAGATTGAGGTTGGTGACCTGGCCCAATTTTGAATTGGATTGGATTGACTCATTTTACATTGTTATCTTGTTATTTTCACGTAAGTTTGAAGGGTTGGTTTTTTTTTTCTTTTTTTTGGGGGGTAGTAATTAAAGGGTTGGGTTGATGTTGTTGTCTGCCCATATTTTGAATGATTGGCTGTATGAAAACAAGAACATGCGTGGTTCAGGGAATTGTTGAATGTTGGAATCATCAAACTTCCTTCTTTTTTTCCCCCAGTTGGCAATGGAGGTAGACAACTAGTGCATTACCCGCAATAAATTTGGCATCACCAATTTGTTTGGGTTTTCTTGGCCGTGTGAATGAACGGTGGGGTACCCACCGGTTGGGTTTTCTTCAACTTTTTTTGTCGGCCGTGTGGTGTAATTTGTAAAATTTGAAAATTTCAACAATTTTTAAGAGCATTTAGTGACTTTTGATTATTTGGTAAAAAGTTCAAAAAAATTTGAAGAATTTTTAAGATCTTTTCAAAACTTTTGGTTGGTAGGCAAAAAAGTTAAAGAAATTCTCAAAATTTTTAGCACCTTTTGAGGTGTTGCCAAACACTAAAAAACAAAAGTTGTTAAAAATTCTTCTTTTCTTGAGTTCCAAACAAGTCTTTAGTTGTCGCGTATGTATATAGATGTGCGTGCCTACACAATTCAATTTATATTTGAAAATGATAATGCTAAAACAGTTAATATTAATCTCAAAATGTTTATTGCATTAATTATGTAACAACCCTTTATCTACATAAAATAATATTATCATACTTGTGACTAGGTCAAGCTCTCATACTTGGCGCAGGATTTCCTTAAGTAAATAAGTAATATTAAAATATTTTAATATAAATGTTGAAATTTAATTTATATTAGTGTAATTTATAAATTATTTTTAATAAAATTAAATTATTTAAATTATTAGGAAATATGTTTTACTTAATTGCTTTCAATAAATAATATAATTAAAATATAATTTAATATATTTATATTTATTAAATTCAATTATTTTTCATAAATAATTAAATAAAATTAAACGATGTTAATTAATTAATATAATGGATTATTTTAATTTATTTAATTAATATAACTAATTAATTTAACTTCAATTAATTAAATTAAATTAATATGATAAGTAAACACAAACACGCTAGAAAAACAATAGCAAAGCAAAAAAGCAAAATAAAAAACAATGGAAAAACAAAAATAAAGAAAAAAAAAAGGGCCATGGCTCTATTCCAATTTAAAAGATAAAAACAAAAAAATAGGTTTATAGCAAAACGATAAAAAAAAAAAACTCCCACTTCTTTTTTTTTTTTTTTTTTTTTTTTAAGGAATTGACGGCTTCGTGAAACAACTTCTCCCCTGTAGTGTGAGAGGAAAAAGGCCCTCTTCCATTAGGAAAACTCACACCTTCTCCCCAGTTTTGGAGTTTTGTTGTGTTTGTTTATGCTTTTATACGCCAAGATGTAGAATAATTTTGGATAAACCTTTGGTCATAGAATGATTTTGTTGTGATTATTGTTAATATTGGGAGAGTGAAATGGTATGATAGAGCTGATTATATATGAACATTGAAAATACTTTCAGGAGTTTTTTTTTTAGGAGTAATCACATTTTACTCTCTTAGGGTTTGACTAAAAATACAACTCATTTTTAGTTTAGAAGGTAATAAATAGCTCGTTTAAAATTTATCCCTGATTAATTATGGTTGTAAAAGAGGATGAAAAAATGAGGAAAAATAAAACTATTGAGAAAAATTTTGTGAAGTTAATTGGTTATTTGTAAATTTCTTTTGGAAGGTTGAATGTGTTGGCACTTTATAGGTATTTTAAAAATTTTATAAAAAATTAATCAATTTTGAAAGTTGATTAAATTTGTAAATCTTCATTTTTAATTGAATGTTTAATTTAATATATAACTATCAGTCCATGGAATATATTTTGTAATGTTATTTATTTTGTATATTGCTTACATTATTTTGTTAGATGATTCACATAATTAAAGACTGTTAACTATTTATTTGTGAATTGTTAATTAATCCTAAATTAATTGTTAATTGTTAATGTATTTCAAACAAAATTGTTAGTTGTTTGAAGTAAATATGCTTAATCCTTTATTTATTTGCTTGCTTTTTCATGATTTTTGTAGTTTGGTTTAAATATTTTTAGCAAGGTCATTTATTAGTATTTTTCACTATTTTTAATATACTAAGAAATCTAAAAAATACTCAAAAATCTTATAAATACTTAAAAATAAGTTTTAAATAAATTGGTTAGTAAATAAAATGAGTGTAAGAAAAGTCCAAACTAAAAAAGCTCATTCCCATAAACAAAATGTAATTTATATCGAAGATAGTAAATAGAAGGACAATTATTTTAAACAAATAAGAGAATGCCCATTAATTAGAACAAAATGTATTTAAACAAATATTTAGGCAAGTAAGACAACAACTTTACTAAATAAATAAAAAAAATAACTTTAACTGATTAAGACAAATAATTTAAGAATTTAATTAAACACAAATTAATTCTATCGATTAGACAACATTAAAAAAATATAACAGTAATCTTACAAATTGAATTAATTAGACAAAATTAGTTATGGTAGTTAGTTATAATAAATCTTACAAATTAACTAGCAATTGCCGACACCAAATTTTACATAAATATAATTTGGCGTGTAAACGATGTAAATTTAACTTTGTAAAGCAAACTTACATAAAAAATTGTAAAAATAATTCATAAAAAAAAATCATTAATCAAAACAGATTAAGATATGAAGTTTTATTATTTATTACAAATATTATCACAATTTTTAAAATACGAATTTAACATCTTTTATTTGAAAACTTATTAAAAAAAACATATAAATGTAAACCAAACTTCACGTGTTACCAAACGGCCCCTTAAGTTTTTATTAAAATTCGCTTGAACTAAGTCATCTTATGAAATTCACGATGGTAAACGTGGGTTCATATAAAATGAATGATATTCTACAACAATGAGTGTGAATACAAGCGATTAGTAATTTGAAACTTCGAGGTACTATCTTCATGCGGTGTGGTTGCGTTTATTTTTAAAAATTGCTAGTACTATCTTTATGTATGTGAATATACATCTCTTTACAAATATTGAATATCTAGATTCGATATTAAATCTCTTAAAATCTATCTTTCATGGTTTAATTATCAAAACAGTTTCTAACTTAACATGCCAAACATCCCTTATTACAATTTGAATAGTATATTTATGTCCACGCATATGCATACATTCATTTTTCCAAATAAACTTAGACCCGTTCGAGGATCGTATCATGACTATCGATTGGTCACCGTCGATGCGACGATGTGGGTTTTTTTAATGCTTGCTTCGTTTTCATCGCATGGATGCACAAATCGACGTATGCGATTCTTGAATTGTCCAATTTGGACAGTTTGGGAATGCAATTATCCATCTTGTACTCAACATTGACTATGTGAGTTCTATGTTAGGCAAGGTTTCGTGTAGCTACTCCCATTGTTCTCTGGGTACATACATAAATGCGTGAAACACCACTTTTATGTCGTGTGCTTGGAGAATTACGCGGAGATGCTGCCGAAATTTCTTCTGATAATAGAACGAGGAAACATCGTGTTGAGTAAGAGGTGGATTGTGCATTCTCGAATGGGATTGGACCAACTACCTTGTAGTGGGAAGCATTTAGGTTCTTTTACAAATGAGCATACATGTAGGTGTCAACTGCTAAGTTATTTAAACATATATCGTCCACCTGTTCAGTACGTTTGATGACATTATGCTTGAAGCGATGGACAAGAGCTGGATTGACTTGCCGAATAGGTTGACCTCTCGCTATGTCCAAGGGATTGACGACTTCATTGCGTACACCCACCAGTTGACTGCTCAGCAATCAATCAATTGCCCATGCAGAAAGTGTATCAATCGATATCATTTTACCTGGGATGTGGTAAGGGACCATCTATTGAGGCACGGGTTCTTAAAGACTTATAAGAATTGGACAAAACATGGGGAGCTTTACATTTCGCATCGCGCTGAGAAAAGAGTAAATCTATATAACGATGTGGAGCTTGGTGATCAGATGATGGAAATGATTCAGGATATCATGGCTAGGATGCCCCCCAGAACCAAGTACTACGGCGGATGAAGCGGGTGCATGTAATCCAAAGTCCGGTGCTAACGATGATGCATTAAGGTTTTTTAAAATTTTAGATGATGCAAACATTGAGTTATATCCCGAATGCCAAAATTACAGTCAACTGTCTTTCATAGTTGAGTTGTTGCACCTGAAAGTTCTTAACCAGTGGACCAATAGCTCATTCGACATGTTATTAGAGTTGTTGAGAAAGGTCCTGCCGGATGGTGCAAGGGTTTGTGAGTCCTACTATCAAGCTTGTAAGTTGACCGAAGATTTAGGTTTCATGTATGAGACATGGGATGCGTGCCCAAATAATTATATGTTGTTTTAGAATGAGCATGCAACCCTTGACAAATGTCTTATATGCAATAGTTCTAGATGGTAGCAAGGCATTCTAGCCCAGAGTACCAATGTTCAGTGGAGAAAGAGTGCAAAACTAGTCGCTGCAAAGCAAGTTCGATGCTTTCCTTTGAAGCTGAGGCTGAAAAAGTTGTTTATATCATCAAAGACGGCTAAGTTAATGAGATGGCATGCAGAGAACAGTTATAACAATAGAAAAATGATTCATTCGTTTGACTCCCCAGCCTGGAAAGATTTTGATCAGCGGCATCTAGACTTCTCCTCCGACTATCGGAATGTCCGTCTTGGTTTGGCTGTGGATGGGGTAAATCCTTTTAGAGTAATGAATATTTCACACAGTACATGGCCGGTTATCCTGGTTCCTTATAACCTTCCGCCATGGCTGTGCATGAAGCAACTGTTTTTAATTCTGTCAACTATAATTGATGGGCCGAAAGGGCTGGGAAATAAAATCGATGTCTACTTGCAACTGTTGATGGAAGAGTTGCAGGAATTGTGGACTGAAGGTGTGATGGCTTTTGATGCAGCGTCCAATGAAATGTTCAACCTTCATGGAGGCTTGTTGTGGACGCTTAACGACTTCTCAGCATATGGCAACTTATCTTGCTGGAGTACGAAAGGGAAGTTCGCTTGTCCTCTTTGCAATAAGAGCACACAGTCACGGTGGTTGCGTCATAGTAAGAAGTTTAGTTACATAGGTCACAGACGATTCTTGCCCAGCACACTTAGGTCCAGGAAGAACAAAACTACCTTTGATGGGAACCGTGAGTTTGGCCCGGCCCTGCAAAGATTAAGTGGGCTTGACTTATTGACCTAGCTTGAGGCGGATGGTATACGGACTGTCTACAAGCCCACCGACTTAAGGCTTGGATTACCCAGATCAACTAAGCCTCGCTGCCATAGTTGGAAGAAAAAAACATATTTTTTGAGTTACCCTATTGGAAGGACAACTTGGTAATGCATAACTTAGACATCATGCACATTGAGAAGAATGTGTGTGACAAGTTATTTTAGACGATATTGGGTGACAAAATAAAATCGAAAGACACTGCCAATGCTAGGCGTGATTTGGAAGATATGGGATTGTAGCAACCATTGCATTTGCAGTTGAGAGGAGTAACTAGGGCATATGTACCACCAGTACAATTCACAATAAGCCGTGATGAGAAGGAGTTATTTCTCAGCGTCCTCCAAAGTGTCAGGGTGCCAGATGGGTATTGTTCTAATATCTCGAGACGGGTGAATATGCAGAAGAGGACTTTATCCGGTTTAAAAAGTCATGATTGTCATATCCTTATGCAACAACTGATTCCTATTGCTATTCGTCGATGTTTGTCAAAGAAGGTTGTTGAACCTTTGATAGAGCTTAGTAACTTCTTCCGACTGTTGTGTTCATAAGTTTACCATTTGGCCAAGTTTAGTAGCTACCATCACCCTGTGGGGAAGTCAGCTAGCCGCCTCATTACGCAGTTGGGTGTGATGGTCCGCGATGGATACCTCGTGTCGTTGTCTATCATGGATTGGGCGACTGTGCCCGTCGAGACATTAGACCGCATATGGCAGGAGGTCATGGTGAGCTACGTTAACATGTTTCCATTTGAAATTATTTTTGCGTATTATCATTGCTAATATATAATATAAATTGTGTGATTAGGATAATGTGGTTGATTGTTCTCCAAAGTTTCGGCCTGTTTGCATGGCAAAGTGCCGAAAGATTTGGAAGGACCACAAGTGCATTGTGAAGAGGAAATATTTCACGCCTTTCGTGGGATCCCCAGACATTTTACAATGCTGTCCTTCTTGCGTGGTTATAGAGCAGTGGCTAGACCTCGTAGTGTACTGGTTGAGTGGCTCAGCCCAGGTATAATTTAATAAAATTATACAATTTATTTCCTTCGTGTTTATTAGGGTGATAAATCTTTTTGATTGTTGCTACTAATTCGAACGCAGGCTGAGGCGACTACAAACTCAGCCAATCGGGCCAACCTTGGCGCACCGCACACGACAAGTGGGAGGCATATTCAGGATATAATTCATGAGGTATATAGTTATGTCATAGTTCACTATAGCTTATCTTTGTATATCCTGCATTTTTAAGTTTAATTATTTATTTTGCTAGCTAATGTAATTCACATTTTATGCAAATGCAGGCAGAAGGGATCCAGGCACGCCTAGCAGAGCTCTTAGAGTTAGAGTGTGACTTGCCGGAGGTCTGGGATAGAATTTATGGAGAGGTTGTAGGCCGGGATGGCCATGGCTACACACATAGCGTGGGCTCCAATATACCCCGATCTGTGGTTCGGCAGGCAGTTGCGACAGCGTCTGCTATAGCATCGCAGAGACACACAGAGGCAAAGATCGAGCGACTTTTAGCTGAGCGCTTGGACATATTTCTATCAGACGTGCGCGAGGAATTGTGTGCAGAGATTCGAGCTGAGCTTCAGGAGGAGATCCAGGCGAAGATTCTTGCTAGCGTTCGTGCTGAGGTCCAGACCAAGGTTCAAGCTGAGGTGCTCCAGGAGGTATGTGCAGATATGGAGCGCATTGATCATCTTCGGGAGCAGCTATGTGCAGAGTTTCGTGATAGTCAACACCGAACTCGAGTAACATAATATGAGTTTCAATGGTTCAATTTTGTTATGACTGTATCCTCCTTACAATAAACGATAACTAAAATTGTAATCTACTACTTGTAGGATGGAGATGATGACACTGGGCCGGCCTCTGGGATGTAGATACTATCACCATCAGGTATAAAACTATTTACGAAGTTTTAATTTTAACTACTGTGTATAATTTACGATTTAGAGTTGACACTTAAGGTTTACGCCAAACTCAAGTACTTTAGAAACTATAGACTCCTCAATCATTTTGGAAATGTAATTCGTTGCAAACCAAACTTCACGTGTAGTAAGTCTAGGTCATTTAGAAACCGCAAGAGCTGACCGGGCTTGAATCCGAGTCACAGCGGGCCCCAGATGGCCCTGGGTAGGATTGAGTTGGCACTTAAGCACTAAGTGTCAATTATTTAGGTTTCGACTCATCAAACTGATGAAACAAGGTACGTTGCAAACCAAATTTCACGTGTAGCGAGTCTAAGTCATTTAGAAACTGTAGGAATTGATAGAGCTTGAATCTGAGGCACGACAATCTCGGGATGGCCCCAGGTAGAATTGAGTTGGCACTTGAGCGTTAAGTGTCAACTACTTAGGTTTCGACTCCTCAGACTGAGTAAACGGGATCTATTGCAAACCAAACTTCACATGTAGCGAGTCTAGGTCATTCAGAAACCATAGGAACTAATTGGGCTTGAATCGGCGTCACAGTGGGCCCGGGATGGCCCTGGGTAGGATCGAGTTAACAGTTAAGGTTTATAACATCCCGTACTTAGGTTTCGACTCCTCAAACTGAGGAAACGGGGTCTGTCGCAAACCAAATTTCATGTGTAGTGAGTCTAAGTCATTTAAAAATTGTAGAAATTAACCAGGTTTGAATCCGAGTCACGGTGGGCTCGGGATGGCCCCGGGTAGGATCGAGTTGCCACTTAAGCGCTAAGTGTCAATTATTTAGGTTTTGACTCCTCAAACCGAGGAAACGGGGTCCGTTGGAAACCAAATTTCACGTGTAGTGAGTCTAAGTTATTTAAAAATTGTAGGAATTGACTAAGCTTGAATCTAAATCACAGCGAGCTCAGGATGGCCCCGGGTAGGATCGAGTTGACACTTAAGCACTAAGAGTAGATCTATTTACGTTTCGACTCCTCAAACTAATGAAATGGGGTTTGTTGCAAACCAAATTTCACGTGTAGCGAGTCTAAGTCATTTAGAAACTGTAGGAATTGACCGAAGTTGAATATGAGGCGCAACAATCCCGGGATGGCCCCAGGTAGAATTGAGTTGGCACTTAAGCATTAAGTGTCAACTACTTAGGTATCGACTCCTTAAACCGAGTAAACGGGATCCATTGCAAACCAAACTTCACGTGTAGCAAGTCTAGGTCATTTAGAAACCACAGGAACTAACCGGGCTTGAATCGGCGTCACAATGGGCCTAGGATGGCCCTAGGTAGGATTGAGTTAACAGTTAAGGTTTATAACATCCCATACTTAGGTTTCGACTCCTCAAACTAAGGAAACGGGGTCTGTTGCAAACCAAATTTCACGTGTAGTGAGTCTAAGTCATTTAGAAATTATAGAAATTAACCAGGTTTGAATCCGAGTCATGGTGGGCTCGGGATGGCCCCAGGTAGGATCGAGTTGGCACTTAAGCGCTAAGTGTCAATTATTTAGGTTTTGACTCCTCAAACCGAGGAAACGAGATTCATTAGAAACCAAATTTCATGTGTAGCGAGTTGAAGTCATTTAGAAATTGTATGAATTGACCAGGCTTCAATCTGAATCACGGCAGGCCCCGGATGGCCCTGGGTAGGATCGAGTTGGCACTTAAGCACTAAGTGTCAATTTTTTAGGTTTCGACTCCTCAAACTGATGAAACGGGGTTCGTTGCAAACCAAATTTCACATGTAGCGAGTCTAAGTCATTTAGAAACTGTAAGAATTGACCGAGCTTGAATCTGAGGCACAACAGTCCTGGGATGGCCCCAGGTAGAATTGAGTTGGCACTTGAGCGTTAAGTGTCAATTACTTAGGTTTCGACTCCTCAAACTAAGTAAGCTCAAACTAAGTAAACGGGATCCGTTGTAAGCCAAACTTCACGTGTAGCGAGTCTAGGTCATTTAGAAACCGCAGGAACTAACCGGGCTTGAATCAGCGTCACAGTGGGCCCAGGATGGCCTCGGGTAGGAACGAGTTAACAATTAAGGTTTATAACGTCCCGTACTTAGGTTTTGACTCCTCAAACTGAGGAAATGAGGTCCGTTGCAAACCAAATTTCACCTGTAGTGAGTCTAAGTCAATTAAAAATTGTAGGAATTAACCAGGTTTGAATCTGAGTCACGGCGAGCCCAGGATGGCCCCCGGGTAGGATCGAGTTGGCACTTAACCGCTGAGTGTTAATTATTTAGGTTTCAACTCCTCAAACCGAGGAAACAAGGTCCGTTGCAAACCAAATTTCACGTGTAGTAAGTCTTGATCATTTAGAAACTATGGGAGCTAACTGGGCTTGAATCTGAGTCATGGCGGGCGCAGGATGGCCCCAGGGAGGATCGAATCAACACTTAATACTTTAGTGTCAACTATGTAGGTTTCAACTCCTCAAACCGAGCAAATGTGGTCTGTTGCAAACCAAATTTTGCGTGTTGCGAGTCTAGATCATTTAGAAACTGTGAAAATTGACTGGGCTTGAATCCAAGTGATGACGAGCCCGGGATGGTCTCAGGTAAGATCAAGTTGACACTTAAGGTTTATAGCGTCCTGTACTTAGGTTTCGACTTCTCAAACCAAGGAAACGGGGTCCATTGCAAACTGAACTTCACATGTAGGATCGACTTGACACTTAAGTTTGAATATATTTAAATATTCACACTTTCAATTATTTTATGAGTTTGATTTTGTATTCATAATAATTATGACATTTTTAATTTAATTGTTTTGTGTCTTTCAGCTTCGATGGACGCTCAAATTGTTTTGAGGTCGATTGCAATGGATGCAAGGGAATGTTGTTTCTTTTTAAAGTATTTGTAGTTAAAATATTTGATGTTATATGTATTTTTTGCTACATATTTTATGAAAATTTATAATTTTATTTAGATAATTTTGATTTCATTTTAGTATATATAATGCACAGGTTTTGCTATAAAAATGTACAAGTTGTTCTTTTAGTTTGAAATAGAATTAGCTTTTTTTTTTCAAGGAAAATGCCTTTGGTCGACTGTCTGGTAGCGGCCGAGAAAAACATTAATCGACCACCTGGTAGCAAACGAGAAAACCTTTGGTCGCGATCTTTTGTCGACCGGTTTGGTCAGACGGAACCTTTGTCGACCGCTTTGAGGTGGCCGAATATTCGCTTTCTCGACCCAGCGAATATGGCCGCTATTAAGCAGTCGTTTGACGGTCGAGAAAACATTTGTTGACTGCTTTGAGGACTTTTCTCGACCACTTGAGGCGGCCGAGAAAACCAATGTTCCTAGTAGTGTGAAATCCACTAAAATAAAAATTGAGTAAACAACTAAAAATATATGAAAATGATCACAATTGTTAAATGAAAGAAAAAATAATTTTTAACCATTAAATCTTAGTTTGTGAGAAAACATTTTTAAAAACCATCCTGTTTTATTATATAGATATTATACACTTAACAATTATTGTAGTGTGTAGTTTAAAGAATATAATATATTAAGCACAATTAAATGGATCTGTAAAATAAAAAAAAAAAGATATTTATAATATTCTAGGTCTTACATTTAAAAAATAAAAATAAAAAATGAAAAGAACGAGAATCCCCCATCATTAGTTCCTCCAGGGGTTGACTTTTAAATTTGGAACTGAAGAAACAGTTACTCTGGATCAAAAAAATGAACATAAAGAGTTAGAACTGTTAAAGGAATTCATTCATCTACACTGCTAAACATGCATTGATGATACAATTTCTGTACAAGGTTTGCCAAAACCAAAAGTATTCCTATATACAAGCTACAAGTACAGGAGTTCATAAGTTAATGCATACAACACTCAAAAAACACTCACCGTCGATGATGATGACGATGATGAGATCCATTGGCGAATAAGTTTTCTAGTGGAGCGTGGTACAAGAAACATCCGAAACCTGGTACGAGAAACATCCAGGAAATCAACGCGACAGCAGCTTTTCTGAGCAAGTTCCTTAAGTTCCACCCATTTCTTTTCTTTTTCTTTTTTTTTTTTAAATCTTTTTCCTTGCAGCATTGAACGTTGTTTTGCTGCGAATGGAAGCTCGGGAAATAGCAAGAGACAAGTCACAGCAGCAGAGGGGAAGAGTAAAAGCTTCTTGATTAACGGATATGGGATCACGCAATTGCAGCAATAGCTTTACCATGGTATTATTGTAAGATTCCCATCTGCAAAAAGGAACTAAAAATTGAATTGCATTTCTAAATATGCGAATTTCTATGCCAATAGAAACCAATGCTGCTTATACTTTGCTTTGCAGTTACTAAACAGAAGGGGGAAAAAAAAAAGACTTAAAAAAACACAGCCACTACCATCTTAATTTCACCACCCATCAACATAAGGAATTAATTAATAGTTTGATAGAATTTTGGTAATAATCAAACAAGATCGATCAATTATAATATATGTTTTTGGCAATCCAACAAGAGATCAACACCGTTTCGTGCCCATAAACCAGAATTATGAATGGAAAGGAACCTTTACAGCTACGTAGATAAGGCCATATCTTGCCAAATCCAGAAAGCACCTTTGAATTGACCAAAAATTCATTACTATCATATAACCCAAGCTGATAAACTTTTATAAGGTAAATGATAAATCACTTCTACATGAACGTAAATTCCGTTCACAAGAACCTCAAATGATGAACTCCTTAAAGAGGTTAGATCAAAGGTAAAGGTAAAAGCCAGGCAGAGAGTCCAGCCTGTTTTAATGCCTAACAAGAGGGCAGCCAGGAATTTATTTAACCGGGGAGGGAATTTGAAAACTCTGCCCCAACCGATAGAACAGCTGGTTAAAAAAAAGAACGAAAGAAACTTCACAACAGTAATATTGAGATCAAGAGCCACCTCTCAGAACCCGAAAATGGCTGTGATGACATCTCCCTTGTGAACTCCTGACTATTTTTTTCCCCAGCACGCCCTTTGTATTTTTTGTTGTTGGAGGGGGGGGGGGAACCTTTTTGGAAAAATGGTAAAAGGTAGGGGTAGCTGGTCATCTATTTACCTACCAAGGCCATGAAACACAGATACTCCAAAATAGGTACCATATAGGCTTCGACATGTAAGTCACCCATGTCGCATGTCTAATTTTTTCTTTTTTTTTTTTTTTAATTAGGGACACATTTGTGACGATGAGCAACGAGATCCCCTAAAAAAAATCTCATCTACTATTTCATTTTTATTGCTTTTACATGTCCAAAAATGCTTTTATAAATCGTTCAACTAATAGTTAATATTATTTTTCAATGTTTTTAGTGGTTTTTACGTTATATCCACATATAACTCATTGTATATTCATCAGGTCCATACACCCCACACAGTGCTTCAGATTACAACTCCTCTCTCTCTCATTCTCTCTCTCTCCATTTTCATCTCTCTCTAACCTCTGTTGACGCCACCAACTCTCAACTCCGAGGGGAGTCAAGTCCATCATCATATTCAAGACAAGAAAGAGAGAACACACCTTAACTTAATCCTGATCTAATTTTGGGAAACAAGATTCATAAGTACACAACTAATGGATATTGAAACCCGAGAGCTCAAGTTCATGTGGCGGTGACTTTATGAATAAGAGTGCTAAGACAGGGAGTCATAGTTTACCAGCGAAGATGAAGATAGAATTGAAGGCTCATGTCGCTTGTTATAATTCGAAGGTTGAGTCAAACCAGAGGAATATCAAAGTCCTGACTCTCGGCGTCTCACAGAGATCGCAAATCTGTGATTTATTTTGGCTAAGAAAGTCTTTTTCATTATTATTATTATTATTTTTTTGTGTGTGTATGTGTTGGGGGGGGGGGAGAACTGTTTGGGAAAATAGTGAAAGGTCAAGGTAGCCGACCATCTATTTACCTGCAAAGGGCATAACGCACAGATAATCCAAAATAGGCACCATATTGGCTTCGACTTGTATCAGGCACATAGCTGTCAAACAAATCGAAAAACATGCAAGTCACCCCCATGTTGCATGTCTATTTCTCTTTTTTTTTTTTGGGGGGGGGGGGGATACATTTGTGACATTGAGTAACGAAATCCCCTAAAATCATCTCATCCACTATTTCATCTTTGTTGCTTTTTACATGTCCAAAAACGCTTTCATAAATTGTTCAACTAATATTTAATATTTTTTTTTCAATATTTTTAGTGGTTTTTTAGGTTATATCTGCATATAACTCATCATATATTCAGCAGGTCCATACACTCCCCAAAGTGTTTCAGATCACCAATCCCATCTCTCCATTTTTGTCTCTCTCTGACCTCTGTCAATGCCGCCAACTCTCAACTCTAGGGGACTTGAATCCATCATCATATTCAAGAACAAGACAGAGAGAACATGACTTGACATAAACCTGATCTAATTTTGGGAAAGAAGAATCACAACTACACAACTATTGGATATTCAACACCGAGAGCTCGAGTTCACATGGAGGTGGTTTTATGAAGAAGAGCACTGAGATGGAAGTCACAGTTTACAGGCGAAGATGAAGATTGAATTGAAGGCTCATGCCACTCGTCATACAATTCAAAAGTTGAGTCAAACCAGAGGAATATCGAAGTCTTGACTCTCGGCATCTCACACAAATCACAAATCTGTGACTCAGAACCCTACAATTTTGGCGAATAAAGTTGACAAGCTAGAGACAAAGGAGCCTTCAAAAGCCCTAATTTTTCAACAACTAAGGTTTTTGGGTGACATTGGCTTATACAATCGACTAAACTTAGATTACCAATTGTCCACAACCAATAATCACCACCACCAACCTCGCTTTGTGCTGACAATGGTTCAGCCACCAATCACAAAGTGTAGCTCCATCACGCATCTCGACATCCACCTACTTCAAGGGGCATGAGATCTACTCAGTTGGCACATCTAGTGCGTGTGAGAGCATGAGCTGATCGAGCTCTATCTTTGACCACTGCAATTGCTTCAAGCCAGCAACCACAACTAGACCTTTTCTGATTGGCAGCAACACATCCAGGACATTTCAACAGATTTTCCTAGACTCGTCAAGACACATCCCAGGTAGCACTGGAAGCTTACAACAAGCCAAGGAAGCTTATTCAATGTAGAGGAATGACAATAGTGTTCTTGCCAGTGCCAAAGGAGTCCGATGGGTTTCAAATAGAGTTCTTGCTAGTGCCAAGTAGACAATGCATAAGTCATCACTTAAGTTGCATCCATTAAAAACATTATTCCAATCAAGAACATCTAAAGAAAATTTATAAGAATCATGACTCAATCCACTTCTCCATTTAATATCAGCATTTATAACAAAAGGACGGAATACCTGGTTGAGAAGAGTTGAGGGGAAATAAAAAGAGATGATGCAATAGAGCTTGACAAGGTAGAACCCTTCAAAGAAGAATAAGTGACAGGGAACTCAAGGATATCAGTAGCATAGTGATGAAAGATGTCATACACAACTTGTAAGAGAAGCTGTTCAAGTAATCAATAATATATCTGGTATACACTAGAAGTGAGGACCACCCATGCAACTGAATGATCTCACAAAAGAGAAACTTGGACATAGACTCAAAGAAAGGCCAACTGATCTGGTATACACTAGACGTGAGGATCACCCATGTAGCGGAATGATCTCATAGAAGAGCAACTTGGACATAGACTCAAAGAAAGGCCAATTGATAAGATCAATAACCAAGGCTACCGAAATGGCCAAATCTCTTAAAGAAGCAACAATCACCAATGATGAAATCTACATAATCACGACGGTCATGATTCAAGATATCCGCAAAAATCCCAATGAAGTCTAGACACGTAGGACACTAACCTTGTGTTTGAAGAATTTCCCCATAACATGGTAAAGAAGATGAGGATGATGGGGGCACCAAATCAAGCATATCAGACAGCTTGATGTAGGCCTTTATTTATCCTGATCAGGGAACTGATTCTTAAGAATGGTTAATCAAAAGCAAAAGCAAAGGTAACATTACAGATAAACTAGGCCCAAGAGGTGGAAGGAACAATCTAATGGCTAAATCAGGGGCATATGAAGCTTGCTTACTGAGTGATGAATCACTTTGAAGCATAGCTAGCTGTAGATTTTGAAGATTATATGACGTGTCAACCTCACAATCAAGTTGTGGGCTCAAAAGAAGCTCAGGTGTACCAACCACACAATGCACCACAGTCAGTGGGACTACTAGATAGGTTCACACACAAGTTAACACCAAGCTCAGCGCTAGGACTAGGATCAATGTGCACATCAACTTTTTGGCAATTTAAATGATCTAAGATGAGATTTAGTCAAGCTAACAATCTCATAATGAAATTCATCGATTTCACCCTTGAGTGAGAGCATGCCCGCTTGAGCGTAAAGCAATGAGACTCCATGGAAGATGTAGAGACCATTGATGGGGAATTAGACACATAGGGTAACATGTACTTAGGATCAACATATTCAACCTTGGGATTATCATACAACGCGCATTTCAGATAGGCAAACCCAAACCATCTTTCAACCTCTAAAGCCTCATGGTAGACCTCAATGAAGTAATTAAAAAGAGTGTGCATGATTCATCTTTTCTAGATGCTAAGTGTCAACCAATGATGAAAATGTCAATTGCATAATACTCATCTCTCAAACTAGATTATATCCTAAGGGCCTCAAATTGGGAAACATAGTTTGGAACAAAAGTGTTGCCCTGTGTCAACTGTGAAAGTAGCTCATCCTTGTAATTTCTAGGAACAAAATTTGCCACTTAATCATTGTTTCATCTCAGTCCAGAAGGTAACAAGTAGCTCACTGAATCACTCTCAAGTCTCTCCCAACCTTTCGTCAATATGTCTCGAAAGTACTTGTGAATTTTCTTTTGGCCTATTGAAGGCATTGACTATCAGAATATCCATAACGTTCAACAAAAGCATCCATGGCATCTAGCCAAGTCAAGAAGTCACAGGGATTTAGGGTGTCACACATAAAGGAGGATCATTGACAGAGGTCTAATACCAAGAACAAAACTCTCAACCTATGATGCAAATGGGAAGGAGTTTGAAACCCACGATGACACATGACTAGAGAAAAAAATTAAAAAAAAAAAAGGATAGGTCTGGCTTTTTTATTATTTTGCATAATGTTGATATTAAACTAAAATTGAGAAAAAAATAAAAATTTAAAATCCTAACATGCTTAAAAATAGAAATTAAGAACCTAATAAATGAAACCAACAAAAAACTTATGCAAACAGTGGTTGGCTGATTTCTTTCTCCTTTCTTTTTTTTTTTTGGGGGGGGGGGGGTTCAAGAGAAGCAACAATCAAAAATTTCAGAGGGAACTAGGATACCTGAAACAAATGGGAAGGTTTAAGTTCAAAAACATGCATTTTAATATGCCACGTGATATATATACCAATCACAATTAAGCTGTGCAAATAATCAGAAGTCTCCAACTTTGAAATTATCAACTTCACTCTTCCCCCTTTTTTTTCACTGCTGTTATTTTTTTAACAATTGTTTTTTTTAAAGACTAATGAGAAAAAAGGTGTTGTTACTGAGAAAGTAACTGTAGAAGTTCCTGTAGCATTTAACTGTAGCACATAGCTGTAACAATCATTGGGTTACTGTACCTATATCAGTTGATAATGACTGGAATCCATACAACAGTGGATGATAACAGGAAATAAAGAACTGGGAGGCATTGGCAATGATGGGAGAAAGATCAGCGAAATGATGCGACTGCCAAAGATTTGGCTAACAACGAACTGATGAGCGATCAAAAGCCAAATCCATGAGTCAAAGGCGTCGAATAGGGGTGAACTAGTCGGTCGGTCGGTCGTCACCGGTCATTTGCCAGAGGGTCATTGAGACATCGGAGAATTATCGAGGAAGCTCAACGGAGGGAGGCAAATTACAGATAGAAGACCAGAAGTTGATCAGCCTTTTCATGTGTTTGAAGTCTTGCTGAGAGTGGATCCAATGCGCACCCTTCAAGGTGGCGCATGGAGGCGCACTGATGGGTGTTTAGCATTGGTCTTCGGTGCACTGCAGCCATAGGTCCAAGGCAAGGTTGATGGTTTCATCGAACAGTCTCATCGGCAGCTGGAGAAGGTGCCTTTGAAGCTGAATAGTGGCAGCAGTTGTCTTCTTGCTTTGCACAGCCATGTAGGGAGGCATCTGGTGTGGGTGAGACTGATTCAGATTTGAAGGGTCTAGTCGATCAGGTTTGTGAGCTCAACTACGATGATTGTGCTGATTCGAAGCATCTGGTTTGACTTTAAACTCTGCTTTTTCAGAATTTGGCACTGATACCAAATTGATGTAGTACATGGTGGGAAAATAGGAGGAAGAAGAGAGAAAACCTAAATTAAACTAATCTAAGCTCTAGTTCTAAATTCAATAGTCATTTATTCATTTAAAACTGTTTAAAACCCTTAATCCTAGTCTTTATATGCTAAGTCCAAGAGAATCAAAACCAATAAAATCTTACTATCAATCAAATAAAATCCCAATAATTACTAAAAATAACATAAAGAATAAATCTGAAAATATAAAATACTTATATTTGATTCCCATCACATGCAGAAGCTAAAAATATTTATTTTAGCAATAAAGAAAGTTGGGCTTACCTCCTTGTATCACATTGAACTGCAGAACAATTACAAAACAGCAACTGGTCAAAACTTAGCTAGTTACAAATACGAAGTTTCCCTGTCCATTCATCAGCCACCCCGTAATCAAGACTGAGTTCTCTCATAGGAGGGATGTTCTCCATTGCAAATAACATAAGGTGTGGGAAATATAAATTATTGTGATCATATAGCACAAACTGCACCAAAACATTAGGGCTTGAACTGTGGCTCATGTAACAAGCAACATTCCTCATTCTTGATACATCCATCGCAAAATCTAATGGAGGAATTGATGGATAAGTTGGACGCACATAATCAGTAAAGATTTGTGATAAATCCCCCCATTCAGTCCACCTCTCAGCAAAACGATTCGGATACACCAAGCTATCTCCATTCATTGCAAAAATTTGTGCTTGCTCTCTAGTGAGAACAACTCCGGCATACTCACAAATAAAAGCACCAGCTTGAATCAAATCCAGAGACCTGACTCCCCACCTAGTTTCCCTTGATCTAAATACTTCAAATCTATTCCTCACTCCCTTTTGACTCACACGATTCCGGCAACTTGGAGGACAACGACAATGGGTTCCACATTCAAATATCAAAGGTTTGCCTCTCACAAGCAGTCCATTTTGATCATAAGCAAACTCACCCCCATTTTTCACAGCACAGAGGCAATCATCCATACATCCAGAAACACAGTCACACCCACTTCCGCTTCCCCCTTGATATGCATAAGGAGGGAATACACTTGTCGCAATATATTCATAATACATAGGTTCATGCTCATTATCTATATCATTATATAAAAGAACAGGAACATTTTCCTTCTTCATGGAAATATCAAGACTAATATACCCCACAGGTCTAACTGACAATAATCCAGTCCTAAGACTCTGAGCAAATCTCAGAATAGCACTCCCCATTTCAGCTTGATCATCAATTCTCACAAGTTTATACTTGTACACTCCAAAACCAGACCTACCCACATCAAACCAAGATTCAACAACTTTATATAATCCATCATAAACATAAACCTTACCACTGGCGCTACCCTCGTATTTAAGCCCCCGAATCACCCTTACTTCAATGCCATAAGCCATGCTTCTCTCTAATGCCAGGTTTCCCCCTTCCAATTTCTGATGTTCACATTGCCTCGAATTCTTGTCTTGCCCGCCATGGCCCGTGTACACGATCACATCGCCTCCATCTTCGTCGTCTTCGTACCCACCAGAAACAATTATACTCGTAGCAATTGGTTCTCCATTGGAGCTCTTACTGGCAGGGAGGTAATCAATTCCAGCCTGAGCTTGGCCGTGTAGTCCAACAACACACAATTCCATTCTAAAGAAGAACAAGTCACCAATGTGAACCCCTGGGATCGAACCCACGATCCGCTTATCGCGATTCAACCACAATCCCCGGTCCTTCATCACCGACGACGCCCTCAGATCTCCCCTCGCCCGCATCCCGAGGCCCAGACTCCGCCGCTTCTCCTCCGCAAAAACCCTCAGCGAGTCATACACCATTCTCGTCCTCCTCACATTCTCCCGGAAATACCTCTCGTCCTCAACCCCCAAATCCATAACCCTCACCAACTCCGACGACCGGGGGATATACCGTCGCCTCGCCGGCACCACAACGCTAGACACCTGGCTCTCCTCCGGCACCGGAACAATCGCCAGCTCATCGTGATTCGACACGTCCCCGGAGCTCTGCTCCGCCTGCTTCCGGAACGCTGCCCGAAAAAGCTCGGAAATTCGATAGAACTCCGAATACACACTGTTTTCCTCGGACGGATTGTCCGGCAGTTGATCCAAACTACCATCATCAATGGCCGGTTCGGAAAATACAGCGTCGGGCTGGGAATTGAAAGAGAGATAAGTGCTAGGGCTCGAAAAGTAAGGATGCTGAGAGTGGGTTTGAGCCAGGGGTTGCGGTGGTTCATCGAAGGGCTCGAGCTTGGGCTCCAATTTGGGGACAAGAAGAGCGGAGTTGGTGGCTCTCACGTTGGCGTCGGCGACGGGAGCGGTTGCGTCAGGGACGAGGTTGAGGTCTTGAAATGGGATAAGAGAACCCATATTTTTTTTTTTTTTTTTTTAGCTTCTTTCTATAGAATAGAGAAATAGAAAATAGCTTTACAGAGGGAGAGAAGAGAAAGATGGAGCGGTCATCATAGAGAGAAAGTTTCAGATTCCGAGCTTTGGAGAAAGCTCAAGGTCCGTTAATGGAGTTCTGCAAGAATTTATTATCACAGCTTATTAGATTTGGAAGTTGGAAAAAAGCTGTGACTTGTGAATTAAAATATGGAGACACTTTCAAAGCATGGATGGATCCGCTTTTGCATACGGGATTTTTTCTTTTTTCTTCCCCCCCCCCCCTCTCTCCTATTTGTTTTTTGTTTTGTAACTTTTGTTATTTAATTTTATTTTTATTGGCTTTGATTTTTGTTATAAAAAATAAAATAAAAAACTTAAATACTTGGTTGAAATTTATTCATAAAAATTAAAGTAAAAAACTCCTAAAAAAATATTTTGCACTTTTCACAATGTTACATTACCTTAATAGAAATAAGATTAAGATAAAATACCAATTTAAGTTGAACTAATTCACTAAGTTAGAGATAAAATCATAAGTGGTATTGAGATTTTTGTGGTTAAACTTATTTACAAACTAGAGATAAAATCATAAGTGGTATTGAGGATTTTTATTACTGACAAATTCTATTATGCACTTATAATTTTTCTTAGAATTCTTGATATTGACACTATTCATTTAAAATTAATTAAAATTATATTAAAAATAAAATAAATTATTTGATTAAACTAAAATTAGTTTTTTAATAGTTATAATTACATAGTAAAATTTTATTTTATTAAGGGACTGAACTTAAATAGTTATTTATTTATTATATTTTTATGTATAAATATAAAAATATATATATAAAAGTATTAAGATTACTATATTTTTTATTTTTAAAAATATCAAGATATTTTGAATGATGTATTTATGAATTATTAATTTGGGATGACATATTTACAATCTATATTATGAATATAGGAAAAGGCTTCTTGAGTTGTTTAGTAATATTTATGTTCTTTTATTTATGTTTAACCGTTTTTATTTTCAATTTTTTATTTTTAGTTTTCTTCTTTTTCTTCGAAATAAAAACAAAAAATATGTTGGGTAATGCAATTTTATCTATAATAATTAATTTTATTAATTTTTATAAAATTAATTAAATTAAATCAAATAGATTTCATATTAATTTTGTTAATTAATTTGATTAATAATTATTATTTTTAATAAAGCATATTAATAAATAAGATAATTTAATAATAAGTTACTGTTTTAATTATTAAAATTAATTTAAATATTTTAATAAAAAAATTATTTTAAGAGGTAATTATTACTTGAATTAAACTTTGATTTAATAAAATAAATTATTTTAATAATAAATTATCATTTTAATAGTAATTTTAATAAAACAAAATTTTTAATATGTAACCATTTTATATTAAAAATAATTTTAATTTAATAAAATAAATTATTTTAATTTTAATTTTGATTTGATCTAAATGGACAGAGTTAGGTGAGAAGTTCATTAATGGTAGAAATTCTAACAAAACTATAAGTATATAATAGAATTGACACAAAAATAAATAAATAAATAAAATAAATCCTGACGATTTGGTCTCTAGTTTCGTGAATAAATCGACTCAAATTAGTACTTTATCTTTATTTTATCCCTATTGAGGTAAAATAAAACTCCAATATTACCCTTGGCTTTGAGATTTGTTTTTTTTTAATATTCAAATAATAAAATGCTTATAAATTTATTGAAGTTTAGAATAATAATTTCTTAAAAAAAAAAAAAAAAAGCTGCTTTCAATGTTTTCATGTGAAAAGGAAAATTAACTTGCCATTCGATTAAAAAAATGGAAAAAAATTAAGATTCAAAATATTTGTTTTGATGACGTAATGTTGGACGTTAAAAAGTATTATTTTCTAATTAAGGATTTAAGAATAAGATTTTACAAAATAACTTCATAATTGTATGTTATTGTTTATTATTTATTGTAATGACCATTTTTATGTAAATATTCAAGCTTCTTATAATTTTTAATATTTTACAAAGACCTATTATGATTTATAAAATTCATCTAAATAAAAAAAATCTTTGAATATTGTTCTAATATTTAATTATGAAATAAGTTATTAGCTAATTTTTAAACCAAAATTTGATAAAAACATATTTAATACAATTCACATTAAATTTAAGTATATTAGTTTCAAATTGAAAATTAATAATACAACATTAAATGTACTTAATGTAACATTCACTAATTTTTTTCAAAATAATTTCTTTTAGTCTCACTGATTTTTGTATTTTTTTTCTTTTTTTTTTTTTAACAAAATAGCACTCATTCTAAAAAATAATTCTCTACCTAACTCTCTTTCGAAAATAATTCTTAACATAATGTTTTTGCATTACATTGTGCAATCCCCCTTTTTTTTTTAGAATTTTTTTGTTCTGCTGTTATTTTATACTTATCTTAAAACGTATTTTGATATTATACTTTATGTGTAATAAAATTTATACTTCATTGTATGTATATATCTATTATTCATTATTTATCTATTATTCATTATTCTTACGCATTTGTTAACGAATGCCCCGGGCACCTCATTAAAAACCAATGAGAATATACTATTTTGTTTATTTTTATTTTGATCCAAAGAAATTAAAAAAGTTAAATAAATTTTATCGGCTGTAGAATTCAAAAAGAAGTGTGTATTACCTACATTAATTAATAATTATTATTTTTTAAGATAAAGCTACAAAATTGCCAATATTTCTTTTTTGAAGCAAAATTATCAAAATAGATTTTTGTTTCTACCCTACTTCATCTTCGTCTATGGGAAGATTTTGTATTTTCCTTCCGTCCAAAATCATGATTTACTCAACAAAAATAATCTTAACATAAATTTATATTTTACATTGAATTTATTTTTGTATATAACCATTAAAACATATTTTACTTCTACACTAATTTATTTGTGTGATAAGAAGAAGAAAATAAAGATTTTATACTTGCTTTGCGTCCAAAATCATGATTTATTCAACGAACGATACACTTTACACAAATATGTAGTTTTATATTTTGTACGTTTATTTGAATTTAGTTTTGTATATATTTTTTACTTTTAATTATTCATCTACCTAAAATTTTTGAACAATTTAGTAGTTTCTTTGAAAGTAGAAGTTTGATTTGTTTTGGTGATTTCGCTTCATGTAAGAATTATGGGTAATGTTGTAATTTCTTGTTAAAAGGTAACTAATCAATTAATATAGATAAACTTTTCTCCCTTTTGAATTCTATAATCTGTAAAACTTTTCAGATCTTTTTGAATTCTTTTAAGTTAAACTAAAAATTGCTAGATGTCAAATTTTTAGTAGTTCTTAATGGGTGCCCATTTAGGACCCTTGTTCTTATTCTAATCTTCTTCTTTCCTTCTTTATCTTTTTCTTCTTTCATTCTTGTCCTTGTCTAATAAAATTTATACTTAGTATATATGTATATATATTTATTATTCATTATTCTAATTTCTTCTTATCTTTTTCTTTTTTTTCCCCATTATTTTCCTCTTCTCTTGTGCACATTTATCTTTTCTTCAACCGCCTTAAAATTTTTATTGATCACCTTAAAATTTTTGAATATATCTTGTATGAAAGGAAATTGAATAGATATACTCTAAAAATCTTAAAAAGATCTGTTATTCTTATATTGTTTTTAAGATAAGGATAGACACATTATGAAAATGCAATAGATATTCTTAATAATATAAGAAGATTCATTCTTATTTGAAAATGCAGATAAAGAATAGGTTACACATTACATTCATAAGTATTGAGGAATATAAGAATGATAAATATATACATAAAAAAGCCAGTACGCAAAAGATATTAGGGATACATAAAAAAACTAAACAACTCGAAAACTGAATCAATCTGACTATTTTGGTTTGGGTTGGTTTAGATCTATACCATTTTGGTTTAGTTCTAGATTGAAATGTAGTAAACTGATATTTTTTATTTGGTTCTTTGGTTAATATACACTCAACTCGAACCAATTTGAACCTAAACTGAAAATAATCTAACCTGAACCAGATTGAACTAACCCAAAAAAATATTAATATATTCATCAACCGAGGTAGAAGATGAACATTGTAAATCAAATTTATGCATTTGGATTGATAAATTGATGATATGGTTACATTCGTATACATGAATAGGTATGGGCCGAATAGGGGACGAGTACACCTATTCCTGTACCTGATCTTTGAACCCAAATTAATTCCCACGCCCTACTCAATTGCTACTGGGAATTTATTTTTTACCCCATCGAATGGGGATCTTGTGGGGCCTGAAATGAAAAAAAAATACAAAAATTTCAAATTTTAGATTACAGATTCAAGTATCAAGTTGAAATTTCAAAAATCCCAAATTTTACATTATAGATTGAAGTATCAAGTTCAAATTCTAAAACTTTCAAAATTTACAAGCCTAACTATCTAAGTATCAAGTTAGAATTTTAGATTCAAACATAACTACATAAATATCAATTCAAGTTTCAATCTCCAAACTCAAGTCTAAAGCCATTAACACAAGTTAGTTAGGAGATTTGAGAATGTTTTGGGGATTGGGTAGGGTACGGGTCAGGAACAGACTCATACTCGTGCCTTACTCGATCCTCGAAATTTTTAAAAAAATGTCCCTTTACCCTACCTGATCCCTAAAAAATTCCCAAATCCCCTACCCATTCGAGGTGGAGATTGGGTATTGGAGGTGGGGATCAGGTAGGGGCGGACGGATCAACTGAGATGGTCATCTCTATTCGTATGATAGAAAGGATTGAAAACAAGTATAAACATGGATGACTTTGGACTTGAATCATTAAAAATGAATTTAAAAATTTGAGAAATATAAAATAGAGCCTGATTGGCATTCTGTTGTGGGCCGTCTATGTGCCTGGGCTTGGTCTGAGCACACCCTTTCCTTATTTATGCATTTGAAATAAATAACTTCTTAAAATTCTTAAGATGTTTTGAAAAGAAAGGTTGGTTTTGATTAATCTATTTATACTGGTTTGTCCAAATTCATTCTAAGGGAGAATATTTAACTTTTTTAAAGGTCTTAAACAAAAGAAGGGAAATTAATTATTCTAAGTGACTAAAATATTATTTGAAGATAGGCTTTAAAGGAAATGAGTTGTTATTAACATTATTGACCCTAATTTTTAAGAGTATTCCTAAAGAAGAACTTAAGGAGGGTAGAAAAGGATTCTTAATGAATAAATGAACTTAAAGTTTAAGGAAAGACACTTGGAGATTTCAAAGGAGATAATTTGAAAATGGTTTGGAAATGAAGTTTTCAAAATATGTCTGTTTGAAAATAATCTTGTAAATGATTTTTTCAAAATGATATTATTTAAGAAGATATTGAAAATGGGGATTTCTCAAAACTAGTGATATTGATTTTTAGTAACATTCTAAATGAAGATTTTTCATAAATGGATATAAAAAAACTTGGTATGTTTAGAAGAATGATTTCTTAGTAAATTTAAAGGTGAATATTTTGATGTAAAGGCTTGATAATAAGATAAGATATTTAGTAAATATATTCAACTATGAACTATGATTAATGATAAATGCATTTGTGTTAAATATGTGATGAGATGATATTGAAGATATTGAGATTAATAAGCGTAATGAAATAGTTTGGACTACGATGTCCTATTAATAATGAATATAATTATGATGCTATTTTGTGATGGTGCATTGGTCACTATGATGTTGAGTTGTGTAGTGCATGTGCTGGTGGGATGAGTTAGTGTTGGGTCGGGGAGGTACTATTACATAAGGGTTTAAACAATTGGGGATGAAAGTCTCTTAACCTGGGTAGGGTTGGTTATTGTTTCTAGTGGGTTAGTAACTCATAAAATGTATTGGATTAACTTCATGGCATAGGCATCTATGATGATGTATTTGGATTGTTTTTTGCGATGCAGGCACCTAGAATGGTGTATATGGATTACCTTCATGGCGCAAACACCTACGATGGCGTATTCAAGTTGTCTTTACGATGCATAATACCTGTCCCATGTGTTGGTGTGTGAGTGAGTTAGAGTTGAGTTTGGCAGTGTGTGTGTGAGTTAGGATTGAGTTTTGATGTTTGGTATTGTGATTGATGTTTGTATTATTTATATGTGATTATTAAGGTGATATGATATTAAAACGTTATAATGATTATACACTTAAAATGACAGATGACTATAAGATATGGTGAGATAATAAGGGAACCAATAGTGATAATCTAAGATAGGAAGATTTTATTAAATACTTGGTTGACATGATTAATTGATTTTGATTCCATGATTTGATATGTTGATCTACATGTTCACGTAGTATTATGATAAGGCGTGCATTGTTTGTTTGCATGCTTGCGTATAGATGGGCATACGTGGATTAGTGCTCAACCTCTACAGTTATGATTGCAGGTTCTAAGATAGGCCAACTAGAGGAGATGTTTGATCGAGAGACTTAGATTGTCCTTCTATTTCATCCTTTGATTTCAGTTACCTTATCGGAAGGTTTTCTGTCTTTTGTGTCCTCAAATAGAGTGGCAAGGCATATTTTTATAATATTTTGATCGAGTTGTATTTATATTATGGACTGTTGTGCCCAGTGATGACTGTGGTTTGTTTTATATTATTTTATTTAGTTATATTTTATGTTATTATATTGCTCCAGTTGTAGTTTGACTCTGGTCAGGGTTACAATTATGTGATTAGATGTGGATTGCTTATGATGTGCCTAGGATTTAGTGTTCAAGTCCTCAAGTTTTGGGACCTAGGGTGTCACAAATAGACTGGGAAGAATTGCAGGCACTGGAAAAAAAATTGTTGTAGCCTCGAGATATGTTGCTAAGAGAGTTCTAAGACTTTTGTGGATATAGATGCTGAAGATGACCCAGACCCTTCTTAGAGTAGTAGGGGCAAGTATGAATAGGATAAAGTAGCAAAGAGTGATGTGGTTACTTGCAGTAGTTGCACAGCTATTGATTTAGGAGGTTACGAGGCAGAGTTGTTGTCAAAGGGTGAGAATTATGCAAAGCACAAGCAGTGTCGGGAGATCACTGTTAAAAAACACTAAGGCCAGTTTCATCAGAGAAAAGCTTAGAGATGGCATGGCTAAGAGTTAGAAGAGGACTACAATATACGAGAGTAGCTTTGATAGGCTTAAAAGTATCATGAAGAGCCATAAGAAAAAATGATACGCCTTTGGTTGTCACGATAAGAAAAATATTTCAAGGCATCCGTGGAATTATTCTAGATAGGTTTTGAACCAATCGTCCTAATACTCATGCATCTCAATAAGAAAACTATGAATGGATTGGCCAAGCTATTGACAAAAATGGTGGAGATGGGTCAAGATCTAGTACTAGTGAGCAAGATCACAAGTAGTTTATTGAGCTCGAAGAAAAACCTAGGCTTTTGTGGCAGTCTCAAAATAGATGGAATTGAGAAGCAATAGAGGGAATGGAGGTGTTGCGAAACCATATGAGAATTTGGTGATTCTTATGGTCCCATTCCTCAAGTTGTTTGGCAAATTTGACTTTAATTTCATCTTTAGCAAATATGGGAATACAAATATCACTGATGACATAACTCCAAAGCTTGTGTCCTCGGAGAAAATTGAACATTGCCTGAGGTTAAAGCATATAACTCGAGCCATTAAGAACCCAAGTGATGGGCTAAGCAATGTCGATGCACTCTACAGAATAAAATTAAACCAACAGTACATTATAGAAGCAAAATCTAGCAAAACAAAGACTAGAAATAAACTCAGAGCAATGAAAAACCTCCGAAACTGGTCTAAACCAATAAAAAAAATGGCCAAAAGGATTGAATTGGTCAACGGAAGAAAAAGACCAGCTTAATTCGGTTCAACTGAATCGAATATAACTTGGCTTAGACGAAGCCATGCACGGGGGACCAACTTAGACAAAGTTGCAGACTAAAGAGACAGCTCGATTGGAGCCACGGACTGGAGAGTGGCTCGAGAAAGAAGTCGGTAGCTTAGGTGGAATGCATGAGATGCTTGGTAGCATGTAAAGATGCATGATCTAGCTGGTGGTGCGTGGCGACGCGTGCATCTGGTAGAGGAGCATGGAAACCTTCACGTCATGCATGAAGGCTCGAAAAAAGCCTAACTCGAGCTTAGTTTGTGACTAAAATGGACTCAAATCAAGTTTGATTTGTAACTCGTTTAGATTCGAATTCGAGCCTGGAAAAATTCAACTCGAAAATCGCGAGCCGACTTGATAAAATATATATATTTAATAATATTTTTATTATATTTTAAAATATTTCATTTATTATATTTTAGACCAAAACAACTTTGTTTTGGTTTAATCGAGTTATTCGTGAATCTATCTGGAGTCTAAATTCTTTTTTATTGAGTCGAGCTTGAGCCTATGTAAAAATTCAAACCGAGCTTGAATTCAATTTAAATAGCTCGAGCTGAATTCGAATAAATTACAACTCGACTTGATTTGTGATAAGACGAGAAAGTCAGAAAGGCAACCAAAGCCAAATCCGAAGTATCGAGAATAATCTTTGGCTAAGAAACGTGGAGGATCGTGGAGAAGTGGAGTCTAAGAGGACCCAGTCAACTAGCCATTTAAATTAATTAGCCTTATTTTCTTAGTTGTTAATTCCGGTTATGTAGCTAGCAGTAATCTTTTATTTCGACAAATTGTACGTAGAAGTAGCTAGGTTTTGCTTATTTAAAAAGCAGCCAAAGACATGAATAAAGGCATCGAGAAAATTGTTATTCATTACCTGGGTTTGCTCTCTCCATAAACAGAGCTAATTTGTGTAAATTATTATAAGGCTTTGATTGGGACCATCATTTGGTATCAGAGCCTGGTGGGATGGGAACTAATAAAGAGCGTATTGAGAATCTGGAGGCAGGACTTGGTGCAGTGCAAGATGGGCTCCAGCAGATGGAGCTTGGCATGACTAATAAACTACATCATTTAGAGGAGACTCTCACCCGACTTACCGACATTTTGCTATCAAACAAAGAAGGTACCAGCCACAACAAGTATGACCGTGAAGGGAGCTCTCGTTCCATTGGAAATGAAGTAGAGGCTGGCCGTTTGATTGCCTCCTCCAAAACAGCCAAATTGGAGTTTCTAAAATACTTCGGCGAAGACCAGGCAGAATGGTTTGCACGAGTAGACCAGTTCTTTGATTTTCAAGGTACAATGGAGGCCCAGAAATAGGGATGGGCATGGGGCGAGTAGGGAACGGGTACACGTATCCCCATATCCGATCCCCAAACTAAAATCAATCCCCATACCCTACCCGATCCCCATTGGGGATTTATTTTTACCACCCATCCCCGATCCAAACGGGGAATGGGGATCCCCATAGGGAAACGGGTACCTGAATTGAAAAAAAATATAAAAATACAAAAATTCTATGACTTATAAAAAAATAGAGCAGAATCCTAATGCATATTTTAAAAATCAAAAAATACCATATATACATATTTAGAAAGCACTTATTAGGTTTCTATTTTCCTACCATATTAATAGGTTATATGGTTCAAGATAGGAAAAGTAAATAAAGAAACATTCACAATTGGTCTATTTCAATTTATAGTTCTTTGTAAATTGGAAAACAAAGTAATTTAATAGGAAACTGATAGATAAAGAAACTCAAAATCTTAATTCCCCACCTTACTGTGAAATCTGTACTAACAAATATACTAAAAAATTAAATATATATATATACACGAGATTATGGGGAGGGTCAGGGAACAGTTAGGGTAGGGTACGGGGCAGGGACAGACTCATACCCGTACCCTACCCGATCCCCAAATTTTTTAAAAAAATGCCCCCATACCCTACCCGATCCCTAAAAAATTCCCGAATTCCCTACCCGTTTGGGGCGGGGATCGGGTAAGGTATGAACGGGTCGGCCGAGATGGCCATCCCTACCCAGAAGGTATCCTTGGCCTCATTTCACTTGAAAGGAGAAGCCAACCAATGGTGGAGGTGGTTGCGTCGGACGTACTAAGAAGAGGGCCGAGAAGTGACGTAGGCAATATTTGAGGAGGAATTGTGGGCTCGATTTGGACCCACTAATGGAGAAGACTTTGACAAAGCACTCTCTCACATTAGGCAATTGGGTTCTTTATGTGATTACCAGGAAGAATTTGAAAGGCTGGGTAATCGCGTACAAGGATGGACTCAAAAGGCACTAGTCGGTACCTTCATGGGGGGGCTTAAGCCAGAAATAGCAGAAGGAATCTGCATGTTTAGGCCACGGACGTTGAAAGAGGCAATCAGTTTAGCTCGGATGAAGGACGATTAGCTCATGCGACAGTGAAAGGCCATGCGAACACCCCCGTCAACGCAAGCACCTCTGACTTTTTCGCCACTCGCTCGAATGGCACCAGCTACACCTATTGCACCGACACTCGCAGCTCCTGTTTGATGGCTGACTTGGGATGAAATGTAGCGACGTAGAGCACAAGGATTGTGCTTTCAATGCAACGAACGATTCACAACCGGACACCGGTGCCAGCGACCTCAAATGTTGCTCTTGGAATGATACTCCGATAATGGCAACGTTATTTGCGAGGAGATCATTGAACAACAACCACAGAAAGAGGATCACGGTGAGCCATCGAAGATAGAACTAGCTCCGGAAATTACCTTGCATGCGTTGAATGGGTGGACAGCGCCAAAGACCATGCGGTTAGTAGCCAAGCTTGGCCCCCATAAAGTTATTATGTTGGTTGATAGTGCATCGACCCACAATTTTGTCAATGAAAGGATTGCGAATCTACTTTGGTTACCTGTAGTGCCAACGGAACCATTTACAGTTTGGGTAGCCAATGGAGAAAAGCTTAGATGCCAAGGACGATTTGAAGGAGTAAGTGTGGACCTTCAAGGCACTATATTTTCCTTAACTCTTTATTCTCTTCCACTCATAGGATTGGACCTAGTGTTGGGGATCCAATGGCTTGAAATGCTGGGCTCTGTGATTTGCAATTGGAAAGAGTTAACAATGGAATTCTACTGGGAAGACCAGGCACAGAAATTGCAGGGGCTTGGGAATCAGACCATACGAGCGGCCTCACTTAAAGAGCTATCCAAGGAATTTCATCAAGGCCACGAGCTATTTGTTGTGTGCTTCCAAGTTGTAATAGATCCAACATCACAGGGGAGTGTACAGCCAAGCATGCAATCAGTTTTAGATGAGTATACAGAAATCTTTAAAGAGCCTACTAGCTTGCCACCGACCCGAGAGGTGAACCATTGCATTCCGCTTAAGGAGAACACCGAGCCCATTAATGTCCGCCCCTATAGATATGCTCATTTTCAGAAAGCTGAAATAGAGGAGCAAGTACAAAAGATGCTCGACTCCGGGCTCATTCACTCAAGTACCAGTCCATTTTCCTCACCAGTATTATTAGTGAAGAAAAAAGATGGAAGTTGGCAGTTTTGCATAGATTACCATGCCCTTAACGCTGCCACCGTCAGGGATCGATTCCCCATCCCCACAATAGACGATATGTTGGAGGAACTACATGGTGCCACCTATTTCACCAAGCTTGATTTGAGAGCCGGCTATTACCAAGTAAGAGTAAACCCCCTTGACATCCCTAAAATAGCCTTCCGCACTCATAATGGCCACTACGAATACTTGGTAATGCCTTTTGGCCTTTGTAATGCCCCCTCCACATTCCAAGCCATCATGAATTCTTTTTTTCGTCCCCATCTATAAAAATTCATTTTAGTTTTCTTCGATGATATTTTAGTCTATAGCCGCACATGGGAGGAACATTTGATGCATGTAAAACAAACTTTGGAAATTTTGAAGCAGAATCATTTGTTCATTAAGTTGAGTAAATGTGCATTTGGGCAGCAAGAACTTGAATACCTGGGACATATTATCTCAAAGCATGGGGTAAAGGTTGACAAGAACAAAATTGAGGCTTTGGTATCATGGCCACGGCCTTCTAACATTTCTGCTTTACGTGGTTTCCTTGGCTTGACAGGTTATTATCGAAAGTTTGTATGAAACTACGGCATTATCGCTCGACCTCTTACCAACCTTCTCAAAAAGGGGCAATTTGGATGGCATGAGAAAGCCGAAGCAGCTTTCAAGGCACTCAAAAAAGCTATGACATCCCACTCCTACGTTGGCCATGCCCAACTTCAATAATTCCTTTACTATCGAGACGGATGCATCAGAAGAGGGTATTGGTGCAGTGCTATCCCAACAAGGCAGACCTATTGCTTTTATGAGTTAGGCGCTTGGAGTCAACAAAAGATCATTGTCCATATATGCCAAGGAGATGCTGGCTATAGTAGAAGCAATTCGAGTGTGGTGGCCTTACCTATTGGGAAGGAAATTCTTCATCCAAACAGATCAATGTAGCCTAAAATATTTTTTGGAGCAACGAGTGGCAACTCCAGAGCAACAAAAATGGGTTGCTAAATTGTTGGGGTATGATTATGAAATTATCTACCGACCAGGCTGTGAAAACTCCACAGCGGATGCTTTATCACGCAAACCCAGCAGCCCAATACTTCATCATATCCACGTGCCAGAAGTGGACATATGGGAGGAAATCAAGCAAGCTTCGAAAGATGATGCATATGTGAGATCTTTGGGCCACAAGGCTGATGACCAACCTGATGGGCTCTACAAATGGCGCAATGGACTTCTCTTCTTCAAAAATAAGGTAGTAGTTCCTTCCAACTCCAATATTCGAGCCAGGTTACTACATGAGGTTCACAATACTAATGTAGGAGGGCATTCTGGTGTTCTACCCACATTCAAAAAATTAGCACAACAATTTTATTGGTCACGTATGTACAAGTCAGTTTAGGAGCATGTGAAGGGTGTGAGGTCTGCCAGAAAGTAAAATTTGAAAATTTGGCACCTGCAGGACTTCTACAACCTCTGCCTATTCCGTGTCAAGTATGGGACGACATTACACTGGATTTCATTGAAGGTTTGTCCACCTCCAATGGCAAGGATACTATATTGGTAGTCGTTGACAGGTTAAGTAAATCAGCCCATTTCTTTACTTTAACGCACCCTTTTACTGCTAAAATGGTGGCGGAAAAATTTATGGAAGGGGTGATTAAATTGCATGTCTTGCCTCAGTCCATTATTAGTGATCGTGATCCAATATTTATAAATAAGTTTTGGTAAGAATTTTTTAAGATGTCAGGCACCAAGTTGCGGCTTAGCTCCGCCTACCACCCGCAAACCGACGGATAGTCGCAGGTAGTCAACCGATGTTTGGAACAATACTTACGAAGCTTTGTCCATCAGTGGCCAAGAAAATGGAGTGCCTATTTTGCTTGGGCCGAATTGTGGTACAATACCACTTATCATGTCTCTACAGGGATGACCCCATTCCAGGCATTATATGGGCGTTCTCCGCCGCCCATTCTAGCTTATCAAGATGGTTTATCGCTTGTCAATGAGGTAGACCAAAGCTTATTATCCAGGGATGAGTTGCTAAAACAATTGAAGACCAACTTCGAGGTGTCTATTAACAGAATGAAGCAGGTGGCTGATCGTAAGAGGCGGGATGTTACGTTTAACGTTGGAGATATGGTGTTCCTCAAGCTCCAACCATACCGCTAGCAATCCACTTTCAAACGTGCCCATCAGAAGCTTGCCGCCCGATTCTATGGGCCTTATCCTATTGTGCAGAAACTAGGAGCTGTTGCCTATAAACTCCAACTACCGGAAGGATCCCGCATACATCCAGTCTTTCACGTTTCATTGCTAAAGAAGTTTGTTGGTGAGCATCCGACGCCTTCTAAGGAGTTACCTCCAGTTTCGGATGAAGGAGTTATTCTCTTAGAGCCTCAATGCATCTTGGAAACTCGTTGGGTCAAACACGGCTCTACTTTTACGGAAGAAAGTTTGGTTCAATGGAAACACCTACCTGAAGAGGAGGCAACATGGGAAAACACACAAATGTTGATGAATCAATTCTCTAAATTGGACCTTGAGGACAAGGGTCCACCTGAAGGGGGGAACAATGATAAGACAAGAAAGTCAGAAAGGCAACCAAAGCCAAATCCGAAGTATCAAGAGTAATCTTTGGCTAAGAAACGTGGAGGATCGTGGAGAAGTGGAGTCTAAGAGGACCCAGTCAACTAGCCATTTAAATAAATTAGCCTTATCTTCTTAGTTGTTAATTCCGGTTATGTAGCTAGCAGTAATCTTTTATTTCGGCAAATTGTACGTAGAAGTAGTTGGGTTTTGCTTATTTAAAAAGCAGCCAAAGACATGAATAAAGGCATCGAGAAAATTGTTATTCATTACTTGGGTTTGCTCTCTCCATAAACAGAGCTAATTTGTATAAATTATTATAAGGCTTTGATTGGGACCATCAATTTGACTAACTTCCACCCCTATTTTATGGCATAAGAAACATTGATTCGTGAGACTTTGATTAATAAAATAAACTATTAGAAAAAATTTTCCCTACAACAAAACTTGCATTATTTTTCTAGGTATTGTTAAACTAAAAAGACAAATCACAGTTCATCTGCTTAACTTTTTGCTTTCATCAGCTTTTGCTCTGCATCAGATATTGTATTAGAAAGAAAAAACAATAATGAGAGAGAAGAGAAAAGAATATATATTCATGTGTATGTTACAAAAGGAAATATATTTGTATTTATAAGCTAGACTAAGCTATATAAAAAAATATGTATATCCTAAAATATTCTAAATCATATACCGTAGTAGAATATTTACAATAGAGAATAATATATTTTAATAGAAATAGTTATAGAAATTGAAGTATATTTTTAAAATTTGTTAATTTTAGTATATACTTCTTATGCGTCCATTTGGAGCTTTATCTTTTATAATAAATCTCTACAAATTTTTTCATCTCAAATTACGTAAATATCTATAAGACTTTTACAAATTTTTATAATTCTCGACACATTCTAATAAATTTCTAAAAACTTTCAAAAAGTTTTGCAATGTCAAAAATTCTCTGTCAAAATTCGTTCAAACAAAAATCCTCTATTAGAATCTATTTGAACAAATTTTTACTTTTCATCTCTATCTTTTTTTGATTTGTTAACCGCACTTCAAACACCAAAAAATTTGTCAAATCATATTTTATTTCAAAATTTAGAATTCCAACGGATCGATCATTAACTTTTAATAAACACCAAAAAAAATATTAATTAAAAGTTACTAAAATTTGTTTAAGGCTCCGTTTGGTTGTGTCAAAGACTATCGAAAATTACAAAAAGTTACAAATATTTATCTACGTTTACCAACTTTTGTCATTTTCATTTTTTATGCGTTTATTTTTAAAATTTTAATTTCACAAACTTTTACAAAAAGTTACTCACTTTTTTCAATATTTGCCAACTTTTCGTGTTGGTTTTTGACTAAAAACGTTAAAACGGTTTACTTTCACCATCCTAACAGATTATTTTGATAAATTTTGATTTATCTTCCAAATATTAAAAAGTAATTGATATTTCTCACTTTTTTTAATTTCTGATCACTTTTAGTTGTACAAGCCGCATCTAAATCTCATCAAAGACAAATTCAAATGTAAAACCATATGAGGTCACTTTTAAATTATTCCCAGGAGTAGTCGTTACATCTACTCTACTTTTTCTTTTTTCTTTTTATTAATTTTTTTAAGGGTTTACCTACTTCTGTTCTTCCTCTTCCGTGTACCGTTGTACGTCATTTTCTCCTTTTCTACCTAAAAAGAACACAAAGACAATTCCTTACAGGAACCCTTAGCAGCCCCTCTCCCACCCCCCCCCCCCTTTAATAAAAAAAAAAAAACACGGATCGAGCCAAACAAATTTAGTTTTCTTTTTATGTTTTGCCAAACAAGCTCTATTTTGTAATTTGTACTCCACGCACGGGGGCCCACTACTAGTTGTAATAAAAATTAATAAAAAAATAAAAATATGCGCGCGCGCTCGAAAAAGAAAAAGTAAGAGCGCATTTGGCGAAATCTAAAATTTGTGAGGCTTTGAAAACTTTTCCCACTAAGGGATCGATTGGATGGTACTAAAATTTTAGAGGGATAAGTTTTAAAGGAGGTATAAAATAAGAGGGGATATTATTTTTAGAGGGTTGGCCCACATTGATGTGATGTTTATGAAGGGGGATAACTTTGGACTTGGTTTGGATGTTTTATAAATAAGAGAAGGTGAATGATGATAAAAAAAGTCAAATGACTCTTTTGCCCTTGTGATGTCCCAAACTTGGTTACCCATTAAATTAAATATTAAATTGTAAAACCCACTCTATTTAATTATTTTTGGACAATTTGAAGTTATATTATTTATTTCATTGAAAATTTAATTTTTTATAAATTTATTTAAAAAACTTTTTTTTAAATATGTACTTTTGAATGGTTGGTTATTATCCAATTTTTTTAATTATGTTTATTTTGACTTGTTGGCTTATCTATTATTTTTTTTATTAACATTATATTTATTTTAATCAAGTTAACAATACCATTAACGAAGGTTAAAAACGTCAAAAATTCATCCACTTGAAGGGGGATAATTTTTAGCTAGCCCAAACCCTAGCTAAAAATTATCCCCCCGCGGGGGCTAAATTTAATACCATGCAAAATCTAATCCGGGGGAGAAAGGAAGTATTTCGGCTGCCAAACCAAGCAAAAAATGTAGGGCCCACGGGCAAAATTTTTGCCCCCCTTCTTTAGCTGCATCCAATCGGCCCGTAAGGGTTGATTGGATGGTGCTAAAATTTTAGAGGAATAAGTTTTAGAAGGATATAAGATAAGAGGTGGTATTATTTTTAGAGGGTTGACTCACATTGATGTGATGTTTATGGAGGGTGATAACTTTTGATTTGGTTTGGATGTTTTATAAATAAGAGGGGGTGAATAATAGAAAAAACAGTCAAATGACTCTTTTGCCCTTGTGGTGTCCCAAACTTGGTTACCCATTAAATTAAATATTAAATTGTAAAATCTACTCTATTTAATTATTTTTGGACAATTTGAAGTTATATTATTTATTTCATTGAAAATTTAATTTTTTTTAAATTTATTTAAAATTTTTTTTAAATATGCACTTTTGAATGGTTGGTTATTATCCATTTTTTAATTATATTTATTTTGACTTGTTGGCCTATTTATTATTTTTTACTAGCATTATATTTATTTTGTTCAAGTTAACAATACTATTAACGAGGGTTAAAAACATAAAAACAAAGAGTTTAAAGGGTGATAACTTTTAGTTTGAGTTGAGGGTGCTAAAAAATTATCCCCCAAGGAGGGAAAATGGAGAGAGCGGGAAAGCTAAAAGGGGAAAAGAGGGGGCAAATATTTGCCATCCAAACAATGGCAAAAGGTGGAACCCACGAGTATAATTTTTGGAGGGAAACTTTTCCTCCATCCAATCGAGCCCTAAAGTTTTACACATTTCAACTTCCCACGACAACTCACATGGGAGATTACAAGTGATTTACTGTTTATCTCTGCAATTTTATGATTAAATTGTGTCACTAAGATAAAAATGTGTAAAAATTTATTTTTATTTATCTCTATTTTATAAAAATATTTTTTCTTTAATTATTTTTGACTTATAAAACACAAATTTAATTAAATTTAACAGATTCCATCAAATTTGTACTTTAAACTAAGTTATGAAAAGATTATGAATTATTTTTTAATATAAAAAGGGTTGTATTTTTTTTAAATTAAAATTCAAGAAGATAAAAGTGTAGTTACTTTTTAAATTATTTGGACCCTACTTATGAAGACTTTTTTTTTTTTTTTTGAAAGGTTACTTGGGAAGACTTACTGCTAGAAGAGTTGTGTAAATATTTTATAACTGCAGAGCATATTCGCTATTAGAAAGTTTTTGGCAGTTAGATTTTTGTAAATGAAATTTAACGGCTGCCATTCATTTTTGTTTTGTTTTATTTTATTTTTTTTCACCCCCTCATCAATTTGATGCATGAAAGTCCACCCAAAACTAATCAATTTTTATGATGATGTCATCTCATGAAAAGAACAAAGAAAGTTAAAATAGGTAATTTTTTTTAATTTATTAGTACTAGAAGTTGTTGTGGTTTTTATTAAAATTTTATTTTAATTAAAATAAAATTATAAAAATTAATAAAATTAATTCAAATAATGAATGATGAGTAGTTAAAGGTATTTAAGTAAATAATAATTAATTAAAGAGTATTTAAAAATAAAAAAATTATAAAAGTAATGAGTAATTAAAAGATATTTATAGAAGACAAAAAAACAAAATAAGTAAAATTACTTAATTATATAATAATTATAAAATTTTATTTTTCAATACCATTAAAATTAAAAGCGAATATTCAAGATGATGGCTTTCTTCCTATAATACTATTAAATTCCTTATAACTACCTATAATTTTATGGTATGGACAAATAAAATTTTATTATTATTATTACATAATTAAGTAATTTTACCTATTTTATTTTTTGCCTTTCATAAATATTCTTTAACTATTCATTATTTTATAATTTTTTATTTTTAAATACTCTTTAATTAATTATTATTTACTTAAATACTTTAACTACTTATTATTTGAATTAAATTTATTAATTTTTTATTATTTTATTTTAATTAAAATAAAATTTTAATAAAAATCACGTCATCTTCTGGTACTAATAAATTAAAAAATATTACCTATTTTAATTTTTTTTCCTTCATGAGATGTTTGTTGTTATCATAAAAATCGATTAGTTTTAGGTGGACTTACATGCATCGAATCGGTGAGAGAGTGAAAAAAAAAAAAAAAAAACAAAAAAAAAACAAAAAACGAAAAACAAAATGAATGAGAGCCGTTAGATTTCATTCACGAAAATTCAACGGTCAGAAGCTTGCATTGGACAGTAGTCCGGTACATTGTGCACCAGCAACACCCTCAACCCTATTAGAAGTGGACGCACACGTGCGTGTTAGAGGAAAAAACACTTATTTAGTTTTTTTTTTATTTTATTTGAATTATTTATATTTTTATTAGTAAAAAAATTAAAATATTTATCTCAAATAATAAATAGTGACTTTGAAATAAATAATAACTATTTTAAGAAGATAAATAAAAATAATGAAAAGTTGCATTTTGTGCGTAAAGAGAGAAATACTTATTAATTTTTTTATTTTTTTATATTTTCTCTAAATTCGTAAAACAATTTGATTACTGATTAAGAAATTAAAATTTTTATCTTAAAGAATAAATAATGACAATTAGGTAAGAATAGTTATTAATTAACGAGTATTTTGAAATGACAAATAAAAGTAGTGAAAAATTAAGTACTGTGTAAAGAAAGTAATAAAATATAAAAATAAAATTATTTAAATAACTTATATAATTTTAAAATTTATTTATACACCTGGTTACTAGTGATTAAATGGTTTTAATGGAAGAAATTAAAAAAAAATTCACCAAGTATTTGGCATCATCAATTTCTAAATTTCACCAAAACTGTAGTGTTTCTTTCTGTAACATTACAAACATATACTATTATAATAAGTAAATACTGATATATGATAAATGATATTGATTTTTAATGTTTAATATTACTATCTTAATGTTGCGTAAATAATTTTTTAAATGATTAATTAAGTAATTTTATCCTTTTTTTTAATAATTTTATATCTGTTACGTAATAATTATCACACACAATGTACGAGCAGCGAATTTATTAATATTTTTACCACCATTATGCATTTTTGAACCTAAAATATGGTGAATTTTGAATTTACATGTAGCATTAGTTTTTAAAATTTGATGAGATACACAATTTCAACACTAACCACTTTTTCTCACTCCTAAATAAGGAAACATGCCGACATCCGCATTAGTAAAATTAGCTATGGTCGCACATGAAAGGCCAGTTTGGGAACATCCCAAAAAAATACTAATTTTTAATATTTTTTAATTCTCTATAAATTTCTTCACCAAAATTTATCAAAAATACAAAAACATTACTACACAAAATCATAATTTTTCTCTAATTTCTCCAACTTTTTTCAAATTTACTTTAACTTTTACTAAATATAAACTTTTATCAAAAGTGACACATGTTAAAACAACAAAAAGTTCGAATTATTTGGTTTACCAAACATAACCATTGTTAATAAGGATACAAATCGATGTACCCATATAAGAGTACTTTAAAGTATCTATTGCATCATTTAGTTCTGTTACGCGCATTGATAATTTTATACATAATTCTAATAATAACATAATTTGTTATATTACTACTATTCAACAGAAAGGGAAAGGGAATGAGCAAGGGAAAGGGTACGTCCAACTTAGGAATAAAACAAAATAGAATAGCTAAAGTCGGAAAGATGGAAAAGACAAAAAGAAATAAGCAAAACAATCAGGTGGAGAGTATTGAAAGTTGCTCTACAAGGGGGAAGATAAGTATATATATGGGATAGTTGGGAGTAATTTGAGCCCTTCAAAGTGCTGGCTGATGAACAGTAGGGATATAAAGGTTCTGGACCCTTAGATTAGCTTTAGTGGATTACACATGGAAGGCCAAGATTTTTCGGTGGACAATCTCGATCATAGCGCTTTATTTGAATCAGATGAATGGCCACAGTTCTTCTCAACTGACAAGAGGATTGGTAGAGGTAGTAAATGCATTAATGCTAAGCGATGGAGTGGGGCAAGTGGGAAAGCAAGCACATGCCCGTGGAAAGGAGTCTCAGAAGCTTTTGGAAGCAAAGTCACTCAACTGTGTAGGTCATGGAATGAGTAGAATGTTGGCTTAATTGCACTGAGCCCCAATTCTACTAATCAGCTAGTTGGTTGAAAGGATTAAGCTTAACCCAACTAGAATTTAAATAAATATGTTGCAAGAATGGTTTACATCAAAGAGGACAATCGGAAGTAATCTAAGCCCTTCAAAGTGCTGGGAGATGAATGGTACAGATATGGAGCCACTGGACCCTTAGATTAGCCTTATAGTGAATTACACGTGGAAGGCCAAGATTCTTTGGAGGATAATCTTGATTACAGCCCTTTATTTGAATTAGGTGAATAGCCATCGTTCTTCTTAATCGACAAAAAGGTTGATGGAGGCAGTAAATACATTAATGCTAAGCGGTGGAGTGGGGCAGGTGTGAAGGCAAGCACAGGTACGTGGAAAGGAGCCTCAAATGCTTTTGGAAGTAAAATGACTCAACTGGGTAGGTCATGGATCAAGCAAAAGGTTGGGTTAGTTACACTGAGCCCCAATTCTACTAATCAGTTGATTGGTTGAAAAGATCGGGCTCGGCCTAAATGGAATTTAAATAAATAGGCTGCAAGAGTAGCCCACATCAAAGAGGCTTGATATAGAGATATGACCCAAGTGTTAGGGCTATCATAATTAGACTCCCAAGCTTATTCTAGAATTAGAATTTCTTCTATTAGATAGTTATAGAAGTAGTTAGTAAGAAATATATATATATATATATATATAAACTATGCTAATGTAATGTGTAATGACTCGCATTTGTTATTTGTTCTCAATGATATATTAGTGGACTTGGTTGTTCAAGATTTGGATTGGGATTTTAGTACATATTCAATACTTAGCAAATTTGGTTAAGAAAACGGAGCACCCTGGGCGTATGCCCCTCTATGGTCGGGTGCCTAGATGGTGATTACATCATCTACTGCACATGGTCTTTTTGTTTTGAGTCAAGCACCATACACATGGTCTTTTCATTTTTAGTTGAGCGCTGTACCTAGTCTCTTCCTGATCCAAGTCCATGGATGTTGGAAAGAGATGTTTGCTGCCCTAGCTTGGGTTTGCCTGCCTTTAAACTTAAGCTATATGTTTGGTTAGGGAGCTGTAAACTAAGAACGAGTATCGAATCTATTAAGTCCCTCAACCACCCTCAACCAAAATCAAATTAACTCCATAGTTCTTCAATTAGAGTTGTTTTGAACACATTGGTGTGATTATTTGGGTCTGAGGATTAATAGATTAAGTGTACGGAGTTTCTAGCTTTTCTGAACTTTCCGACAACCTATTGTATTTGTTTTTTTTTTCTTTTGAATGTTTGAGGTAAGAATTAATGCATTCTGTTCACACATATGATATGTATAAGCTATGATGATGTTATTTATGTGTTTATTTTGGAATTTGGAAGGATATAATGTGATGTCGTGTAAGTCATATATATATATCTATATATATTCAAGGAAGATGATGAATAATAACCTATTTCTTTAATCCATGTTTGGTGAAATCGCAAATTGATTTTTTTGTTAAGTTCGTATATGCTTGATAATATTAACTTAGAAAAAGATTTCAAAAAATAATTTCAAAAAGTAATTTCTAGTTTTAAATTTTGAAAACAAACATTCAAAAAAAAAAAAAAAAAAAAAGATAGAGCAACTAAACATGGCCGCTGACTAAAACCAAGGCACACGGGCCATGAGGCCGGGTGCACACCTTACCTGGGTGCCCGAACCCTCTTACCTATAACTAAAATTTTTTTCAGTTTCTTTAAATAAGGTATTTTTTTAAGATTCTTCATATTGAAAATCTATAAAGATTTTTTTTAGTAACCAAATAAGGAAGAAGTAAATGATTTGGAATATGATCTGGAATGTTGTGAATAACGTTTATGATTTGAAATATGGTTTGATATGAGATGTGAGGTTGTTGTTGATTATGATAAATACTATGATGATGTATATCGTTGGTCTTAATATAGAAAATGTAAATGATAATAATAAAGAAAAGAGACAATAAAAGATGATTGATGTTTATGATTTCGTGGTAGTAGATACTGAAAAATAGGAGGGTATATGAATAACCTTGGGTTAAGAGTCCCTAAACATATGTAGGGTTTGGTTATGGTGCCAATAGGTTAGTAGCCTGCAACACGATACTAATACCGATATATCATGATCATTGGATATTGATCTATAAACGACGATTATGATTTGGCATATCGTCACCTTTGAGCCTAGGCTCATAAACGATAATGGCTCAGTTTATCATTTTCATTAGGTGTTAGCCTATAAAAGATAACACTGGTTTGGATTGTACTCATTGATCACGAATCAGTCTTATAGAGTATTCACTTCATGAGTGTAATGTGAAGAGAAATGAAAAGTAGATAATGAGAAGATAATAAAAAGATAGCTTATGATATTGATGATAACATGTTGTTCAAATGTTGATGATGTGAGGTGTTGATGTTATGATTCTTACCTATACTGCTACTATTGTTGCATATTATATGTGTCCATATTTATATATCATGGGCATAAGTGCATTAGTATTCACATCCCCACAGACTATATTGTAGGTACAGAGCCTAAGACTTAGGTAAGCCCATTATGTTTGGCTTATTTCAAGTTATTGTTATTCTTTTGTTTCTTCTGATGAATTAAAGTTGATTGTACTATTTGGAAATGTATTATTTTAGATAGATTCAATATGGTTGTAAAAGCACAAGGGTTGGATATTTTAGTGGGTTTTACATTGGAGTAATGATGCCCGCTTTGACCATTGCTTTATTATTATTATCATTATCATTATTTATTGTTAGATGTCTCTTCTAAGGTAGTCGTATGACTCTGATAAGGGGTTTTGGTATAAGTAATGCATGTGATTTATTTAACTCACCCCTAGGTTACGTAATTCGAGGTGTGAGACAATGAAAAGTTATGAAATGTACAATTCGGAGAATTATTCTCTTGGTCGGAACAAGTTCATTATCATTTCCATCAATTTCTATCAATTTTCATTCATTTTTCTTCTTTCCAAAAAACTGTAAAAATATGTGAAAATATGAAGAATTCCTGGGGACTGCTATAATTGATATCATAACCAGAACAGGAAGAGACAAAAATGGGTGATGGCACGAGATATGTTTCTTATATTGCTGAAGCTCAGCAACAAATATAGCTTCAATTGGATCAGTTAATCAAATTGATGGAAGATTAGAGTAAAAGATGGGATTTCAGATTTGAATTACTGTGTCAACAAGTTTAAGTTAATTTTGACTCCATTCAAAAGAATTACCAGGAAGATCAAATAGCTGGATCTTCAAGGAATTTGGATCAGAACTGGAATGCTGAGGTGAGGGCTGTCACGCCCCGGGTTTCACAACCTGAGTACGTGAACCAAAGAACGTACATTACACCGTTTAATAACTTTCCCTATTCCACATTAGAACCATACACATCCACTATGAAGCAATGAATATAAAAATAAATAAAACTAAGTTTTAAATTTAAATAAATGCCTTAGTCAAAACTAACTAGGCAACAAAGCTCCAAAACTAATCCAAACAATCTCTCAAAGCTAGATAAAATAATTAATAATAACCTCACAAACAGAGACTTATTACAATTCACAAAAAAAAAAAAAAAATAATTCTCTAAAGAAAATTCTAATGTAATTAAATAAAAATAAATAAATAAATTCCTAATTTCCAAGGTGAGTAGGTCCTGCGCGTGACTCAAATTCATTACGTGCATCGCAAGCTGTAAGGGGTTTAGCACTAATACCACGTGTGCTTGAAACCCTAATAATAGTATAAATGCAATATGCCCTAGCATGCTACTAAGTGAAACAATTATACCCAAGTAGCAACTTCAAACAAGAAATTAAGTTTATTTATCAATCTATCTTTGTTACAATTTAATTGTGTTTCAGCACCACACAATACATCAAGGAAAAACAAGTTAGTTTCAAGGTACTGCTGCTTGGTTGTCTCGTGGAAACAAGACCCAACCAATATACATTATTCATTGATGTCTGCTTGGTTGTTCCGTAGAAATAGGACCCAACTAATATACACCATCCTTCGGTGTCTGCTTTCTAGGCTGAAGCCTTAGGAATGTAATATGCCATTCTTAGGCATCTGCTTGTTTGTAGGTTACTAGCCTACTGGAATCGATAACCAACCCCGCGCAAGTTTCAGGACTTTCAACCATTGGGTACGTATGCCCGATATTTTCAGTACCCTTCAACCCCAAACAAAACACAACATTTAAATTTCAATTTAAATCTGCATAAATAATTTCTTTAAATTTTAATCACGGCACATTCACAAAATTTCTAAACAAATTAATGAACAAAGAAATCTCACAAAGATGCCACACAATCACATAAAAAAAACCTAAATATATATATATATATATATAATATTTATATATAATAATTTTTATATCACGTATGAACCATGAAACTAAAATCAAGTCACTGGGTGTCTTAGCCACGAAAGGACAAAATTTCAATTATATATATATATATATGTATGTCAGCAACTCATTCTCTGGAAACTTTCAACACTAAAAGACAAAATTTCAATTACATATATATATTATATATATTTTTTCATCTATTAGTTTAAGTTTGAAGACAAACGTCCAGCAAACATAATAGAAATATTAAATATATATATAATATTGAATATATAATAGATAAACATTTAATCATCACAAAGAGGCGTTCCAATAAACTAACAGTACATCAGGTAAATTATATATATATATATATATTTTCATTACGATTTCACGCGTCATATAAGGACAAAAGACAAACCTTTAACATTTATGAATTTATTAATGTGCTGTACACAATTTAGATTATAATATATGTATATATATATACACGATTTCAAAAAGAAACGGACAGATTGCTACTTGTACCGATGGAGTTCACACGTGAACACATATACATATATATATATATATATTTACAAATTGTAGTCGGAATTGCGCCCCTTACCTCCTTAACTTGGCAGCAAAGTTTTCTCTCCATAGCGACGATTTTTTTTTCCTCTTCTCTGGTTCTCTCTTTCTCTAGGGTTTTATTTTTTTATCAAAATAATTCCAGCTTTATATAGATATAATGATAGAAATTTAACCCTAACCAACTAATTAATTTCCTATTTCACATAGGTTTAGGAAAAGTACACCTATTTCCAAAAATTTTAAATCTTTTTAAATATAACCCAAAATTAATATTTTTAAATACAACTTAAAATTAAATATTAAAATTATAAATTATTAAATTTAAATAACGAAATAAATTCACTGAATAAATAAATATATATAATATAACTAAATTAAATGAAAATTCGGGTCATTACATCCTACCCCCTTACAAAAATTTCGTCTTTGAAATTTAGAAGGTAAATATAAGAAAATTAAGGAAACAACTCTAGGTATCTACTTCGCATATCTGTCTCTCGCTCCCAAGTCGACTCTTCAATACCATGATACTTTCATAACACTTTAACTAAGGGGATAGTCTTCCCTTGTAGTACTTGCTCCTGAGAATTCAAAATTTCAATTGGTTTTACCTCATAAGTTACATCTGAATCAACCTTAAGTTTGGTCCAGTCTAACACATGCGAAGGGTCCGGGTTATATTTCCGGAGCATGGACACATGAAACACCTCATGCACTCCTGAGAGCTGCGGTGGCAAAGCAAGACGGTATGCCACCTCTCCGACCCTAGCCAAAACCTCAAACGACCCGATTTATCTTGGGGACAACTTCCCCCTGCACCCAAAACGAAACTGACCCTTCCGTGACGAAACCTTTAAGAACATATGATCTCCTACTTTAAACTCCAAAGGCCTCTGTCTCTTGTCAGCATAGCTCTTTTGGCGGCTCCGTACTGTCTCAAGTCTCTGTCGAATTAGTTTGACTTTCTCAGTCGTCTCCTGCACAAACTCAAACCCAACCATTGCAGTTTCTCCAACCTCAGCCCAACATATAGGAGATCTACACGATCTACCATACAAAGCTTTAAAAGGAGCCATCCCGATGCTCGACTGGTAGCTATTATTATATGCAAATTCAATCAAAGGAAGATGGTTCTCCCAGCTGCCACAAAAATCAAGCACACATACCCTGAGCATATCCTCTAAAATCTGAATTATACGTTCTGACTGTCCATCGGTCTGAGGATGAAAGGTAGTGCTAAACAATAACTCTGCTCCCATAGCCACCTGGAGACTCTGCCAAAATCGAAAAGCAAAACGCGGGTCCTTGTCTGAGACAATGGATATAGGGGCTCCATGAAGCCTCACGATTTCCTTAACATATAATTTAGCCAAGACATCCATAGAGTCGGTCAGTCGAATTGGCAAGAAGTGAGCTGACTTCGTCAATCTATCTACTATCACCTAAATTGTGTCGTGACCCCTTGGAGACCTCGGCAAGCTAGAAACAAAATCCATTGTAATGTTCTCCTACTTCTACTCTGACATTGGCAAAGGCTACAAAAGACTCGTTGGTTTCTGATGCTCAGCCTTAACTTGCTGACAAGTAAGGCACCTACTCACAAACTCTGCTACATCTTTCTTCATACCTACCCAAAAGAACTGACGGCATAGGTCGTGATACATCTTAGTACTTCTAGGATGTACTGCAAATTTAGAGTGATGGAACTCCTTTAAAACTATATCTCGAGCAGAGATGGGCACGAAAAGTCTCCCCAAATACCTCAAACCGTTATCGTCACCAATCATCCATCCTGGTATCTCATCAGGACTCGACAACTTAGCTCGAATCGCCTCACATTCAACATCAGTCCCCTGAGCTTCTATCACACGACTCAATAGAATTGGCTGAGTAGCCATGGCACACAAGATAGCATGACCCTCATCTTCCTATAACTCCAGATCAAACTCACTAAGGCTTCTCATCATTTCCCATTCTCGCACGAAAAGACTCGCTACAGTACCACGAGTCTTTCGGCTGAGTGCGTCAGCAACCACATTTGCCTTACTGGGGTGATACTGGAGCTCAAAATCGTAGTCCTCTATGTACTCCATCCATCTTCTTTGCCTCAGATTCAAATCCTTCTGAGTGAAAAGATATTTCAAACTTTTGTAGTCAGAAAACACATCGAATTTCTCACCATACAAATAGTGTCTCCAACTTTTCAGAGAAAAGATAACTGCTGCTAACTCCAAATCATGCATTGGGTAGTCATGCTTGTGAGTCTTCAACTGCCTAGACCCATAAGCTACTACTCTATCACCCTGCATCAGCACACAGCCTAAACCTTCCTTGGATGCGTCACAACAAACTGAATAACTCAATCCTCTCTCAGGAATCACAAGCACTGGTGCAATAGTTAGCTTCTTCTTTAACTCCTGAAAAGACTGTTCACACTTCTCATCCCAAATAAGCTTGACCCCTTTTCGAGTTAGCCTAGTCATCGGCCCGGCTAACCTCGAGAAATCACGGACAAATCTTCAGTAATACCCTGCCAAACCTAGAAAACTCCGAATCTCAAAAACTGTCTTCGGTCTTTGCCAATCCATAACTGCCTCAACCTTAGACGAATCAACTACAATTCCTTCATCAGAAACAACGTGCCCGAGAAATTTCACCTCCCTGAGCTAGAACTCACACTTGCTCAATTTAGCATAGAGCTGGTGGTCTCTCAAGGTCTGAAGTACAATTCTCATATGCTCCTCATGTTCCTCCTCTGATCGGGAATAAACCAGAATATCATCAATAAACACAACTACAAACCTGTCTAAATATTTTCTGAACACCCAGTTCATTAAGTCCATGAACACTGTAGGAGCATTGGTAAGTCCAAACGGCATCACTAAGAACTCGTAGTGCCCATACCGAGTCCTGAATGCCGTCTTAGAAATATCCTCATGCTTTACCCTCAATTGGTGGTAACCAGATCTCAAATCAATCTTTGAGAAAATGATCGAACCCTTCAGTTGGTCGAATAGATCGTCAATCCTTGGTAAAGGATACCAATTCTTGATCGTGACCCGGTTCAACCTTTGGTAATCTATACACATCCTGAGAGTTCTATCATTCTTAGTAGCAAATAGTGCTGGTGCACCCCAAGGTGAAGTGCTAGGGCAAATAAATCTCTTAGAGCTCAACTCCTCTATCTGGGATCTTAACTCCACCAACTTTGCAGGTGCCAATCTATACGGGGCTATAGAAATTGGTTTTGTACCATGAATCAGATCAATCTCAAATTCAACCTCCCATTCACGTGATAATCCAGATACTCAATCTTATCACCATCCTCGTCTTCCAAAGCAATACAAATAAATAAACTACACAAGTCTACTCGTCCCTACCCATTGAGGGAAGGCAAGAGCTGAGGGCTACAACGATCACCAGAAAATCTTATTCGATCTCCCTCCGTAGTAAATAAGATTACTCGACTCTTAGCACAATCTGTCATTGCCTGAAAGATTGACAGCTAGTTCATACCAAGAATCACATCAAAACTTCTCATGTCTATCACAATCAGATCAAAAACTGACAAGTGCTTCCGTCCTGAAGTCTCATCCTTGATAGTGATCTCACAATTCTTACAGACTCGATTCAACACAGAATGACCCCCTATCGGTGTTTCAACGTACAATGGTGAAATTAACTCGTCCACAGATAAATTCAATGTAGACATAAATGATGCAGTAATAAATGCATGAGATGCTCCTGTGTCTACAAGAATTGTAGATTTAGTAGCATAAATGAGAAAGGTATCTCTCGTCATTATAGGCTCTGCACGTCCATCATTTTGGGCCACAGTAAAAACTCATCCTTGAACTGGAACTGTTGGTGGTCTACTCCCCTTTTGTCCCTGCTGGGATCCACCTTGAACTCCTCGATGCTGTTGAACACTGTTTGGAACACCCATTTGATATTGCGGTGCCCCACCTTGAGTACCTCTCTGAAAACGAGTTTGTACTAATTGTGTCCCTGCTGGCCTGCTACTCTGTACTAACTGAGCTGGCTGTGGAGATCCCATAACATTTCCATTATCTTGCCTTTGCGGATAACACCTCTGCACATAACCCGGTAGACCACACGTGTAACAAGTCTTTACCTCGGCCCTATTTTCAGATCTGCATGAGACACCCTTATAAGGACAATTAAACTGATGATGCCCAGTTTGTCTAAAGTTATGACAGATAATGGAGCTCTGTGCAGGAGCCTCTCTTGTTATTGACTGACTTGGAGCTGTACTCCCCTGCTGAAACTGCTGAGTTTACGCCCCATACAAATTTTTTTTTTGTCTTTTAGTGGGTCTGTTCTCCTGATGCTGAGTCTTTCCTAGCTTAGCTTCATTCTGTGCCCTGGTATCTGTCAAATTCTTCTCCACTGCCATTGCTCGATCAACCAAGGTCTCATATTCATTAAGCCCCAAAGGCACTATTCGATCCTTTACAGTAGGCCTCAATCCCTTCTCAAACCGTCTACACTTGGTACGTTCAATGGACTCCAACCCCTTAGCATATTTGGCCAACGAGGTAAATTTACGCCCATACTCCAGCACAGTCATTGGCCCTTGAGTCAAATTCAGAAACTCGTCAAGCTTAGCATCTCTCAGAAACTGTGGGAAGAAGTAGTCTCTGAAACGCTCCTTAAAATCATCCTAAGAAAGTGCAAATGCCCCACGAGACTCATTCACAGCACTCCACCAATCCGCTGCAGCTCACTCTAACTGAAAAACAGCAAGTCGAACTCGGGTATTGTCTTCATTTAACTGCATTATCTCAAATATCTTCTCATTCTCGTGTAAGAATTTCTCAACCTCTTCAGTATCTGTTGCACCAGAGTATGTGAGGGGTTTCATTCTCCTAAATTTCTCATATAGAGCTGTACGCTAACTCGCTTGCATTCCTCTAGCAAACATTACAGCCATTTGTTGCATCCACATCTGTGGGTCCACCATTCCTAGCTGCGGCACACTTGGTGCTTCGGATTGCACCTCAGCCACGTGAGACAATCCTAATGGAACCTCTGCTCCAACCCCAGCATATGACCCCTGTTTCTGTGACACTCCCGTAGCAATGGAAACATCATCAACTGGAGCCTCATGGCCTTGCTTAGCCTGAATTCCTCGGCCCCTACCACGACCACGACCTTGACCCCTGCCTCTAACGTTGCCTCTACCTCTACCTCTAACAATTGGAGCTACACGTGGTGGCATTCTCTAAAAATTCACAAAAAATCTACTAAGGTTAACACCTTTTGAACAATCTAAGTCCAACAAAATATCAATTTCACATATCATAATTAAATAAACTGTCATGTAAACACATAGTACTTAGAAAAATAAAAGATCCACTGTCCCCAAGTATTCTAAACCTAGGCTCTGATACCAAGTTGTCACGCCCCGAGTTTCACAACCTGAGTACGTGAACCAAAGAACGCACATTACACCGTTTAATAACTTTCTCTATCCCACATCAGAACCATACACATCCACTATGGAGCAATGAATATAAAAATAAATAAAACTAAGTTTTAAATTTAAATAAATGCCGTAGTCAAAACTAACTAGGCAATAAAGCTCTAAAACTAATCCAAACAATCTCTCAAAACTAGATAAAATAATTAATAATAACCTCACAAACAGAGGCTTATTACAATTCACAAAAAAAAAAAAAAAAAACAATTCTCTAAAGAAAATTCTAATGTAATTAAATAAAAACAAATAAATAAATTCCTAATTTCCAAGGTGAGTAAGTCTTGCGCGTGACTCAAATTCATTACGTGCATCGCAAGCTGTAAGGGGTTTAGCACTAATACCACGTGTACTTGAAACCCTAATAATAGTATAAATGCAATATGCCCTAGTATGCTACTAAGTGAAACAATTATACACAAGTAGCAACTTCAAACAAGAAATTAAGTTTATTTATCAATTTATCTTCGTTACAATTTAATTGGGTTTCAGCACCACACAATACATCAAGGAAAAATAAGTTAGTTTCAAGGTACTGCTGCTTGGTTGTCTCGTAGAAACAAGACCCAACCAATATATATCATTTCTTGATGTCTGCTTGGTTGTCCCTTAGAAACAGGACCCAACCAATATACACCATCCTTCGGTATCTGCTTTCTAGGCCGAAGCCTTAGGAATGTAATATGCCATCCTTAAGCATCTGATCGTTTGTAGGTTACTAGCCTAATGGAATCGATAACCAACCCCGCGCGGGTTTCGAAACTTTCAACCATTGGGTACGTATGCCCGATATTTTCAGTACCCTTCAACCCCAAACAAAACACAACATTTAAATTTCAATTTAAATCTGCATAAATAATTTCTTTAAATTTTAATCACGGCACATTCACAAAATTTCTAAACAAATTAATGAACAAAGAAATCTCACAAAGATGCCACACAATCACATAAAAAAAACTTAAATAAAATATATATATATATAATAATTTGTATATCACGTATGAACCATGAAACTAGAATCAAGTCACTGGGTGTCTTAGCCACGAAAGGACAAAATTTCAATTATATATATATATATGTATGTTAGGAACTCATTCTCTGGAAACTTTCAACACTAAAATACAAAATTTCAATTATATATATATATATATATATTATATACATATTTTCATCTATTAGTTTAAGTTTGAAGACAAACGTCCAGCAAACATAATGGAAATATTAAATATATATATAATATTGAATATATAATAGATAAACATTTAATCATCACAAAAAGGCGTTCCAATAAACTAACAGTACATCAGGTAAATTATATATATATATATATATATTTTCATTACGATTTCACGCGTCATATAAGGACAAAAGACAAACCTTTAACATTTATGAATTTATTAACGTGCTGTACACAATTTAGATTATAATATATGTATATATATATACACGATTTCAAAAAGAAACGGACAGATTGCTACTTGTACCGATTGAGTTCACACGTGAACACATATACATATATATATATATATATTTACAAACTGTAGTCGGAATTCTGCCCATTACCTCCTTAACTCGGCAACAAAGTTTTCTCTCTGCAACGACAGTTTTTTTTCCTCCTCTCTAGTTCTCTCTTTCTCTAGGGTTTTATTTTTTTATCAAAATAATTCCAGTTTTTTATATATATAATAATAGAAATTTAACCCTAACCAACTAATTAATTTCCTATTCCCCATAGGTTTAGGAAAATTACACCTATTTCTAAAAATTTAAAATCTTTTTAAATATAACCCAAAATTAATATTTTTAAATACAACTTAAAATTAAATACTAAAATTATAAATTATTAAATTTAAATAATGAAATAAATTCACTGAATAAATAAATATATATCATATAACTAAATTAAATGAAAATTTGGATCATTACAAAGGGCTAATGAAACTAATTTGACTTAATTTCATGGTACGTAGGTCCGATACTTTAAACTTGTTTTTCCTATTTTCATAGGTGAGAATCCATTTGAATGAACCTATAAGGCCGATCAATTTTGTGTTCATTATGGTGTACTTAATGAGCAAAATGTAGTTATAACTTATATGCATATGAAAGGGAATGCCCTAATCTGGTATTAGGATCTAACTAATAGTGGTCAAACCTTGTAGTGGGAGGAGTTTTCTAAGGCAATTTAGACTAGATTTGGTGAAAATCCCTTTGAAAATCCTATAGATCAACTAATTAAAATGAAACAACTCAGTAGTGTAAAAGAATATGTAACCAAGTTTAAGTCCATCTTTAACAGGGTAAAGGGTTTTCTAAGAATCATAAACTAAGTATATTTCTTATTGGGTCGAGGGAAGAAATTAGGTACTTAGTTAAGATGTTTAACCCTACCAATTTGATTGAGGCCTTTGAGTTAGTTAGGTTGTAGGAGGAAAAACCTAGCAGTCTTAAGAAAACAATAGAACAGATTCTTTACCAAATACCCTACCTAACCAAAGGAATAATCAACCTACTTTTTACAGAAGTGTATCTTAGAAAAGCTACCTTATACTAAGATTGCCTACTACTTCTAAAGAGAAGGTGTTAGTGCCCTACGAACCTAATTCCATTGAGAAATTACCCATTAGAAACTTAGTGTGAATGAAATTGAAGAAAGGAAAAAGAAAAGTCTGTGTTTTAAATGTGATGAGAAGCTGCACAGAAATCACAAATGCAAACTATTTGTATCATAGGCTTTATATGATGATGTGGAAAAGGAGGAGGCCATAGTGAATGATGAAAAATAGGGATTGCCTTTTGAAACAGTCATGGAAGAGGAAGTTATACCTGAGATAACACTGTATCCCATTGCTTGTATGCCACAATCTGAGGCAATGTAATTGATTGGATGTGGGTAGTGTTGATTGATTCGGGAAGTATTCATAATGTGGACCCTAAAGTGACCAAGTACAGTCAACTAGACTCTGTGGGAGATAAAGAACTTGTTGTTAAAGTAGCAAATGGAGATACCATTTTGAGTAAGAGCTAATGTTTAGGTGTCCAATTAATATAAAAGGGTCTCTATTCACTATTGATTTTATGCTACTCCGTTTAGTTGGTTTTGATATGGTGTTAAGCATTCAATGGTCATAGACACTGGGACCTATCACTTTTAACTTAACCACCCTTTTTATGGATTTTGTTCATAAAGGCAAAATGGTCAGTATTAAAGGGCTGGGAAGGAGTCCTGACTTACTAGAAGATGTGGAATTACATTAATTAAGATCTTTTTTTTTCCCAAAAGGATTAATCTTACAATTGTCTTCTTTAGATACCAACTCATATATGGATAAGTTGACTTAGAGCAAACTAGTAATACATGATAGATTAATAATATTTATTTAGAATTCTGAGATGTGTTTGATGTAAAAATTGGACTATCCCCTAGTAGAGGGCATGGGCATAAAATTATCTTGGAATAGGGGACTACTCCCATTTCGATAAGGCCTTATAGATACCCCCATTACCAGAAGCAAGAAATTGAGAAGATAGTTCAAGAATTATTAACTACTAGTTTAATTAGGTCAAGGCAATCCTCTTTCTCATCACTAGTTCTTTTGGTAAAAAAAGCTTATGGTACTTGGAGAATGTGCATAGATTACAAGGCACTTAACCTTTCCACAATCAAGGATAAGTACGTAGTACCAGTGGTGGATGAGTTGTTGGATGAATTACAAGTAGCTAAGTTCTTTTTTAAGTTAGTCCTAAGGTCAGGGTACCCACAAATCAAAATGTATGAGGCTAACTTATTGAAAACTACATTAAGAACTCACTCAAGTCACTATGAATTTCTTGTTGTGTCTTTTAGTCCAACAAAAGCCCCTACTACTTTTCAAAGTTTACTGAATAATTTATTTAGACCTTATCTTTGGAAATTTGTATTGGTTTTCTTTGATAATATCTACGACAAGTCTATGGAAGATCATGTTATTCAATTAACATTGATTGTAGAGGTACTCAAGAAGAATTCCCTCTTCACTGAGGAATCTAAATCAAAGTTTGGATATTTTGAAGTGGATTATCCAGGTCATTTGATCTTAGCTAAAAGAGTTAAAGCCAACCCTAAGAAAATACAATCTATGTTGCATTGGCCTACACTCACTACCATCAAGAGTCTAATGGGTTTTTTGGGGTTGACTTGATACTATAGAAAATTCATTTGCAATTACGGAGGAATCGTAGGGCCTTTAGCAGGATTACTCAGGGAACACTTATTTTGTTGGACTCCCTCTATTGAAATAGCTTTCCAAGCACTTAAAAAGGTAGTTACTAACCTTTTTATTTTAGTATTGCTTGATTTTTCTAAAAAACTATGGAGTCTGGAGCTTCAGGGTTTGGCATGGGGGGAGCAATTTTAAAGACAAATAGCTATTATCTTTTTAAGCTTGGCTTTAAAAGGGAGATCCTTACATCTTTCTAATTATGAGAAAGAACTCTATGCTCTTGTTCAGGCTGAAAGAAAGTGGTGACCTTATCTATTGGCACAAGATTTATTTATGAAGACTGATCACCATAGCCTCAAATTTCTCTTAGATCAAAAGGTGGGGACCCCAACAAAGTAAAAATGGATCTCTAAATTACTGGGTTACAATTTTACTATTGAGTACAAAAAAGGGGGTTAACAATAAAGTAGTTGATGCCTTATCTAGGCTTTATTATCCTACTCTACTTTCTACATCATGCTCTTCTATCTCTATCAATGGTCCAACTCCTACCATTTTCACTAACATTAAAGCTTTATATGCTACTGATCCTTAAGTTCAGGAGATAATCTAGAAACTAGACAAGAAGATAACTAGGGTGCAACAATTCACTTTTGTTGATGGGTTGTTAGTAAAAAAACCAGAGGATTTATGTTCTTAATAATCAGGATCTCAGGTATCAGTTTTCTCATATGTTCAGACTGATCCCCAGCAGGACATGGGGTAGATAGAACACCTTGAAAAGAATAATGCATGATTTCTATTGGTCAGGGATAAACAAAAAACTTTTTACATGGGTAAGGGAATGTTTGACATACAAGACTTGTAAAACTAAGAATACCTCTCCTGCAAGTCTCCTACAGCCACAACCTATTCCTAATAGCAACTGGACAGACATTTTAATGGATTTTATAGATGGGTTACCTACCTCTGACATGTACTCATCTATTTGGGAAATTGTGGATAGACTAACCAAATTTGCACACTTTATTCCCTTAATATACCCTTATTCTGCTTCTCAATTAGCCCAAAATTTTTTTGACTTTTGTATTTGAAATTACATGTGTTACTTTCTTCTATCTTTTCAGATAAAGACCCTACATTTACCAGTAAGTTTTGGACTACTTTGTTTAAACATTTGGATACCTCTTTTCATTTTAGTACAAGTTTTCATCCCTAAACTAATGGACTAACAGAGGTCACTAATAAATATGTTAACTTTAGAAACCTCTAGATCGTGGTATAACTGGATCTACCTAACTGAGTATTGTTATAATACTAGCTATCATTCTACTATCAAAATGACGCCCTTTTAAGCCCTAATGGTATCTTACCCTCAGGACTCTTACAATTTTCTTCTGGTGTTATTCAAGATAAAATAGTCCAAGATTTACTCTATAACCATTCACAAATTTCTAAACCCCACAAACATTACATTGTAGAGGCTCAAAATTGCTTGAAAATAAAATACAATCAGGTAAGAAAAGAATAAAAAGGAAATTTGCATTAGGAGATTAGGTGTTCTTAAATTTACAACCTTATAGACAATTGTCTGTCCAAAATTGTTGAAATTCAAGCTCACTCGTAACTATTTTAGGCCATTCCAGATAGTCCAAAGATTAGGCTCAGTGGCCCATCGTCTAGATTTACCATTAGATATCTAGATCTATTTTTTATTTCATGTCTCTCAACTCAATCATAAAGTAAGGCCAGAGGTTATACCTTACTGTAGCTTACCTCATATCAACCCCAGCGGTCACCTCTTACTTCTTCCCCTTTAGATCCTTGATTCCTGTACGGCTCACCGAGGATGCCATTAGTTTACAAACGTTTTGGTGCTTTGACAAAAGCGCCAACAGAAGCCACTTGGAAAAACTTTATAAATTCAACGCACATACCCTTATCTTGTGGACAAGATCGATTTAATGGTGGAGGAAATTGTCATATGACTATAATTTAGCAAAAAGGAAAATGGAATAAACAATGAAAAGGTGTACATTAGACAGGGGGAATAAAAGAAAAAAGAATAGATAAAGAGTGAGAGATGGAGAAGACAAAAACGAAAAAGTAGAACAGTCATGGTGGAGAGTATGCTAAAAATTGCTCTATGAGGGAGAAGAGAGGTATATACATGAAACAACTGGGAGTAATTTGAGCCTATAAAAATGCTGGGAGATGAACAATAGGGATATGGAGGTTCTAGACCCTCAAATCAGTGCTATTATTACACCTTGAAGGCTAAGATTCTTTGGTGGAAAATCTTGATTACAACCCTTTATTTGAATCAGATGGATGGCCACAGTTCTTCTTAATCGACAAAAGGGTTGGTAGAGGTAGGAAATGCATTAATGCTAAGTGGTGGAGTAAGACAGGTAGGAAGGCAAGTACAGGCTCATGCAAAGGAGCCTCAAATGCTTTTGGAAGCAAAGTGGCATAATCGGGTAGTTCATGGATCAGGTAAAAGGTTATTTTAACTGTACTAGGCCCCAATTCTACTAATCAGCTAGTTCGTTGAAAGGATTAGACTCAGCCTAACTAGAATTTAAATAAATGGACTATAGGAGTGGCTTGCACCAAAGAGGCCCAATTTAGAAATAAGATCCAAGTGTTAGGGTTGTTGTCATTGGTCTTCGAAGCCTTATTCTAGAAATGGAATCTTTTTTGTTAGATTCTTATTGAAATAGTTAGTAAGAAATATATATAGACTATATTAATGTAATGAAAAGTTATGTAATGAACAATTTGGAGAATTACCCTTGGGAGGATTGAACCACATTGAAATAGGTTCATTGTTATTTCAATCAGTTTCTATCAATTTTATTTTATTTTCCTTCTTTCCAAACAACTCTAAATATAGGTAAAAATAAGAAAAATTCTTGTAGACAACTGCATAATCTGATTTGACATGAACATTTTCCTTTTAGAAATTATTTACGATACTTTGGACTTTATTTGAAAACGTCAACTTCGTATTAAATTCTTAGTGCAAGAAATTTATTAAGGCTATTTTGGATTACGAATTTATCAAGAAAAAAAAATAGATAAAGAATCAAAATTCTCCCTTGTTTGGGTTATAATGAAAAATAAAAGAGAATTTGCTTGGGATTTGAGAAATTAAAACTAATTAAATTGAAACACTAATATATTGGTGAATTATTTTTATTTTATTGATTCAATATTTTGATTTTATTATATTTTTGAATCAATTCAAATAAAAACATGTATTTGAGATTTTATGTTTCTTCTTTCTCTCTCTCTCTCTCTCTCTATATATATATATATATATTTTCTAACTTTTTCTTTTTCTTTTCCATTTCCTTTTCTTTTTCCCCACCAAATCTTCACTCCAAACATACTCTTAAGTTGTATATAGATTAAAGATTTGTCAAGGAAAAAAGACATGAATAGGGATTTAAAATTTTTTCTTTTATTTGGATTGTGATGAAAAATAAAATGAAAATAGTATAGAATTTAGGAAACTAAAATTAATTAAATTACAAGTAATATTTTGATAAACTCATTTTATTTTGTTATATTTTTAATCTATTTAAACAAATATATATATTTGGTATTTTATATTTTCTTGCTCTTTTTCTTACCTCTCTTTTTTTTTCACTCATCAAATCTTCACTCCAAACATACCCTGAAGGTGATATTTGGAATTTTCTAGATCTTGATATGCTTGTTAAATTCCATAATTCAATTAATAGGGTTAAGAAATAAAGTTTGGGCCTTGTGTGTTATCTAATGGCTCCTATCCACATATTTGATTTTTAAAAGTTTTGGGCTAATTCATCCTCTTCATTTGGCTACTTCATTTTCTGGTCTATTCAAGAGTTGGCAATAGAGAAAGAAAGAGAGAGAGCGCAAAACAAATCTTGTTTTCCTCTCATCCTTCTTTGTCTTTCATAATTTCTTGGTGACCATGAAATGGATGGACTTGCTTAAGTGAAATGTTGCTTTGCGCGTGAGGAATTTAACCGTTCAATTTCATAATGTGCATATATTCAGTTTTTTTCATAGTTTTTATATTGGAATTGAGGCAGGTTGAGCAAATAATCCCTACATTTTTAGATATGAAATTTATATGTTTTTGAATTTTGAAATTAAAATTTAAAAGTTGATTTTTGTTGAATGTTAAACACTACTGAAAAAGAGACTTCTAGTAACTGTACGTTGTTGGTAGTTAATAGCGGTGTGATCATGAAATATTTTTAGTTATATTCGAAGTGAGGATTTGGTGGAAGAAAATAAAAATAAAATGAAAAGAGTTATGAGAAGAGAACATAAATATAAAATTTTAAATACATATCTTGATATGAATGAATAAAAAAATGTTACAAAATAAAATGTATTTTAATATATTAGTTTTTTTTTTTAATTTAATTAACTTTAATGTCCTAAATTACATACTAGCTTCTTTCACTTCCATTTTCCATCACAATAAAAAAAAAATAATTTTCAATCCCTATCTTTTATTTTTTTTTCATTGGCAAATCCTTAATCCAAACACCTCTTTAGTGATTACTTTGACACTTATCCACTTACATTTTAGCGACTAATTGTAACCTAACTAATATGCATCTCGCACCACCTTTAGGCGAAGTACACATTTTTTTTTTTAAATAATTTTAAATACATACACATTTTAAGAAGTTCCCTGGTATATACACCACTGTTCATAATATATATCATTAAAATAAATATTACAATTTTTATTGATACAATTCAAAAAGTTTAATTATCGTACAAATTACAATTAAAAAATGCAAGATACAAAAATCTCGGTCATTTTGGGATTCGAGATCACCTAAATTCAAACTTGAAAAAATGACATCAAACTAATATTATTAGCCACATAATTATCATTCAAAAAAAAAAAAAGAAAATTAAAAACACCTTGAAATCTTAAGTTTCAAGTTTAAAACAAGGAACAATATTTGTTAGCTATTGGGGGCCCAATGTTTGAAATGATGCACTATTCATTCCTCCAAGTCACTAATGCCTAGATGAGACCAAGTTTCAAGTTTTACGGATAGCCAAGCATGTTACTAAAACTTGTAATGTTCTAAGTTTTAAATTAAAATTATAAATTATATATGCAGACTATGAGTACCAGGGTTTGAGAATCTTGTTTCATTTGTTCTTACAAGTCTTTAGTGACTAAAAGATATCATGTGTCAAGTTTTATAGATAACTGATCATGCTTTCTCAGTTTGGTTAATTAACTCCAATTTCAAATGTTCTATGTTTCCAATTAAAATTATAAACTACATTTATTGGTTATGAGCATCCTAGTGCTCAAAATCCTGCTTTTATTTTATTTTTATTTTTTTTTTTACAAGTCTTTAGTGCCCAAGTGACACTACTTGTCAAATTTTGTAGACAACTAAGCTTATTTGTTCAATTTGGGAGATTAACTTAAATTTTTTTTAAAGTTAAAACTATAAACTATATTTGTAAACTACAATCACCTCGGTTCTTGAAATATCTCGCCATTCATTACTACAAATCTCTAGTACCTAGGTGATGTTATGTGTGAAGTTTCACGAACAATCGATCGAGCTTGTTTGCATGATTTGGTCAATTGTTTCAAAATTGGAACATTCTAATTTTTAAATTAAAACTATAAAGTACATTTATGAACTACAGGCAATTTTGCTCTTAGAATCTCATGTCATTCATTTTTACAAGTCTCTTAGTATCTATGAGACACTATATGTCAAGTTTGGGTGATTGATTGAAATTTGTAACATTCTAAATTTCAAGTTAAAACTATAAGCTATATTTGTGAATTACTACTTGTGTTGCTCAATTACCTCACTCTTAATTGTAAATTCAGATTTAAATATGCTGAGTAAAGAAAACTAAGACAAACTTCCCCGAGTGCAAATGTGGTTGAAGCACAATAAACTGGTGAGTACCAAGTCGATTTCCATAGGGATCTAAAGAGCAAGGTAGTGGTTAATTCTAATGGATTAAAGTGGCAATAACATAACTCAGATGAATTTAAAATAGAAACAAAAATCTGGTTTGAAAATGTTGATGGTTTTTTATATGGTTTTGGAAATGAGAGTTAAATTTAACTAAAATCTAATGTTAAAAAGTTAGGCAAGGCAAGTTCAATGCAAATCTAACTCAATCTCAAAATGCAAAGAGTTTGTAAGTTACCAATTCGATTTGTTTTGATTTTGAAAAAATTAATTTCAATTGAAATAAACTATGGATCAAACACTTAATGTGCATAACATATCTTAAGAACAATAAGAATTCTAGGTCTAGCAACCTACATACAAGATTGTAGTGAAGGTTCTAAATTTAGCAACCCCTATGAACTTATCAATAAGATATACAAATTAGTGCCAATCAAGTCTTGAATCAATGATTTCTAAAGCATTTAGACACAAATTAAATTGGTAATCAAAAGACTCAAAATAAAACCATGAAGCTTAGCATCTTAAGAATCATTGGACAAGACACTGTCCTTACCTTGGCCTAAGAAGAACTCAGCCGATCATATTCAGAAAATTAAAAATAGGAATAGAGATCTAAAATGTTTAAATTGAAATCTAGAATTGGAATTACTTGAAAATTGAAATCTAATTACAGTACTTCAAACAGAAATTGAATTTGAAACTAAAATCCTAAGCTAAAGCAGAATCAGAAAGCCAAAGCTCTTTCTTTCTACAAAATTTCTCTCTCTCCACTTCTACAGAATTGATTGACAGGCCATTCTCTTTCTAAAACTACTTACTAATGGAATTCGGTGGTGTGTGGGTCATATGATGTTAGCTATATATCTCTCCACTCATTCTTCTTGAGATTTCCTTATTTTGTTATGCAATTCACCACATAATTACAGATTTGTCATTCCTTCAGTTCAGGATCTTTGTCACATGGAGAAGTTGAGGTCACATGGAAGCCGTTGCTGAGATATAACCCATCATTCGAATGCTTTGGAACTGTATTCGAATATGCACTTCTCTCCAGAATTTGATTCACTCACCAACAATATTTAAATATGCCATCTTCATATCTGAATACAATTTACTACTTTCAAAACTTCCAAATTGAAGATTTTAACCTTCTTGTGTTGAATTCAAATGACAGTTCTTCGTCTTCTCAAATGGCATTGATAAACTGATGTATTGCATTTTTATGTATCCAGTATTTTTCATATGTATTCCTTTGTATGCTCAATGTGGCTTAAATTACTTTCCATTGTGTATAAATCAACACATGCTTCAAATTTGAGTAGTGGGGATGAATTCTGCACAAAACATAGATTTTATATCATTTATGTGCTATGTAAAGATGTAATTAGATAGATAAATATGTAATAATTGAAGTCCAATCATACCCCCCCAAATACAACATTACTAGTCCCTAGTAATACCTATAGTAAAAGATGTAAGAGAGCTACTTTATTGAAGACAAACAAAAACTTTATTTTATGTTTGAAAAGACAAAAAGTAAATCTACTTTTGTAGGAAATCACAACTATGTTTAGCAGGTATAGTAAGCCTTTTCAACCTTTAGGTTCCCCCTAGTGGACGAGTGTAGTCTCGTGAGGGTTTACAGTGATCATACCCACAGGCAGCAACTCAATTTTGAAATAAATGATATTTCAGTGATCTAAGAAAGTCAATCAGTACCACGAGCAAAATTTTGAATTTTAAGCAAAGCTTAAAATTCAAAATTTTATAAGAAATGTGCAACTTGCCAAATGTGTGAAGAGCATGTGAAAGAATAATAGCTTTTAACTCTATCAACTCAACATAAATCTTTTGAATTTCATTTAATTCTGAACTTTGCATCGTACTTCATTCCCAAGTTTTGACTTCAATTCTCACCTTGGAATTCACTCACAAGAAAATAAAACACACAAGGATTCACTCAAGATGCCCTTTTTTAAGGAGTAAATGTAAATCAAATTCTAGAATGATGCATCCACAAGTCAAAAACATTTTATTCAAGAAAGAAAAAGACTGGGTATAACTCCATGAAAGAATAGTGCAATGAGGTTACTTCAGAATTTTCACTATGCTTTCCTAATTCTCAACTTTCACAATTGAATAAAAATTCTTCCATGAATCTATTAGGACTTGCATTAGGTTGTAATGGTGCCACTGGGTATAATAGGGTAAATGAAAGGAGGGATAAGGAGTTCAAAATGTTTTGGAACACTGAATAAACATCCTACTACCTTTCCACAATGTAGCCAAATTACACCCTTTCTCTAATTTCTTTTCTCTTCACCATTGTTCTCTCTCTCTCTCTCTTTTTCTTTTTTTTTTTTTTTCAAATTCTGACTTAAAAAAGATAACATAATGTTATTTTCCCAATAGAATTTAAGGGCAAGAAATGAATAGCCAGAAATTTTTTTTTTTTTAAGTCTAAAGTTAAGGAACTAAAATTTATGATCAATGTATTTTCCTATATCACCATTCTCCTTAACAATTCTCTCTTTCTTCCATCCATTTTTTCTTCTCACCCTAAATATCCCAAAATTCTTTTCATTGCCCTTCCTCCTTACTTTTAGTGTATTCCACAATATATAAGAAAGGCTAAAGCGCATTCATTGTGATTAAGGGAATGGTGTGGTGAGAATAAGAAAATATGAATGCTCTAGTATGGCTCAAACTTGGTTACAATGGTGTCGTGAGAATAAAAACCAAGATTCAATTTCAATTCCTCTGTAACTTCACAAGCAACCAAAAACAAAGTATTATTACTAGAGTTATTGAAGAAACTAAAGTGAATAGATTTTTAAGCTCTTGAAAAACTTCTAGAGTAAATGTAAGTCTCTCATGAATAAAGCTTAAAGGCTCAAAAACCCACTTCAGCTTTAAGTCTCCACTATAGTTGGAAATCCATAAGATACAATGTTCATTCATAAATTTAGTCATCACGATAAATGTTAAGCTGACAGGTCTCAAACTATACTCATTCACAAAATCATTCAACTCTAAAACACAAGGCAAACAAAGCAAGTCTTGGAATTTCAAAATTTAAACTCAGCTCAATCTATTTTATGTAAATGACACTAATTAAATTTAAGACAACTAAAATGTCATTCATTTAAAATTGTAAGTTTCATACAACTTTCATCAAAATTCATCAGCAAAACAAAACTAAACAAAGTCAAACAAACTTCAAAACAACTTCTTCTACTCTAAACTTGACAAAACATGTTTGACATACTCTAATAAACTGCTAACAAAAATCTGATCTAAAGACAACAATTTGGACCATGAACTATCAAGGTTGGATCATGCATTCCCATCATTAATCCCCACAATCCGGTTGTTCAAATTCATATAAGCATTCCAAGAGCTAAATGATCTTTTGCTGTCTTTCCTTCAATCCCTTCACCTCATTGATTCGTACCTCCTAATTATGCCGAATTATACTAATTTTTTCATTCAAACTTGAAGAAGCTGATGCATTTGCTTCATCTCCTTCTTCTTGTTGCTAATTCTTTGGTGGGATTGGTAAATTCTTTTTTCCCAACTGCCCTTAACTTCTTTTCATAGAGGTTTTACCCATCATTGATGCCAGTTGCACAGTTGCCATACCCACATTCTCTTTAAACCCAAGCTGCAAAATAATCTCTGTAATCAACCCTCCAAAAGGAAATCCCGAATTTGCTTCAAGTTTCTCCACCACTCAAGCTATTACACTCCATATATGTTAGGCCAAATTGATGGGAATGTTCAATGACAACTTTCCTATGATAACAGCCTGTTCTAAAGTTACTGAAGACGGTAAGCATGTGACAAAATCTATGAACACACCAACATGTGCAGAACATTACTCCTTGGAGTAAGTTCAAACTTAGAAAGCCTCACACCTATCCACAGTGGTTGAGAATTATCCGAGAGTAGTTTAGCCAAATTATCCTTGCTCAATTGCTCATTTGATTGAGCCTCTTGTTGTGGTGTGGCAGTGGTTACTCTTATAGTGGGTAAGGATCTGAATGAAGCAATTTTCTCTAGACTAATTTGATAACCTTCCCTTTTACTTTAGAAAAAATCATCGGTCGACCATGTAATGCCCCACTTTAGTATTAGCATAAAACTCCTTGACATAAGGCACTATAGTTAATTTGCTAACAGTTACCCATCTTTCCAAATCCTTGTGCACAAACAATTCTAACAACTTATTTGGTTGGTCAGCATAATCTTCTAATTTAATTTCTCTCTCACACAACACTGCCCTTTTGACATAGTTGTCCTCATACTTCAACTCTGATGCTCTATTAGCAAACCTTAAGTTATCTTCAGGTTTCTCATTGATAGGATCTTATTCTAGTTCAGTCTTAGGAGCAACATCAGGGGCCTTAGCCTTATTCTCAAGTTTAGAGATGTGGTCATTAATAGGTTCATTATTAGGTGTCTTAATAATTGATTGGTTCTCAACTAAGTTATGGGACTCAGTTTCAAATGACAGATGAAGTGTAATCTCAGAGGCAAAAGCCTCTAACTCTATGGGCTCACTATAGACAATGGAAGGACCCATACCTTGTTTTTCTCTGATTCTTATGCTCAATCCTTCTTTTTTTAGTCGCTTGGTAGGCCATCTTTCCTATTCCTTTTGGCGGCATCTTTTCTCAACAGCTTTGAAAACCCTTCTATCAAAAGTCCCCAAAGTCAAACCCTAGTTTCTTCGCTCCAAAGCTTTGCAGCTTAATCTAGCTTCAATGTAGCTTCTTAAAAGTGCTCTCAGCTACCCTCAGTTACAGATTGAAAAAGGTTTTTTTAATAGGATGGAACTATTCATGGCTCAAGAGTTTATATTCGAATGAAACAGAAGTTTTAATGGGTTCAGCCACTAGTATTTATAGGAGGGGATTAAGAAGGTGTATTCAAATACCAAGCCCATATCTGAATTGGGTCTATCAGCAAATGGTACCTTTGGTGTCTAGAGACCAAACTTTGTAACAGTCTTTTAGAAATGCTCAAACCATGTTTTATCACCAATTTTGACTCTATATTTACATCAAATGACATCTAATCCAAATAAAATAAAATAAAAAATAAAAAAAGTTAGAATTTGCAAAAAAATTTATATTTTTTTCATCATTTTCACTATTTGCAAGCTCATAATGAGAGAAGAACAATCTCATTCAAATTCAAGCAATTCAGAACCGAACTCAAACAATTCTGAGCACAATATATCAACTCACTTTAGTCAATTTCAGTCAAGACATAAACTCATAATTATCAAGCAATCTCAAATTGTGCTACCCCTAACTAAAATCATGCATTGTCCTCAATTTATCAAATTAGAAGCTTATAGAGAATGTTGAGGAAGCAACCATACCTGGAGACTATCAATGAATGCTTAACTTGTCAAAATTAACTAAAAGCTCATTATCCAATTGCTGTGATCAATTTCCCCTCAACTTGTTCAAAGATACAAATCTTAATAATGACAAGTATAAATGAAAGAGGTTAAAAATTGATTTCAATTATCCTTATATCTCTTGAATCTTACCAATTAAGTTAGCCACCAAAAGAAAAACATTGTATTTGCAATTTGAGATGATGAAACCAAATTTGAACAAAATTGCTTCATAGACCAGATTTCTCATTTTCCTCAATTGAGCACTGCTTGCTTGAATGCTAAAAACCAAAAGATAGCATAGAAGAAAAAAAATCAAAATTAAAAGAAATTAAGAAAAACTACACTACTATGATGCATTGAGAAAAATTCCTTTATCAATCAGCTACCTTCTGAGGGATCCTCAAGATCCCAACTCTCAATCTCAGCTATAAAATTCTCATGATATTCCTCGAACCTTTGCCTATTCACCCTAAATATATTCCCTGAAGTAGGATTCTTAATGTCAACAACCCCAAATTCAGTGATGTTCTTAACCACATAAGGACCAATCTATCAAGATTTGTTGTTGAAGAATCACTGTCCTATTTGCAGGAAAATACTTCTTTAGAAACTTAATTAGCATATCTTTCTAAGTTCCTATTGATCTAGGCTCAGGAGAATTCAACCACATTTTACTTTGTCTTTTAATGAAAATGGAAAAAACTTGAGATGAATCATATCTTCATTAGCATTTCTATCCATGCAAGTTCCATAAACATCTTTAAATTCTTTCACATGCATATAAGGATTTTCTGAGTCTATGCCACAAAAAGTGGACAGAAGCTGAATTGTACCAGGTTTGAAATTAAAATTTTGATGTCCATTTGGAAGTATAATGCAAGATGGTGTGGTTTGCCTAGCTGGATGAAGGTATTCACGAAGAGACCTGAGAATATTTTGATCAATTTGATCAATTTTCTCCTTAAACACTTTCTTCTGACAAAGCAAATGGTGGTGGTACATCCATATGTGCAATAGAAAATTAGATGATGTACTTAATGATGTAGATTCAATTAATTCAGTAAGCAAAGATGGAGTATGAAATTCAGAATTAATTCTAACAAGCTTACCAAACCTTAAAAGTATGCACAAAGCTTCAAATTTAACAAAACTCCAACCAAACCTCCTAGCTTTACAATTATCCACCAATTCACACAGAAATCAACCTTATTCTCCTCTAATAGATGGCAACAAACAAATTCAGAATTTCAGAGATCAGATGCAGCACTTCTATCACTAATTAATAACTAATTCTAAGACAAATATAAACAAACATGGAACAAAACTACCCAATGATTTGAGCAGCCCTATCATTGAAAATGGTGGTGAGCCTTACTACCAATCACTCCACAGATTCAAGACATCATTGCTTCTTGAAGATCCCCAGCAACAGTGTCAAAATCATGCCTGTGTTGCTCAATTACCTCACTTTTAATTGTAAATTTAGATTTAAGTGTGCTGTGTAAAGCAAATTAGGACAAACTTCCCCATGTGCAAGATGTGGTTGATGTAAAATAAACTAGTGAGAACTAGGTCGATTTCCACAGGGATTGAAAGACCAAAGTAGTGATTGATTCTAATGTATTAAAGTGGCAAGAACATAACTCACATGAATTTAAAACAGAAACAAAAATCTGGTTTGAAAATGTTGATGGTTTTTTAAATGGTTTTGGAAGTAAGAGTTAAATTTAACTAAAATCTGATGTTAAAAAGTTAGGCAAGACAAGTTCAATGTCAATCCAAATCAATCTCAAAATGCAAAGAGTTTGTAAGTTACAAATTTGATTTGTTCTGATTTTGAAAAAATTAATTTCAATTGAAACAAGCTATAGATCAAACACTTGATGTACATAACATATCTTAAGAACAATAGGAGTTTTGGGTCTAGCAACCCACATATAAGATTGTAATGAAGGTTCTAAATTAAGCAACACCTATGAACTTGTCGATAAGATATATAAAGCAGTGCCAATTGAGTCTTGAGTTAATGATTTCTAAAGTATTTACATACAAATTAAATTGGTAATCAAAGGACTCAAAATAAAACCATGAAGCTCAGCATCTTGAGAATCATTGGAAAAGACATTGTCCTTTGCTTGGCCCAAGAAGAACTCAGACGTTTATATTTAGCAAATTAAAAACAAAAATAGAAATCTGAAATGTTGAAATCGAAATCTGGAATTGAAATTACTTGAAAATTGAAATCTGATTACAGTACCTTAAATTGAAATTGAATTTGAAACTAAAATCCTAAGCTAAAGCAGAATCGGAGAACCAGAGTTCTCTCTTTACAGAATTTCTCTCTCTTTACCTTTACAAAATTGATTGAGAAGCCATTCTCCTTCTAAAACTACTGGCTAATGGAATTCGATGGTCTGTGGGTCATGTGATATCAGCTATATCTCTCCCTACTCATTCTTCCTAATATTTACTTGTTCTGTTATACAATTCACCATACAATTGTAGATTTGCCATTCTTTGATTTTAGGATTTTTGTCACATGGAGAAGTTGAGGTCACTTGGAAGCCGTTGTTGAGATATAACCCATTATATGAATGCTTTAGAATTATATTTGAATATGCACTGCCCTCCAGAATTTGATTCACTCACCAACAATATTTGAATATGCCATCTTCATATTCGAATACAATTTCCTACTTCTAGAACTTCTAAACTAAAGATTTTAACGTTCTTGTGTTGAATTCAAATGAAAGTTTTTCATCTTCTCAAATGGCATTGATAAATTGATGTATTGCACTTTGATGTATTTAGTATTTTTCATATCTTTTCCTTTGCATCCTCAATGTGGTTCAAATTGCTTTCTATTGTGTATAAAATTAATACATGCTTCAAATTTGAGAAGTAGGGATGAATTATGCACAAAACACAGATTTTATATCATTTATATGTTATGTAAAGATGTAATTAAATAGATAAACATGTAACAATTGAAATCCAATCAATTACAAGTACCTCGATTCTCAGAATCATGTGTTTTACTTGGTTTGGATGATTGACACAAACTTGAAACATTCTAAGTTTCAAGTTAAAATTGTAAATTATATTTGTGGACTATAGACATTCCGAGTCTCAGTATCTCATGCAACTCATTCATACTTTTGAGAACCAAGTCTTTTAATCCATACCTACATCCAATTTGACATCTTATGTTTAAACTGGTGTGTTTTGCCACACTTAGTTTAGGGTAGTTTTAGTTAGGTCTTGACATCTTATGCAATACTTAGGTCTCAGGGTTTAACCTAGTGTCCTATGTCACACCTAATTTGGGGTGGGAGTTAACTTCTTATTGTACATCTGAGTAAGGTTTTCAAACTAAACTATTTTGCCATCCAAAGTTAAAGAATTTTACACTAACTTAGGTACACATTAGAACCATTATCAATTTTGATTCTAAAATTTTGGATTCAGTGCTAAACTGAATAGCATATGGGCCCAACCCAACCTAATCTTTATTAGTTCAAGCATGTTGTATATTGATAATTTTGTATAGATAAATAAACAAAAATCAATTTGGTTTGTGTATTAAAATAGGTTAACCTAGAATTAAATAGATAAAATTAGAATTGATATTTTTGAGATTCAAAATTAAACTGAGCTAAAGGCTTGGATTAATATAACTTTCTAGTTATACAAATATTTTGTCCACTCCTAACATTAATCTATTAGAGTGAAGAATTATTTCATGTTAGTCAAATATATAAATTTTATTTACTAGACTATTGAATGTTTTTTTATAGCACACTATGAAATTCTAGACGTATACTATTGTTATGCCAAAATCACAGCAGCCTCCTAAAAAACGCATTATAGTTTGTGAAATATTATCTTGTTGTCACGACTCACAGATGTTGGTCACCCACATACATTCATAACAATTCTCTTATTTTATTACCAAAATGAAAATATATTTACTATGCTCACAACAAATAAATAACACATAATCAAGACATTCTCAATATATCAAACCTTGAATATTTTTTTTTTTTTGGGCTTTGCTATTAAAGACAAAATAAATTATCCAAATGCTAGCCCAAAAAAAAAAAAAAAATGTAAGAATACTATTAATGAAATTGCGAAATCATATTCTGGTGTTTCATCTCAACCTAAACGCATTATTATTTTGCGATTTCTACTTAGGATACTTATCTAAATGTAAATCTATATCTAATTTATAATTAAAAAACCTAATTAATTTAATTGCAATAAATTCAAATGTATAACTTTTGAAAGTTTGAGATATGTCATATCATATAAAAATATTAATTAACTAAATCTAATGGAATAGGTAGTGTTTCAGAATTGTTAGAAAGAGTTATGGAAATATTCACATTAATAACCCTAATCTTTTGCTTATTAAGGCTCATTCCATTACATTGTGGTTTCTTATAAGGATAGATTTTGATTGATCTTTATTTTAACTTCAAGATGATTATGGAGCTTTACTAAAGTCCGATTGTGAAACATAGTAGCTTACTATATGTCTGCTTATTTATGTGCCATATGTTGATTTTATCTTTTCCACGTATTTGATGGATCTCTATTAGGTTTGTTGGACCAATCGAGATGCCAATTTAGTACCCATTCGCAAATTCTTAAATTCCATTCTAAATTCTTAGACAAATTATACCAGACAATTTTCTGAAAATATTCCATCAATTAAATTGATCTTGTCTCTCCCCTAACCTCATAGTCCGGGATAGACGGCATAAGAATGTATTACAAGCAAATAAAATCCAATCCAAGATCAATTTACAATGAATTTTAATCATTGATGTATTTGGATCATTCCTCATTCCCTATAAAATAATAATTGAATACATTACCATCAATTAAATAATAATATAATCTACTTTAATATCATCTCCAACGACAGCATCCAAGGTCTGCACGATCATAACTTATACTATAATCATGTTATATCTCTCAAAATAATGATATTATAAGGATAAGAAGTAGACCCACACTCTGGGTCACAAATTTTATAATATAAATAATTCAACTCTCAATTTAGGAGAATAAACACATTTATTATTATCTATAGTTAAGACCGGACATAGGCTACTCTAGTCTAAGCTACCTATTTATCCCACTTTGGGAATAAGGTCACCGTAGTTCCTAATTTATATCTTTTATTTCATGATCAAACTCATGATCAATAGAATAATTCATAAACCTCATCAATAAATGTACCAGCCATATTATCTCAATATCCCAATATTTCAACACATAATAATAATTCATACAATAGGAAATGATGGAACATAATGCTGATTGTATTATGAAAAGTACAATCATAAAGCTTAAATTGTGGGTTGTTAGGTAAATTTATATTTTAAAAAAAATAAGAAAATGAGTTTTAATGCATTAATAAGAATTTCTTATGAATTGCAGGTGTTTGGGACGAAAATAATAAAAGTTGGACCAGAATAGAGAAAATCAAGAAAGTGATTCGAACACTTGTTGGAACCATAGTTCGTTCAAACCCTTATTCTAACCACATAAGGCATGACAGAGGAAACAATAGCAAATTTGGCTAAGTGTGGAGAAAGTGGTTTGAACCCTTGTTCGAACCACATGTTGTTCAAACCATGGTTAGAACAACAGAAGCTGGTGCAGACCAAGAAGTGAAAAAATTGACTAAGGAAAAGTTGTTCAAACCCTCGTTCGAACCATATATGGTTTGAACCTTTGTTTGATCAACAGAAGCCATGCAAGGTCTAACTGCAGCAAAAATGACTAAGTCCTAAAAATTGGTTCGAACCTTTGTTCGAACCAACCATCAGCTTGTTCGAACCTTTGTTTGAACCAACCTGTGATACGAAAATTCTGCAATTCAGCTTTTGGAAAAGGGGCAAATATGTACTTTCTTATTTTGTATTCTATATATACGAGTGAGGTTGTCTAGAAGGGAGAGAATTACGTAGATTTTAGATTTTCAAATTTCCTTTTGTAGAGAGAGAAAATAGATCAAGCTTCATTTCCTTTGAATTTTTGTATCAGAATTCTAAGCTTATGAATAGAATTGTTTCATTTTCATGTATTTCCACTTTCATTTTGTGCGAGTGGCTCTCTTACTTGGATCCAAATCAAGGATAGTAGATGATGTATGTGGATGTTCAAGGTATTTTGCTTTTCAATATTTAAATCTTCTTGAAATTCTTTATGAATGATGGTTGAAATGTTTGAATCAATTGAAATTGTTAGTTGTTAACTCTAGATCTAGCCTTGTTTGTATAGCTTATATAGGTTATATGTGAGTTGCTAATTAGAATACTCATGCACTTTTTTGAGAAATTGTATGTGGATTGCTAATATAGAACTTATATGTACTCTTTACAGGTTATGCATTCTAAGTGTTTGATTTAGGTTTTCAATTACATGAACTAAGTGTTGTTACCAAATCTTTCAATCATTGTTCTTAATTGTGCTTTAATTTTCAATTTCAATTGGATTTATTGAATGATGATTAGTTTGTTTGGATTCTTTGAAACCACTAGTTGATGTTACTAGATTAACTCTTGATTGTATATTCTATGTTCATTATATGTGAGTCACTTGGTGGAATTTTCATGCCCGATGTTAAGGATTTTGTATGTGGATTGCCACCTAGAATTCTCATGTAATCTATATGGATTGCCACCTAGAACAACAACTAATTGAACTTGATGTTTAACCAAATTAATTAATCATTGTTCTCCTTGAAAATCCATAGAAATCACTACTTGAATTGGTTTCATCCAAGTCATTTTTATAGTTGTTTTAGTTTAATCAAATTTTCTTTGATAATTTCAAATTAGATTTAATGCCACTTCCTAGGTGTTTGACAAAATGCCTAGGTAGGGTTCATTTTCAAACTCAAATCAATTTTCTTGAATTTTTCTTGTGTGACACCTACTAATCAAGAGAAGAAGAATTGTGAGTTTACTATGCATCTCCCTGTGGGTACGATCGGTACTTCACCGTTTAAATTTAAATACCTACATCGGACCACCTTGCACTTGGGGTGTAAATCCACATGATGGAATGTAATGCCAATGCATATTCTCTAATCTCCATTTACCCCAACTTTATCTTGGGAAGGGTGACACTTAGCAAAGCACACGGGGCCACTAACTGCACCGTTTATGCATACGGTGAACAGATATCTTAATATATATATACCAAGTGGGGAACTGTGTTACACCCCTACCGGTGTAAGACTCAGGAGAACCATGTTACGCTTCCTAGCCCTTCTACTAGGGAACTGTACTATACCCCTAGTTAGGTATCTACTTTCCTTAAGCAGGGTACAATCATAGGCGGGGAACCGTTTTACACCCTCCACCGATGTAAGACTCAAGGGAACCATCTTATATCCCTGATCTTTCTGCTAGGGAACCGTATTACACCCTTAGTCAAGCATCTACTTAGCTTAAGTTAGAAATCAATATAAATAGAGATTGGGGAATCGAGTTATACCCCCAAGCAGCTAAGACTCAGGGGAACTGAGTTACACCACCTAACCCTTCTGCTAGGAAACCGTATTACACCCCTAGTTAGGCATCTGTTTAACTTAAACAGGAATTAACATAAATAACATCTCAAGATTAACGTCCTAGTTCCTTAAACTCTAGTCATATATATTGATTAGGGATCATCCAGTATTTTTAAAATCTCATTTTAAACATTTCTCAAAATCAAAGATTCCGTCCATATATATAACCCAATGCGTTGGCACGTCAATAAAATCAATATAGTACTATTGGCCAATCGGTAATCACAATATAAAATCGGATGATGTACCCCAACCAAGTGCACATGATATACTTAATCGTGTAAATGAATATTATCTCAATATAAACATGTATTCTCATTAGGCTTGATGATTAAGGATTCATTTAATATTTAAAATCTAACTATAAATGGGTTTGGGCACAAAAAAGGAGTTTTGAACTCGAAATTCAACCATTTTGGGACATTTTGTCCAGTGTCATTCAGACACTAGGTTTGCCATCCAGACGCTAGGTTTGCCATCCAGGCACCAACAACAAATGCCAGTATCCAACCTTACTGTCAAGCACCGTTCGGACGCCAGCACCCAGAACCTAGTTTCTGAGTTCATTTTCAACGAATCCCTAACTCCAAAACAACCCCAAATCATTTATCCAAGCCACAAACTTAGTAATTAATTGTATATAAACATTCAAACACCTCAATAACATGTTTCTACAACATTTGTTTCAAGAATAACTCAAATATATGCAAAATCTCAACATATAGATGCATCTACATATACTTTCATATATACACATATATATACACAGATTCTCCAAATCTTAACAATAATCAACGAATAATATATTAAAATCTTCCTAACAATGTCTAGAACTCAAATATAAGTTTTAAATACCTCGAGTCTGAAGAAAAAAATGAAGGAAAGAGCAGAGAATCTTGAAGTTTCAAAACTTCTTTCTTCCATTTCTCTCATCTCGGGCGGAATCACTACGATCCGACACTGCCACAATTATCACGACACTGAAAATACCAAGAATCCGCTATCTTCTTTCCCTAGAGCACACTTTCCCCCTCTACTGTCTCACTCCTCTCTCTTATTTTTCTCTCTTTCTTCTTCTTTCTTCCCCTGAAAAGAAAAGAAAAGAAAAGAACAATGGCTAGGCCTTTGGCCTAGTTATCCAACCTAATACCACTTTAGGCCAACTCGACTCAGGAAAAATAAAATAAAATGATCCAATCTCAGTCTAAATATCTTATTAGCCCAAAATAATATATAAATGGGCAAAAATAAATATCAGGTATTACAGATCTTATACTCTCAAAGTTCATAATATTCCACCAATATTATTACTTTATTCATATTTAATATTTTAAATTTCTTCCAAGCTCAAATACCTAAACTATTAATAAATAAAATAAAAGAATAAATATAAGAAAATATAATTTAATAAGAGATAAGTATAAAAAAATATAATTTAACAAATTAAAAAAATATGAGTAGACAAATAAGAACGTGTGTTTCAATAAATTTTAAATATTTCTTTTTTATTATTTTTATTTGTTAGTATATAATTTTATATTACAAAGATTATTGTTTTAGATAAAAAGTTTAACAAAAATAAAAATAATAATAAAAAAATCTAGTAAAAGCAAGAAATGAAACTCAAAAAGTTATTATGAATTAAAAAAAAAAAAACTATTTCAAAAAAGAACATTTTTATGTTTAAAAAAAACTATTTCATCACACCTATTACTTAGGGCTCAAGGCAATTTAAAACCTAAAACGGTATCTATATATATATAGATAAAGAGAGAGAGAGAGATTCAACACACATATCACCTAGGGGCTCGAGCCAATTTAAAACCTATAACGGTGTCTGTAAATGGGATTCTAGGGAATTGCAGTACGAAAGTAGGTTGCAGAGCTAAAGTGCATGAATGAATTGTTTTGATTGAATTGTATTTCATTAAGATATGACTTTTTATATTATGTATTGATTGTATTCCAATTAGATTTCTTTTAATTTTTTCTTTTATTTTGAATTAATTTTAAGTAAGTAAAATTAGGTCCATTAGATGATTATAAGAAAATCAAAATTTTTCATCCATATATTTCAGCCCATGCAGTGTATTTTTATACTGCAGCCCCCTTAACCCCCTAAACGATGCACTCTTTAATGAAGAAAGAGAAGGGGTTGATTTAAAATAAGTGGCTAAGAATAAATAGGCTTTTATTAAAGTTTTTTTTCCTTAATTTTGGTGTGATCTTTGAGTTGAAATTTTTTTTATCATTAATTTTTTTATTTGGATTCTTAATGTTTGGATTGGACTATGGATCTAAATGATTGAATTTAATTTTTTTTTTGGGCTTATAGTATTATAAGATTTTCTACGGGGTTTAAAATATTCATAACTTTAAATTTTTTTAAAAAACATTTAAAATATCTAAAATTTTGAATCCATCTTTCAAAATAGGGCATAAAGCTCCTTTTTTTTTTTTTTTTTGGGTACTGTTCAGTTGCCCCTACTTTAACTACTCACATTATAACACAACTATGGTCCATGGCATGGTTATCATCACCACCATCTCTACTACACTTACCATAATCTCACCCATACCACGGGATGAAAATAAGGCAAATCGATCTTTAATTTATTTGAGTTTAGCTTATGTTATTTATATTGAACTCTAACTAAGTTCGAACGTTTATATAAATTCGAGTTTGGCTTAATAAAAAAAATTTAGGCTCGAGATTAGCTCGTAAATACATTGATTAAAACAAAATGATGTCATTTTAATCTCAAATATAACAAATAAAATATTATAAAAATATGATAAAATACTATTAAAAATATAAAAAATTTTATAAAAAATATACATATATTATTTTATCGAGACAGCTCACTAGTTTTTGAGTCGAATTTTTTTCGAATTGAATTCGAATAGTTCACCAATAGCTTGATTTGTTTTTACTTCTACTCACGTCATTTCTCTCTAACTATGTAAGAAACGACCAGTCTTCCCCTCTTTTGAGTAGTTTATTTCTCATCATTTTAATATTAACTAGTGAAAGCACAAGGGATGACGAAGTGAATAGGTAATTGATAGAGCGTGTTCATTGTCTGATTTCAATTTTGAATTAATTACACTGACATTTCTTTAACTATATTTGATTTTTAATTACTTTTTCATCTATTAACCTTAACATTTTGACCCTCTCATTTATTTAAAAGAGTTCCGTTTAAAAACCGTTAAATAAGTTGAATGGAAAAAGGTCAACAGTTAATTTTTTATATAATACAACTTTACTAAAACCAAAATACCCTCAAATACAAAGAAAAAAAACTAAAATAAATAAATACATACATATACATGTACGTATGCATATAAATTTTATTTTTCTTTTACTCTCTTTACCCATTTAAAAATTAATTTTTAATAAATATCATAAAAGAATAATTGAATTTATTAAAATAAAAATTAAACTTCAATATAAATAATAATTTATTATTAGAATGATTTATTTTATTAATATATTTTTATATTAATCAAAATTAATTACTAGTAAAAATACATAATGATTTACTATTAAAATTAAAATTAAAATTATTTATTACTTAAAAAAACTTTATTATATAAATAAATAATAATTTTATATTAATATTATTTATTACTACAAATTCAAATTAAAATAAGTTACTATTAAATTAATAATTTGTAATCATTTTTTTTTATCAAATTTTACTAGCTAAAGGATAATTACAAAAATAAATGTAATTACAAAAACATCAATATAAATAATTATTCTCTTATAATATTTATTATAAATTAATTTTTAAATGGGTAAACAGAGTAAGAGAAGAATAAAATTTATATGTATATGTATATATACATATTTATTTGTTTTTTTTTCTTGTATTTTAGGGTGTTTTGGTTTTAGTAAAATTATATTATATAAAGGGTTGATTGTTGACGGAGCTCTTTTTAAATAGATAAAGGAGTCAAAAGGTTTGAATTAATAGATGAAAGGAGTAATTAGAAATCTGATATAGTTAAAGTGGTATAAGTGTAATTACCTTTCAACTTTTAACCTCTCTCCAATTAATTGTGAATTCTTAGTTGAACTACATAAAAAAAAAAAAAAAAAAAACAAACAAACTAGTGTTGAATTTATGTTACAAACGATAATATCATTTAAAACCTAACAATTTGGTTTAAATGACTCTTTTTCGTTTTTAAAATTTTTATTAATATTGATAATTAGGTTCTTCTTGTTTTTTTTTTTTCTTAAAATGATCAAAATTATTTTTTTACATTTTAAATTTCTTTTATATTATAAAAGACAAATATATTAAATAAACAAAAAGTTCAAAAAACTACCTACTAAAAAGAGTTAAGTTTTTCCTCCTCAAACTAAGAATTAGATTCAATTTTAAACTCAACTTGTGCAGCAAAAGGTTTTGAAATATGCTGCTATTACTGCCAAAGCCCACCTTATTTCTTTTCCCCTAACACTATGTTTTTAATAGTAGATTTGATGTAAATTGATCTTTTCTAGTAAAAATTTTTATCAAAATTTTATGTTCGGAATCAAATAAAATTCTATGAACGAAATTTGATTTCATTTTATAATTTAAATTTTTGATTTTCTATACTAATAAAAATTCAACCTAACATAATGTAATTTGTTGATATTAATTTTATTATTTTATTAACTCATCTAAATAAGTGGATAAATTTATTTTCATATATTATATTTTTTTTGTTTCACTAATTGGATCAAATGTAGCATTTCTGTATATTAATTCAACTTAACTCTTAAATTTAAACGTGTGTTTTCATTAATTTGATTTTATTTGTGGAATCAAGTTAAATTAGTTTTTTATTATAAAATCAAATCAATACTTCCACAGAAATCTTTTTAAATGGAGCGTAACAATAACAATTGACGGCACCAAAGTCAATTCGAATACTTAATATATAATAAACAATCGTCACATCCAAATGGACATTCGGAAAAAGGACTTATAATTTTACCCATTTTTTAATGGGTCCCATGCTATATATGCTGTCCATCTATTCATAGCGTTTCAGTTGGTGGAATTTATTCGTTTTACACGTCAATTCAAATTCATGTCAATAATGTCTAACTCTACTTATTTATTAAAGGTTTTGAAGTATGATAGGGCCACAAAGCCCATCCTTCTTTTTCTTATTATTTAACCACGACAATTTATTTTTCTAAATATTATAATTATAATGATAATTTAAGTTTCAAATATTAATAGATACGTTGTCACTTTTAAGTGGTTAACATTAGAAAAAAAGATATTAATTACACTTGCGTTCCTTTAACATTTGAATAATTACATTAAGTATTTATAATATTTAAAAATTACACTTGTCTCACATCTCGTTAATTTTTCTTTATAAAAATTTTCAAAAACTTTTTATTTTTACTTAATTTACTTTTTTTAGAAATTTTTTGAAAGAAAATTGACGAAAATATAAGTAAATGAATGATAAAATAGAAAAATGTCTAAAATTTTAATTATTTTAGCATTTTTTATTAAGTTTTAACGGTTAATTTTATCAGAAGATGATCAATATTAACAACATTTTAAAATAAAAGAAATAAGCATAACTTTTAAATGTAATAGATGCTAAATTTAATTACTTAAATCATAAAGGAAGATAGATGTAATTTACCTTAACATAAAAAGTTATTTTATAGTAATAAGTGATTAATAGACAAGAGGTGTAATTTAGGGATTGCCGAGGAGGTGGGCTAAAATTGGATGGAATGGGTTGAGTTTGGGTTAACATTCCCTTGATACCTGTCGTGTATTGAATTAAATTATAAGTATGTCATTATTTTTTTCTTGCATTGGAGCCATCAATTGGTTTCTGTAGTACTTCCTATCATTCATACTGACATTGGTTTTAAAGAATAAAATAAAAGAAAATTTTTTTTATTAAAACCATTAATTGGTATTCATAATGGCTTCAGTTAACCCAATAAATAAATAAATGGGTACAAATTGGTGTTTAACCGCGGTTGTTGTTGTACTCATCAAACACAATACTTCCAACAACAATGGCTCTATTTAAAAATAGGGTAAAGTATATTTGGACCTTAAATATTTACGTAATTATATATGAATTTATTTGATATTTTAAAATTATATTAATTTTTTTTATTTTAAAATATTTGTAATATTTAAATTTTTCTGTTAACTTTATCACTAACTCCGTTAAAAATTTATTAAAAAAATAAATATATCCTCGTATATTTATACATATATATGCAGAAAATATATATGCAGAAAAAAAAAAAAAATCTAGAACATCTCACGGGCCACACATACATATTGAAGGACAATAGAATATATGTGTGTATATACATATATATAGAACTTTGGATTCCGGCCAATCCAAACTCTCACCTTGAAAATCAAGCTTTTTCAAATCCGCCTGCGAGGTGATTCGCTGCATATTCATCTTTGGTCAAATTCCTCGCACTCATCAGCGCAATGGCCACCGTGTCCCCAAAAACCATCTGAATCGCCGTGGAGGTCACAGGAGCCAAATCGAAAGGGCACAATTCCCTCTCCAGAGGCAAACGAACGTTCATATCATACAAACGCATCAAGAAATTCGACTTCGTGGGCGTCACGGAGATCAGGAAAGCCCCTTTGGCCTTGGCACACGGCACGAGCCGCACGAGCTCGTCGGTGTTGCCGCTCTTGCTGAACATCACCAGATGCCAGAATCGGAGAGAGCGCTGATGTCGCCGTGGAGGGTGTTGACAGGGGAGAGGAATCCAGATCCGATTCCGAGAGAGACGAGGCTCTGCGAGATCTTATGGGCAATGAAGCTGGATTTTTTTATGCTAGAGAAGAAGATGGTCCCCTTGGCGTTCAAGAGGGTCAGCGTGAAGGCTAGGGCTTGAAAGATCTTGAGGTTTTGGAGGAAAAAGTTGAGATACTTCTGCTGACACTTGAAGAGATATAGAAGTTGGTTTCGGTCGATTTGGGTCTGTTTTGAGGGTAGGGAGAGCTCCGACGATGGAGGGAGAGGCCCATGAGTTCTAATTTTCTTTACTAGTTTTGGTTATATATGAAGAACGAAATGAGTTCAACACTTCATTCTCGCCGGGCATTAGAATCCAGCTCGTATAGAAATTCTCAGATAGAAAATTTCCAGCTCGTATAGAAATTTCTATCACCGGAAAAGGCCGAAAATTCCTATACGAGTTGCTAACGTATAGGTCAGAAAATTCTAAGGGCCAGAAAAGGCTAATGCCCGGCGATAGAAATTCTCGTCGGAAAAGGCTCATGTTGCTAACGAAATGAGTTCAACACTACTGGGTTTTGTTTGATATTTTTTTGGAATTTGAATTTTTTTTCCTATACTGTGGATCTGAGATTTGGATGTAGTTAGTTACCGATTTTTTAAGTTGAATCTATGGAATCAAAGAGAGAGAAAGAGAGGTGGGAAAGAAGAAGTAAGAGAGAGAGAAATAGCTCATTGTGAATAAATGTTACAAGGGTAAAATTGGTATATTAAAATTTTTTTTGATCTGATATCATCATTTTAATTGAAATCCTAACGGAATAGTAACGGAAGGGGTACGTGTTACAAATATTTCAAAATAAAAGAGGTTAATGTAATTTTGAAATGTCGAAGAGATTCATATGTAATTACGTAAATATTCAGGAAATCTAAGTGTAATTTACGCTTAAAAATATATATATTGAATTGGTTTCATAATAACTTTAGTTATCCCCGTAATTATTTGCCTAACGAAGTATTTCGTTGGCCAAACAAAGCAAAAGTGTTTATATAAGTGCGACATATAACAAAATTTAATTAAAAAATTAAAAAAAATTAGAGTTTTTTTTTTTTTTTTGGTAAATTAACTAAATACTTTAGTATTGACAATCATTTGTTGTGACCTAAAAAAAAAAAAAAAAAAAGAAACATTGATCCTACAAGCTCAATTTGACTAAGAAAAAAGAAAAAATTACAATAAAACAAAAGAATCAATAAGTTACCATTTTAAGAGAGGAAGAATGTTGAAAGATGGTTAAGATGTTAGAAACTAGGAAACTTGTAAAAGATACAGAAAATTGGGAGGAATCACTCCATGTTATTTTGAAGAATAAACTTGACTTTTATGTAGCCTTACAAACTGGAAAATGAAGAACCCACATCTTACAACTCCTAATAAGATGGTAAGGATAATAATAAAATAAAACAAACAACTTGCATCCCTAAATAATAGGGATTTTATTGGCTAAGCGGTAACAAACCACTTAATACCTAACAATTCCTCCCCTAAACTGAACGCTACAAGTTTTCAAATTATATCAATCTCAAAACAAACTCCCAATAGCCATTGCACCTTCAAGAAAATATTTAGCTTGAGTAGTTTAGTCATCACATTAGCAAACTGTTCTTGTGTTCTATAGGGTACCAATCCCATAATATCTTCCTTTGTGATTTCTCAAAGGAAATGAAAACACACATCTATATGATTACTATGACCATACATTATTGGATTCTTCAATTGTTTGATTGCAAGCTATTATCACAATGAATAATAGTTGCCTTGTCTTGATTTTGATCTAGCTTTCCCAACACCCTTTCTAACCATACTATCTGATATGTGCAAGAAGCTATAGTAATAAACTCTGTTCTGAAGTAGATAAATTTACTATTAGTTGTCTTTTTGATGACGAAGATACTGCTCCTGAACTCAATAAAAACTCATAGCCTAAATGACCAAGATACTGCTCCTAAAGTTAATAAAAAATCATAATCTAAAGTACCCTTTCTATCTTCCAAATCTCCAACATAATCATTGTTAGTGTAAGCAACAAGTTCATCATCTCCTCCCTTCCTATAGAAAATTCCAAACCCAGTTGTTCCCAACAAATACCTCAACACCCTTTTTGCCACCTGTAAATGAAGCTCAGTAGGATTCTCCATATACTTATTAATAAGGCTCACTACAAATATCATGTTTGGTCAAGTGGCTGTGAGGTACATAAAACTACCAACAACCTGTTTATGGTAAGTATTGTCTACCTTTAGTCTTCTTTCATCCATCACGAGCTTAAAACCAGGAGTAATAGGATTATGAATAGAATTATTCCTATCCATTCCAAACCTTTGCAGCACCTTCATTGCATACTTCTTCTGATTGATAAAGATACCATCAAGTCTTTGTAAGATTTCAAGACTAAGGAAATACCTCATCTTACCAAGATCAGTCATGTCAAACTCATGCTTTATGGAATTTTTAAACTTTATAAACTTCAATTCATTATTTCTAGTAAAAATGAAATCATCAACATACAAACTTATGATTTATACTTTGCCTTCCTTTTTTATCTTGATGAATAAGTTTTGCTCGTAGTCACACTTCTCAAAACCTTCATTTATGAAATAGGCTTCTATACAGCTATACCATGCATGGGGTGCTTGCTTAAGCCTACAAAGTACATTTTTTAATTTATAGACCTTCTGTTCATTTTCTTTCGTGCATAACTAGAAGGTTGCTCCACAAAAACTTCGTCATTCAACTCGCCATATAAAAACATAGACTTCATGTCTAGCTGGTAGATAATCCATCCTCTGCAAGTGCAATCACCAAATGAATTGTCTTCATGCACGCCACAAGTGCAAACACTTCTATATAATCTACTCCATGGGCTAAGTATATCCCTTTAACACAAGCCGAGCCTTTTATTGTCTACTTCTCAATTTTTGTTAAAATTAATCTTATAAACCCACTTCACTCCAATTTTGCTTCCTCTCTTAGATAGCTCTATCAATTCCCTCATGTCATTTTTTCTTGTTGCTTCCATTTCCACGTCCATGACTCTCTTCTATTTCTGACTTTTCACATCATCTTCAAAGTGAATAGGATTAATGGCTATAAATATCACTGAAAAAAGCTTAATTATCTTATTCAAAAAGTCCTTTTGTTTCATGGTCTCTCATCTAAGTAGGTGGTCTCCTATTCCTCTCTTCATTCAAGCTAGAAGAGCTTTTTTCGGTTAGAGAATTAGAGGAAAAATTCTCCTTTGCTTCTTCTGTATCAGCATCAAGATTATATTACCTCTCCTCTTGATTTTCATTACTTATAGCTACTTCTTCCTCATGATCACCCTATTTGAAATCACATACAATGGCTTCTTCATATTTCTTATTCTAATCCCAATTTTTATCTTCTTCAAAGATAACGTCCCTACTTATTATGATCCTCTATGAAATTGGATGATAGTGTCTATAAGCTTTTAACTCCTCATTAAGTCTTACTGGAACACAGGTTAAGCTCTTATCATCTAACTTAGTTCTTTTATTGTTATGAAAATGAATGTGAAAAACAAATCCAAAAACTCCAAAATACTCAATAGAACTCTTAACTCCACTCCAAGCTTCTTCTGGGGTTTTATTTCATATCGCTAATATTGGACTTTGATTCAAGACATACACCATTTAGTTTACCACATCTGGCTAAAATATTTTGGGAATTTTCTTTTTTGAAAGCATACTATAAACCATATTCATAATGGCTGGATTCTTTCATTTAGCAACTCCGTTTTGTTGTGGTGTATATACAACTATCAATTGTCTTCATATACCATTTACATCACAAAAACTAGTGAACTCTTGTGATGTAAACTCTCTTCCATAATCATTGTGTAAACTTCTAATAAACAAGTTTGTTTCTTTCTCAACACAAATCTTAAAACTTTTGAAAACAACAAAGGCTTCTGATTATCTTTTCTTACTATTAGAGATGGGCTTGAATATTGGTCCATATCTGTCGTGTCAAAGTTACACCATATCTTTTATTGGTCCATATCTGTTGTGTCAAAGTTACACCATATCTTTTGTGATTGTGTTGAAATAAGTAGATGCTAAAGGTTGAGACATAGCATGCAATACGAACATTCGATTTGAAGACATCTTCATATCTATGATAAAGCCTCTTTCAAAATGAAATATCTTACACTTTCCATGTTGAAACTAAATAGTAAACCCTTCTTCTTGCAATTGCTCAATACTAAGCAAATTTCTCTTCAGCTCTAGCACATAAAATACTTTTTTGGTGATCTGTGCTATTCCATTCACCTACAATCTTACGTTACTTTTTCCTAGTACGATCATGCTTGAATTGTTACCCAGCTTCAGAATATTTGAAATTTCCATCAAATTTTGAGAAGTATTCCTTCTTCTCACACATATGATTGTTACATCCTGAGTTTAGGAACCATATATCTTTTCTATTGGCCTTATTCATATCCACGTATGTCATCAACAGCATCTCTTCTTGAGTTTCTACATAGTTTCCCTGCTTTCGACTCAAGGAACAATATATCTTCTCTATTAACCTTATTCATATCCATGTATGCCATCAATAGCATCTCTTCTTGAGTTTCTACATAGTTTTTCTTCTTCTCCTTGCTTGGACAATCCCAATGAAAATACCTAACTTGTAACAATTATAGCACTCCACTATAGCCTTATCGAAGGTTTGTTTACCTCGCTCCTTCCCATTCCTCTGAAGCTTCCACGGCCACAACCCTTTCCTCCAAATTGATCTCCATAAGAAACCTTTAAAGCATGTTCTTCTTTGACATGAGAACCTATGCATTGTTCATGCACAAGCAGGCTGCTTTGCAACTCATCAATGGTTAAGGTGGTTGTATCTTTAGACTTCTTAATGGAATTCACGACATAATCAAACTTGAGAGTTATGGATCTTAAAATCTTTTCAACAACAGTAGCATTTCCCTTGTTCTTACCATTTGCTTTCATCTTGTTGGCTATGGTAAGAGTGCGAGCAAAATATTCATTTACAGATTCTTCTGCCCTCATGTGGAGAATTTCGAACTCCTTCTGGAGAACTTGCAAGTGTGCATGCTTAACTCATGTTGTAACTTGATGTTTCTACTTCAAAGAATCCCAAATGTCTTTTGCTGTGTTCTTGTTGAGAATCGTCTCCAAAATCGAACAATCTAATGCTTGAAATAGATATTTCTTTGCTTTCAAATCTTTCAACTGCTAATCTTCAATGTTATTCCTCTGTGCATCCATGAGACCATCTACTGCTATAAGAACAAAATTCTCAACCAATCCCCTGTACTCCTTTGCATGCAAGAAGTTTTCCATGAGCATTACCGAATGATCATAGTGCTGATCAAATTTCAAAACTGCTGGCTATACAAATGAACCCTCTGTTGTCAAATTTCAGAATTGCAAGGTACACAAACAAACTCTCTGTCGTCATATTTCAAGTACGAAATGAACTCTCTATCATCATATTTCAAGTACAACACATGCAAAAAATTGTTGATTTTAATTTTAATGAAGTCCCATGATGGAGCTCTGATACTAAAATGTTAGGAACTAGAAAACTTGTAAAAGATATAAAAAATTTGTAGGAATCACCCCTATTATTTGGAAGAATAAACTTGGCTATTATATAGCCTTGCAAACTAAAAAATAAAATAAACGATTGTAACAACTAGTATCTACACAGTACAATATTGTTTGCTTTGGGTTTGCTTAGTTGCTTCCAGAGAGGTTATCTATCCTGATACTACTCCCATTGGAGTGTGCATAACTCTGGAGTTTTTACTAAATCTAATGCCTTCACGGCTTTAAAATGCGTGGTATCATATAAATGTGAAACACTACATATATGCCACTTACTTTCTCTACCTAGAAGGCATGGTTCTCTACTTTACCTCCTGCTGCCAGAGTCCCTCACGGTCCCTTAAAATCCTCCCCCTAACAGGATACGTGCCCTAGCATGCTATAAGTGAAACATCTTGGCACACTTAACAATTTCACACAATAATTTTAAATAAAAAAATTAAATTTATTTATTTATTTCTCATTTTTTTATAATTTAATCATGTATTAATACCACATAACACAATAAAATAAAACAATTTAATTTTAGATATTGTTGCTAGGTTGTCTCATAGATACAAGATCCTATCAATATACATCATTATTCAGTGTCGGTTTCCTAAGTCAAAACCTTAAGAATATTAATTATACCATCCTTTGATGTCTACTTTCTAGATTGAAACCTTAGGAATATTATACGCCACCCTTAGGCATCCGGTCGCTTCATAGGTTACTAGCCTACTATATACTCAATCACCAACTCCACTTGAATTTTGAGACTTTCCACCCTTGAGTACTTATATCCAATTCCTCAACCCAAACACAGCATAATATTAAATTTTACTTCAAATCCATACTAAATAAATTCTTCCCTTAAATTCATTATTTATTAAATTTCTCACTAATTCATCATAACGATTTTAAATAATCGGTAAACCTCAATACATAATAATAATAATAATAATAAATAAATAAATAAAGATTCACAATACACGAACTTAATGAATATGTTTCAAACAAATTAATACAACAACTTTCAAGACAAACTAACATATCAAGACAAAAAACTAGAACATTTTTTAGTTTATTCGATTAGTAGGTTTGCTATAGATCAATCATTACATATTCACACACACACACACACACATATATATATACATTTAATCACGTGCAAGAATTCCATTACTGACTTAGTATTTTTCATCGTATATATCTATGAAATAATATATGCCATCAGCATTAAATAGATCACTACCGTTATATACCGAAAAGGAATTAAAAATAAATAAATAAGTTTGTTCTGTCCCTTACCTGAATGCGACAATTGTATATAGAGATAGAAGAGAGAAAAGAGATGCACGACAGTAAGGAAAAACGTAACAGACAATGAAGAAGGTGTCGTACAGAAAGAGGTAACGCCCATAACCAAGAAAGAAAACCTAGAAGAAAATCCAGCTGCCACTACCTTAGTTATTAGGTTTTTTTTTTTTTTTTGTGGCATGTAGCCACCTACGAGATATGTATATATATATACACACAATCAGATGGGTTGTACTTACAGATTCTAATGAGTGTTAAGTTTTTAAATAAAATATGATAATATCAAATCATCTCCCCAAGAATTCTTTTATTTACCAAACTTACCCATATATATAAATATATATATATTTTTCCCTTAATCCTTTGAAATTCTTAAAAAAAAATTACCAAAAAAATATAAGGCTCTAAATTTATTAAATTTAGATCAATATTAAATTTATCAAATAAAATAATTGATAAAAAAAGATATGAATTAAAATAAATTCAGGTCATTACAATAACCTATGTCTAACCACTTCTATTAAAGTGGTAAGAATAATACTAAAAATTAAATAATAAAAAAATATGAATTAAAATAAATTCGGGTAACTAAAACAACCTATGTCTAGCCACTTCTATTAAAGTGGTAAGAATAATACTAAAAATTAAACAATGACCTGCATCCCTAAATAATAGGAATTTTATTTAGTGGCAACAGACTACTTAACACCTAACCTAACATAAGAAAGTTTTGAAACGAGACTCCACGACAATAAGAAATAGTTAAAGTGGTTTTAGGATATGTATTTTATTTATAGTGGCATAAAATTCTAATTCATCTGTAATAGAATTTCAATCCAATATATCATCTAATTTCAAATTCAAAAAATGGATAAAATTCAAATTATATGTAAGACAAAACCAACAATCATATGAAGAATTCCAACCTGAATTCAATAAAAAAAAAAAAAAAAATTGGAATTAAGGTCTAGTTGTCTCATGAGACGTTCAAATCCAATACAAACTCTATAATATCTACCTATCAGTATAAATTTTATCTACCCATAGGGTTGTTAAGAAGTGGGCCAAATTATAGAGCCCAATAAATATGCCCAAATAAAGCAAACGACTACCAATGAAATAAAACTGGCGGGAGATAAAACGCCCAAATTATAAAATATTAAAAGACCGAATAGAACTTAAAAAAAAAAAAAAAATTGAGTAGATCAATTATTTAAAAACAAAATGAGCTAAATTATACAGACCCACTGAAATAAGAATCGAAATTGTTGATCTAAAAAATGTTACAATTATTGTGCCAAATTGTTGTGAATCAGACAAGCAAATTTTGATTGTGTGAATTACGAGGGGGTGTTTTATTGGCACATAAATTTATCCCTAAATTTGAGATTCACAATTAATTAAATATAAATTTAAATATTTCATTATTAAAAAAGAGTCGCATTGGCACATAAAATAGTTCCTAAATTCAAATAATACGATCTAAATATCTGAAAGTTTTAATTTAAAAAACTATCGACCTAGTCCAAATAAAGTCTAGTGTTCGTATTGAAGTGAGTTTGATTTGTTCAAATGTTGTATCTAAAATTTAGAAATTCGGTAGGTAATTATTCAGTACCCTTTACTATAAATAGACCTAGCCTAAGATGTAAATAAGAGTGAATCACAAAAGAAAGAAATAGGGGACGAGAGAGAGAGAGAGAAAAGCAAATACGCTGAAGATGACTCGTAAGTTGAAAGTTTCATGTAAAACAAAAATGATGTAAATTTATTGACTATTTGTAATCTAAAAGGTCTTTAATCCCAAATATTTTGTTGAAAGTCTAAATTTTCTTTTAAGTTCTTTCTATTCATGCATCTTTAATTTCTGTATAATTTTTATTGTTTTATTTATTTTTATTAATTGAAGGATTAAATAAGAAATGAAAAGTCACCAATAAAATAATTAACACTGCCACGGAATAGTGATAATGTGTAAACATAAGTTTCCAACCGAGAATTTGAATTGTTTTTCAAATTCGGATGTGTCATTTGGTTTGTTTTTTTAATTTTTTTTTTATTTTTGTTTTCTATTTTTTGTTTTGACTTCATTTTCATTTTGTTTTTTTGAAAATGAAAAAAAAAACAGTTTAAAATTTATTTGATTACTTATTTTTTCAAAATTTATTTTATAAAATCGAAAATGAGTTTACTTATAACATCAAAAATGATAAAAAGTCGTATTAAGAGTTTTTAACTTAAAATAAAAAAAATTAATAGAGTATTTTCTATTTATTTGTTTTGAAATTTTTAACATATAAAATAAAAATAAAAAATAAAAAAATAAACCAAGTGCGAAATTTTTGTGAACATAGCATAATATCTGAAACCTGTTTTAATTCTCAGTTAAAAGTTTACAATTTATTATGTAGGGAAAAATATGAATTTTTCCAAAGGGTCATTTTTCAAATGTAGGTAAGTTACAATTGAGTTGCAGTTCGGGAGCACTGTCCATATGCGGCAACAGCAGCGACAATGTGGCCTCCGCACGTGCACCGCTCATGCAAAGTTTGAGAGAATCCAAAGTGGGGGGAGAGAGAGAGAGATAGAGAGGAGAGAGAGAGAGAGAGGAGTACTAAATGGGAAACAGGGAAAGAGGTTGACAGGTGTCCCACCAGCTGTAAGCAGGAGCAAAGAGCTAAAGCAAGCAAGCATGACACGTATCACTAGGGTGAAGCCCGATCTCCTCCGTATATATCTTCATTACCAAACTATTTTGAATTCCCAAAGCAAGAGATAAAAGAAACCAATAAACAAAATAGAGAAGTTAGTGAAGGTTTAGGTGTTTGTTGTAGGTATCTCTACGTTGGTCCTCTTCTTGTGTAACTTGTGTTCAGTTTGTTTTTGTGCGTTTGAACGAGGGAAAAGGAGAAGGGAAGATGGCAGCTGTGGGAAGGAACATTGCTGGGCCTTTGCTTTTTCTCAACTTAGTTATGTATTTTATTGTGTTGGGTTTTGCTAGTTGGTGCCTCAACAAGTACATCAATGGCCAAACTCATCATCCCAGTAAGTTTTATAATCCACCCCCCCCTCTCTCTCTCTCTCTCTATATATATATAGTTAAAAAGTTTTCTAATAATTTAATTTTAAATTTTTATTATATATCATAATTTTAATTTGTTCACTGAATTTGGTTAACTACATGAGAATAACATATGAAAATTTTGTTAGACTCTAATAAAGGCATAGCACACACTTTAATTACAAATCTACCATTTAAGTACAACGCAAACTGCAAAAAAGTTGGGACTAAATAGCTTTTTTTTTTTTTTGGGTAATGGGAAATCAAATTGTAGGTTTTGGTGGGAATGGAGCGACTGGTTTCTTCTTAACGTTTGCGATGCTGGCGGCAGTGGTTGGGATAGTATCAAAATTTGCAGGGGGGAACCATGTCCGGGCTTGGAGAAATGATAGTCTAGCCGCTGCCGGTTCCTCTGCTCTGGTAGCTTGGGCTGTTACTGTTCTAGCTTTCGGGTAAACCCTGATTTATACATTCATATACATAATATATTTATGTTTACATATATTTGTCTCTATTTGGCATCAGTAATTAAATTTTAAATAAACGCATGCATTTGAAATTAAATTATTTAAATATAAAGGAGGTGTTTGGAAGTACAATTTTTAGTCATTTCTATCAATTTTTAACCAAAGGTTACTTATAATTTTTGGTGTGTTTAGTGAAATAAGTAGTAATTTTTGGTAATTTTTTTACAACTTTTGAGTGTTTGGTAAAATTTTTAGTGGCTTTTGTCAATTTTTAATAATTTTTGGTAACTTCTAGTAATTTTTAGTAATTTTTGAGTTGAAAAGTTACTGTAGAGAGCAGAAAATAGCAAAAATTGATGATTTGCCAAATGTTCAGGAATTAAAAGTTGGTATTTTTTTACTAAAAATTTTGTTGCCAAACATCCCATAAATAACCCATAAATAAAGGTGATTGGTTTAGCTTTTTTTTTTTTTTTTTTAATATACATATGATTGTTGTGCCTTTTTACCACATGTTCATTTCATTTCCTTTCATTTTTAAGTTGAAATTTGTTCATTATTAGACGTCATTCTCAATTTCTTAGTAGTGTCAAATTTCCATCATCAATAGCCTATATAATTAGTGAAGCATGGTAAAATCTCAAATTTTGTGACTTTTTCCCCCCTCTATACGATCCTCAGTTTCCTAATTAGTCTAAAAATGATTTACATTTTAAATTTCATTTCAAAATTTATATTCGTCATGCTACCTTTAGAACATGTTTAGTTTCTAGGAAAGGAGGCATATTTGTTTATTGGGAAATGGGATTATTCAAAAGATATTATTACAGCTCTAAGTTTTGTGATCATGTATTTAGTAACAATGCCTTTATCAAGATACTCATCTTATGAAAAATCAAAACGTTATAGATAACATTTTTTTCAAGTTTTATCTTACATTGAGTCACAGTTATTTCTCATAGAGATAACGTCTCCCAAGAGATATAAATAGGATTATAAATGACATTCTATGGTAAGTGCTATTCAAATATATATATATATATAAATGATTAATTGAACGTGAAATAAAAGTTAAAAGAGTATATTGTTATGTATTATCAAATTTCATAATCAATGAAACAGATGATTTAATGCATAAAAAATATATTAAAGGGGGGGAGGAAGAAGGATCTTCCCCCCTTTGTTGAAACTCTAAATTCATAATCCAAGATGTACGGAATAAAAATATTCTCAAGTTTTACTTGAGCCCCCATTGAAATTGAGGGGTATGATCGTGAGTGGGAAAATTTTGGGAGAGAATGTGTGGATAATCACCCACCCACCCTTGAACTTTAATTTCAATTACGTGGGCAGGTTGGCGTGCAAGGAGGTAAGCATAGGAGGGTACAGAGGGTGGAAGCTTAAAGTTGTGGAAGCATTCATAATAATTCTCACCTTCACCGAGCTTCTCTACTTGCTGTTGCTTCACGCTGGTTTGTATAGCAACAGGTACGGCCCCGGTTACAGGGACACCCACTACGGCGTCGGAGCTCCAGCGACAGGTCATGATCCGGCACAAAAGGGTGGTATCACTGCCACTGTTGTTTAATAAAATAAACGATTAGTATAAACTGTAGGAAATTAAATAGTAATACATATATAATTGTGTGTTTTATAAGAAATATATATATGTATATATAGATGCACTTTCTCTAGTCCTTAGATTTCTATTTTTACTACTTTGGGGTGTCTACTTGTGTTGTCCTCTTTTGTATAAAGATGGTAAGTGCAGTGTTGTCTGGTGTAGTGTTGGGTTCTGAGAGTCCTTTTTTTCTCCCCACCTCAAACAATCAACAATGTATGTCTATGTTGTGTTTATATTGTTGTGATTTGTGTTTTGTTTCCTGTCCAAAAGTGTTGCTTTAAAATTCTGATAAAAAAAATTGTCTGCCAATGGTGGAGTGGTGGTGGAATTTTCCATAATTTGATGTTGAGTTTCTGGTGCTAGGGGCGGAGTCATGAGTCGGCTAAGGTGGCTATGGTGGCCATAGTCCTAGTAAGATTTTAGGAATTCTAATTTCCATGAAATTAAAAAAAATAATACATATATATATATATAAAGCCCAGTGAGTTTAAGACTTTACTAATGTAAATAAATGTAAAAAATTCTAATTTGTACGATATTTCAGAATACGAAATGTACATTTTAATAATTTGTATATTGGCTTGATTCTGCAAGACCAATTTGAAGATATTAATTCTACTATCACTAAACCACCTCAACCAAACTAGTATAGTCCCGCTCCTCCGCGTTGAGATGCCTAATGTTCACTCTTTCTTTGGAGTGCTCCAGCGAAGATTTTACTTAATTTGCCATCGTGACTCTACCTCTCTTCCAATCTCCGCATACTCGAAGAGATCATCGTTACAAACGTATTTTAGATGCGTATCCTCTGTTAATTAATCTCAATCCTCTACTTAGGGCTTCTTAGTTGTGATTGCAATTGTAAATACCACTGCGCAAAATCTCGCACACGTTCTACTCACTTGTGCACCTACATGCACCTTCTAGTGCGTCTCCATAATTGTTATTGTTAGTTTTAATGGTTGACAAATCGTGAACAATTTAATGAGTACTCATGAAGCCTGTATACTTAGATAGTGGCTGAGTGGTCTTAGTATATAGACTTGTTTTGAATTATTGAAGTAGTTAAAAAAATGTAAAAGATCAAAATTATGGAACAACTCGTCACTAGGAAGTCGCTTGATTCACTGGAAATATCACTAGGAAAGATAGAATACACAACATAGCTGTATGATATTTGCTGGATCACTTGCTGGCTTTGCTGGATACTTCATTGGGAAGTCTAGCATAGGTGTCATGCAAACACAGAAGCTCGCTAAATTTCACACTGGCATCACTGGATACTTCACTAGGAACGCTGGATACTTCATTGGGAAAAGCAGTGCTGATGTTAAGGCAATTGGAGACTCACTGGAAATCTTGCTAGCAAGCTCGCCCCAGCTAACTACTTATTCTGTTTAGGAAACTTGCTGATTCGCCGGGATTTTTGAAGCTACTATATATTGAACCTTGCTCCTAGGGTTTCAATATAGAGAATGAGACCGCATTGCCTACGCTACTTTAAGAAGTTCTTAATTTTTCACTTAGCCAAAAATTATCATACACTTGAGTTTTTGATCCTTAGGGTTAGGGATTGATCTTTCACTAGTAAGGGCTTATCGTTGTGATACAAGCAAGTTCGATTGTGTAACTTATGGTTGATACTTTGTAACTCGTTTTATATGATGGAAGAAGTTTGTGGATATGCTGTTCTTGGAATCCATAGTATAATTCCTTGTGTCTATTCAGGTTTCAACGTTGTGTTTGAGTAATCTATTGATACTACGCTTCGCTTAATTTTTCAATTGGCATTAGAGCAGGCTCGTTTGTTTCAGTCTTTATTGACGAAGGCGAGATCTTGAGAAGCTACATCAATGGATCTACTGTGTGAAAGAAGATCAAGTACTCATCTGCCATGGTTTGATGGTTTAAACTATTCCTATTGGAAGGCCCAAATGACAACGTCCTTAATGTCCATGAATGTTAAAGTCTTGAATATTGTCCGAAAAGGTTGGAGCACTCCCAAGATAAAGATTGAAGGTGTTGAACAAGATAAGTGTATTGATCTTTAGACAAAGGAGAAATTAGAGAATGCTGAATACAACTTCAAGGCCATCAACGCAATCATCGTACCCATCAACTTGATGAATTTCGAAGGATTTTCGATTGTTGAAGTGCTAAAGAAGCTTGGTTGATTCTGGAACTGACTCATACACGACAGTGAAAAGATCAAAGTTACAACAACTCACTACTCAGTTTAAAGAATTAAGGATGGGAGAGTCAAAAACTTTGATCATTTTTATGGATGATTTATCAACATCGTAAATTCCTACTTCGATCTTGGTGAGCCCATCTCTAATCCTAAAATTATTAGAAAAATTCTTCGTTCACTTCTTTCATCCTATGAGTCAAAAGTTACAGTAATTGAAGGGATAAGGAATATAGATGAGCTGAGTTTGGAGGATTTGGTTAGTTCTCTTCAAACTTTTGAAGCCAATGGAATAAAGCCTAAGAAGTCAAAAAAGATAACTCTTAAGGCAATCAAAGAAGATGGTGAAGATCTTATTGACAGTGATAATTCTAACATGGAGGATGAGGAAATTGTGTTTCTTGCGAAGAGGCTGAAATCACTTATTCAAAAGTGATAAGTAAGGAAGTCCAATCCTCCACAAAAGAATGTTTTTAACAAGTCTGAAAAGAAAGGAAAAACTTCGAACTCCAATAAAGATAATGAAGGCAAACAAGGAGGTTTGAAGAACAAAGGAATTCAGTGCTTCAAGTGCCATGGCTATGGGCACATCTCCCAAGAATGTCCTTGTCAAAAGAAAAATCAAAAATCAAAGAAGAGATTCAGTGTCACTTGGGATGACTCTGACGAGGAGACTACTAAAACTGAATATGAAGACGAGGACTCCTCAAGCAACTTTGCAACCTTTATCACACACTTAGATGAGAAGAACTTACCAAGTATCACAAAATTCTATACGGACATGGGTAAGTCTAAATCTTATAAAACTATTTCCATTGAGTTTGGTGAGTGTTCAAATGCTAATTTAATTCATTCTTCTTTATAATCATCTGATAATGAAGAATATATTAGTGAAGATGATAAATTTGAATTAATTGAAATGAATAGAAAGTTGTTGAAAGAAAATGGTAGATTGAAAGTTAATGTCCGAGTCTTGAAGAAGGAAATAGAGTCTCTTATGGCTTAACACAGTGAAGTTGAAGATGCTCTACACAAGCTTGAGAAAGAGTATGAGACTCTAAAAGACATAGGTGTAGTACTCAGAAACTAACTTGAAGAGAAAGAAAAAGAATGTCACAGAGTTAAAGTGGACTGTTTGAACTTTAAGAAAAGTTAAGCAAGCCTTCAAAAAATTTACCTAAGATCTTGGATTCACAACAAAGGGCTTCAGACAAGCATGGATTGGGATTTGTTGAGAAAAAGACTATAAAGCAAACTCGAATCCGAGAGCATTTGTGAAAGCTTCAACACAACCTTTAGGTCCTTCAAATCAAGCCTCCACATCTGCTCCACCTCTAAAGAAAGAATAAAAAAGAAATTAAGTTCCAGTCTAGCCAACAAAAGGTAAGTTATGAGGTATGCTCAATAAATCACCTTTTTGGGATACGTGATCATATTCACCCTAATTATTATAAATTACATGGTTTACCTAGAACTTATGTCGACAAAAATCAAGGTTTTCAACCAAAATTGTCAAATAGGTTTCAAATCCTTCAAAGTTACCCTACATCATTTGACTCTACATTTTTTGCTCCCAAGGTGGTAAGACAATTTTTATATCAAAAGAAAAAATTTCAAACTCATAATAAAACCACTATGCCTAAGAAAACGTTTTACAAAAACAAGAAATCACAAATAAAAACTCATGCAGTGTGGGTTAGAAAATTTGATTTAAAATATTTTGTTATACACACTCCATTAAAAGCTTTAAATTCAAATTTGTGGTATCTTGATAGTTGGTGTTCTAAACATTTGAGTAGAAATAAATCTCTTTTCACAAATTTAGAGCTATTTGAGGGTGGCGTTGTTACTTTTGGAGATGGAAGCACATCTGTAGTGGAAGGTAGAGGGGAAATCTCTACTACGAGTTTTGAATGTTTAAAAAATGTGTTGTTGAAGGATCAAAAGGCAAACCTTATATGTATTAGTCAATTATGTGGTGCCAGGCATGTGGTTCATTTTTCTAAAAACAAATGTAAGATTTTGAATTCTAATGGAGAACCAATTATATGTGGCATTCGTAATACTAATAACTGCTATGTTGTGGTTAACTCTAGCAGCATAGTGTGTAACTCAGCCGCCTTGAGTGATACTAAATTATGGCACCAACGTCTTAGTTACATTAATTTCCATGAGTTTTCAAAATTGGCTAAGGCATAGACCATTAGAGACTTGCCTTTGATGAATAATGACCATAAGAGTGTGTGTGGACTTTGTTAACTTGGTAAACAAATAAGAACTCCTTATAAAAAGGTAACAAGACTGAAGACTAAAAATCCACTTAATCTAGTACACATTGACTTGATGGGACCCAGACGCACATAAAGCATTGGTGGTAAGTCCTACATTATTGTGATGGTTGATGATTATTCTAGATTTACTTAGGTTGACTTTCTTGTTTGAAAAATCTAATGCATTTAACTCTTTCAAATCTTTGTGTTTAAGATTATGACAGGAAAAGTAAAGGAAAAAAATGCCATCACGAGAATTCATACAGATCATAGTAGAGAATTTGATAACTCAAAATATGCTAACTTTTGTTATGAACAAGGATTAAACATAAGTTTTCAACTCCTAAGACTCTGCTGCAAAATGGTGCAGTAGAAAGGGAAAATCGAGTCCTTCAGGAGATGGCATGCACTATGCTTTATGGAAAGAAATTACCTAAGAGATTTTGGGTGGGCGCAGTAAATACTACATGTTATATAGAAAATAGTGTGTGCCTCAAAACTGGCACAACTCAAACACCCTATAAGCTATGAAATAGTAAGTTTGACTCCCGAAGTAATGAAGGAATATTCCCAGGCTATTCTACTACGGTTGCCCATTAATTCCTAATGAAAATGAAAGAGAAGATAAAGAGAAAATTGAAGATGATGTGCCATCAAGAGAAAATGAATAAACAGTCCAAGTGAAGTGAAAGATTTGTCACAACCATCCTCAAGAGTTAAGCTAAACCATCCAATATCATAAGTGATTAAGGATGTTAAAGATGGAATGAATGCGAGATGATAAATGCAAAATGAGGTGAGTTATATGTATTATGGCTTGTCCACAGAACTTAAAATGTCAAAGGAGCTTTAAGCAATAAATTTCTTTTACCTGCTATACAAGAAGAATTTGGATAGTTTGTTAGGAATGATGTTTGGACCCTAGTTCCACGTCCCGCACATGCAAATGTTATTGGCAAAAAGTGAATTTTTAAAAGTAAAACCAATGAATATGAGATTGTTCCTAGAAACAAAGTCGAGTTAGTTGCACAAGGTTACACACAAACTGAGGGTATTAATTTTGATGAAACCTTTGCACCAATTGCTAGACTTGAATCCATTAGAATTTTGTTTGCCATGGCATATTTTTTGAAAATTAAAATTTTTCAAATAGATGTCAAAAGGATTTTTAAAAGAAGAGGCTTATGTGGAACAACCTAAAGGCTTTGTTGATCTACACTTTCCAAACCATGTGTACAAAATTGAAAAAGGCTTTGTGTAGTTTAAAACAAGCACCTAGAGCGTGGTATGATAGACTCATAAGTTTTCTACTCGATTCTGGTTTCACTAGAGACACTGTAGATAAAACATTTTTTTTGAAACACTCGTTTAAGCACATCTTGATTATTCAAATATATGTAGATGATATGGTGTTTGGATCTACTAGTGATTCTATGGCTCATGAATTTGGTGATCACATGAAAAATAACTTTGAGATAAGTATGATGGGGGAATTGAATTATTTTTTAGGCTTACAAGTTAAGCAAATGGATGATGGTATATTCATTTCTCAGTCTAAGAATGCTAGGGATCTTGTTAAGAAATTTGGTTTAAATAATGCTAAGCATGCTAGGACCCCTATGAATACAAATATAAAGTTATCTAAAGATGAATCTGGTAAATTTGTAAATGAAACCATTTATAGAAGCATGATAGGAAGTTTACTGTACTTAACTGCTAGTCATCCTGATATTGCTTTCAATGTTGGACTTTGTGCTAGATATTAGTCTTCTCCAAAAGAATCTCATCTATAAGCTGTAAAAAGAATCATTAAATATGTGAATGAAACTATTGAGCATGGTATTTGGGTTTTTAATGATACTAATGTGACTTTATCTGGATATTTTGATGCTGACTGGGCGAAGAATGTAGATGATAGGAAGAGTACCTCTGGTGGTTGTTTTTATATTGGTAATAATCTTATAGCCTAGCATAGTAAAAAATAAAAATAAAATTCTATATCTCATTCTATTGTTGAGGCTAAAAATATAGCAGCTGATACATGTTGCACTTAACTCCTATGAATGAAGCAAATGTTTGCTAACTATGGAGTTGAACATGATTCCATGAAATTATATTGTGACAATACCAATGCTATTAATATATCTAAAAATCCTGTCCAGCACTCTCGAACCAAATACATTGACATTCGATACCATTTTGTTCGTGATCCTATTGAAGACAATACTATCAATCTATAACGTGTTCAAACCAATCTTCAACTTGCTGACTTTTTCACCAAGCCCCTTGACCACCTTAGGTTTGAATCCCTTCAAACTTCTCTAGGGGTGTGTGTTATTTCTTAAATAAAAAAAAAAATTGGAGTAACTTGGACTAAGGAGGAGCATGAAAAATTATGAAATTACATTTTATCTATCATATACTATTCTTGATTACATTTTTGGAATTTTAAAACAAATGGACTAAACATTATCAACGTATGTTACTTGCTTTACTTAATTTCCTTTCTCATAACACATATTAGGTGTTCTTTGTTATGCTTGTGATTCTCTAAATTGATTAAAACACAAGATTGATTCTCACTTGGTGCATTGTCACACTATTTTCATACTTGTCGGATAGAATTCATCCCTTTATCTTTATGTGAATATTGGGCTTAAAAAAAAAAAAAACATGAAAAGGGCTATCGGTGGGACCAGTAAGAAACTCATTAATGATGTATCAGTTATCAAAATAACTACCATTTGAGAAAAGACGATTTAAAAGAAAAGCTACCTGTCCATAAATGTGTGAAAGTTGTCATACACAATAAAAAAATAGAGGAAAGGGAGACATAAGTTTAATATGGTTAAATTTCCTTATGCCCAATTTGGTCGTTGGAGAATATTCTATCTCAACATTTCTAAATTTAGTGTTCCACTGTATTTGGTTTGATGATTCTAAATTCACACGTGCACTTAGAGTATCACTTGTATAGCCTTGAGCATTATATATGGAATTATGTTAAGGGAGTTTAAGTATCTCTAGTTCATTCCTTGATGCATATTCAGTTTATTTATTTTTTAATCTCCACAAATAATATTAAGTAGTATGTGAGCAGATTTAAGTGTGAATTTATAATTTAATTACTCTAATAAGGTTTAATTACTTTGCATTTTTTTGTACTTTATGAATTTTTTTATTTTTTATTTTTGGCATATGTCCTAGTAAGTTCAACGACTATTAAATTTTTGGTCACTTGGTTTGGCTGGAAAGTTGACTGGTTGAAATAGTGTTTCAAATTCTGGATCCTAGCTTTTCACTCGGTAGATCATTGGGATATTCACCCCAACGAGATTTTGGGTATTTTTTCAGCGTGTCGCTCTTTCAAACTTAATGGTCCCCACTTAACAAGGGTTCGTTCCTTCAGACTTAGTTTCTTTCTATTCATCTCACTATCATGTGTCAATCCAATGCCATTTGAAGTTTTTGGTGTTTGATTGGAGGTGTCCTAGCTTTCGTTTTGGGTTATCTAATTTTCTAGTGCCACGGATCTCTTGGATTTCTGCTCCTATCTCTACATTATCATACTTCAAGTGATTTTGTCTATATTTTCGTTGTCTATTTCGTTTTGTTGTTCTACCTTCTAATCACATAGTGTGATTTTGGAGTTGGTTCTGTTCTGGGTTCATTTGTCATCTTATCATTTGTCTTTTGTTTAGATTAGATTCATGGTGTCGAGGTACAATACCTGAGCACAATCCCGAGCTCAAGCTGAGCCTTTGCGTCTTTGAAGGATGAGACAACGTGCTAATAGAGTTATTCAGTCTTCATCTTCCACTGAGTTAGAAATCGGTGAGTCTAATGTTCCTCCTGTTCACTCACCGAGGTCTCCCACACCTGTTCACAATCCACCTCCTGACTATAACACTTTCTGTTTTCGCAATAAGGATTGTCAGGATTCTTATGATTCCCTTTATTTTGTTTATCCTCTCCATTTAGAGAGATAATTGTTTCTGGACCACTTTACGACTCTTCAACCACGCTTCGAGGCATTGGGTATCTTCCAATTTGCCTCATTCTGAGGATCTGGACCTTTTCGGGATTGTGCCATTCCTATTTTTGTTCGCGAGTTCTACGCAAACATGTATGGTATTAATGTTGATAATCTAGTATTTCATACTTATCTTCAATCCAAGCATATTATTGTATCTCTTGAGATCATAGGGATGTACCTCAGTGTTACCATTCCTACTCATATTGATTTCTATCCAGGTTATGATGGAGAGGGTCCATCTAAGGGGAAGATGGCTTTTGTTCTTTTTGGGGGCAGGCAAAAGCAGTGATTTGGTAAGGTTATGCCTCATGGAGTCTTGACTATTGACGCCAAGATGCTCCATCTGTTTGCTTGCCATTCCCTTAATCCGAGCGAGCATGAGTTTGAGGTCACCAAGACGTATGCATGCTATCCTTGTCACTTGTTTTTTTAGTGTGCCATACCTCATCTTCCGGTTGATCATTGCTTTTCAGTCACTTTAGAGTTCTTGAGCTCTATTTCCTTTCGATGTTCTCATCACACATCTGTGTATAGAGTTTGAGGTACCAATTCTACATAATTATCTAACTATAAAGATGGCTTAGCGCATTGATAGTTCTTCTGTATATGAGAGTAGGGCTCAGCGATCTGCCTTTTCAGCTGAGTCTACACCTGTTGTGTCTTCATAGCCAGCTCCGAGTTCTACTCTTGAGGATTATAATGCTTCCATGCCTTTTCCAAATGCAGCCATGCCTCCACCATTTGATCCGTTCATACCACCTCTACCTCTTCCATTTTAGCAGGTGCCCATGTTCACTTTTGCACCATCATTTTCTTTTGATGCCGGACCTTCTTCTGTACCTCCAGCATATGACTTGCAATCCCTTAGTGTTACTTTGAATCATCTTAAGGCGAGGCAAATTAGCTTCAAGGTCAAGACTTGCACTCAGCTAGGACGTATTGAGGAGATGCAGAGTGCTATCTTTCACTGGTTGCAACCAATATTTGGGGGTGGACAGCCTTTTGGACCAGGAGCCACACATACCGAGCCTATGCCTGATCCTATTGAGGTTATTGGTTTTGCGGATGATGAGGGTGGTGCTAATAATGACTTGCACTCTCAATCTTACCGTGACAAAAAAAGGGAGATCATGGACATTGTTTGGGATATTTTTGACTCATTTTAATCTTGACTTGTACTTAGTTTGACTATAACATGTACTTTGGTTATTTTGATGAATTTTTATTGGATAGATGGATTGTTTGTGTTGGTTTATTGCTCATTGCCATTTTTATGTTGGTCTACTTGATGGTTGGTTTGGATGCTAGTTATTACTCATGGTTGTTTATTATTCATTACTGTTTTAACTCTTTTCCCATATGATGTTTTTTGACCTATTGCTTGAATGTCTTTAAATAAATAGGGGTTTCTATCAAGCAGTGTTAATTTTGTTGAGTTATTGGGTTAAAATTTGTACTAGGGATTTTTTATCTTATTGTATTGTGCATTGGTTTTGTCATAGTATTGCCAAAGGGGGAGATTGTTAGTTTTTAAAGGTTGGCAAATCGTGAATAATCCAATGAGTACTCATTGAGTCTATATACTTAAACAGTGGCTGAGTGATCTTAGTACATAAACTTATTTTGAGCTATTGAAGCATCTAAAAAAATGTTGAAGAATAGAATTCTGGAACAACTCGTCGCTAAATTTGTTGGAAATATCACTGGTAAAGACAGAATGCATGACATGGCTACATAATGTTCGCCGGATCACTCGTTGGCTTCGCTAGAAAGTCCAGCATAGGTGTCATGCAAATACAGAAGCTCATTGGATTTCTCACTGGCGTCTCTGGATACTTCACTAGGAAAAACAATGATGATGTTAAGGCGGTTGGAGACTCGCTGGAAATCTCACTGGCAAGCTTGCCCCAACAAGATACTTATTCTACTTAGAAAACTTGCTGATTCGCTAGGATTTTTGAAATTGCTCTATATTTAACCCTACTCTTAAGGTTTCAATACAAAGAACGAGAGCCACATTGCTTACGCTACTTCAAAAAGTTCTCAATTTTTCACTTAGCCAAAAATTATCATATATTTGGGTTTTTGATCCTCAGGGTTAGGGATTGGTCTTTCACTGGTGAGGGTTTATTGCTGTGATACGAGCAAAGTCTCAACATAAGGGATTGAGGGTTGTTCGATTGTATAACTTTGTAGTTAATACTTTGTAACCTATTTTATACAATGGAAGAAGCTTGTGGATATCCTATTTTTGGAATCCACGTTATAATTCTTTGTGTCTGTTCAAGGTTTCAACGTTGTGTTTGAGTAATTTATAAATACTACGCTTTGCTTAATTTTTTAGTTATATATTCTATTCATACATGCATTACACCACATATGAGAGGCGGATCCAATATTTATAGTGGCAAAATTATTTTTTTAAGGTAAATAAGAGTTGAAGTAAAAATATATAAAAAAAAAGTATAATTTATAAAAAAATTATAATTTATAAGAAAAAATAATAAAAATAATAAAATTTTAGTCTAATTTTCTAAATCAATAGAAGAAATTACCCGACCCGCTCCTATACATATATAACCTAAATTATTTTCTAATATTTGATTATAATTTCACTTTGCAGTTTTATGTAAAAATTGTCAATCATTGTTTACATTAGAAAAATACTATCCATTAACTCTATCGGCAAAAAAATTGTAAAAAATAATTAAAAAAAAAAAAACTTGCAGAAGCATGTTTCTTCAAAATTCAAATACAAATCACGGCAAAGTAAACAACCAATCACTAAGGTGACATTTGGTTTGTTTTTCTATTTTCTGTTTTCATTTTATATTTTAAAAATCTCAAAATAAAGAAATATAAAATACTCTATTTTTATTATTTTGAAATATTTCTTATTTTAGATTAAAAATACTCAAAATAATTTTTTGTCATTTTTCATTTTATATGTAAGCCTATTTTTTATTTTCGAAAACAAATTTTAAAAATATAAGTGATCTAACACGTTTTGAGCTTTGTTTTTATTTTTAAAAACGTAAAATGAAAAATGAGTTCAAAATAGAAAATAGAAAATAAAAATAAAAAAATAGAAAAACAAATCAAATGAGCCCCAAGGCTCCTTTATGAACTAAAAAGTTAACTTTTCATTACTAATTTTTTAATTAATTATAAAAAATCAGTTTTTTTTTTTTTGAAAAAAAATAACTTTTGACTACTATTTTTTTACGTTTTTATTAATTTAACATATTTTCCCATTATATAATGCGAAAGAACTTAAAATTTTAATAAGATAATTTTAATCATTTTAAAAAATAATAAAAAATTAGTAAGCCAAAAATGAAAACCCGAGTTCCCAAATGGGTCGACCTTAAAAGGAGAAAAAAATGACTCTCATGTACACTGACGCTTTGCTTGAAAATGTCATCCCTCCCTTAGGATTAATTTGATTTTAAAATAATTAATTGATTTGATTTGATATTTCATAAATATAATTTTGTGTTTGAAAAATATTTTGAGTTTAAGAATTGATTTCATTTTATTTAAGAGAAATATTATTAAATTTGATTATATTAATAAGAAAAAAAAATATAATAAATATGATATACGTATGATAATAAATTTTTTCAGTTACTTATGAAGTGTTTGAATGATAAAAAAAATATAAGAAAAATATAAAAAAATTGATATAAAAGTAATATATAATAAAATTTAATTAGAAAATATTAAAAAAAACTAAGAACTTTTTATAACTCTTAGTAGAAATAAAGTTAAATTTAACTCATAAAATTTTATTTTAATTCTAAATATAAGAATTAATAAAAATTGTCATTAAAAAAAATTAAATCTCGTCAAATTTTCAATTTCAAATGAAGTGTGACCACCTAGCTTACGTGCGAAACTCGCTTTAGCTTGTACACCGCCTGCCTTCTAGGGACTCGATTTCCTTTTCTGCCACCTCCCCCCCCCGGCGGGGGCGCCCCAAAAAAAAATTGAAAAAAAAAAAATAGAGGGCAAAGAATCGGCATTCAATTGCCAAAGGCCCAAACGGAAAGCGAGAAACTACTGCGAAATAAAATCCTTGCAGCAACTCGATCGTACCATGTCTCCAACTATAAGTGCAGAAGTTGAGAGAAACAAAATAATTCGTCAATTTAGGAGTGACGACATTAAAAATAATTGATTGAATTAAAATATAATTGTCAATGTCAGCATAATGCAGGTTATTTAGGTCAGTTTGTATGCACCTCAATCTAATTTGGATGTACCTCGACTGATTTCAAGAGTCTAAAGTTAGCACTCGGATAAACTCTCTAGTAATTTTAGGAAGATTTAAATTAGTGAGCTCTACAGAACAAATCTAAAATTTTACCAAATGGGTTGACGCTTGTAATTTTCACCATCATTTTTGTTACTAAAATATAGGAAATAAAAAAATCATCACTTTATTTCTTTAAGGGCCCGATTGGATGGTGCTAAAATTTCAGGGGAATAAGTTTTAGAGAGTGTATTTTTATTAGAGAGTTGGCCCACATTAATGTGATGTTTATGGAGATGATAACTTTTTACTTAGTTTGAATGTTTTATAAATAAGAGGGGGTGAATGATGGAAAAAATAATCAAATGACTCTTTTGCCCTTGTGGTGTCCCAAACTTGATTACCTGTTAAATTAAATATTAAATTACAAAACCCACTCTATTTAATTATTTTTGGACAATTTGAAGTTATATTATTTATTTCATTGAAAATTTAATTTTTTATAAATTTATTTAAAGAATTTTTTTTTTAAATATGCACTTTTGAATGGTTAGTTATTATTCAATTTTTTTAATTATATTTATTTAGATTTGTTGGTCTATCTATTATTTTTTTTACTAGCATTATATTTATTTTGATCAAGTTAACAATATAGTTAATAAGAGCTAAAAATGTCAAAAGTAATCAAACTTAAAAGGGAATAACTTTTTGCTAGCCCCATGGGTACCCAAAAATTATCCCCAAAGGTGGGAAAAATGTGGGACCCATGCCAAAATTTAACCCGGGGGGGGGGGGAAATTGGCTTGCCAAACAATTTGAATTAGTTTTGGAGTGGGATTTTGGCTACATCCAAGCAGGCCCTAAAAGTACTATTTTCTCCTCCCTTTATACCCAATCACTATTCTCACATGACACTCTAAAATAATTTTAATTAAAAATTAATTATATTAACTGAAATAATTATAATTTAATAATGAATTATAATTTAAAAGGTCCAAATATATTTATTTAAAAATTAAAATTCAATGAAATATTTTGTTCAAAACTAGGAAAAAGGAAAAAGTTAATTTTTTTCCTTCTTTCTTTATTTTTTTTTTTTTTTTGGGTAATATCCCTAAACACACTAATTAACTTTTGCTTTTGCTAAAAGGAAACTAGAAATTTAACTAATTTTTTAGATATAAACAAATGTCAAAACTTGAAATTTAAGGAATCAGAATAAATAATATGTTATGTGAATCAAACTGAAAGCGATATCCTATGCCACAAAATTATACTATAGCGCACCAGAATATGAATATGGATAGGAAAGTTGTTACAAATGCTTTAAACACGTGCACGCCAACAAATTTGCCGCAGCTTACAACTATCATCAAATTTTAACTTTTTCTCTTTGCCTTCCCTTTGCGCGTAACTAATTCGGCTCTAATAACATTTATTGAGATAGAACACTCATACCTTTCAAAAAAAGAGATAGAACACTCATACATATTCAAATACAACGCACGCAAATTAAATAAGAGGAAAAGTCAATGCACAAAATTAATATTTTTTAACGCAAACTTGGTTATAACATGAGTAAGAGAAAAGAAGTTCTATAATCACCATTGAAGTGTGCAAACACAACTCCCTTCTTTCTATAAACTGTCATTCATGGAAATAAATCCTCATCTATGGTTATAAATTTGAATTTTTTAATTGCTGAATTTATTTATGGATTATATTTTATTATGTAATTAGTTGAATTTATCGTATTTAAATTATTAATTTATTTAGTTTAGATGAGTGTGAACCATTGGATATTATTTTTTTCTCATTGACATATGATTAGAAGTCCACCATAATTTAAGTAGTTTTTAATGACACTTAATTAAAAAAGTTATATATAAATGAGAGTGATGTCGTATTATGTGACAATCCCAAAAAATATATATATATATATATATAAATAAATAAAATAAAATGATTTTTTTTATTTGGCCGAAGCCCACCTGGAAGCCCACCCATGAGCCTTCCTTGGGTGCCAAGTATATATATGTGGCTGATGATTGGTGAAAAAAAAAAAAAAAAAGAAGCAATTTGATCATTGCACTATACACTTGGCAGCCAAGGGTTTGAAATCTCTTTAGCCTTGGTGACCAAGGCTTTCCACGCCCCTTTGCCAGCAGCACACTTCTACAATTAGTTTCATAATGGAGCTTCATCCTGGGGGGGGGGGGAGGTGGGCCACTCACAAAGCCCCACATGTGGGGCTTTGTATATATATATATGGGGAAAGGGTGATGCCGTGGGACACACCAAACCGGGGGTAAAAAAAAAAAAAAACCGAGAAGAAAGAAAAAGTGGGAGGAAAGGAAAAAGAGAAAAAAGAAGAGAGAGGAAAAAAAAAGGTTAGTTTTCTAACCCAAATTAAATTCTAAGCCTTTTAATTAAATTCATTCCTCACGGGCCTGCGCTGTCCAATTTTGAAAAGGTGGTTTGGTGTGCACATACGACAAATCCCTACTTCTCCAACCTAATAAACGAGGTACGAAAATTAATGTATTATTTATACTTTTTGTGATGTTTATTTTGATAGGGAATAATTGTGAGGTTAAGTTTATATTATTATTAAATTAATATTAAGTTGATAACTAGATTTTCAGTGGCATTGAAATTGTGATTAAATTGATTAAATTTTCTATGCAATGCCGAGACATGCTATAATATGTTGGAACATGCTGAATATGTGTTTATTGTGAAACGGATGATAGAATGGAAATATAAAATTGTGAAAGTTGATACACACTCATGGATATTGTTGCTAATCTTTAATAACGTAAAAGGGAAAACCTAAGAAAATGTTGATTTTGTGGGAAAAGTGAGAGTACTATATAAAAATAGGGAAGGTCAAGAGATACCCTTGAGTTGAAAAACCCTAAACCTGCGCAGGGTCGGGTAAATCGTGTCCATGGACTAGTAATCCAAAACGACGACGAATGTAGTAAAGGCTCATCGTGGCCCTTGGACTCGGATCCTTAAACGACGACGCAGGGGTGCATCGCGACCCGTATAATTATACGAACTGGCGATGATTTTGGACTACCACTATGATTGTGGGACAGTCTTGCAGAGTATCCTTCTCCACCTTTGGAAAATAAAATAATAAATGAAGAAATATTGACAAGAGAACTAAAAGTTACGAATGATGTGTTTTATTCTGCTACATATTGACGCATTTAATAATTTCTTGGTACATTCATTATTTTACATAATTCTTAAAAGGCATTATAAAAAGTATAAATCTATATGTCGGGAGCACACGTGGCTTGGTGCTCACGTCCCTACAGATTGTGTTGCAGGTACAGACCCCGAGACCTAAAAGAACCGGCATAGCTTCTAAATCTTATAGATGTATTAAATAAAATTTCTTTTTTCATGTAATGACCTCTAAAGTTTAATGTATGTAAAAATACTGCTTTATAAATGAGTATGGGTTATGTTATCCAGTTTTAATTCTAATTGGGTATACGATTTGTCATAAAAGAAATCAGTTTTATTGACCTTATAAATGAAATAAATGGGCAGGAACTCTGAAATTATAAATGGCAGGATTATAGTAAATTAGGTGTAATAAGTTTTTATTCTAAACTCACCCCTCGGAACCTTAGGATTTCGGGGGCGTGACATATTAGGGTTTGATCACCTTCTGTTTTAGAAGAGAGAGAGAGAAAAAAAGTTGCAGCAATGTGAAGGGAATTTTAAATGTTAGTCTTCTCTACTCATTTCTTTTTCATTCAGTGAATGCTGTACATGGATGAGAGCGATGAATAATTCAGTTTAGAAGATTAGGTCTCGATTTTAATATACTGTTATTGAGAAAAATTATATATATATAATACAGAAGAAGGGGCGAGGAAACAAAAGTGTATGAAAGGAGCAGAGATTTAAAAAAAAAGAAACAAAAGAAAAAAAAAATTGCTATCCGATTGCATTTAGGAATGTTAATTAGAATGGTTTAAAAAAATTATTAATTTACTTACTTTAATGGAGGGAGTTAATATTAATTGGAATTTTAAGATAGATTTTTTTTAAATAATAAATACTTATATTCGTATGTTCAAGATAGTGATAGAATGTGCTAGGATATTTTATATTTATTTATTTGGATTTCAGGTAAGTGGTTTGCCTTACTAGTATTAAAATTTATAAATTGATCCATGCATAGATATTGTTAAGGCTAGATTTTGTGAACTAGTATTTGTGAAAACATATTTATGTTGGAACACTTGTGTTCAGTTTTGAAATTTATGGAACTATGGTAAATACTTATTTTGTGGTTATTGGAATTGAAATAAAAGTTCAAGAAGTAGACTCCTTAAGTAGTGTGACTCCGACAACTAGGGATTAGACACATAAAAACCGTGATGATCCTACTTTTCAACGATTGTAAGAATAGGCTCATGAAAACCGTAGTAGCCTTAATTGGATCAGCTTAGGGAAGAGTGAATAAGCCAGACTGGGTGGCTCTAAGTGCAATATTGGATCCAACGGGCATTGCTTATGAAAACTTATTCAGCACATGTTATATTTAATTCTTATATGATAATCCATTGATTAATATTTATCATCACTATTGTAATTGATATGTGATTTATGAACATTATTGTTCTCTGACGTGTAGATTTTGAAATTACTATTATTTATGCATGGACACTATTTTTACCTGAATTTTTTTTTTGGTTAAATCGCTCCTCATTTTAACATTTTTTAAGTGAAATGAAAGGATTATAAGTGAAAATATTTGATTAATTGGAACCATGACATCATATGTTTGTGACCTCCTATAAAAATATTTAATTATTTACTCTGGACTTAAGAATTTAAGTATTATTGACTTACATAAATTTTGGAGCTATTATTATTGAGAACTAGTTGATTAATTTTATTCAGAGAATTATATTTGACACAATCATTTAGAATTTTATTTTATTATTACTATAAATGTTTTTTTTTTTTTTTTTATAAGTCTAGTGTTTGTATTGAAATGAGCTTGATTTGTTCAAATGTTGTATCTAAAATTTAGAAATTAGGTAGATAATTATTCAATAGACCTAGCCTAAGAGGAAAATAAGAGTGAATCACAAAAGCAAGAAATAGAGGACAAGAGAGAGAGAGAAAAGCAAATACGCTGAAGATGACTTGTAAGTTAAAAGTTTCATATAAAAAAAATGATGTAAATTTATTGTCTATTTGTAATCGAAAAGGGTCTTTAAACCGAAATATTTTGATAAAAGTCTAAATTTTCTTTTAAGTTCTTTCTATTCATGCATCTTTTAATTTCTGTATAATTTTTATTGTTTTGTTTTTGTTATTAATTGACGGATTAAATAAGAAATAAAAATTCACCAATAAAATAATTAACACTGCCACGGAATAGTGATAATATGTAAACATAAGTTTTCGACCGAAAATTTGATTTTTTTTTTTTCGAAAGGTGAAAATTTGAATTGTTTTTCAAATTTGAATGTGTCACTTGGCTTGTTTTTTTATTTTTTTTATTTTTATTTTCTATTTTCTATTTTAAACTCATTTTTTATTTTGTTCTTTTGAAAATAAGAAAAATAACTTAAAATTTATTTAATTACTTGTGTTTGTAAAATTTATTTTACAAAACAGAAAATAGGTAAACTCATGAAATAAAAAAATGATAAAAAGTTATTTTGAGAATTTGTAATCCAAAATAAGAAAAATTTTAAAATAAAAAAAATTAATAAAATATTTTCTATTTACTTATTTTGAAATTTTTAACATATAAAATAAAAATAAAAAATAAAAAAATAAACTAAATGCCACCGAAATTTTTGTGAACATAGCATAATATCTGAAGCCTGTTTTAATTCTCAGTTAAAAGTTTACAAGGGAGAAACCTGTTTTAATTCTCAGTTAAAAGTTTACAATTTATTATTTAGGGAAAAATATGAATTTTTCCAAAGGGTCATTTTTCAAATGTAGGTAAGTTACAATTGAATTGCAGTTCAGGGGCACTGTCCATACGCGGCAGCAGCAGCGACAATATGGTCTCTGCACGTGCACCGCTCATGCAAAGTTTGAGAGAATCCAAAGTTTGGGGGGGGGGGGAGGAGTAAATGGGAAACTAGGAAAGAGGCTGACACGTGTTGCACCAGCTGTAAGCAGGAGCAAAGAGCTAAAGCAAGCACGCATGACACGTATCACCAAGGAAAAGCCCGATCTCCTCTATGTATATCTTCATTACCAAACTATTTTGAATTCCCAAAGCAAGAGATAAAAGAAACTAATAAACTTGGTGAAGGTTTAAGTGTTTGCTGTGGGTATCTCTACGTTGGTCGTCTTCCTGTGTTCAGCTGTTTTTTTGTGCGTTTGAAGGAGGAAAAAGGAGAAGGGAAGATGGCAACTGTGGGAAGGAACATTGCTGGACCTTTGCTTTTTCTCAACTTAGTTATGTATTTTATTGTGTTGGGTTTTGCTAGTTGGTGCCTCGACAAGTACATCAATGGCCAAACTAATTATCCCAGTAAGTTTTTTAATCCACCCTCTCTCTCTCTCTCTGTCTCTCTCTCTCTGTCTCTCTCCCGAGTTAAAAAGTTTTCTAATAATTTTAATTTTAAATTTTTTATTATATATCATAATTTTAATTTGTTTACTGAATTTGATTAACTACATGAGAATAACATATGAAAATTTTGTTAGACGCTAATAAAGACATAGCACACACTTTAATTACAAATCTACCATTTAAGTACAACACAAACTGCAAAAAAGTTGGGACTAAATAGCTTTTTTTTTTTTGGGTAATGGGAAATCAAATTGTAGGTTTTGGTGGGAATGGAGCGACTGGTTTCTTCTTAACGTTTGCGATGCTGGCGGCAGTGGTTGGGATAGTATCAAAATTTGCAGGGGGGAACCACGTCCGGGCTTGGAGAAATGATAGTCTAGCCGCTGCCGGTTCCTCCGCTTTGGTAGCTTGGGCTGTTACTGTTCTGGCTTTCGGGTAAACCCTGATCTATACATACATATACATATACATTTATGTTTACTTATATTTGTCTCTATTTGGCGTCAGTAATTAAATTTTAAATAAACGCATGCATTTGAAATTAAATTATTTCAATATGGAGTAGGTGTTTGGAGGTACAATTTTTAGCCATTTCTATCATTTTTTAACCAAAGGTTATTTGTTGTAGTTTTTGGTGTGTTTAGTAAAATAAATAATAATTTTTAGTAATTTTTAACAATTTTTTACAATTTTTGAGTGTTTGGTAAAATTTTTAGTGGCTTTTGTCAATTTTTAATAACTTTTGGTAACTTCTAGTAATTTTTAATAATTTTTGAGTTGAGAAATTTCTGTAGCAGAGCAGAAAATAGCAAAAATTGATGATTTGCTAAATGTTCAAGAATTAAAAGTTGGTATTTTTTTACTAAAACTTTTGTTGCCAAACACACCATAAATAACCCATAAATAAAGGTGATTGGTTTTGCCCCTTTTTTTTTTGTTTTTGTTTTTAGTATACATATGATTGTTGTGCCTTTTTACTACATGTTCATTTCATTTCCTTTCATTTTTAAGTTGAAATTTGTTCATTATTAGACATCATTCTCAATTTCTTAGTAGTGTCAAATTTCCATCAATAGCCTATATAATTAGTGAAGCATGGTAAAATCTCAAATTTTGTGACTCTTTTCCCCTTCTATATGATCCTCAGTTTCCTAATTAGTCTAAAAATGATTTACATTTTAAATTTCATTTCAAAATTTATATTCAGCATGCTGCCTTTAGAACACGTATATTTATTTTCTAGGAAAGGAGGTATATTTGTTTACTGGGAAATGGGATTATTCAAAAGATATTATTACAGTTCTAAGTTTTGTGATCATGTATTGAGTAACAATGCCTTTATCAAGATACTCATCTTATGAAAAAATCAAAACGTTATAGATAACATTTTTTTCAAGTTTTATCTTACATTGAGTCACAGTTTTTACTCATAGAGATAACATCTCCCAAGAGACATAAATAGCATTCTAAATGACATTCTATAGCAAGTGCTATTCAAACATATATATATATATATATATATAATTACTTAAATGTGAAATAAAAGTTAAAAGAGTATATTGTTATGTATTATCAAATTTCATAATCAATGAAACAGCTGATTTAGTGTATAACAAATAAATTAAAGGGGGAGGAAGAAGGATCATCCCCCCTTTGTTGAAACTCTAATTCATAATCCAAGATGTACGGAATAAAAATATTTCAAGTTTTACTTGAGCCCCCATTGAAATAGAGGGGTATGATTATGAATCAAAAATTTTGGGAGAGAATGTGTGGATAATCACCCACCCTTGAACTTTAATTTCAATTACGTGGGCAGGTTGGCATGCAAGGAGATAAGCATACTTTAATTTCAATTACATGGGCAGGTTGGCGTGCAAGGAGATAAGCATAGGAGGGTACAGAGGGTGGAAGCTGAAGGTTGTGGAAGCATTCATAATAATTCTCACCTTCACCGAGCTGCTCTACTTGCTATTGCTTCATGCTGGTTTGTACAGTAGCAGGTACGGCCCCGGTTAGAGGGACACCCACTACGGCATCGGAGTTCCGGCGGCAGGTCATGATCTGGTACAAAAGAGTGGTGTCACTGCCACTACTGTTTAATAAAATAAACGATTAATATAAACTGCAGGAAATTAAATAGTGGTAGATGATTGTGTGTTTTATAAGAAATATATATATATATATATAGATGCACTTCCTCTGGTCCTTAGATTTCTATTTTTACTACTTTGGGGTGTCTACTTGTGTTGTCCTCTTTTGTATAAAGATGGCAAGTGCAGTGTTGTTTGGTGTAGTGTTGGGTTCTGAGGTCCTTTTTTTCTCCCCACCTCAAACAATCAACAATGTATGTCTATGTTGTGTTTATATTGTTGTGATTTGTGTTTTGTTTCCCATCCGAAAGTGTTGCTTCAAAATTTTGATAAAAAAAATTGTCTGCCAATGGTGGAGTGGTGGTGGAATTTTTCGTAGTTTGATGTTGAGTTTCTGGTGCCAGGGGAGGAGTCATGAGTCGGCTAAGGTGGCTATGGTCCTGGTAAGATTTTAGGAATTTTAATTTCCATGAAATTAAAAAAAAATTTATATATATATATAAACGCAAGTTTAAGACTTTACTAACTAAACCAAACCAAACTAAACCTTTTCCCACTAGGTGGGGTTGGCTATATGAATTTGTCGCTACCAATTAGATCTGTTTAAGGTCATGTCCTTCAATAGATCTAAGTAGGTAAGGTTATGTTTAATAGTTTCTTCTCAATTTCTCTTTGATCTTCCTCTACCTATCCTACTCCTAACAATCTAATTTGTACAAAATTTACTAATGTAAATAAATGAAAATAATATAAATCAATGCAAATACTTCTAATTTGTGCGAAATTTCAGAATACGAAATATACATTTTAATAATTTCTATATTGGCTTGATTTTGCAAGACCAACTTGAAGATATTAATTCTACTCTCACTAAATCACCTTAACCAAACTAGTTTAGTCCCGCTCCTCCACGTGGAGATGCCTAATGTTCGATCTTTCTTTGGAGTGCTCCCGCAAAGATTTTACTTAATTTGCCATCGTGAGTCTACCTCTCTTCCAATCTCTGCACACTTGAAGGGATCATTGTTACGAACGTATTTTAGATGCGTATCCTCTGTTAATTAATCTCAATCCTCTACTTGGGGTTTCTTAGTTGTGATTGCAATTGTAAATACCTCTACGCAAAATCTCGCACATGTTCTGCTCACTTATGCACCTACATGCACCTTCTAGTGTGTCTCCATAATTGTTATTGTTAGTTTTAATGGTTGACAAACTGTGAACAATTTAATGAGTACTCATGAAGTCTGTATACTTAAATAGTGGCTCAATGGTCTTAGTACATAGACTTGTTTTGAATTATTGAAGTAGCTAAAAAAAAATGTAAAAGATCAGAATTATGGAACAACTTGCCATTAGGAAGTCGCTTGATTCACTGGAAATATCACTGGGAAAGATAGAATGCATGACATGGCTGTATGATATTTGCTGGATCACTCGCTGGCTTCGCTGGATACTTCGTTGGGAAGTCCAGCATAAGTGTTATGCAAACACAGAAGCTCGTTAAATTTCTCACTGGCATCGCTGGATACTTCGCTAGGAACGCTGGATACTTCGTTGGGAAAAGCAGTGCTGATGTTAAGGCGGTTGGAGACTCACTGGAAATCTTGCTAGCAAACTTGCCCCAACTAGCTACTTATCCTGTTTAGGAAACTTATTGATTCGCCGGGATTTTTGAACTCGCCCTAGGAAACTTACACTGGATACTTTGCCAGGAACGCTGGATACTTCGTTGGGAAAAGCAATGCTGATGTTAAGGCAGTTAGAGACTTGTTGGAAATCTTACTAGCAAGCTCGCCCCAGCTAGCTACTTATCCTGTTTAGGAAACTTGTTGATTCGCAAGGATTTTTGAAGCTACTATATATTGAACTCTGCTCCTAGGGTTTCATACAGAGAACGAGACCGCATTGCCTATGCTACTTTAAGAAGTTCTTAATTCTTCACTTAGCCAAAAATTATCATACACTTGGGTTTTTGATCCTCAGGGTTGGGGATTAGTCTTTCACTAGTAAGGGTTTATCGTTGTGATACGAGCAAACTGTCAATGTAAGGGATCGAGGGTTGTTCGATTGTGTAACTTATGGTTGATACTTTGTAACCCATTTTATATGATGGAAGAAGTTTGTGGATATGTTGTTTTTGGAATCCATGTTATAATTCCTTGTGTCTATTCGGGTTTCAACGTTGTGTTTGAGTAATCTATTGATACTACGCTTCGCTTAATTTTTCAATTGGCATCGGAGCAGGTTCGTCTGTTTCAATCTTTATTGACAAAGGTGAGATCTTGAGAAGCTACATCAATGGATCTATTGCGTGAAGGAGGATCAAGTACTCGTCTACCATGGTTTGATGCTTTAAACTATTCTATTAGAAGGCCCAAATGACAACGTACTTGATGTCCATGAATGTTAAAGTTTGGAATATTGTCCAAAAAGGTTGGAGCACTCCTAAGATAAAGATTGAAGGTGTTGAACAAGACAAGTGTATCAATCTTTGGACAAAGGAGAAATCAAAGAACGCTAAATACAACTTCAAGGCCATCAATGCAATCTTTGTACCCGTTAGTCCTGATGAATTTCGAAGGATTTTTGGTTGTCGAAATGCTAAAGAGGTTTGGTTGATTCTGGAATTGACTCATGAAAGAAACACGACAGTGAAAAGATCAGAGTTACAACGACTCGCTACTCAGTTTGAATAAAAAATAATAGGTGAGTAAAAAAACCTTTGATCATTTTTATGGATGATTTATCGACATCGTAAATTCCTACTTCTATCTTGGTAAGCCCATCTCTAACCCTAAAACTATTAGAAAAATTCTTCGTTCACTTCTTTCATCGTATGAGTCAAAAGTTACAGTAATTGAAGAGATAAAGAATATAGATGAGATGAGTTTAGAGGATTTGGTTGGTTCTCTTCAAACTTTTGAAACCAATGGAATAAAGCCTAAGAAGTCAAAAAGGATGGCTCTTAAGGCAATCAAAGAATATGGTGAAAATCTTACTGATAATGATAATTCTAACATGGAGGATGAGGAAATTATGTTTCATGCGAAGAGGCTGAAATCACTCATTCAAAAGCGATAAGTAAGGAAGTCCAATCCTCCACAAAAGAATGTTTTTAACAAGTCTGAAAAGAAAGAAAAAGCTTCGAACTCCAATAAAGATAATGAAGGCAAACAAGGAGGTTTGAAGAATAAAGGAATTCAGTGCTTCAAGTGCCACGGCTATAGGCACATCTCCCAAGAATGTCCTCGTCAAAAGAAAAATAAAAAATCAAAGAAGAGATTCAGTGTCACTTGGGATGACTCTGATGAAGAGACTACTAAAACTGAATCTGAAGACAAAGACTCCTCAAGCAACTTTACAACCTTTATCACACACTTAGATGATAAGAACTTACTAGGTATCACAAAATTCTATACGTACATGGGTAAGTCTAAATCTTCTCAAACTATTTCCATTGAGTTTGGTGAGTGTTCAAATGCTAATTTAATTCATTCTTCTTTTTCATCATCTGATAATGAAGAGTATATTAGTGAAGATGATAAATTTGAATTAATTGAAATGAATAGAAAGTTGTTGAAAGAAAATGGCAAATTGAAAGTTAATGTCTAAGTCTTGAAGAAGGAAATAGTCTCTTATAGCTTAACACAGTGAAGTTGAAGATGCTCTACACAAGCTTGAGAAAGAGTATGAGACTCTAAAAGACAGATGTAGTACTCAGAGACCAACTTGAAGAGAAAGAAAAAGAATGCCACAGAGTTAAAGTGGACTGTTTGAACTTTAAGAAAAGTTAAGCAAGCCTCCAAAAAATTTACCTGAGATCTTGGATTCACAACAAAAGACTTTAGACAAGCATGGATTGGGATTTGTCGAGAAAAAGAATATAAAGTAAACTCGAATCCAAAAGAATTTGTGAAAGCTTCAACACAACCTTTAGGTCCTTCAAACCAAGCCTCTACATCTACTCCACCTCTAAAGAAAGAATAAAAAAGAAATTAAGTTCCAGTCCAGCCAACAAATGGTAAATTACGAGGTATGTTCAATAAATCACCTTTTGTTCTTGTCTACCATCATTGTGGGATACGTGATCATATTCACCCTAATTATTATAAATTATGTGGTTTACCTTGAACTTATGTTGACAAAAATCAAAGTTTTCAACCAAAATTGTCAAATAGGTTTCAAATTCTTCAAAGTTACCCTACATCATTTAACTTTACATTTTTTGCTCCCAAGGTGGTAAAACAATTTTTATATCAAAAGAAAAAATTTCAAACTCATAATAAAACCACCATGCCTAAGAAAACGTTTTACAAAAACAAGAAATCATAAATAAAAACTCATGCAGTGTGGGTTAGAAAATCTGATTTAAAATATTTTGTTGTACACACTGCATTAAAAGCTTTAAATTCAAATTTGTGGTATCTTGATAGTGGGTGTTCTAAACATATGAGTGGAAATAAATCGCTTTTTACAAATTTAGAGCCATTTGAGGGTAGGGTTGTTACTTTTGGAAATGGAAGCACATCTGTTGTGGAAAGTAGAGGGGACATCTCTACTACGAGTTTTGAATGTTTAAAAAATGTGCTTTACGTTGAAGGATCAAAAGGCAAACCTTATAAGTATTAGTCAATTATGTGATGCCAGGCATGTGGTTCATTTTTTTAAAAATGAATGTAAGATTTTGAATTCTAATTGAGAACCAATTATACGTGGCATTTGTAATACTGATAACTACTATGTTGTGGTTAACTCTAGCAGCATAGTGTGTAATTCAACCACCTTGAGTGATACTAAATTATGGCACCAACGTCTTGGTTACATTAATTTCCGTGATCTTTCAAAATTGGCCAAGGCAAAAACTATTAGAGACTTGCCTTTGATGAATAATGACTATAAGAGTGCGTGTGGACCTTATTAACTTGGTAAACAAATAAGAACTCCTTATAAAAAGGTAACAAGACTGAGGACTAAAAATCCACTTAATCTAGTACACATTGACTTGATGGTACCCACACGCACATAAAGCATTGGTGGTAAGTCTTACATTTGTGATGGTTGATGATTATTCTAGATTTACTTAAGTTAACTTTCTTGTTTGAAAAATCTAATGTGTTTAACTTTTTCAAATCTTTGTGTTTAAGATTATAACGGGAAAAGTAAAGGAAAATAGATGGCATCAAGAGAATTCGAACAGATCATAGTAGAGAATTTGATAACTCAAAATATACTAACTTGTGTTATGAACAGGGAATTAAACATGAGTTTTCAACTCCTAAGACTCTGCTGCAAAATGGTGTAGTAGAAAGGAAAAATCGAGTTCTTCAGGAGATGGCATGCACTATGCTTCATGGAAAGAAATTACCTAAGAGATTTTGGGTGGGGGCAGTAAATGCTTAATAATAAATAGCAAATAGTGTGTGCCTTAGAACTGGCACAACTCAAACACCCTATAAGCTATGGAGTAGTAAGTTTGACTCTTGAAGCGATGAAGGAATATTCCCAGGCTATTCGATCTACTACTAGCTGTGCATATTGTGTTTTTAATAAGTCTTCAAATTTAATTATTGAATCTGAAAATGTTGTTACTAATGATACTAATTCAAATTCTTTACTTTTTGCAGGAAGATTTCAAAGAACACAAACTTAACAGCTGCCCATTAATTCCTAATGAAAATGAAAGAGAAGATAAAGAAAGAATTGAAGATGATGTGCCATCAAGGGAAAATAAATAAACCGTCCAAGTGAAGTGAAAGATTCGTTACAGCCATCCTCAAGAGTTAAGCTAAACCATCCAATGTCATAAGTGATTGGGGATGTTAAAGATGGAATGAAGGCGAGATGTTAAATGCAAAATGAGGTGAGTTATATGTATTATGGCTTGCCCACAGAACTTAAAAATGTCAAAGGAGCTTTAAGCGATAAATTTTGGTTACCTGCTATACAAGAAGAATTTGGATAGTTTGTTAGGAATGATGTTTGGACCCTAGTTCTACATCCCGCACATGCAAATGTTTTAGGCAAAAAATGGATTTTTAAAAATAAAACCAATGAAAATGAGATTGTTACTAGAAACAAAGCCAAGTTAGTTGCACAAGGTTACACACGAATTGAGGGTATTGATTTTAATGAAACTTTTGCACCAGTTGCTAGACTTGAATACATTAGAATTTTGTTTGCCATGGCATATTTTCTTAAAATTAAACCTTTTCAAATGGATGTCAAATGGATTTTTAAAAGAAGAGGCTTATGTGGAGCAACCTAAAGGCTTTGTTGATCCACACTTTCCGAACCATGTGTACAAAATTGAAAAGGCTTTGTGTGGTTTAAAACGAGCACCTAGAGAGTGATATGATAGACTCATAAGTTTCCTGCTCGACTCTGGTTTCACTAGAGGCACTATAGATAAAACACTTTTTTTGAAACACTCGTTTAAGCACATCTTGATTATTCAAATATATGTAGATGATAGTGTTTGGATCTACTAGTGATTCTATGGCTCATAAATTTGGTGATCACATGAAAAATAACTTTGAGATGAGCATGATGGGGGAATTGAATTATTTTTTAGGCTTACAAGTTCAGCAAACGGATGATGGTATATTCATTTCTCAGTCCAAGCATGCTAGGCATTTTGTTAAGAAATTTGGTTTAAATAATGCAAAGCATGCTAAGACCCCTATGAATACAAATACAAAGTTATCTAAAGATGAATCTGGTAAATTTGTAAATGAAACCATTTATAGAAGCATGATAGGAAGTTTACTATACTTAACTGCTAGTCGTCCTTATATTGCTTTCAATGTTGGACTTTGTGCTAGATATCAGTCTTTTCCAAAAGAATCTCATCCACAAGCTGTAAAAAGAATCATTAAATATGTGAATGGAACTATTGAGCATGGTATTTAGGTTTTTAATGATACTAATGTGACTTTGTCTGGATATTATGATGCTGACTGGGCGAGGAATGTAGATGATAGGAAGAGTACCTCTGAGGGTTATTTTTATATTGATAATAATCTTACAGCCTAGCATAGTAAAAAAAATAAAATTCTATATCTCTTTCTATTGCTGAGGCTAAAAATATAGCTGCTGATACGTGTTGTACTTAACTCCTATGAATGAAGCAAACGTTTGCTAGCTATGGAGTTGAACAGGATTCCATGAAATTATATTGTGACAATACCAATGCTATTAATATCTCTAAAAACCTTGTCCAACACTCTTGAACCAAGCACATTGACATTCGATACCATTTTATTCGTGATCCTGTTGAAGACAATATTATCAATCTAAAACATGTTCAAACCAATCTTCAACTTGCTAATTTTTTCTCCAAGCCCCTTGACCATCTTAGGTTTGAATCCCTTTGAACTTCTTTAGGGGTTTGTGCCATTTCTTAAATAAAAAAAAAATTGGAGTAACTTGGACTAAGGGAGAGCATGAAAAATTATGAAGTTACATTTTATCTATCATATACTATTCTTGATTACATTTTTGGAATTTTAAAACAAATGGACTGAACATTATCAATGTATGTTACTTGCTTTACTTAATTTCCTTTCTCATAACACATATTGCGTGTTCTTTGTTATGCTTGTGATTCTCTAAATTGATTAAAACACAAGATTGATTCTCACTCGGTACATTGTCACATTATTTTCATACTTGCTGAATTGAATTCATCCCTTTGTCTTTATGTGAATATTGGGCTTAAAAAAAACATGACAAGGGTTACCGGTGGGACCAGTGAGAAGCCCGTTAATGACATGTCAGTTATCAAAATAACTATCATCTAGGAAAAGACGATTTAAGAGAAAAGTAACCTGTCCATTAACGTGTGAAAGCCGTCATGCACAATAGAAAATGGGGGAAAGAGAGACAAAAGTTTAATATGGTTAAATTTCCTTATGCCCAATTTGGTCGTTGGAGAATATTCTATGTCAACATTTCTAAATTTAGTGTTCCACTGTATTTGGTTTGATGATTCTTAATTCACACATGCACTTAGAGTATCACTTGTATAGCCTTGAGCATTATATATGGAATTATGTTAAGGGAGTTTAAGTATCTTTAGTTCATTCCTTGGTGTATATTCAGTTTATTTATTTTTTAATCTCCACAAATAATATTAAGTTGTATGTGAGCAGATTTAAGTGTGAATTTATAATTTAATTGCTCTAGCAAGGTTTAATTACTTTGCATTTTTTTTATCCTTTATGAATTTTTTTATTTTTTATTTTTGGCATATGTTCTAGTAAGTTTAGTGGGTATTAAATTTTTGGTCACTTGGTTTGGCTGGAAAGTTGATTGGTTGAAACAGTGTTTCAGATTTTGGATCCCAGCTCTTCACTCGGTAGATCGCTGGGATATTTACCCCAACGAGATTTTGGGTATTTCTTCAGCGTGTTGCTCCCTCAAACTTAATGGTCCCCACCTAACAATAGATTGTTCCTTCAGACTTAGTTCCTTTCTATTCTTCTTACTCTCGTGTGTCAATCCAATGCATTTGAAGTTTTTGGTGTTCGATTAGAAGTGTCCCAACTTTCATTCTGGGTTATCTGATTTTCTAGTGCCGCGGGTCTCTTGGATTTCTGCTCCTATCTCTGCATTATCATACTTTAGGTGATTTTGTCTATATTTTCGTTGTCTATTTCATTTTGTTGATCTACCTTCTAGTTACAAAGTGTGATTTTGGAGTTGGTTCTGTTCTGGGTTCATTTGTCATGTTGTCATTTGTCTTTTGTCTAGATTAGATTCATAGGGCCGAGCTACTATACCAAGCACAATCCCAAGCTCAAGCTAAGCCTTTGCGTCTTCAAAGGACGAGGCAACGTGCTAATAGAGTTATTCAGTCTTCATCTTCCATTGAGTTAGAAACCGGTGAGTCTAATGTTCCTTTTGTTCACTCACCGAGGTCTCCCACCTGTTCACAATCCACCTCCTGACTATAACACTTTCTGTCTTCGCAATAAGGATTGTTAGGATTCTTATGATTCCCTTTATTTTGTTTATCCTCTCCAGTTAGAGAGAGAATTATTTCTGGACCACTTTACGACTCTTCGGCCATGCTTCAAGGCATTGGGTTTCTCCCAATTTGCCTCATTCTGAAGATCTAGACCCTTTCGGGATCGTGCCATTCCTATTTTTGTTCGCGACTTCTACGCAAACATGTATGGTATTAATGTTGATAATCTAGTATTTCATACTTATGTTCAATCCAAGCATATTATTGTATCTCTTGAGATCATAGGGATGTACCTCAGTGTTACTATTTCTACTCATATTGATTTCTATCTAGGTTGTGATGGAGATGGTCCATCTAAGGGGGAGATGGCTTTTGTTCTTTCTGGGGGCAGGCAAAGGTAGTGGTTTGGTAAGGTTATGCATTATGGAGTCTTGACTGCTGACGCCAAGATGCTCTATCTGTTTGCTTGCCATTCCCTTAATCCGAGTGAGCATGAGTTTGAGGTCATCGAGAGGTATGCATGCTATCCTTGTCACTTGTTTTTTTAGTGTGCCATACCTCATCTTCCGGTTGATCATTACTTTTCAGTCACTTCAGAGTTCTCGAGCTCTGCTTCCTTTCGGTGTTCTCATCACACATCTATGTATAGAGTTTGATGTACCAATTTCGGATAATTATGTGAGTATAAAGATGGCTCAGCGTATTGATAGTTCTTCTGTATGTGAGAGTGGGGCTCAGCGGTCTACCTTTTCAGCTAAGTCTACACCAGCTGTGTCTTCATAGCTAGCTCCGAGTTCTACTCCTTAGGATTATAGTGCTTCTATACTTTTTTCAGATGCGGCCATGCCTCCACCACTTGATCCGTTCATACGACCTCCACCTCCTCCATTTTAGCAGGCGCCCATGTTCACTTCTGCACCATCATTTTCTTTTGATGCAGGACCTTCTTCTGTACCTCCAGTATATGACTTGCATTCCCTCAGTGTTACTTTGAATCATCTTAAGGCGAGGCAAATTAGCTTCGAGGTCGAGACTTGCACTCAGCTAGGACGTATTAAGGAGATGCAGAGCGCTATCTTTTACTGGTTGCAACCAATATTTGGGGGTGGACAGCCTTTTGGACCAGGAGCGACACATACTGAGCCTATGCCTAATCCTATTGAGGTTGTTGGTTCTATGGATGATGAGGGTGGTGCTAATGATGACATGCACTCTCAATCTTACCGTGACAAAAAAATGAGATCATGGACTTTTTTTTGGATATTTTTGACTCATTTTTATCTTGACTTGTACTTAGTTTGACTATAACATGTACTTTGGTTATTTTGATGGATTTTTATTGGATGGATGGATTGTTTGTGTTGGTTTATTGCTCTTTTCCATTTTTATGTTGGTCTACTTGATGGTTGGTTTGGATGCTAGTTATTACTTATGGTTGTTTATTATTCATTACTGTTTTAACTCATTTCCCATATGATGCTTTTTGACCTGTTGCTTGAGTGTCTTTAGATAAATAGGGGTTTCTATCAAGCAGTGTTAACTTTGTTGAGTTATTGGGTTAAAATTTGTATTAGGGATTTTTTATCTTATTGTATTGTGCATTGGTTTTGTCACAGTATTGAAAAAGGGGGAGATTGTTAGTTTTTAAATGTTGGCAAACCATAAACAATCCAATGAGTACTCATCGAGTCTGTATACTTAGACAGTGGCTGAGTGGTCTTAGTACATAGACTTATTTTGAACTATTGAAGCAGCTAAAAAAATGTAAAAGAGTAAAATCATGGAACAACTCGTCGCTGGATTTGCTAGAAATATCGTTGGGTAAGACAGAATGCATGGCTTGGCTACATAATGTTCATCGGATCACTCGCTGGCTTCACTAGGAAGTCCAGCATAGGTGTCATACAAATACAGAAACTCACTGGATTTCTCGCTTGCGTTTCTAGATACTTCACTAGGAAAAACAGTGCTGATGTTAAGGCGGTTGGAGACTCGTTGGAAATCTAGCTGGCTAGCTCGCCCCAACGAGATACGTATTCTGCTTAGAAAACTTGCTGATTCACTAGGATTTTTGAAACTGCACTATATTTAACCTTGTTCCTAGGGTTTCAATACAGAGAATGAGAACCACATTGCCTACACTACTTCAAAAAGTTCTCAATTTTTCACTTAGCCAAAAATTATCATATATTTGGGTTTTTGATTCTCAGGGTTAGGGATTGGTCTTTCACTGGTGAGGGTTTATTGTTGTGATACGAGTAAAGTCTCAACGTAAGGGATCGAGGGTTATTCGATTGTGTAACTTTGTAGTTGATACTTTGTAAGCTATTTTATACAATGGAAGAAGTTTGTGGATATCCTGTTTTTGGAATCCACGTTATAATTCCTTGTGTCTGTTCAAGGTTTCAATGTTGTGTCTGAGTAATCTATAAATACTACGCTTTGCTTAATTTTTTAGTTATATATTTTATTCACACATACATTACACCACGTATGAGAGGTGGATCCAATATTTATAATGGAAAAATTATATTTTTAAGGTAAATAAGAGTAGAACTAAAAATATATAAAAAAAAAAGTATAATTCATAAGAAAAAAAAACAAAATTAATAAAATTTTAATATAATTTTTTAAGTCAGTGGAGGAAACTACCCAACCCTTCTTGAGTCTGCTCCTATACATATGTAACTTAAATTATTTTTTAATATTTGATTATAATTTTACTTTGCAGTATTAAGTAAAAATTGTCGATCATTGTTTACATTAGAAAAATACTACCCATTAACTCTATCGGCAAAAAAATTGTAAAAAATAATAACAAAAAAAAACTTGCACAAGTATGTTTATTCAAAATTCAAAATACAAATCACGGCAAAGTAAACAACCAATCACTAAGGCTCCTTTATGAACTAAAAAGTTAACTTTTCATAACTAATTTTGTAATTAATTATAAAAAATCAGTTTTTTTTTTTAAATAACTTTTGACTACTATTTTTTTTTACGTTTTTATTAATTTAACATATTTTCCCATTATATAATGCGAAAGAACTTAAAATTTTAATAAGATAATTTCAATCATTTTAAAAAATAATAAAAAATTAGTAAGCCAAAAATGAAAAACTGAGTTCCCAAATGGGTCGACCTTAAAAGGAGAAAAAAATGACTCTCATGTACACTGACGCTTTGCTTGAAATGTCATCCCTGCCTTAGAATTAATTTGATTTTAAAATAATTAATTGATTCGATTTGATTTGAATTAATTTCATAAATATAATTTTGTGTTTGAAAAATATTTTGAGTTTAAGAATTGATTTCATTTGATTTAAGAGAAATATTACTAAATTTGACTATATTAATAAGAAATAGAAAATATAATAAATATGATATACGATAATAAATTTTTTTACATACTTATGGAGTGTTTGGATGACAAAAAGTATAAAATAAATAAATAAATAAATAAAAAATTAATATAAAAGTGACATATGATGAAATTTACTTGAAAAAAAAGTTAAAACTTTTTATAACTCTTAGTAGAAATAAAATCAAATTTAACTCGTAAAATTTTATTTTAATTATAAATATAAGAATTAATAAAAATTTTCATCAAAAAAAAATTAAATCTCATCAAATTTCCAATTTCAATTGAAGTGTAACCACCTAGCTTACGTGCGAAACTCGCTTTAGCTTGTACATTGCCTGCCTTCTAGGGACCCGATTCCCTTTTCTGCCACCTCCCCTCCCCCTCCCAAAAAAAAAAAAAATAACTTGGAAAAAAAATCGAGGGCAAAGAATCGGCATTCTAATTGTTAGAAATATCCTAATGTATATATGATTTCCTAACATATAGTTATCTTAAGTCATAGAAGATTTGTATTTACGAAACTCACAAATCTAATCCTATTAAGTTTAGGTTTCTTATTCACCTTATAAATATAAGGTTTCGTTGTACAGTATAGATCATCAATATTAATACATAATTCTTTTCTTCTTCATCTAACATGATATCAGAGCCATAGTGAAACAATTCCTCTTTCATCACTATAAAGAAGCCATTCTTGGTTTCCAGTTAATTCCAACTTTCAATTAATTCCAATATATATATATATATATATATATGCACAGCCATGGTTTCCAGTTTTGTCCTCTTTTGTCACCCTCTTCTAGCAGCCTTTTCCGACCATAGTTCTCTCCGTTCCGGTGACCCGAGCCCCCACCCCGTCACCCAACCGCCTAATCTCCCAATCTCAAACTCCCAATCGACCACCGTCTCTGGCGGGAGCCAATCCTAGCAACCGATAGCCACTTCGGCATTCTGTGCATTCATCACGCGGATCTTCTCCTTCGTCCGCCAGGGTTTCACTAATTTCAGCCCGTGGTACGAGCTCGCCGACCGGTCCTCATTTGCCTGCCCCGACTCCCTTTCTGAGGCCGCCTCCGACTCCTTACCTTCCGATCCCACCAACTAGCAATCAGTTCGGTTCTGTATATCACCCAGCATCCCTCACGGGTTCAGTTCCGATTCAACCAAACCGGGCCCAACTCCTTCTTGGCCGATTCAATCAACCCGAAACCCATTACGGACCAATTCAAACTGGTTCCCAGGGTTTTCCAGCCTTCTGATTCTAGTTTTGACCTCCATTTTGGCATACTCTGTCTTTTCAGTGCACTAGTTACTTAATTCTTCTCTATGGATTGTCCAGATGTTGCCCAACCTATCACCATCATTCTCTCCGGCTCCAACTATCTACTTTGGGCTCATGCCATTTCCAGTTTTTTAAAAGGCAGAAAGCTCTGGCGCTATGTATCTGGTGATATCCATCCCCCAGTTAAAAATAAAGATGAACCTGATGCCACATTTAATGAACGTCTTGACGAATAAGACAGCAAAAATCATCAAGCGATCACCTGGCTTCGCAACACCTCAATTCCTTCTATTGGCTCTCAATTTCATCGCTTTAAGACCGCTAAAGAGGTGTAGGATTTTCTTCGCTCACGATACACTACCGATGATCTTGCACATCAATATCAAAATTTGGCTCAGCTTCACCGTCTTCGTCAAGAACCTGGCCAATCAATTCATAGTTTTTTGGCTCAGATGCAAGTCTACTGGGATCAACTATCTGCCTCTGAACCTGATTGGACTAATTCCATTGATGCAAAGAAATTTGCACTCTATCGTGATAATCAGAGGTTGATTATATTTCTTATGGCCTTGAATGATAATTTTGAGCCAGTTCGAGCATCTCTTCTACATCGAAGCCCTCTTCCCAACCTTGATCACGCAATTTCTGAGCTTCTTTCTGAAGAAACTCGTCTTAGCTCTTTTCAGTCTCCATCACCAGACACTGCTTATGTTGCTCACTCTACTTCATCAGGCTCTTCTTGTGGACAACCTTCAAATCAACCTCCCTACAAATACTGTAAGCAACCTGATCACTTTTTACTGCTGTGTCCAAATTGTACTTGTATTTATTGTCACAAGCGAGGTCCTAAACACCTTCATCATCAGTGTCCCAAAAAGCCGCCTGACTCTCGCCCTAATAAGTCTCGTGGACGTAACCAGCAATCATCCAAACCCATGGAGCCTACTCAGACTACCACTGCCTCTACTTTGCCTGAGTCTACTACACCTTCTTCCTCCACTTTGACCACATCTGACATTGCCGATATTATACGTCAGCTCAGTACTATTTCTGGTAATTCTTCTACTGCTATGTCTGCCACTACAGGTACTTCTTCTTGGCCTTTGACTCTGCTTGCTCCAACCATATGACCCCAAACCCTAAACTCTTCACTACCACATCATCTGCCTCCCATGTACCTTTTATTAAAACTGCCAATGGCTCTCATATGCATGCTCAGCATATTGGCTATGTATCTACCTCCCAACTTTCTCTCCCTCAAACCTATTATTTACCTAACTTATCTCTTAACCTTATTTCTGTTGGTCAATTGTGTGATCTTGGACTTACCGTCACATTTTCTTCTTTTGGTTGTCTTGTGCAGGATCCACAGTCGGGGCAGACCCTTGGGATAGGCCGTAAGAATGGTCGCTTGTTTGAGCTGGTTAACCTTCACCTTCCATCCACTGCTCAACACTCTGCTGCAACTACATCCGCTATTTCCCTCTATTACTTATGGCATTCTAGATTAGGACATCCCTCAGCCAGTCGTTTACATTTTTTAGTTTCTAGTGGTCAATTAGGATCGGTTCATATTGAACCTCTTGATTGTGTGTCATGTAAACTTACAAAACAACCTGCCTTATCATTTAATAAAAGTGACAGTTTTTCCTTATCTGCTTTTGATCTTGTTCATTCAGATGTCTGGGGTCCTTCTCCTACTCCTCCTATGGGAGGGGCTCGCTATTTTGTAATATTTGTGGATGATTACACTTGCTTTACTTGGCTTTATCCTATACACAGTCAATCCCAACTTCCAAAAATTTATTTTGAGTTTGCTACCACGGTTAAAACACAATTCTCTCGTACTATTAAAATTTTTCATTTTGACAATGCCATGGAGTACCAAAAATCTGATTTTCTTACTTTTCTTCGACAACAAGGTACTCTTCCTCACCGCTCCTATCCTCATACATCCCAACAAAATGGTCAAGCAAAATGCAAACATCATCACATTCTTGACACTGTTCGTACTCTTCTCATCTCCTTATTTTACCCTGAACAATTTTGGGGGGAAGCTGCTCTTACTACTGTCTATATTATCAATCGTGTCCCCACTCCCCTCCTTCACAACCAAACTCCCTATGAACGATTATATAGGTCTACTCCTCTGTATGAACTTCTTCATGTTTTTGGCTGTGTTTGTTTTGTTTTGCTTCCTTCTCATGAGCGTACCAAATTGGAACCTCGTGCTCGTCTGTGTTATTTCTTGGGTTATGGAATTGAACAAAAAGGCTATCATTGTTGGGATCTCATCTCTAATCACCTTCGTATCTCTTGCCACGTAGTCTTTTGGGAACATAAAATGTTCTCCTCTATATCCTCTTTTCATTCTTATTTTCGTACTTCTTCCTATTTTTTTACTAATCCCTCTATTAATCTCTTTCCTGATGATACCCTATCATCTCCTTCTGAGGCATCACCAGTTTTACAGCCTACTGTTGATCCTCCCTCTCCTTCAGAGCTGCCACCAGCTCCTGCAATGTCTCTACCTGCTCCGGCCATACCTGCTTTGGCCTCTCTTAATTCTCCCGTGCTCCCTGTTGATCCTCCACATTCAGACACCGCATCTCTACCACTTGAATCTTGTGATACTACATTTCTTGACTGTTCTGCTCGAGTAAGAAAACTTCCATATCACTTTTGTGATTTTCACTGTTTTTCTACCATTCTATCCCAATATGAGCCTCGTTCTTTTCGAGAGGCTAGTTCTAACCCTCTTTGGCAGAAAGCAATGTCTGAAGAATTACAGGCTCTTGAAAAGACTCACACTTTAGGACTTGGTTGATCTTCCTCCTAGTAAGACAACTAGTGGTTGCAAATGGGTTTACAAGATTAAGACTCGCTCTGATGGGTCCATTGAACGTTACAAAGCTCATCTGGTAGCCAAAGGATACACTCAGAAATATGGGATTGATTATGAAGAGACTTTTGCACCTATAGCTCGCCTTACCTCTGTTCATAGTTTGCTTGCTATTGCTGCTGCTCGTAAGTGGCCCCTATTTCAGATGGATGTTAAAAATGCCTTTCTCAATGGTGACTTAACTGAAGAAGTTTATATGCAACCTCCTCTTGGCTTTTCTTATCCTTCCCATCAGGTTTGCAAACTACGTCGTGCTCTCTATGGACTAAAGTAGGCACCTCGTGCTTGGTTTGCTAAATTCAGTGCTACCATTGGTACTTTTGGTTTTTCTTCCAGTCCTTATGATTCTGTTCTTTTTTATTCTGACAATGCCATGGAGTACCAAAAATCTGATTTTCTTGCTTTTCTTCGACAACAAGGTACTCTTCCTCACCGCTCCTATCCTCATACATCCCAACAAAATGGTCAAGCAAAATGCAAACATCATCACATTCGTGACACTGTTTGTACTCTTCTCATCTCCTTATCTTGCCCTGAACAATTTTGGGGGGAAGCCGCTCTTACTACTGTCTATATTATCAATCATGTCCCCACTCCCCTCCTTCACAACCAAACTCCCTATGAACGATTATATGGGTCTACTCCTCTGTATGAACTTCTTCATGTTTTTTGCTGTGTTTATTTTATTTTGCTTCCTTCTCATGAGCGTACCAAATTAGAACCTCGTGCTCGTCTGTGTTATTTCTTGGGTTATGGAATTGAACAAAAAGGCTATCATTGTTGGGATCTCATGTCTAATCACCTTCGTATCTCTTGCCACGTAGTCTTTTGGGAACATAAAATGTTCTCCTCTATATCATCTTTTCATTCTTATTTTCATACTTCTTCCTATTTTTTTACTAATCCCTCTATTAATCTCTTTCCTGATGATACCCTATCATCTCCTTCTGAGGCATCACCAGTTTCACAGCCTACTGTTGATCCTCCATTTCCTTCAGAGCTTCCACCAGCTCCTGCAATGTCTCTACCTACTCCGGCCATACCTGCTTTGGCCTCTCTTAATTCTCCCGCGCTGCCTGTTGATCCTTCACATTCAGACACCGCATCTCTACCACTTGAATCCTGTGATACTACATTTCTTGACTGTTCGGCTCGAGTAAGAAAACTTCCATATCACTTTTGTGATTTTCACTGTTTTTTTACCATTCTATCCCAACATGAGCCTCGTTCTTTTCGAGAGGCTAGTTCTAACCCTCTTTGGCAAAAAGCAATGTCTGAAGAATTACAGGCTCTTGAAAAGACTCACATTTTAGGACTTGGTTGATCTTCCTCCTAGTAAGACAACTACTGGTTGCAAATGGGTTTACAAGATTAAGACTCGCTTTGATGGGTCCATTGAACGTTACAAAGCTCATCTGGTAGCCAAAGGATATACTCAGAAATATGGGATTGATTATGAAGAGACTTTTGCACCTATAGCTCGCCTTACCTCTGTTCATAGTTTGCTTGCTATTGCTGTTACTCGTAAGTGCCCCTATTTCAGATGGATGTTAAAAATGCCTTTCTCAATGGTGACTTAACTGAAGAAGTTTATATGCAACCTCCTCTTGGCTTTTCTTATCCTTCCCATCAGGTTTGCAAACTACGTCGTGCTCTCTATGGACTAAAGTAGGCACCTCGTGCTTCGTTTGCTAAATTCAGTGCTACCATTGGTACTTTTGGTTTTTCTTCCAGTCCTTATGATTCTGTTCTTTTTCATTCTGACAATGCCATGGAGTACCAAAAATCTGATTTTCTTGCTTTTCTTCGACAGCAAGGTACTCTTCCTCACCGCTCCTATCCTCATACATCCCAACAAAATGGTCAAGCAAAATGCAAACATCATCACATTCTTGACACTGTTCGTACTCTTCTCATCTCTTTATCTTGCCCTAAACAATTTTGGGGGGAAGCCGCTCTTACTACTGTCTATATTATCAATCGTGTCCCCACTCCCCTCCTTCACAACCAAACTCCCTATGAACGATTATATGGGTCTACTCCTCTGTATGAACTTCTTCATGTTTTTGGCTGTGTTTGTTTTGTTTTGCTTCCTTCTCATGAGCGTACCAAATTAGAACCTCGTGCTCGTCTGTGTTATTTCTTGGGTTATGGAATTGAACAAAAAGGCTATCATTGTTGGGATCTCATCTCTAATCACTTTCGTATCTCTTGCCACGTAGTCTTTTGGGAATATAAAATGTTCTCCTCTATATCCTCTTTTCATTCTTATTTTCGTACTTCTTCCTCTTTTTTTACTAATCCCTTTATTAATCTCTTTCCTGATGATACCCTATCATCTCCTTCTGAGGCATCACCAGTTTCACAGCCTACTGTTGATCCTTCCTCTCCTTCAGAGCTTCCACCAGCTCCTGCAATGTCTCTACCTGCTCCAGCCATACCTGCTTTGGCCTCTCTTAATTCTCCCGCGCTGCCTGTTGATCCTCCACATTCAGACACCGCATCTCTACCACTTGAATCCTCTGATACTACATTTCTTGACTGTTCTGCTCGAGCAAGAAAACTTCCATATCACTTTTGTGATTTTCACTGTTTTTCTACCATTCTATCCCAACATGAGCCTCGTTCTTTTCGAGAGGCTAGTTCTAACCCTCTTTGGCAAAAAGCAATGTCTGAAGAATTACAGGCTCTTGAAAAGACTCACACTTTAGGACTTGGTTGATCTTCTTCCTAGTAAGACAACTACTGGTTGCAAATGGGTTTACAAGATTAAGACTCGCTCTGATGGGTCCATTGAACGTTACAAAGCTCATCTGGTAGCCAAAGGATATACTCAAAAATATGAGATTGATTATGAAGAGACTTTTGCACCTATAGCTCGCCTTACCTCTATTCATAGTTTGCTTGCTATTGCTGCTGCTCGTAAGTGCCCCTATTTCAGATGGATGTTAAAAATGCCTTTCTCAATGGTGACTTAACTGAAGAAGTTTATATGCAACCTCCTATTGGCTTTTCTTATCCTTCCCATCAGGTTTGCAAACTACGTCGTGCTCTTTATGGACTAAAGTAGGCACCTCGTGCTTGGTTTGCTAAATTCAGTGCTACCATTGGTACTTTTGGTTTTTCTTCCAGTCCTTATGATTCTGCTCTTTTCATTCGGACATCGGCACATAGCACTGTTCTTTTTTTCTTGTATGTGGATGATATGATCATCACTAGTGATGATCACGGGAGCATCTCTGAACTCAAGTCTCTGCTCAGTTCTCATTTTGAAATGAAAGACTTGGGTAATCTCAGCTACTTTCTTGGTCTTGAAGTCACCACTGACACTACAAGTTATTTCCTTTCTCAAGCTAAGCATGCTTCTGATCTTCTCTCTCGGGCTGGACTCACTGATAACAAGACTGCACCAACTCCTCTTAAGCTTGGCGTTCACCTCACACCTCTTGATGGCACGCCTTTATCTGATGCCACACTTTATCGTTAGCTAGTTGGAAGTCTTGTTTATCTCACTATTACTCGGCCTGACATTGCACATGCTGTCCACACTATTAGTTAGTTTATATCAACTCCTTGCTCAGTCCATTATGCTGCAGTTCTTTGCATCCTACGATATAGTAAGGGCACTTTATTCTATGGACTTCATTATTCCTCTCAGACATCTCTTGATCTTCGAGCTTACACTGATGTTGATTGGCCTGGAGATCCTACTGATCGGCGATCTACTACTGGATTTTGCTTCTTCCTAGGTGACTCTCTCATCTCTTGGCACAGCAAGAAACAGACTGTCACTGCCCGCTCTAGCACTGAAGCAGAATATTGTACTCTTGCTGACACTGCACAAGAACTACTTTGGCTTCGTTGATTGCTCTCTGACATGGGTGTGTCTCATTCTGCTGCCACTACTATTTACTGTGATAATCGGAGTGCCATTCAAATTGCTCACAATGATGTTTTCCATGATCGCACCAAACACATTGAGATCGACTGTCATTTTGTACGTCAACATGTGGCACTGGGTACATACAGCTTATTCATGTGACTTCCGCTGCTCAGACTGCTGACTTGTTTAATAAAGCATTACCTCCTGGAAGATATCATGAAATAGTTTCCAAACTCAAGTTGGTTTCTTCTATACCTCCTTGTATTTGCGGGGGCATGTTAGAAATATCCTAATGTATATATGATTTCCTAACATATAGTTACCTTATCTCACTATTACTCAGCCCGACATTACATATGCTGTCCACACTGTTAGTCAGTTTATGTCAGCTCCTCGCTCAGTCCATTATGCTGCAGTTCTTTGCATCCTACGATATATTAAGGGCACTTTATTATATGGACTTCATTATTCCTCTCAGACATATCTTGATCTTTGAGCTTACACTGATGCTGATTAGGCTAGAGATCCTACTGATCGGCGATCTACCACTGGATTTTGCTTATTCCTAGGTGACTTTCTCATCTCTTGGCGCAACAAGAAATAGACTGTCACTGCCCGCTTTAGCACTGAAGCAGAATATTGTGCTCTTGCTGACACTGCACAGGAATTACTTTGGCTTCGTTGGTTGCTCTCTGACATAGATGTGTCTCATTCTGTTGTCGGCAATCTACCACTGGATTTTGCTTCTTCCTAGGTGACTCTCTCATCTCTTGGTGCAGCAAGAAATAGACTGTCACTGCCCGCTTTAGTACTGAAGCATAATATTGTGCTCTTGCTGACACTGCACAGGAATTACTTTGGCTTCATTGGTTGCTCTCTGACATAAGTGTGTCTCATTATGCTGCCACTACTAGTTACTGTGATAATCGGAGTGCCATTCAAATTGCTCACAATGATGTTTTCCATGATCGCACCAAACACATTGAGATCGACTGTCATTTTGTGCGTCAACATGTGGCACAGGGTACCATACAGCTTATTCATGTGACTTCCGCTGCTCAGACTGCTGACTTGTTTAATAAAGCATTATCTCCTGGAAGATTTCATGAAATAGTTTCCAAACTCAAGTTGGTTTCTTCTATACCTCCTTGAGTTTGCGGGGGTATGTTAGAAATATCCTAATGTATATATGATTTCCTAACATATAGTTACCTTAAGTCATAGAAGATTTGTATTTGGGAAACTCACAAATCTAATCCTATTAAGTTTAGGTTTCTTATTCACCCTATAAATATAGGATTTTGTTGTACAGTATGAATCATCAATATTAATACATAATTCTTTTCTTCTTCTTCTAACACCAATTGCCAAAGGCCCAAATGGAAAGCGAGAAACTAATACGAAATAAAATCCTTGCAGTAACTCGATCGTACCATGTCTCCAACTATAAGTGCAGAAATCGAGATAAACAAAATAATTTGTCAATTTAGGAGTGACGATATTAAAAATAATTGATTGAATTAAAATATAACTATCAATGTCAGCATAACGCATGATATTTAGGTCAGTTTGTTTGCACTTCAATCTAGTTTGGACGCACCTCGACTGATTTTAAGAGTCTAAAGTTAACACTCGGATAAACTTTTTAGTAATTTTAAAGAGATTCAAATTAATTTTTCACCATCATTTTTGTTACTAAAATATAGGAAATCAAAAATTCATCACTTTACCTCTTTAAAAGTACTATTTTCTCCTCCCTTTATACCCGATCACTATTCTCACATGACACTCTAACTGAACAATTAAATTATTAATTATAATTAATTAAAAATCAATTATATTTAATGAAATAATTATAATTTAATAATGAATTATAATTTAAAAGGTCCAAATATATTTATTTAAAAATTAAAATTCAATGAAATATTTTGTTCAAAACTAGGAAAAAGGAAAATGTCAATTTTTTTCTTTCTTTGTTTTTTTGGGGGGGGTAATATCCCTAAACACACTAATTAACTTTTGCTTTTGCTAAAAGGAAACTAGAAATTTAACTTATTTTTTAGATATAAATAAATGTCAAAACTTAAAATTTAAGGAATCAGAATAAATAATATGTTGTGTGAATAAAACTGAAAGTGATACCCTATGCCACAAAATTATACTATAGCGCACCAGAATATGAATATGGATGGGAAAGTTGTTACAAATGCACGTCAACAAATTTGCCGCAGCTTACAACTATCATCAAATTTTAATTTTTTCTCTCTGCCTCTCCTTTATGTGTAACTAATTTGGCGCTGATAACATTTATTGAGATAGAATACTCATAGCATTCAAAAAAAAAAAAAAAAAAGAAAGATAAACACTTATACATATTCAAATACAGCGCACGCAAATTAAATAAGAGGAATAGTCAATAAACAAAATTAATATGTTTCAACGCAAACTTGCTTGCAACATGAGTAAGAGAAAATAAGTTCTATAATCACTGTTGAAGAGTGCAAACACAACTCCCTTCTTTCTATAAACTCTCATTCATGGAAATAAATCCTCATCTATGGTTATAAATTTGAATTTTTTAATTATTGAATTTATTTATGGATTATATTTTATTATGTAATTAGTTGAGTTTATCGTATTTAAATTATTAATTTGTTTAGTTTAGATGAGTGTGAACCATTGGATGTTAATTTTTTTCTCATTGACATGTGATTAGAAGTCCACCATAATTTAAGTAGTTTTTAATGACACTTAATTAAAAAAATTATATATAAATGGGAGTGATGTCGTATTAGGGTTTGATTACCTTCTGTTTTAGAAGAGAGAGAGAGAGAGAGGGAAATGAGGAGAAAGAGAAAAAAAGTTGCAACAAGGTGAAGGGAATTTTAAATGTTAGTCTTCTCTACTCATTTCTTTTTCATTTAGTGAAAGCTATACATGGATGAGAGCGATAAATGATTCAGTTTAGAAGATTAGGTCTCGATTTTAATATACTGTTATTGAGAAAAATTATATATATATAATACAGAAGAAGGGGCGAGGAAACAAAAGTATATGAAAGGAGCAGAGATTTAAAGAAAAAAGAAAAAAAAAGAAAAAAATTGTTGTCCGATTGCGTCTAGGAATGTTAATTAGAATGGTTTAATAAAATTATTAATTTTACTTACTTTAATGGAGGGAGTTAATATTAATTGGAATTTTAAGATAGATTTTTTTTAAATAATAAATTCTTATATTCGTATGCTTAAGATAATGATAGAATGTGCTAGGATATTTTATATTTATTTCTTTGGATTTCAGGTAAATGGTTTGCCTTACTAGTATTAAAATTTATAAATTGATCCATGTATAAATATTGTTAAGGCTAGATTTTGTGAACTAGTATTTGTGAAAATATATTTATGTTGGAACACTTGTGTTCAGTTTTGAAATTTATGGAACTATGGTAAATAATTATTTTGTGGTTATTGAAATTGAAATAAAAGTTCAAGAAGTAGACTTCTTAAGTAGTGTGACTCCGACAACTAGGGATTAGACACGTAAAAACCGTGATGACCCTACTTTTCAACGATTGTAGGAATAAGCCCGTGAAAACCATAGTAGCCTTAATTGGATCAGCTTAGGGAAGAGCGAATAAGCCAGATTGGGTGACTCTAAGTGCGATATTAAATCCAACGGGCACTGCTTATGAGAACTTATTCAGCATATGTTATATTTAATTCTTATATGATAATCCATTGATTAATATTTATCATCACTATTGTAATTGATATGTGATTTATGAATGTTATTGTTCTTTGACGTGTAGATTTTAAAATTACTATTATTTATGCATAGACATTATTTTTGCTTAAATTTTTTTTTTTTTGGTTAAATCGCCTCTCATTTTAACATTTTTAAGTGAGATGAAAGGATTATATTTGAAACAATCATTTAGAATTTTATTTTATTATTACTATAAATGTTTTTTTTTATAAGTCTAGTGTTTGTATTGAAATGAGCTTGATTTGTTCAAATGATGTATCTAAAATTTAGAAATTACGTATATAATTATTCAGTACCCCTTATTATAAAAGACCTAGCCTAAGAGGAAAATAAGAGTCAACCACAAAAGAAAGAAATAGAGGACGAGAGAGAGAGAGAGAAAAGCAAATACGCTGAAGATGACTTGTAAGTTAAAAGTTTCATATAAAAAAAATGATGTAAATATATTGTCTATTTGTAATCGAAAAGGGTCTTTAAACCGAAATATTTTGATAAAAGTCTAAATTTTCTTTTAAGTTCTTTCTATTTATGCATCTTTTAATTTCTGTATAATTTTTATTGTTTTATTTTTTTATTAATTGAAGGATTAAATAAGAAATAAAAATTCACCAATAAAATAATTAACACTGCCACGGAATAGTGATGATATGTAAACATAAGTTTCCGACCGAAAATTTGATTTTTTTTTTTTTTTGAAAGGTGAAAATTTAAATTGCTTTTCAAATTCGGAGGTGTCATTTGTTTTATTTTTTTATTTTTTCCCGTTTTTATTTTTTATTTTCTATTTTGATTCCATTTTTCATTTTATTCTTTTAAAAATAAAGAAAATAACTTAAAATTCATTTGATTACTTGTGTTTTTAAAATTTATTTTACAAAACAAAAAATGAGTAAACTCATGAAATAAAAAAATGATAAAAAGTTGTTTTAAGAGCTTTTAACTCAAAATAAGAAAAATTAATAAAGTATTTTCTGTTTATTTATTTTAAAATTTTTAACATATAAAATAAAAATAAAAAATAAAAAAATAAATCAAATGTCACCAAAATTTTTGTGAACATAGCATAATATCTGAAACCTATTTTAATTCTCAGCCAAAAGTTTACAATTTATTATGTAGGGAAAAAAATGAATTTTTCCAAAGGGTCATTTTTCAAATGTACGTAAGTCACAATTGAGTTGCAGTTCGGGGGCAGTGTCCATGCAGCAACAGCAGCGACAATATGGCCTCTGCGAGTTGGGACCGTCCCTGTTCCCTGGTCTCTCCACATGCACCGCTCATGCAAAGTTTGAAAGAATCCAAAGTTGGGGGGGGGGGGGTAAATGGGAAACTAGGAAAGAGGTTGACACGTGTCCCACCAGCTGTAAGCAGGAGCAAAGAGCTAAAGCAAGTAAGCATGACACGTATCACTACGGTAAAGCCCGATCTCCTCTATATATATCTTCATTACCAAACTATTTTGAATTCCCAAAGCAAGAGATAAAAGAAAATAATAAACAAAATAGAGAAGTTGGTGAAGGTTTAGGTGTTTGTGAAGTGTTTCTTGTGGGTATCTCTACGTTGGTCCTCTTCCTCTGTTCAGTTGTTTTTTTGTGCGTTTGAAGGAGGAAAAAGGAGAAGGGAAGATGGCAGTTGTGGGAAGGAACATTGCTGGGCCTTTGCTTTTTCTCAACTTAGTTATGTATTTTATTGTGTTGGGTTTTGCTAGTTGGTGTCTCAACAGGTACATCAATGGCCAAACTCATCATCCCAGTAAGTTTCTTAATCCCCTCTCTCTCTCTAGTTAAAAAGTTTTCTAATAATTTTAATTTTAATATTTTTATTATATATCATAATTTTAATTTGTTTACTGAATTTGGTTAACTACACGAGAATAACATATGAAAATTTTGTTAGACGCTAATAAAGGCATCGTACAGACTTTAATTACAAATCTACCATTTGAGTACAACACTAGCCGCAAAAAAGTTGGGACTCAATAGCTTTTTTTTTGGGTAATGGGAAATCAAATTGTAGGTTTTGGTGGGAATGGAGCGACTGGTTTCTTCTTGACGTTTGCGATGCTGGCGGGAGTGGTTGGGATAGTATCAAAATTTGCAGGGGGGAACCATGTCCGGGCTTGGAGAAATGATAGTCTAGCCGCTGCCGGTTCCTCTGCTCTGGTAGCTTGGGCTGTTACTGTTCTAGCTTTCGGGTAAACCCTGATTTATACATACATTACATAATATATTTATGTTTACATATATTTGTCTCTATTTGGCATCAGTAATTAAATTTTAAATAAACGCATGCATTTGAAATTAAATTATTTAAATATAAAGGAGGTGTTTGGAGATATAATTTTTAGGCATTTCTGTCATTTTTAACCAAAGGTTACTAATTTTAATTTTTGGTGTATTTAGTAAAACTAGTAATTTTTTGTAACTTTTAAGTATTTGATAAAATTTTTTGTGACTTTTGGTAATTTTTAATAATTTTTTACAACTTTTATCAACTTTTAGTAACTTTTGAATTGAGAAGTTACTGTAGCAAAACAGAAAGTAGCAAAAGTTAGTAGTTTGTCAAATGTTCAAAAATTAAAAGTTAGTAATTTTTTATTAAATATTTTCAGCTTTTTTTTTTAATATATATATATGATTGTTGTGCCTTTTTACTACATGTCCATTTCATTTCCTTTCGGTTTTAAGTTGAAATTTGTTAATTATTAGACATCATTCTCAATTTAGTGTCAGATTTCCATCAATAGCCTATATAATTAGTGAAGCATGGTAAAATCTCAATTTTTGTGACCTCCCCCCCCTTCTATATGATCCTTAGTTACCTAATTAGTCTAAAAATGATTTACATTTTAAATTTCATTTCAAAATTTACATTCATCATGCTACCTTTAGAACATGTTTATTTTCTAGGAAATGAGGTATATTAATTTGTTTACTGGCAAAATGAAATTATTCAAAAGATATTATTACAGTTCTAAGTTTTGTGATCATGTATATATTTAGCAATATATTAATTTGTTTACTGGCAAAATGGGATTATTCAAAAGATATTATTACAGTTCTAAGTTTTGTGATCATTTATATATTTAGCAACAATGCTTTTATCAAGATACTTATCTTATGAAAAATCAAAACATTATAAATAATATTTTTTCAAATTTTATCTTACGTTGAGTTACTGTTATTTCTCATTGAGATAACGTCTCACAAGAGATATAAATAGCATTATAAATGTCATTTTATGGCAAATGCTATTCAAAAATATCTATATAATAAAATATAATATTTTATATAACATTTATGTACGTGTCAGTCTCCCTATTTATGTACGTGTCAATCTTTCTGCTTTTGCTATTTACTGCAGCCTAGAGCTACAATCGATACTAATGATGAAAATGACTACTGGACAATAATTCAAACTTACAGCTTTTGTCACATGTCATTCAATTGATAATACATGCAGTCTGTTCCAAAGTTATGACACATTCTTTCTGCTTTCGCTATTTACTGCAGCCCATTGCTACAATCAATACTAATGATGAAAATGACTACTGGGCAATAATTCAAACTTACAGCTTTTGTCACATGTCATTCAATTGATAATACATGCAGTCTGTTCCAAAGTTATGACACATACGTAGACGGTGTACGTTTGGTTTGTAAATTTTAAAAAAAATTAAAAATTTCAAATTATTATAAAAGCGACATAAAGTAACATTTAATTAAAAAAAAGTTAATAAAATTATAATTTTAAAGTTTCGTTAGAGTCTCAACTTTTTTCAAAAAATTTTAAAAATTTTAAAAAATTTTTAATTTTTTCAATCAAATTTCATCGTGTGATATTTTTATATCACTGCAACACTAATTTTTAATTTTTTAATTTTTTTCAAAATTTCAAACACACGTAAAAGTTTTACAAATTTGGTACAAAAGTGCTTAACGTGATTTACCAAATCAATTACTTAGTTTACATCTATATAATAAAATATAATATTTAACATGATATTTACGTACGTGTTACTCGGATGGTTGGAGGCTTGGATGGATTGGGGAAGGGTATTGCCATATTGTTGGGTTCAAACTTAGAAATTTTTGTATATTATATTTAAAGAATATATTTAAATTTGTTAAAAAAATATATTTAAAAAATATAATATTTGTAATAAATAATAAAAAATTATATACATTTATTAAACAAAATCAATTAAATTTTTTATTTTAAAAAAATATATTTAAACTTTTTTAAAAACCTAATTTTTAAATACGTACATTTTTTCATTATTTGTGTTATTTATATAATAAAAAAATTTAAAATTTTAAATTTGAGATATTTTTAACTGTTGAATTTGCTCCATGGATAGGATTATTTTTCTCTTTCTTTCATTCTTTTCATATTTTTTGAATAATTTTTATATAAAAATATTTTAAAAAATTTGATAATATTTATAATAAATAAAAAATGTGATAAACACTAATCTCTTATGATTAGTGATTTTTACTTTTATAATTTAGTTTTACACTTTTTCGTATAACGTTATTTTATAAATTTAAATTTAAACGATTTACACACTAGATTATATTTGTTTGTGCCTTTAGGCATAGACAATTGCTAGTATATATATATTTGCTAGTATATATATATATGATTAAACGTGAAATAAAAGTTAAAAGAGTATATTTTTATTTATTATCAAATTTCACAATCAATGAAACAGATGATTTATTTGTACAACAAATATATTAAATTTTATTATTATTATTAGTATAGCATGTCTTTTTTAAAATAATAGTGAAATTCATCATTTATTTGTTATCTCTACTCCCTCGAATATCTTCCGTTGTCTGACCCTCACCTTTTTTTTTTCCTTTTTTTCTTTTTTTTTTTCTTGATGAAACTCTAATTCATAATCCGACATGTACGGAAAAAACATTCTCAAGTAAAACTTGAGCCTCTACTGAAATGGAGGGGTATGACTATGAGCACAGGCGGAGCCACATGGGGGAAGGGTGAAATAAAGTGTATCATTTTAATACATTATTGTATATTTTTGTTTATACTATCAGTAAATTTAGCATATAACACAATAAATTTTATAGATAATAAAATTTAATAATAATTATATTTTTTGTAGCGAGGGATATCTCTAATAAACTTCAGGTGCTTGAAGCATTAACTATGAGAAATATATTCACTAGTTAATACTCGAGAATAATTTATTTTCTCTCTAAAAATAACATCATTTTTCTCCTACTCTTAATCGAAAAATAAATCGATTGCTATTTTTTCTTGGATGCTCGGTGCCCCCTTGGTGCCCGGTGCCTCCCTTAGCGCCCGGTACCCCCCTCAGCAAAAATCCTGACTCCGCCCCTGACTGTGAGTGAAAATTTTTGGGAGAGAATGTGTGGATAATCACCCACCCACCCTTGAACTTTAATTTCAATTACGTGGGCAGGTTGGCATGCAAGGAGATAAGCATAGAAGGGTACAGAGGATGGAAGCTGAAGGTTGTGGAAGCATTCATAATAATTCTCACCTTCACCGAGCTGCTCTACTTGCTGTTGCTTCATGCTGGTTTGTATAGCAGCAGGTACATCCCTGGTTACAGGGACACCCACTACGGCGTCGGAGCTTCGGCAGCAGGTCATGATCCAGCACAAAAGGGTGGTGTCACTGCCACTACTATTTAATAAAATAAACGATTAGTATAAACTGCAGGACATTGAATAGTAGTAGACAATTGTGTGTTTTATAAGAAATATATATATCTATAGATGCACTTCCTCTAGTTCTTAGATTTCCATTTTGTGTCTACTTGTGTTGTCCTCTTTTGTACAAAGATGGCAAGTGCAGTGTTGTCTGGTGTAGTGTTGTGCTCTGTGGTCCTTTTTTTCTCCCCACCTCAAACAATCAACAATGTATGCATATGTTGTGTTTATACTATTGTGATTTGTATTTTGTTTCCTGTTCGAAAGTGTTGTTTCAAAATTCAGATTAAAAAAAAATGTCTGCCAATGGTGGGGTGGTGGTGGAATTTTTCATAGTTTGATGTTGAGCCTCTGGTGCCAAGGGCGGAGTCATGAATCGGCTAAGGTGGCTACAGTCCAAGTAAGATTCTCATTCAGATTTTTTTACTGTTAAATATCATATAACATCTTAATCCAACCATCCATATAATTCAATTTGATATTTATTCCAATAGTTCAGGCAAAAAAAAGAATTTAGTCCATTTTAATACTTAGTTTAGGGGAAAAAAAAAGAAAAAAATTTAGCACGGCCTTGGCACTGTATGTAGGGTCTCACTCTAATGCTTGTTATGTTGGAGAGTGCGCGCATCTCTATATGCATTTATATTTTGTGGGATTGTTTTTTTCGGGGTAAATAAGAATCAACTTTTTTCATTATTAGCATAGGACGGTTGGAGATTGGATTGAATTAAAACAAATAAAATACTCAATTTTTTGTTTGTTTGTTTGATTAATTATCTTATGTTACAAGATTTTTATAAAATAGAGCTCTCTTTCTCTACAAACTCTCTTGAATTCTTTTCTCTTTCTCTACGAACTCTCTTGAATTCTTTTCACTTACCACGCACAAAATATTTAGACTTACTTAGTTTAAGAGTTAATTTAGTTAGTTTATCTCTTTACAAGTGATAAACAGAAGTGATATTTGGGTGTCTAAGAGAGCAAATCCAATCAGTTCAGACGCTCATTTTGCCCATACGCATTAAATGCGGAATGGGGATATTAAATGAGAATAGAAATACATTTAAAACGGCGGAGATCACTGTGTACTATAATATATATATATATATATATACAAGATACATAATGATTGCAATCTAATTATTTATTTATTAATTTATTTATATTGTCTAACTATAAACAGAATACTTAGTTCCAAAATTCAGGTACGCTCTATTGTCAGTATAACACTATTTCCCTAATTTTCCATAAAATACTTTAAGTTCTTACTGACTTTATCATCGAAAGGTTTTCTGGTTAGAGACTCTCTCTCCGGTCATAACTTTCTGTTTCTTTGTACTCGGTAAGCTTGTTTCTGAGTTTCTAGTTGATGTGGAGAGCAAATTTCGGCAAGGAAGATTTTGTTGCCGCACAATCTCTATTTATAGTTAAGTTACGAAACTATTGGACAAAGGTTTAGTCGGGGCATTTAATGCAATGGCTTGAGGGTCAAATTTAGTGGTTATGGTGTGGCTTTGTGCAGCTTTGTTAGTTGTTTTGGTTATGATACGGCTCTAACAGCTTTCTGGTGTTTTGTTTGTCAGTAATGGAGGCATGCTCCTCTTTACTGCTTATGGAAGCGGGGTGGCTAACATTGTTTACAATGTCAGCCACCAGACATTCTTTACAAACTGTTGGATTGGATTGGGCACGTGATTTCTAAATGATCACGTGACTACAAAACAAAAGGCAACCCTTGCGTGGATTAAATCAGGCACGTGATTTTTAAACAATCACGTGATTGTAAAATGAAAAGCAACGCTGGCGGGATAATTTCCCTTCACAGATCTCTGAAATCTTACAATCTGAGCCCTAATTTTTTTTTCTCTCTCCATCTTTACATACATCTCCGATCGTACCAATCTATGTTTGTGTGTATATATCGGCTTCCGGTTATGCCTCTCCAGAGGTCCTCTGCGCTAATCAGTGTTCGGTTTACAATGTGAGTTTTCGGAATCTTCATGAGCACTAGTGCGGGGCTTTCGCGACGAACCTGTAGATTTGATGGATGATTGACATGCCTCAATTGCGTGGCGGAGTACGCAGAGGCCGACCGTCAAAGAAACAATCGATTGCTGGGATCGAACAACAACAACTGCACAAACAAGCAAACAATAAGAGGGGAGCCAGAATCATACGAACTCATCAGAGGCGAACGAGGCTGCAGCAGAGGAGGAAAAATGAGGTGATTATAGATGATGATGAGAATCTTGTGAAGGTCGATAGCTGTAGGACAACATCTTTCGAGGGTGAAGAAGCAGCTAGGGTTTTGCGCTTGGTTGGTGGTGGTGTTGAGGTTGCTAGGGCAAAGGAAGAGGTTTGGGAAAAGGAGATGGATGAGTACGATAGTGGTGGCCGGAGCGGTGATAAAAGCTTAGGTGCTGATGATAAGGGAAGCACGGCTCCACTTCCTGAGAGGGTAAATTTGTCCTCTCTCAACAAGGATACGCATTATATATTGTTTTAGATTGTGTTATGTTTTTAATTTTTTTGGTTTTGTGTTTGGTTACTGGGAGAGTTAAAATAGAATTGGCCCCTGAAAGCTAAGGTATTTTCTCAAAAAGTTCTAATCAAACTCTACATTAATTCAATAAAATTTTGAATTTGTAATCCGTTAAAATGTATGGTGTTGATACACATGACTTCATTTAAAATGTTTCTTTAAGATTATTATAGTTATTTATCTTTACTATATTTTATATTTGTAATCAAAGAATTATGAATTTGAAGTCCGTATTTTTTTAAGCTTTAACAGTAAGTTCAATTGTAGTGAAGAAAAAATTGTTGTTGTCTTAATGATACTGGCAAGTGATGTTTGTCACCTGGCCTTAAGCTTCTGTGTTAAATAGTTGAGTTATTCCATTTATTTTCTTCTTTTCCTTTACAACAAGTTCAGGTTGGTGGTTCTCCTGCATATAAAATTGAGAGGAAACTTGGAAAATGTGGTTTTGGACAAGTAGATTGTGTTAAGGATTGCATTGGTGTGTGCTAGTTCCTGTTTGCTTTGCTAGGGTGCGTCGATGTTGGAATGTTGAATTTCATAACTACATCAGACTGGTGCAAAAGGATGGTTGTTGTTGTCTTTGTTTTCTATGGAAAAACTATAGATAGTGGAGTTGTGTTTCTCTGAAATCAAATTGTATAGTTGTTTTGCTGTTTCCATTTTTAGATCTGTTTATAACCCAGTTTTGGTTTAGAAGAGCTTTAGGATAGTTGGGTTTGAGCGCATAATGTAAATACAGGGGAATGCCCCTAAGATTTTGTATTTCATTATTTCTTTAATATATTTATTCTTACCTTTAAAAAATAGCATTCTTTTCCTTAGTGCATATTTATTTTCTATTATGAAGCTTTACTCTATTGGGGACATTGAATTTGCAAATTATGATAATCTGGTGTAACTAGCAGCACTTTTCAACATTGAAATGCGCTACAATAAGAAGACATAAAAATACAGACTTAGACCTATGCTTTCTGGACTCTAGTTGATGAAAGGGATAATGGTGTGCATCTAAGCACTGAAACTATTCAAAAGAAAAATTGTAAAATTGTCCATAGCAATAATACAAAATTCAAACAATCTAAGATGGGAAAACATAAATACAAACCACATAACATAGTTCTAAAAAATATCCTGCCAAGTCAATTGTAAATCTCTTCACCCACCGATATGCATAGATGACTACATGACACCCCCCCAAAAAGCAAAAAATTCATTCAACAATAAGAGGAGCTGACCCGTTGGAGCCATGCAATATATAATATTATTACATAAACATTTCCAAAATAAATTTACATACCGAAGCATGTGTGCTTAAGAAATGTTCATTGATGCTGTGATTGTATATAATCACAGCAACTATACAAAAGAAAATCAATTTTCTTTTTGTTTCTTAAAAAATAATAGACTTACAAAATCAAGTGTTATGATTGTATATAATTAGTTTGAAACATTAACATAATCTAATAACAGAGAGCACATAAAATTGATTCCTCTTATAGTTGAGATGACAAGTCAAGCACAATAAATGCAAGCTCTAGCACTGAGTCAGCGCTAATTCCTACTAAAGAAGGAAAAATCTGCACAGACTTCTCTGTTACTGTTGGAAGGAAATGAAGTAATGCAAGAAGCACCTCAGCAGAATTCCTTACCAGATTTAAACTTTGTGCAGGAAATTGGTGTGCAAGCAAAAAGCGATGAAGCATTTGCTATAGGTAAACCATTCACTGATAATTCTTCACCTATTGATACCTGTGTAAAATTAGAGGTGATGAACTCTACTTTAACACCCACTAATAAAAAGAAGAAGCAAAGGAAGAAGAATCGGTAAGGAACCCAACTGACAATTTTTCATAATTTTTTCATTCAAGTTCATAAACAATTCATCTCCCAACTAATGACAACGTACAAAAAAAAATAGCAATACATTCCTCAAGGCCTCGTAACTGTACAACTCACAGTCGAGGAAACAGACATCTATCAAAAACATACAGTCATAAAACTATACAAAACTATACCGTAAAACAACATCCCAAACAAAAAAACAGGTTTGACCCAACAAAACAAACCAAAAAAATTTACCCAAAAATTAGATTGTCAAGTTTACTCAAAAACTTCTACACCAATGGTTACTAGAGTGTCAAACGAACAAGATCATCATCATTATTTACTTGTCCATCAGTAACCTACAAAATGATCAAATAAACCAATTATAAGTATTTTTATTAAAGGTTGCATTGCACAAGAGGTTATAAATTATAGTACAGCCTAAAAGTTAAAAAAACAACATATTAACAACTTAATGGTTTGCATAAGAGGGTTATACCTACGACAATAAGTGAACCCCGGCTAAAATAGATTGCATGCGAGTTTGCCTTTGCTTGAATTGCTGAGTCTTTCTTGGTCCCTTTGCTCTTTCCATACATGAGACATTTCGACATTTGTGGGCACCTTTGTGATTATTTTTCTTTTTTAGCCCCGTCACTCCAAGGTTTATGGGGTTAAGAGAAACAAGGTGATCTACTATTGCAGCCTCTTTGTTGGTTGTCCCACACATTTCATACTTATCCACAAGGGAGTGACCCTCGTGTATAAGACGAAAAATACTCTGAAACACCTCGTTATTTCCAACTACATGATATGCTAACCACATAAATTCTGAACACAATATGTCAACTAACTGTGAATATGTCAAGCTAAAGGAAGGACTTTCGCCAAAAGCGAGGCCACTTTTCGCAGGCCGAGTCCACCTTTTCATGATGTACTTATATGGAATTTTGTGAACACGACATACATTGAATACCCTCAAAATATGTGCACAAAGGTATCCACGCATCTCATATAAGCAACATGTACAAGAAATCAACATTAATGACGGGTCAAAGTTAATCTTATATGCCCTGTCCATTTCGTTTGCAATCCTCACATGGGAGCCTTCAATAGGATCATTCTTGTCCAACGAGATTTTATACTCTAAATCAAACTGCTCATTAAAAAGCCTAAATATATTAGGTGTGTATACTTCTGCAGCTTGCCTTAAAATAGTAGAATTCTTGATTGCAAAGTGAGGAAAAGTTTGCCTAGATTCACAATCACTCTGTAATTCTTTTTCCCTAACATCTGTCAAAAATATTTCAAATCCTCGGAAAAACTTTTTCATGATCAGGCCACTTCCTAATACTAGTTTTACCTTGCATTGGCACTTTTGCTTAACTGTGTACTACGCACCCCAGCAGTAAATGTATCTTTCATGTAAGCAATACACCACTAATGCTTCTTTTGATAAAGTCCATTAAGCCATTCATTTCCAACAAGGTCAAACTTTTTCTCCATGTTCTTCCACTTCTCCTCAAACTCATCAATATCAGGGAAGTCATACATGCAACTATGAAGTTCAGGTATAAAGTATTTTGTATTTCCTTGTAAAATACCAGCCAAGTTCTTTATGGCATTCTGACCAATATGCCAAGTACACAGTCCATGACGTCCAGTAGGCATCACAACTTCCAAAGCCTTTCCCATTGCTGTATCTTGGTCTGTAAATATCACTATAGGCTTTTTGTCCTCGTGACACTAAAGAAATATTTTGAAAAGCCATGCGAAGGAGGCTATTGTCTCATCAAATAACAAAGTGCCCCCAAATATTACTATCTATTTATGATTATTAAAACCAGTAAAAACCCATAGAAGCTGAGACTCCTTATTAGTGCCAAAGGTGGTGTCAAACATTACCACGTCGCCAAATGCTTGATAGTCAACTAGCATCTTTGAATTGGCCCAAAACACATTGGTTATCTGCCCTGTACAATCAAGTTGGAAGTCATGAAAAAAAGAAGGGCTTTGCTTGGACTGTTCTTGAAAATACTCTAAAATGGCAATAGCCTCTCCTAATTCCATGTCTTTCGAGCATTTAGTGCATAGGTGTGATTTCACATCCTCCCTAGTGAAACCTACATTTTCTGAGCCCCCAGCTTCTATGCTCATATATTGTGTGTTGTCTTCAGCCCAAGGCCCACTCCTTGTGCAACAGTAATAGCACGTGCTTGGACTTCATTGATGCTTCGATGTGCCTTAAGTCGATGAGTGGTCTGTTTACCCTCTAACTCATGATTATGCTCTTCTACGAAAGATGTTACATAATACTTTTTTTTTCTTTGTTCAAAGAAATTCTCATAAGAACACCACAGTCACATCTTGTTTCTGCACGATGTTTTGAATGAATACGCCATGGATTTTTAGACTTTTTGCCCTTTCTGAAACATACATATGTCCTAGACGTCACCACTCCATCCTTTCTCTTGTTCATCCCCTAACTTAACCACCAAATCTAGAATCATGTGCATATTTTTGCCAAAATACAAAACTTGCCTCAACTGTATTGAACTCCATCCCAACAAATGGCTTGCAAACCATCTCAACTACCTTATCCCTTGTAACTTCAGAACAAAACCCAGTTGATAACAGGTCTTTACCTTTAGTAGATTTTGGAAGGTTAATTTCTACAATTTCAATTTTATTACCTTCACAATTCATATTCATCATTATGCCCTGCGTAGCTAACCAACATATAAGTGAGATGAAGAATTTAATATTCTAGCAAATTTTTTATACAAATGTATACACCAAAAAAAAAAAAGATTGGCCCAAAACATTTAATGTGTTTTTTTTTTCATTGTAAAAAAGAAAAAAAATAAAACTTCTGCTGTAGTGAAGGAAAAAACTTATTCTTTTACAGGTGCATACTAAAAAAGAAAGACAATTGCAGCAATTAATGTGGTTTCTTTATTTTTTTCATTTTTTTTGGTTAAATTGTTCTTACAATATTCAAATTAAATTTAATACTCAATTAAATTATCTGATTCTATATTCTACAAAATTTTTTATACAAATATATTAAAAAAAATTAAAGAGAGATTGGTCCAAAACAATTAATGTGTTTTTTCCTTTAAAAAGGAAAAGACCAAAACTTCTGCTGTAGGGAAGGAAAATAAACTTATTTTTTATACAAGTGTATACTAAAAAAAAAAAAAAAGGACAATTGCAACAATTAATATGGTTTCTTTAATTCTTTTGTTATTTTTCTTGATTTTTTTTTTGTTAAATTGATTTTGCAACATTTAAATTAAAATTAAATGTCTAAGTAAAATACCTAATTCTATATTCCAGCAAATGTTTTATATATAAATGTATAAAAAAGAGAGAGAGAGATTGTCCCAATACAAAGTATAAAAAAATAAATCTTCTACTATAGGAAAGGAAAAATTTTATTTTTTTTATACATGTGTATACTAAAAAAAAAAACAAACAAACAATACTTATCAAAAAAAAAAAAAAAGACAATTGAACAATTAATGTAAGTTTTTTATTTTTTATTATTTTTTGTGATTTTTTTACTAAATTGAATTTGCAACATGCATATTAAAATTGAATACCTGATTCTAGCATTCAAACAATTGTTCACCCAGTTCAACCATTTAAAATTCTAGCCTTCAAAATTTTGGAAGCTCCAACATTCAACCCACAACTTCAAGCCTTCAATTAATTTGGAAGCTCCAGCGTTCAGCCCAGAATGTTTAATCCTTCGGCCAATAAAATCAATTAACCCACGAATAAATCCCGCCGGCGTTACTTTTCATTTTACAATCACGTGATCGTTTAAAAATCATGTGCCTAATTCAATCCACGCAAGAGTTGCCTTTTGTTTTGTAGTCACGTGATTATTTAGAAATCACGTGCTTGATCCAATCTAACGGTTTGTAAAGAATGCCTGGTGGCTGACAATGTAAACAATGTTAACCACCCCGCTCTGACTATTTGTGCCACTAACTTGAGTGAAACCTGACATAGAGCCGCATCACAACTAGAGCAGTTGACAGAGCCGCACAAAGTTGCATCACAACCACCAAATTTGACCCTCAAGCTATTGCATTAAATATTCAAACTAAATCTTTGTCCAATAAATTTTCATAACTCAACTATAAATAGAGCTGAAGTGTAAGTGTTTTGTGTGTGACAAGTGAGAAGAATTCAGGGGAGTTCACAGAGAGAGCGCTTTCTATTTTTAATTTTATAATTATTTTTTTAAATCTTGTAACACAAGATAATCAATCAATCAAAAATTGAGTGTTTTGTTCATTTTAATTAATTCGATCCACTCTCCAATAATTTTGGTATAGGATCGAGAATGGTACAAATTCCACTCCTTTCTTCCTACAAAGACTTAATCTATGAAAACAATTTTATAAGAAAATCCCTATACAAGAAAAAGTTTTCGTAAGAAATCTTCTTTATGAGATGCACTCTATAGGAAATTATGGGCCGAAGACAATCATAACTTTTTACGATCTCCGTAGACAAATTTTAGGAATTCTAATTTCCATGAAATTAAAAAATTATACATATATATATATATATATATATTAAAACACAGTGAGTTTAAGACTTTACTAATCTAAATAAATGTAAATAATTATAATTTGTGCGAAATTTCAGAATACGAAATATACATTTTAATAATTTTTATATTGGCTTGATTCTGCAAGACCAACTTAAAGATTTTAAGGTATCGTTTGGGAAGAGTAACCATTAGCATGTGCTAATGGTTACTTCAACAGTGGTCAGATTTTTTTACCCTCTTATATTTTAATTTTTTTTTAAACTTTTGAGGGTAAAAATGTCAATTTATCCTTACAAGTTAGCAATCTAAAAAAAAGTAACTTATTTTTTTCCTTTCCAAACACAATTAACTAACTTTTTAGCTAATTACTAATCTAACTTTTTTTAACTACTATTAGCGCATGTTAATTTTTCTAAACGGTGCCTAATTCTAAACCACCTCAACCAAACTAGTGTAGTCCCGCCCCACCACGTTGAGATGCCTGATGTTCACTTTCTTTGGAGTGCTCCTGCAAAGATTTTACTTAATTTGCCATCGTGACTCTACCTCTCTTCCAATCTCTGCCCGCTTGAAGGGATCATTTGTTACGAACATATTTTAGATGCGTATCCTCTTTTAATTAATCTCAACCCTTTACTTCGGGCTTCTTAGTTGTGATTGCAATTGTAAATACCTCTACACAAAATCTCGCACACGTTCTGCTCACTTGTGCACCAACATGCACTTTCTAGTGCGTCTCCATCATTGTTAGAAGTTCTACTCACACATACATTGCACCACGTATGAGCGGTGGATTCAGAATTTATAATGGTAAAATTATATTTTTAATATAAATAAAAGTAGAAGTAAAAATATATGGTGGGGGTAAAATATAAAAAAAATAATTTATAAAAAAAATAAAATTTTAGTATAATTTTATAAGTCAGTAGAGGTAACTGATCGACCCTTATTAGGCCTGCCCGTATACATATGTAACCTAAATTATTTTCTAATATTTGATTATAATAATTTCACTTTGCAGTATTATTTAAAAATTGCCGATCATTGTTTACTTTAGAAAAATACTATCAGTGCATTAACTCTATCGGCAAAAAAAATTATAAAAAATAATAACCAAAAAAAAAACTTGCAGTGTATGTTTCTTCAAAATTCAAAATACAAATCACGGCAAAGTAAACAACCAATCGTAACTAAAGCTCCGCTTAAGAACTAAAAAGTTAACTTTTCGTTACTAATTTTTAAATTAATTATAAAAAATCAGTTTTTTGTTTTTGGAAAAAAAATTAACTTTTGATTACTATTTTTTCACGTTTTTATTAATTTGACATATTTTTTCATTATATAATCTGAAAGAACTTAAAATTTTAATAAGATAATTTTAATCATTTTAAAAAATAATAAAAAATTGAGTTTCCAAATGAGTCGACCTTAAAAGAAGGAAAAAATAACTCTCACGTATACTCACGCTCTGTTTGAAAATATTTTTTTCTTAGAATTGATTTGATTTTAAAATAACTAATTGATTTGAATTGAATTAATTTGGTAAATAAAATTTTGTATTTGTAAAATATTTTAAATTTAAGAATTGATTTGATTTGATTTAAGAAAAATATTACTACGTTTGACCATATTAATAAGAAATAGTAAATATAATAAATATGATATACAATAATAAATTTTTTCATTTACTTAGAAGGTATTTAGATGGCAATAATAATAATAATAATAAGAAAAGTACAAAAATTTTGTGTAAAAATGATACATGGCAAAATTTGATTAAAAAAATAAAAAAAATTGATAATTTTTTATAACTTTTAATGGAAATAAAATCAAATTTAACTTATAAAATTTTATTTTAATTTTAAATATAAAAATTAATGAAAATTTTCGTCAAATGAACTTAAATCTCACTAAATTCACAATTTCAAATACAATATGACCACCTAATCGATTCCCCTTTCTGTCCCCTTCCCCCTCCCCCAAAAAATAAAATAAAATAAAAAATTTGGAGGGGGGGTAAGAATTGGCATTCCAATTGCCAAACCGCAAGCGAGAAACTACTGCGAAATAAAATCCTTGCAACAACTCGATCGTACCATGTCTCCAATTATAAGTGCAAAAATCGAGGGAAACAAAATAATTCGTCAACTTAGGAGTGACATTAAAATTAATGGATTGAATTAAAATTCAACTGTCAATGTCTGCATAACTTAAGTGTTTAAGTCAATTTGTGCGCACTTCGATTCAATTTAAGTACACCTCGACTAATTTTAGGAGCCTGAAGTTAACGATCGAAAAAACTCTCGAGTAATTTTAGGAAAACTCGAATTAGTAATCTCTGTAAAATAAATTTAAAATTTTACTCATTAAGTTAACGCTCTTAGTCTTCACTTTACTAAAATGGAGGAAATCAAAATTCATTTCTTACCTCTTTGAAAAATACTATTTTCTCCTCTCTTTATACCCAATCACTATTCTCACACCACACTCTAATTGAACATTAAAATTATTAATTATAATTAATTAAAAAATAATTATATTTAATGAATTAATTATAATTTAATAATGAATTATAATTTAAAAGGAGCAAATATATTTATTTAAAAATTAAAATTCAATGAAATATTTGGTTCAAAACTAGGAAAAACGAAAAAGTTAGTTTTCTTTTTCTTTCTTTCTTTTTTTTTTTTTTGGGTAATTTCCCTAAACACACTAATTAACTTTTGCTTTTGCTAAAAGGAAACTAGAAATTTAACTAATTTTTTAGATATAAATAAATGTCAAAACTTGAAATTTAAGGAATCAGAATAAATAATATATTTGTGTGAATAAAACTGAAAGTGATATCCTATGCCACAAAATTATACCATAGCGCACCAGAATATGAATATAGAAAAGTTGTTACAAATGCTTTAAACACGTGCACGTCAACAAATTTGTCGCAGCTTACAACTATCATCAAATTTTAACTTTTTCTCTCTGTACGTCTTCCCTTTGTGCGTAACTAATTCGGCTCTGATAACATTTGTTGAGATAGAACACTCATACTTTTCAAAAAAAAGAGATAGAACACTCATACATATTCAAAATCAACGCACGCAAAAATTAAATAAAAGGAAAAGTCAATACACAAAAAATTAATATGGTTTAACGCAAACTTGCTTGCAACGTGAGTAAGAGAAAATAAGTTCTATAATCACCATTGAAGTGTGCAAACACAACTCAGTTCTTTCTATAAACTCTCATTTGTGGAAGAAATCCTCATCTATTGTTATAAATTTGATTTTTTTAATTATTAATTTATTTATGAATTATATTTTATTATATAATTAGTTGAGTTTATCATATTTAAATTATTAATTTATTTAGTTTGGATAGTGTGAACCATTGGATGTTATTTTTTCCTCATTGACATATGATTAGAAGCCCACCATAATTTAATTAGTCGTAATGGCACTCAATTAAAATAGTTATATATAAATGGAAGTGATGTCGTATTAGAGTTTGATTATCTTCTGTTTTAGAAGAGAGAGAGAAATGAGGAGAGAGAGAAAAAAGTTGCAGCAAGGTGAAGGGAATTTTAAATGTTGGTCTTCTCTACTCATTTCTTTTTCATTGACTGAATGCTATACATGGATGAGAGCGATGAATGATTCCGTTTAGAGGATTAGGTCTCAATTTTAATATACTATTATTGAGAAAAATTATATATATATAATACAGAAGAAGGGGCGAGAAAACAAAAGTATATGAAAGGAGCAGTGATTAGCAAAAAAAGAAAAAAGAAAAAAATTGCTGTCAGATTGCGTTTAGGAATGCTAATTAGAGTGGTTCAATAAAATTATTAATTTTAGTTATTTTAATGGAGAGAGTTAATATTAATTGGAATTTTAAGATAGATTTTTTTTAAACAATAAATACTTATATTCGTATGTTTAAAATAGCGACAGAATGTGTTGGGATATTTTATATGTATTTCTTTAGATTTCAAGTGAATGATTTGCCTCACTAGTATTAAAATTTATAAATTGATCTATGCATAAATATTGTTAAGGTTAGATTTTGTGAACTTGTATTTGTGAAAATATATTTATGTTAGAACACTTGTGTTCAGTTTTAAAATTTATGAAACTATGGTAAATAATTATTCTGTAGTTATTGAAATTGAAATAAAAGTTCAGGGAGTAGACTCCTTAAGTAGTATGACTCTGACAACTAGGGATTACACGTAAAAACCATGATGACCCTACTTTTCAATGATTGTACGAATAGGTCTGTGAAAATCGTAGTAGCCTTAATTGGATCAGCTTAGGGAAGAGCGTAGAAGCCAGACTGGGTGACTCTAAGTGCAACATTGGATCCAATGGGCACTGCCCATGAGAAATTATTCAGCACATGTTATATTTAATTCTTATATAATAATCCATAGATTAATATTTATCATCACTGTTGTAATTGATATGTGATTTATGAACGTTATTGTTCTCTGATGTACAGATTTTGAAATATAGTCGAAAATACTCGATTAATTGGGACCGCGACATTATGTGTCTGTGATTTCCTATAGAAATATTTAATTATTTACTCTGGACTTGAGAATTTAGGTATTATTGAGTTATATAATTTTTGGAGCTATTATTGTTGAGGACTAGTTGATTAATTTTATTTAGAGAATTATATTTGACACAATCATTTAGAATTTTATTTTATTATTACTATAAATGTTAGTAGTTTGAGTTTGTGAATGCTTGCATGTGCCATGAGAAAATGCACCGTGATTCATGGCTGATCTTATCCTTAATTTGGGGTGTGACATCTACTTAATAACTCTATAAAAAAATCCCTCTGTGAGATAAAACTCACGTACAAAAACACTCTCTATGAGACCCACTCTCAAAGAAAACTAGGGGTCAAATTTAATCCTAAAATTTAAGAAGTATTTTTATTTATAGCAATCTATAAAAACTCTTACTCTTATGCAATTAAGAAACTCATACTACCACTAATACAAATACATATATAAACAACCGTCATGTATACGGAGGAACGACGTTGATCCTAATTTACAATGCGATACCATACTAGTTTTAGCTTTCTAAGAAAGAACATAATACTTGGTTTATCCCGTTTGTTCTCATAATTTTGTCTTTAGTAGAATGGAAAGTTGAGACCTCACCTTGAAAACTAAGGGTGTATTATTGTCCATGCCACACAGTGATCAATATCTAGCTAGTTTCTCCAGCATTATGATTTGTTATTTTATTTATTTAGTTGGGTGGGGGAGATAAAATCCAAGGTTGAGTGGGTGACCTGGTCAAAAGGTTGGCACTTTTAGGCAAACTAGAGGAGGGTGTATGATGATAAATGAAATTGTTTGAACTAGAGGATCAATTAATTCAATTGTAAATGCAAAATTAAAGTAAAAGTACATTCAATTATTCCATTTATATCCCTTTCGGAGCTTTTAAGAACCTTTTCTGCTCTTCTCCATAGCTAAGATGGTCAACGCATGCAAGGTAACTATAGCTGGACTTGAGTAGTGCCCAACAACAGAACCTAACATACACACGAGGATATGATCAAGACAAAAAAAACCTCTGGCCTAATGCCACCCATCTTAAAGTTTTTGATCGATGTATGTTGAGAGAGAGAGAGAGAGAGATGGATTAATCCATACCTAACTTGGACCAAGGCAATGGTATGAGGGCTCTTGTTGCCAATCTATCATAGTCAGATTAGCAATGACATAAGTTCAAAATTCTAGTCACATTTATTGAAACAATATCATGACCAGCAAACTCTTGTGTTTACGATATTGACAATCACTATGTATGTGCATAACCCTGACAATAACTGTATATAAAAAATTTTGTTATGATGAGTACAAAGAAAATAATGGTCAAAAATTAAATAACACACAAAGATTTACGTAGTTTAATCACTTTGCATTTTACTACACTCATGAAGTATTTCTATCTTCTAAGATATCGGGAGTGTTTGGAATAGTACTAGCATAAATTTGTATATGTCCTAATCTCGGTATTTGTGTAATAAATAAAAAATGTAAATTTTAAACGTAACCTATCAACTAGGAGCCCGTTTGACAGTTCAAAAAAAAGAAGAAAAACTCAATTTTTGGTAGTTTTTTAGGTGTTTTTTCTGGCACTTTTTTGTGTGTTTGGTTAAACAAAGTGTATTTTTTAGTATTTTTTTGTAACTTTTAGGTGTTTCGTAAATTTTTTACTATAACAAATCAAAAAAGTGACATTTTTTGTGTATTTGGTATATTTTTGACTGTAGCAAATCAAAAAAGTGATAACTTTTTGTTTTACTTTTTACTATAACAAATCAAAAAAGTGAAAAAATTTATGGTTTTACCAAACACACCAAAAGTTACAAAATATAACTTTTGGTATTTTTTTGCTAAATTTTGAGTTGCCAAACGGGCTCTAGGTTATCCATATATATATATATATATATATATAAGTTTTAGACCTTCTTCAGAAAGCTTGGCAAAACTTACAAGAAAGCTAATTTGAGAAGTTTAGGAAGAAAAAAAGCTAATTTTTTTTGTAGTTACCTACTAGTTAACTACTAAAAAATTAGTTTTTTTTTTTTTTTTTTTTTTTTTTTGTATTGGGAAGGAAAAAAAAAGTTAACTTTTTAACTTTTTGTTAATTTGATATTTTTACCTTTTAATATTTAAAAGAAATATAAAATGTAAGAAGGTAAATTTAATTATTTAAAAAAAAAATTAAAAAGCTTGTAGCTGATTGCTAGAACTACCAGCTAAGTTTCCTAAAGGCACTATGAGATTTACAAGGGAAATTGAGTCAAAGCTTATAAGAGAAATAAGTGAGAAATTTAATTAGTAGAGAAACCAATTGTGAGACTTGTAGGAGAAACTAAGCGCGAGAGCCTTAAGAAATAAAGAAGAATCATACATTTTTCTGTATATAATTTTTGTTTATTAACCAAAATAATTATCCACCACAAATCACTACATAAGTATTATGACAAATTTGTCTTTGGTAGTAACTAGCTGATAAATTTACGTACTACGTACGTGTGCCGGTAAAAAGATTATAGAAAAGTAATTATGACACAGTGTAAAATAAAGACAAATTAACTTGTTCAACGATAAAATTAAAATTTTAGAATTCATCAAAAAATTTGAGAAAAAAACTCCAGATAGAGGTCAGGGTTTTGTATTTCTAAAATAAAAAGTAAATAATTAACTTCAATGAAAAGTGTTTACGAAATGTCTTATTTATAAGAAAAATTAATTCTAAATTTAATCTTAATTAGGATAGATTTTCTAAGAGTTTTCCTATCCAATCCAAATTTTATTTGGATTACAAGTAATTTTCGAGTTAAAGACAACTAATAAAATTTTAAATAAAATAAAAATAAAACTAATTTAAAAGAAATTAAAAAATATTAAATTTGTCTTACATCAAAGTATTATTACGAAATTATTAAGAAGTCAAGTCTGAGCATGTGGAGTTGAGTTATTTGTAAGGTTAAAATTTTTTTTTTATAGTTTGAAGATTTCGTTATGTATTATTTAAATAATATTGAAAAATAATTGCAGTGAAGATTCCCTTAACGTATTATCTAAGTGATACTGAAGAACTATTAATCGTTTGGTTTGAAAAAATGATATTTATTATTTTTTGTTTTACAAAAAAATTATAACATATTTTTTTAAAAAATAATTCTTTAAATCAAACATATAATTTTCATCTACTTTCATTTTTTTTTTTTAAAGGGAGGACAACAAACCCATAGCTAATTTTCTAGAAGAAAATTAAGAAAAAAATTACATGATCGAGCACTGTCAGCTCAAAAAGTGTTAGTTTGACTTAAATTTTAATTAAACAAATGAAATTTATCTTTAATCTAATCCTTATGTTTTTAATTTATTATTCACTACTCTCTCCTTTTTACCTGCATTGATTGATACAGCCAATCTTAATTAAGCGACCCAATTTGGCACACCAAAATTTATCGATTTTCATAAAATTATATTTCCTTTTGCAACATCATAAATCATAAAACTTATTGAATTTTCGTACGGTAGACTATCCAATCTTAAACATATTGCAAACAGAAAGAAGCAGAGTAGGAAGGGATAGAATATAAAGAAAAAAACTCAAATAGAAAAAAATTTCAAATCTTTCACTGTATACTAACATTTGGTTACAAAAAAACAACTCGCGATAGACTGAAATTCTCAATTCTATATTATTTAACTTTTACAAAATCAGGAGCTGACGAATCAACCACACAACATATCATTCTAGGCACCCGCCCCCACCTCATGCGCTCAGGGCCCTCTAAATCAATTTGCTAAGTGTTGAATTTCAATCTCCAAATCGTAATCAATTAATTCCATTAATCACTTATAATATCATCATTATCACTTCATTACAATATAATTATGTCTATAATCATCAATGACTTTAATATAGAAACTTGGGTTATTACAATTTATTTCTAGAAAATAATATGGATTACAATTTCTAAATTTTCAATTAAAAAAGTATCCGTAGATTATTTTCTTCAAATCTTTAATCAATTCAAGAGATTCTAACTCACCATCGAATCAAGACTTGAACCTTCTTAATACTAGAAACTTTCTGGAGTTTTGGAAACATGATTCAAGAGTCTCCTTATGAGTTTGAAAAAAAAAAGAAGTTATTAGTCTCTCTTTAGAAGTGGCCTCTATTTGTAAAAGTGGAAAAGAAAATTACAATAGAATTGAATTTTCCCAAGCTAATTAATTATTTCATTATTTTATTTATTTATAAAAGATAAAATTAAAAAATTAAAATGACAATATAATTCTTTAATAATTATCCTAATTTATTTATTTATTTTTAAGAGATAAAATTAAGAAGTATTAATTATATTTAACAATGAGTCTTGCTAACAAATATATTAATTTAATTAGTCTTGCATTGTCATTTTCAAAACTACATCACTTTTATGTGTGGTGACATAAGATTCCTTCACTTATATAATTTACTTAAAATCGTTTATGTTAGTGTCTGTATCGTTTTTGATTGGCAATTTTCGAGCAAACACTTTGGTTGTATTTTGTTTCCTACAATGTCACATTGTTGGTCATTTTATTCACAAACATAAGCCAAAGAGTGTTTGTGAACATTAGATTCTGGTTGTGAGTTTGGTTTGTTAAGAGGAGGTTCTGTCCTCTGTTGTGTTCCTGAGAAAGCAGGTTCTTGAGCTGAGCAGGGAAGTTCTTGCCCAAGAGCTTCCCCTGACTGACGCACAGAATTTCTTTACTTGAACTTAAGTGACCTTTTTACCCCTCTTCTGTGATATAAAAAGAAAAGTTTTTCTTTTCAGACCTAAGTTTTTTTCTACGCAGGTCACTCTTTCTTCTTAAGGCAAAAAGCTGAGAGGATGACCTATGGCTTGGATCTCATCCTACGTCAAGGTGTTCTCTCACTATCTTTGGCAATAATCTAACTCTCTGGAGCTCAGATCTGTGGTATGGGATCAGATTCGAGAGCTTACTCTTCAAGGATTGAAGGCTGGAATCTTCATGGGTTGAGGTGAGTTGTGGGTAGTCTAGCAACCAAGGTTAGGAGAGTGTGATGTACGAGTAGATCAATGATTTCTTGGTTGGGAAAACTTGTATAACTCTTCTTTGATACCTTGTAGCCTCATTTCTATTTAGTGAAGATTTTTGGGCTGATCCACTCAAGGATCTGGGGTTGTTTCTCCTTTGAGTTCAAATGAGTTTTTCCCTAGTTAACAAAATTCTTGTGTTCTTGTGGTGGATGTATATTTTGAGCAGATTTGTCTTTATGGATGTTAGTTAATTTCAGCCCTGTAATGCTTGATTTGAACATCTGAGAGAGTTTTTGGGAATTTCAATTGGTATCAGAGCTCTGGGTGCTCTTTGTTGAGTTAGACTTTCTGTCTAAGAGTAGATCCAAACGTTGTCCATGGATAATCAAAGTGAAAGGCCAGTCTACTGTGAGGCCACCGTTTCTAGATGGATCAAACTACCACTACTGGAAAGCTAGGATGAGAGCATTTCTCAAGTCAATTGATGAAAAAGTCTGGGATTCTGTTGTTGATGGCTGGAGATATCCTACTGTGAGTGATACAGATTTAACTCTCAAAGCCAAACGGGATTGGACTCCAGCAGACAATGAAACAGCTGGCTGGAATAGCAAGGCTCTCAATGCAATATTCTGTAGTGTTTCTCAGGATGAGTTTAGAAGGATATCGAATTGTGAAATAGCTAAAGAAGCTTGGGATGTTCTGCAGGTGACTTACGAAGGAACTACAGCAGTAAAGATAGCTAAGTTACAGCGATTGACAACTGCTTTCGAGGTGATCCGAATGGGAGAAAATGAGACTTTTGATCAATTCTATATAAAGCTCAGTGATATTATCAACTCTTCAGCAAATCTTGGAGAAACTATTTCTAAATCAAAATTTGTGCAGAAGATACTTCGCTCCTTGCCCGATCGATTTCAGCCAAAAGTTACGGCCATTGAGGAGAGCAAAGATGTTGATCAGATAAGGGTTGAAGAGTTAGTTGGATCTTTACAAACTTATGAAGTTAACTTTAGTCAGAACAAAAGAAACAAAGGGATAGCCTTAAATAGCATCTGTGAAGAAGACAGTGAAGAAGCTGAACATTCAAAAGTCAGTGCTGATGATATTGCCTTCTTGGTAAATAAATTTAAAAGTTTCTCAAAGAAGTCTCCCTTCAATAAACCCTCAAAATTCAACAAGGAAAAGAAGAAGAGGATTGGTGAAGGATTTATAAGCTACAAGAAACAACCAAAGACTGGAGAAAAGCAATGTTTTGAGTGCAAAGGTTATGGACATTTTGCAAATGAGTGTGCAAATAGACAGAAGAGAAAAAATCAAAAAGTCCTTGCTGCAACTTGGGATGATGAGAAGGAATCTGATAGTGATGGAAACCAAGATGAAGAAGAGTCATCTGGGTCAGAAGATAATTCCTCACAAGTGTTGGCTTTTATGGTGGGAGTTAATGAAGACAAGTCAAGAGAGAAAGTTGAGTTAAAGAGCTCTTTGCAAAACTCACCAGTGGAGGATATGATGAGCTGCTCGGAATCTGATTCTGATGTGGATGTACAAGAAGAATTTGAAGAATTGCAAGAAAAGTACAATGAACTGTATAAACAAAGCATTGTTCTTGCCAAACACAAGGCAAAAGCCTTTGCTAAATTGAATGAAGTTGAAAAAGAAAAGGAAGAATTGGCTAGTCAACTTGAAGAATTTAAAGTTAAGAATGGTGAACTGGAAGGAATGATTGAGAAGTTGAAGGAGAATGAAGAAAGACTGATCTTCTTGAATGGTTCTCTTGAGAAGGAACTTGTGTGTTTGAATGAAAGAGTAGCAATGTCCACAAATGCATTCAAGAAATGGGAATCTGGCACCAAAAGACTTGATGAAATCTTGGAGGCTCAAAGGTCTTCTAATGATAGAACCGGGCTGGGCTATGTTGACGAGGATTTACCACCAACTTCTCAAAGAAAAGGTCCCATCAAATTTGTTCCAGCAGCTGGTTTGGCAGCTGATTTTGCTGTGAAAAAAGGAGCAAAAGGTCAAAAATTCAGAAGTAAAGTTGGTTCAACAGTCTTCAAAATCCAGAGGTGTCAAGAATGAGGGGTCTTCGAATGGTAACTTCTTCTCTCATAACCTCTCAAGACTCACATGTAAACAATTACATCTTGCTAAAGGATTACATTCAGATTTTTCTTGCATAAAAAACTTTGTTCCAATCTGTCATTTTTGTGGGATTAAAGGACACATTAGACCTCACTGTCATAAGCTGTATGGGCTGCCGTTAGACTATGTCAAGTCTAAAGGTAGTGCTTATAAAAGTGGTTTGACAAGAAACTGGTTGTCTAACAAGTTCAGCAGTCTTGCCACCCATGTCAGTGTGAATAAAAGAGCTCCATTCAAACCAAATGGAAATACTTTCAATCCTAGGACTAAAACCATCACTAGGAACTATGTCAAAAGCATGATTACCTCCAAAATCAAACCCAGAAAAATTTAGATTAGGTGTGAGGACCTAAGGTGTAATGTTGCACACACTGCATTTAGGGCACAAAGCTCTAATATATGGTACTTGGACAGCGGCTGTTCCAAGCATATGTGTGGGAATAAATCCATGTTTACAACCTTGAACGATTGTGATAATGGCATGGTCACTTTTGGTGATGGTAGTAAGTCAAAAATTCTTGGAATCGGTAACATTGACTGTCAAGGTTTATCTAAACTCAAGGATGTGCTGTATGTGGATGAGTTGAAAGCAAACTTGATTAGCATTAGTCAAATCTGTGATTCACGTTACAATGTATTGTTTGCTAAGGACACTTGTTCTATTCTTGATAAAAATCACAAAGTAGTGTTGAGAGGAATTAAAACTTCTGATAATTGCTATGCTTTATCTGCTGATTGTGTGTCTCTTTGTAATGTTGCATAGGATAACATTGTTGAACTTTGGCACCAACGACTTGGGCATCTCAATTTTTGAGATCTTGCTAGACTATCCAAGTCTGAAGTTGTGAGAGGATTACCAAAGCTGACTAAAGTGAAGAAAAGTGTTTGCGGGCCATACCAAAAAGGGAAACAAACTAAAGCTATCCACAAGAAAACAAATAGGATAGCTACTTCTACAGTTCTTGAACTAGTTCATGTTGACCTTATGGGTCCCATTAGAACTGAAAGCTTAGGAGGAAAGAAGTATATCTTTTTTATGGTAGATAATTTTTCAAGATACACTTAGGCTAATTTTCTTTGAGAAAAATCAGATACTTTCCAATCCTTTAAATCCTTGTGTAACAGACTTCAAAATGAAAAAGGCACGGTGATTGGTAGAGTAATTAAACTTAGAAGTGATCATGGTAAAGAGTTAGAATGCTGAATTTTCTGATTTTTGTGATGAAAAAGGTATTTTGCATGAATTTTCAGCTCCTAAAACACCCCAACAAAATGAGGTTGTAGAAAGGAAAAACAGGGTGCTCTAAGAAATGACAAGAGTCATGCTACACGGTAAGAATTTGCCTTTAAAATTCTGGGCTGAGGCCTTGAACACAGCTTGCTATATTAGTAATAGAGTTTTTGTGAGAAGAGGAACAAGGGCCAGTGCATATGAGATTTGGAATGGTAAGAAACCTAGTGTCTCTTATTTTCATATCTTTGGAAGCAAGTGTTACATATATCGGGACAGAGAATCCCTTGGTAAGTTTGATGCTAGATGTGATAAAGGCATCTTTCTTGGTTGCTCCACTAACAGTAGGGCATATAGAGTCTTTAATTTAAAACACTCAACTGTTATGGAGTCTATTAATGTTGTTGTGGATGATGATTGGGTGAATTCTATTTGCAGGAAAAATCCTTCTGAAGAAGAGCAAGAATTCACCATGCTTCCTCAAGATGAATCATCATTGGAGACATAAAATAAAGATTAGGAAAGCAATGTGGAACCTGAAATTGAACATCATGATGACATGTTGGAAGAAGAAGCCGAGGATCAATCAAAGACACTCAATCCATCATCTAGAGTAAAGCTAAACTACCCTACTACACAAGTCATTGGTGAGATAAATGCCCCTATGAAAACTAGGAGGCAAGTTCTAAATGAGGTAACTTACTTATGTTACACTTCATGCATTGAACCAAAGAATGTCAAAGAAGCTCTTCATGATTCTCATTGGATCAATGCAATGCATGAAAAACTTGAACAATTCTCTCGTAATGATGTTTGGGAGCTTGTGCCGAGACCTAGAGATGTGAATGTTATAGGGACCAAATGGATTTTCAAAAATAAAACCGATGAATTTGGCACCATTGTTAGAAATAAAGCTAGACTAGTCGCACAAGGGTATTCTCAAATTGAAGGAATTGACTTTGATGAAATATTTGCACCTGTGGCTAGACTAGAATCTATTCGGATATTGTTGGCTATTTCTTGCTACTTAGGCTTTAAACTCTTTCAAATGGATGTTAAAAGTGCTTTCTTGAATGGTTTTATTCAAGAAGAATTTTTTGTTGAACAACCCAAAGGCTTTATTGATCTCAAGTTTCCCAATCATGTTTACCGCTTGAATAAGGCATTATATGGTTTAAAACAAGCCCCTAGAGCTTGGTATGAGAGACTTACTAAGTTCTTAGTTGAGTCTAATTTTGTTAAGGGGAGTGTTGATAAAACCTTGTTCATTTGTAAAGATTCTCAGCACATCACTATTGCTCAAATATATGTAGATGACATTGTCTTTGGTTCTACCTCTGAAAAATATGCCTTAGAATTTGCTGAACTCATGAAAAATCAATTTGAAATGAGCATGATGGGAGAACTTAATTTTTTCTTGGGGTTACAAATTAAACAAATGGAACATGGCATTTTCATATCTCAATCCAAGTATGCAAGAAATTTGGTTAACAAATTTGGACTCTCTACAACTAAGCATGCTAGGACTCCCATGGGCACATCTACCAAATTGAATAGAGATGAATCTGGAAAAAGTGTGGATCAAACCTTGTATCGAAGCATGATTGGTAGTCTCCTATACTTAACTGCTAGTCGTCCTGACATAGCATTTAGTGTTGGAATTTGTGCTAGGTACCAATCTAGCCCTAAAGAGTCTCATTTGACTGCTGTCAAATGGATCATTCGTTATGTGAATGGGACTTTAGATCATGGCATTTGATTTGCTAATGATTCTTCTGCAAAGATCTCTTGATTTTCTGATGCATATTGGGCAGGTTGTTGTGATGATCGTAAAAGCACATCTGGAGGATGTTTTTATCTTGGAAGCAATTTGGTAGCTTGGCATAGCAGAAAGCAGAACTCTATCTCCCTATCCACTGCTGAAGTTGAATACATAGCAGCTGGAAGTTGTTGTACTCAAGCTCTATGGATGAAACAGATGCTCTCAGATTATGGCATTGAACAAGGTACCATGTCTTTATTTTGTGATAACTTGAGTGCCATAAACATTTCAAAGAATCCTGTTCAACACTCACGCACCAAGCACATAGATATACGACACCATTTTATTAGGGACCTTGTTGAGAGACATGTCATGACACTTGAGCATATTCCCACAGCTAGACAGCTTGCTGACATATTCACAAAACCTCTAGATGCATCTAGATTTGAACACCTTCGTTCATCTCTAGGAGTTATAGTTATTGAATAATCTTGTCTCAATGAAACTTAAATAAATGATCTTACATTTTTGTCTATGAACTTGATTGAGAAGATAAGATCATTATGTGTCTTTTAAGTTTTGAAATTCTTGGTTAAATAGGAGTATGTTTGCATTTGATATGTGCTTGTATCTTGAATCTTGGACAATTGTTGATTTCAAGTGAAACTCTTTATATCTCATAGCATATTGAGATTGTATTGAAGATGGTATATTGATGACACAAATGTGCTTCTTGATCTTGCTCATGTGATATCGCACACACAGTCAATTGAGATAGTGCCTTTCTTGAATTTCTAGTGTAATGTCTACATTGAATTGACCTACAATTGACTAGCCCACAACTTTATATCCCAAAAGTCAAAAGTTGGACGTGTAGCAGTTTTGTTCCTATAATTATCTCTATATTTTTTGGTGATAAAAAGGGTTACCATCTTGGTCTCTATATTGAATCGTTGGAGTGAGCTTTTAAAAAAAAAAAAAAAAAGGGAGACTAAAACAAGATGTGTGAAAACCATTATCACATTGCACTCTTTGAAATTCTTTTATATGGAGAGATAAGGAAAGTGTACATCTACTTGAATATCATTCTTGTATACATTCGCTAAATGGGAAAGTCATCTTCTTGTTTTGGGCAATCAATTGGTTTGACTTTCATGTGGACATTATCTAGCAAAATTTAAATGTGGAACTACAACTAATACTATGTCTCGAGATGTCGCTTGAGCTAATCATGAGTCTTATTTGAGAAATTAATATGTCATTAGAAGTACTACTCATATATCTATGAGTTTGTCAAAGTTTTTTGTAAGATCATTAATATTTTGTCTTTGATGAATTATACTTTTGCATATCAAATTCTCATATGTTCTGAAAAATCCAGCTTTTTGATTCTTAATTGTCACATTTTGTTTGCTTGGAAGCTCCTAATATTTCATAGATTGGCGTGTTTGATTGAAGAATAATGTTTCATTTTTCAATATTGTTCTTAACTGTTACTAAATGGTCTCTGTGAAAATTGCAGTAATTGTGATGTCTCTGTGAACTTTAGTTTTAAATCAGACTGCTCTCTGGCAGTTCGTGGCCAAGAGCTTCTGCTCTCATACTCTACACAGCCACTGTGAGGACTAGTCTAGTTTATCTTGGCTGTTCTTTGTTTTATTTGTTATTTAAAAAAAAAAAACTTTCTGCAATTTAATTTAATTTAATCCAAAAAAAAATTTTTTTTGGTCAGTTTTTTTATTGCAGTGCATCTGAAAATTGTTGGGTTTCTTTCCAGTAACTCTTTCGGACATTTCAGATGTACAGCATAGAGGCAGGGACTGAATAGTAGTGGGATTGGCTCTCTGACATTTCCTGACATTTCCTGAAATTTCTCTGACATTTCCTGCTTTTACCCGTACATGTTTGGCACTTGTTTTATTTGAATGAGTTTCTGTTATTTGGGAATTTATTAATGCAGATTCTTTATCTCATGTTTGATATTTATCTTTACATCAATTACTGCATTAATTTATCTCATTGTTCTTTGTCTGCATATTTAATGGGTTTAATGTGAGAGAGGATTGCCTTTGCATTTATTGTGCTCAGGTCATTATGGCCCTCTCTTTAATTCGGCCGTGTGTCCCCTGGGTTCACTCCATTCATGGTTGCATTGTGTTTTCTTCAACTTCCTCTACTCATTTAATGTCAGCCTCTCTCACTAGGGTTTCATTCGTGTTTTCCCAACCCTAACTTTCATCTTTTTGTCTTCCTTCTCTCTCGGTTCTGTTTTATGGCCAAGACGAAGGGCCTCAAGTCTGCCATGACCAAGAAACTTGGTTCTCGTGCTCAAAGCTCCAAATCCCAGAAGTGTACGAAGCCTAAACCCAAAGGAACCAAATCCACATCGAAGGGTCGAAAGGGCAAGAAATCGATCCTCCATCCTCGGCGCCTCTCTCTTCAAAGTCCATTTGCTAGGTCTGCTTCTAAACTTGCTGATTCATCATCTCCTTTCGATATCTCGTCTGATTCTGAGTTACCAGACTCTCCCTCTCCACGGGCTGATGCTCCTCCAAAGGGTGCTGATCCTTCACAGGGTGCTGATCCCTCTATTCCCCCCTCGGTAAGTTCTCCGTCTGGCTTAGAGTTTTCAGAAAAATTTCTGCGAGGGCGTCTGTCCATATTTGATTCCTGCTTCTCTCGTCGACCCATTACTCTCAAACGTCAAGTCGAGTTTTCCCATCTCACAGCAGAATTTGCGTTCATCTCTGAAATTTTTGAAACTCGGGGGTGGATTCATATTGGGGATCTTCAGGGTAGTGCTTCAGTCGATTTAATAAGAGAATTTTACACAAATTTTCATAACATCTCTCCAGATCATGCTTGCTTTGACACTCTAGTTTGAGGCAGGACTTTGCATGTCACTACTGATTTTTTTTCTTCATTTCTGCGAGTGTCTAGAACACCAGACCCCACATATCCCCACGTTGACTGGTCTACTTATCCCCCACTACATGATCTTGTTGTCCCCATGCGTGACAACCCTCATCCGTGGTTCCCTGGAATGTTGTTTCGACAAAGTGATTTGTCGGTTCCTTTTCGAGTCCTGAATCTTATTTGTGACTCTCTTCTCACGCCTACTAATCGGTCTTCTGAAATTTTCGAAGACAAGATCAAATTTCTGCATTGTCTCACTAACGAAATTTCTATTGATCTTCCTTCACTCCTGATCCAATCATGGTGTCTGCTCACACACAGCGAAATTCACGTCTAGCTCTCCCTTATGGTGTCCTTATCACCAACCTCTTATGTGATCATTTTGCTATTGTGAAAGAACTGGATGAGATTGCCTTATTTCAGGACCCTCCCATTAATCGTACTACCATTCGGCGTACCATGGCCCAGAAACAACCTGTGACCTCTGAGTCTCCATTTTCAGACCCCTCCCCTACAGCAGCTCGTTCCCGAGGTGTGTATACCTCTCCCCATTCCCATTCGGATCCTCTTTCTGTGGTAATTTTTACCCTTCAATCCTTCTCTGAGCGTCTCTCTCATCTTGAAACTTCCAATTTAGCCATTCAAGCTTCTATTCAAACTCGTCTTCAAAAACTGGAAGATACTGTTCAGATTCAGCTTGATACTTTTCAAATGCATACGCTGGAACAGCTTCAAACTGCTCCTCAATCTGCCTCTAAAGTTGAAGCTCACATAGCCGACCTTGTCTCCTCTGTGAAAGGCTTAGTTGATCCAGCACAAGCAAGCTTGGTTGATTTTTCTTCTCGAATGCACAGTTTGGGGAATGATGTTGGTGACTTGAACCGCACTTTTGTTCGTCTTAAACAGTTTTGTAGACAAGGCTCCCGCCCCTCTCACCATTGATCTGCTTTTTGTTTTCACTTTTTTTGTTGCTTTGCTGACATAGATTTTTTTTACCTGGCTGTTGGTTGCAATTCCTCACAAAAAAAGGGGAGAACAATGTTAACTGTTAACTGTTACTGTTATTGAGGGGGAGTTTTTAAATTATGATGATTTGCATGCAACAATGTTAGTTTTGAGACTGTTTTTGGTTGAGGGGGAGTTAAGTTGCATTGGACTTCTGTTGCTCTTGATTTGCTTGGTTCTGTTGCATGTTGATGCTCTTTTTTATTTTACAGGATCTGATTATTGTTCAAAAGCTTCAAGATCTAATTGGTTGTATCTTTATACTTAGGTTTAGAACATGTGACATTTCCTTTGTAATGATGGGGTTGGGTGTGTTTTGTCTCGGAATTGCCAAAGGGGGAGATTGTTAGTGTCTGTATAGTTTTTGATTGGTAATTCTCGAGCAAACACTTTAGTTGTATTTTGTTTCCTACAATGTCACATTGTTGGTCATTTTGTTCACAAACATAATTAAGCCAAAGAGTGTTTGTGAACATTGGATTCTGGTTGTGAGTTTGGTTTGTAAAGAGGAGGTTCTGTCCTCTGTTTTGTTCCTGAGAAAGCAGGTTCTTGAGCTGAGCAGGGAAGCTCTTGCCCAAGAGCTTCCCCTGACTGACGCGCAGAATTTCTTTACTTGAACTTAAGTGACTTTTTTACCCCTCTTCTGTGATATAAAAAGAAAAGTTTTTCTTTTCAGACCTAAGTTTTTTTCTGCGCAGCTCACTCTTTCTTCTTAAGGCAAAAAGCTGAGAGGATGACTTAGGGCTTGGATCTCATCCTACGTCAAGGTGTTCACTTACTATCTTTGGCAACAATCTAACTCTCTGGAGCTCAGATCTGTGGTGTGGGATCAGATTCGAGAGCTTACTCTTCAAGGATTGAAGACTGGAATCTTCATGGGTTGAGGTGAGTTGTGGGTAGTCTAGCAACCAAGGTTAGGAGAGTGTGATGTACGAGTAGATCAATGATTTCTTGGTTAGGAAAACTTGTATAACTCTTCTTTGATACCTTGTAACCTCATTTCTATTTAGTGAAGATTTTTGGGTTGATCCACTCAAGGATCCGGGGTTGTTTCTCCTTTGAGTTCAAAGGAGTTTTTCCCTAGTTAACAAAATTCTTGTGTTCTTGTGGTGGATGTATATTTTGAGCAGATTTGTCTTTATGGATATTAGTTAATTTCAGCCCTGTAATGCTTGATTTGAACATCTGAGAGAGTTTTTGGGAATTTCAGTTTACAAGGCATGTGACAAGATATGATTCTTTAATTTAATTGAGTTTCTACAATCTCCACGTTATTACTCTATCACGTGAACCATCTTGCGAAATGACAATTTTATTCTAACCTTAACGGTAGTTTGTACCAGAAAACAGATGGAGAGATTTAATTGTTACTTGACTGAAAATATAAAAATTTGACTATTATAATTGAAACTATTGAAATCAAAATGAGACTTAAAACAAAGTATAAAGGTGATTTTTGTACTATACCTTTGTATTTTAAAAATTAGATACCCAAAATAGTATAAAAAAAACACTATTATATTCTATTCCTTTGATTTAATTTCTTTCTTTATTTTTTTTTTATGTTTAGATAATTTATATTAATTTTTATTTGTGTGGGACACAATCCACAACCATTAAAATTCGATCAGTTTCGACGCGTGGGGGGCTTCAAGTGTTCTACTAGAATTATTTTTTACTAGGTTCACAATTAATGTAGGATTCAGCCAATCTTGACGTTATCATCCCTGGGTCCATATCTTTTAGTTTATATTGCTAGGACCATAATTTATTTATTCAATTATTAATTTTTGACTCATTTAAAATAAAATGGGTAGGGGTAAAGAGGCTGCCTATTTGGTTGGATTTACACCACAACCGGATGGAATCATCCATATAATATATAATAAAATATTACAATTTTTTAAAATGTTCATTTCACAAACAAATATTCAACAGTTGATAATTATTTTTTCTTTTATTTAACGATTGAAATCATTTTTATATTTTTAACTTCCTGCTCAATTTTTATTTTAGTAGACTTCACTATCATCTATCTTATAAAATAATTTGTCCATTTTAGATTTCACAATATTTTAAGAATGGAAATTATAAGCAAATCAAAATTACGTACCAACTTAAAATCTGCCCAATTATAATTTCTAAAAAATTAATTCTTCTAAATTAAAGCACGATAATTTGTATTTTTTTTTTTACGATACTTATCAAAAATTAATTGAAGAGAGAGAGAGAGAGAGATTAAAACACATTTAATAACTACTAGAATCTAAAATTTCACAAAAAAATTAAGACGCATAAATTATCATAGTTTTTTTTTATTTAAAATTTTTGTTAAAAATTTCACCTATATATGAAACTTAATACTAATTTTGTTTAGAGCGCCGTAAATAGAAGTTATTACCAGTAATTTAATATGAGAGAGATGTTAAAATACATTTCACTTTTAATTTTTTTTACTCTAACAAACACTATTTACTGTAAAAGGAGGATAATAAAAATAAAATGAATTTAGCATTTCTTAATATAAAATAATTTTTATAATTAATTCTTAAACATACTATTTAGTTTTTACCTAAATGAAAATTTTTTTTAATAATTTTTATGATTAATTACTAATTAAATAATATTAGCTATTATTGTTTTTTTTTTTTGGGTAAGTAGCTATTATTGTTAATTAATAAAATATTATAGAAAAAGTGTAAACAAAATTTCTATTCATCCAAGGCCTATATTTAGATCAAGAAAGTGATTTTAGTGTATCGTAAACTTGACTTTTTTGCTTAAAAGAAAAAATAATAATGATTCTTTTTCCTATATATACTTATATATGGGTTTAGAAGGAAAATTAAAAATAAAAATAAAAAGAAGAAGAAGAAGAAGAAACTATTTAGTTTTGTTTTTTTCAAACGAACAATATTACACCCGTGGGTCATGAGATTGATAGTTTCTAAAATTAAAATACAATTTTAGAAATTAAAAATTATATTTTCAATTTTTGATTATTATAAAAATTCATACAACGATCAAAATTAAATTTCTATAAAAATTTAAGAATTAAAAATATAATTTCAATTCTTAAAATTATATTTCAACTCCAAAATTCCCTCATCCTTAGAGATGGGGATGAGACGAGTAAGGGATAAGTACATCTATCTGTATACTCGATCTTCGAACTCAAATTAATTTTCATACCCTACTCGATCTCCGTTGGAGATTTATTTTTATCTCCCATCTCTCCCCTCAAACAGAGAACGGAAATCTCCACAGAGAATCAGGTATTTGAAATGGAAAAAAAAATCAAAAATTCTAAATTTCAGATTCAATTTTAAATCCATTAACACAACTCTTTTTTTTTTTTTTGATAAATAAACTCAACACTTTCAATCATAAAACCACTGAGCTAATTAATAGAATAATATTTGCACACATTGATTTATTAATACACATGAATATGCTTACACAACAGACAAAAGCATGCCAGCATATAGATACACATAAATGTAATAATACAGTTATTCAGCAAAACTGTACTAACATAAAAGCCAATAACATAATTTCCACAGAAAGTACTCACTGATTTTAGATTTTTGTTCATTGTTTGGAGGTCATCAGTAACCTCTTGAATCAAATTTGCCAGTGAAATGAGGCTTACTAATTCATTCTTCGTATCCAACATTGGTGGATGACTTGGTGCAACCCCAACATGGATTGGTTCCATAACAGGTAGGCACGGGCGAGCTACGTTCGGGCAAGGGGGCAAGTGATTCCTCTCAATTTTTTAGATAAAATTACTAAAATATCTTTTTTATTATTTTAATTTTATTTAAAAATTAAATTAATTAAAAATTAAAATATTTTGATTTTATTAAAAATTTAAAGTTAACTTAAATTTTTTTAAGATATAAGAAGTTTAAAAGAATCAAACTTGATATTTTTTGTGAAATAAAGTGTATCTTTTAATACATTATTGCATGTTTTTGTTTATACTATCAGCAAATTTAGCATATAATATAATAAATTCTATAGATAATAAAATTTAATAATAATTATATTTTTTGTAGTAAGGGATATCTCTAATAAACTTCAGGTGCTTGAACCATTAACTGTGAGAAATATATTCACGAGTTAATACTCAAGAATAATTTATTTTCTCTCTAAAAATAACATCGTTTTTCTTCTGCTCTTAATTGAAAAATAAGTCGATTGTTATTTTTTTTTTGGTGTTCGGTGCCCTCCTTGGCGCTCGATGCCCCCTGGCGCCCGGTGCCCCCTGGGCAAAAATTCTGACTCGGCCCCCGCAAGTAGGGGCAAGTATGGGTCGAGAAATAGGTAGGGTAGGATCCAGGATGGAGATAGACTTGTACTAGATATGGGTCGAGAAACAGGAATATATGATACGGAATGGAAATAAACTCATACTCGTACCTTATCTAATTCTCAAATTTTTTTTTTTTAAAATATCTCTGTATCCTACTTAATTCTAAAAATAATCACCGAATCTTTTAAGACAGACATCGAATAGAGTACAAACTAGTCCGCCTATATGGTCATCCTTACTCATCCTTTAAGCAGCCATCCACCTCGCCCCAAATCAGCTCAATTAATTGAAATAAAATATACGAGCTTGGTAGCATGAATAATCCCTGCTTTGACATGTAACCAAGGCACTCTTCCCAAACAAAACAGTTGAAGACCACGTGTCCTAAATGACGCATCAAACCCACATTTTTTTTTATTCAATATTTTATGTTCCTAATAGCCAAAATGGCATCGGAAAAATTATAACTAATTGAAGATTTGGATGGTCATTATCCTTTCCCTCTCCTAAATAAGTAAGCAACCGCGACACCTGGTTGACACCCATTGGCCTTGTTGTGGCTTTCAAGTTATAAAAATGCCACCCTCTAATACTTTAATTAGAAACTTCATTTTATCCCAATACACCCTTATTCGAAGTCGACTAGAGTTATTTACACTGATCTCGAACTCGATTCACACTTTTATACAAATTCAAGCTCAACTTAATTAAAAAAAAAATTAGACTTAAGATCAACTTGTAAATAGTTCGATTAAACCAAAACAACGTTATTTTAATTTAAAATATAATTAAATAAAATATTAAAATTTTATTATAAAAAATAATATTAAAAATATAAAATATTATAATATATATTATTTTATCGAATCGACTCGTAAACTTTCAAACTAAATTTTTTTTAGATTCAAACTCAATTCTAAACAAATTATAAATCAAACTTAATTTAAACTTATTTTAGTTACGAATTAAACTCGAACCCGTCTTTCGTTTCAACCACTATTCTTATTCCCATTGGGCTCACCTCTGCATCAATCAAACATACTCTAAATTTGCTATGGACCCTCTCCAGAACATGTTACCCAATTCCTTGGCAACCTTGTTTTTTTGTGGTTTTCCCAAAATGCCCCTAAGCTCAAATTCTAGCATTTGCACTCCAATACATAAGGTTTGATTGATGAAGTTATTCTCGCGAGTTGTTGAATTGACTGCCCAGGAAAAAAGAAATGTAAGAGAGAATAGAGATGGATTGTTTTGGTAACTTCGCCTGCAAAGGCCCCGTTTGTCATCAAAAAAAATTCCAAAAATTACTATAAATTTTTAACAATTCTTTTATATCTAATTTTTCCATCATTATTAATTTCAAAAAATTTCAATATTTCACTAAAAAAAATAAAAAATTTAGAAATAAATTAATCGAATGTGTAAATTTTTTATACAATCATATTTTTCGTGTCGATAATTTTTAAACAAATACCATTGTCGCTATTTTTTGCGAATTTTTTTGAATCCGTGAGAACAAATTTGGAAAACTATTCTCATAGTTTGCTACTTTTTAGAAAAAAAAAATGTGCCAAAATTAATCCAAACTAAATTTTATCTAAATTTATCTTGTTTTTTCTTACTCGAAACGGGACCAAAATGGTATTATTGGGATCCTCTGTACCTCAGAGAGAGAGAGAGAGAGAGAGAGAGAGAGAGAGAGATGATAGTGATAATTTGAAAGGGACATCAACTTGAAGGATGGGATGCAGCAGGGCACAGGTGCATATATAAATATGCAGCAAACATTAGGCCTTATGTCACAGAATATTGAAGACAGCTTCATATCAAATACCAAAATAACCCTTTTGCTTTTATCCATAGGAGAGTCATGGAAGAGCAGTTGAGGTGGGTTGGCCTAGAAGAAGAAGGGTGGAGGAAGGGCCCTTGGACTGCTGAGGAAGATAGGCTGCTCATCGAGTATGTCAGTCTGCATGGTGAAGGAAGATGGAACTCTGTGGCTAGGCTTGCAGGTACTCCAAAATTACCCCCTCTTATTTTTTCTATTATTATTATTAGCCCCTAAGCCCAGGAAAGTTTGGGAATAATATAATAAGTAAAAGTCTAAAACAAGGTAGAGATTGGGCACTTACCAGAGTCTCACATCACCTTAATACCAAAATTGTACTCTCCATATAAGGTTACAGAAAATTCTCATCTTGCAACTAATTTTCAAGATTACATTAGACCTATGAGTTCTTCAATTGTATCAGAATTAAAGTTCCAACTGTACTGTTGCTTGTGGAGTAAGGATGGCAACGGAGCGGATATGGAGTAAATATCGCTTTCTTTGTCTCCATCCTCATTTCAGAGATGAAAATTTGCTACATACCTATCCCCGCTAAGTAACGAATTCCCTTCTCCGTCTCCATTTACCCGCCAAACATAATAAAAACTATAAATTATATATTATACATATAAACTAAATATTAAAAATTATTATAAATATTATATATATTAAATAAAAATATTTATAAATTTATAAATAATTATTTAAACGGATACGGGACGGATAAAGACTGTCATACTAGTATATTAGGAGAATGCTTTAAAATCTCTATACCATCGCCGTTATTATACTATCCTCAAACGGGGTGTGTCAAATGAGCACCCGCCGAGTGCGGATAATTTTGGCATCCCTGTTACGGCTATTACGAAGAGGGCCGCAATGAGCGAAGTCATTTTCGGAGGGGGTTGCGAGAGAAGTGATTTGTTTATCCAAGTACAGCCTTCACACTGCTACAACAAAGACTATTTCTTTTATTTTTGAATTAAAAATTTTCAATTGGTTTGCCTGTACAGGGTTGAGAAGGAATGGGAAAAGCTGTAGATTGAGGTGGGTGAATTACCTGAGGCCAGACCTCAAGAAGGGCCAAATCACCCCTCATGAAGAGACCATAATTCTTGAGCTTCATGCTAGGTGGGGGAACAGGTAATCAATCAGTTGAAACCTCCCAAAAATTTACTTACCAGTCTCTTTATTTCAAATTGAATACTAATAGAACTATACCCAAATTACAGATGGTCAACAATTGCTCGAAGTCTTCCAGGAAGAACAGATAACGAGATCAAGAACTACTGGAGAACTCATTTCAAGAAGGCGGCAAAACCCCACTCAGATAACAACGAGAAGGCGAGAGTCCGGTTCCTCAGAAGGCAACAATTCCAACCGCAGCAGCAGGAGCAACAGCAACAGCAACAACAGCAGCAACAGCAGAAGATAAACCAAATGGACCTGAAAAAGATCATATCATTACTGGATGAAAATGAAAATCGAGTTCCATTTCCACCCCAAGTGTGGCAAGAAATGGCCACCCTGCATCTCAACACAGCTGAAGAACAAGAAAAAGGGTTTGTGTACTCGACGATCGGTAGCTATACATCTTTGCCCGAAGCCCCTAATGAGGACAATGTTTTGTGGGATGGTTTGTGGAACTTAGACGATGTCCACTGCAATCAGGGGATGGCATTAGCGGCAAACAAAGCTTGTCTGCACAGCCTGGCCACTCCCTTCTATTGAATTCTTCTGTAGTTGCTGCTTCTATGTGTCTTCTTAATGCATATGCTTTATTTCTAGTTGTAATTGGGACCAAAAGGTTCTCAATCAGGAGGCTATGTCAAGTGTATTCAATAAAGGGACTGTTTGGTTAGTAAAAAAATTTAACTTTGATATCAAGTTGATCAAGTCAACTGCCATGTACTTGTTTTGAAGCTAAGGCCACTCTAGAAGTGTACAATAATGACTAAATTATATGTTGAGGCGGCTTTGATATCCTAGGGAAAAAAAATCAGTTGAATAGTAGCTTTATTGTTGTGTATAACGTAATATACAAAGTCCCCTCACCAGATTGAAATCTTGATGGCAGTCATTCATATTCATACGACCTATGAAAAACTCACAATAGTAATTCAAACAACCCTGTCTTTCTAAAATATGTTCCATGGCATGAGCGAGGCCAAATTTTATTGCAATGAACCATATTATATGGACTCTTTTAAATATATGATGTTCCCGTATCAAAAACTTGACACTTGAATAAGGACACTAGGATAAGAGTACCATATATGTATCTTGTATATAATTAGATATCTATACAAACATATTAAGCAATTTAACCTAACCACATAATTATACATATACTTTAATGACACCGTATAAATACAACACTATCCTATAAAATCAAAAAATTATATTAAAACACATGAATATTTTTCCGTGTCCCCGCATCTTGGAATTAGAGAACTAATAAATTTGACTCTTCAACGAGTACCCATGTCCAACACTTCTACGTAAGTCCGTGTAACATAGGTAGCAAAAGTTATGCATGTCTAATTTAGCTTATCAAAGATAAATTGTACAAAAGATCTTAAAAAGTTTATTATTATTTTTTTAACATAAAGTGGAAAATATTTAAACATTTTCACTTATTCAAGAAAGATAAAGCCATATATAATTAACATCTCCTAGTGTATTTTATTTACATGAAAAGGGCTTCTTCTACTTTATAATTCTACAAGTTCCAAAGAGAACTCACTAGTGATTGTTCTCGTGATCATTGTTAGTCATAATTGTGCATGTTGTATAGCCACGTATATTGATCATATGTTATTTTATTTATTATGCAATTATTGACCATTTGTTAATATGGTCATCACCATATTTTTTCTTCAATGTAATTGTGTCCTTTACGCATCTACAGTACTCTCTCCTACTAATGTTATACCAGTCAATTTCACAGTGGTTTGGACTTCTTTACGTACATATGATGAATATGATTGTGTTTCTAACAACAATTTACTTGGGTTTTTCTATATTATTCTCATGAAAGCAGGCACTTTTAGCAAAGTCTAAAACTAAATGTCCTTATTGTCTTCCAAAGAAGATCAAACTATTTAGCAATATTTTGAACTGTCTAAATAGAGATATATAGACATCTATGTATGTTTGTATCACAGCAGAATTTGATGAAAAATATGTTCAAGCGTGCATAAGTAATGCCAGAATAGATTGCTTTAAGAGACAATTACCGAGAAGTTTATTCTTAAACCATCCAATTATTGACAAGTGGTAGGCATATATGGTGAATTTAATCTATATTTGACAAAGTTTGGTAAACCACTTAACAAGCCACAGTTCAATAATTTAGCAAGCTTAGCCAAGAATTTGGACTAATTTTCATTCACCATTAAAGCATAAATTAAGCTAAAGGATGACTCTCCATTAGGCTATAATTTTACCATTTATGCTTTTGCATGTGTAGCTGTAACATTATATCCGTGTCATATGGCCAAGAAAAAGAAATAAGAGAAAATTCTTGTGAGTATGAAATCTATTGATTTCCAAATTAAAACACCATTATTGTTAGGTGTCATTATCAAATCCACTTTGGCAATACCTGTGCAACATCATTTTTCAAATTAAGACTTTGACTTATATGGTCGGACATTTTAGCACATCTTTTGCTATACCTAGAGGTATAATAGAGCTGAGTCAAGACACATAGCCACAGAGAGAGAGAGAGAGTTGCTCAAGCTTGGCTTGGGAAAAATAAATCTATACTCGAGCTCAACCGACAAATAGTCCGACTAAGCTAATATATCAAATAAGCTCAAGCTTGTGCATTGGGATGTTCAAGCCAGTCAAGGAGGACGGCAGGGCCGGAAGAGGATCGGAATATGGGAGGGATCTTGATGAAGCACCACCAAACAAATCCATTCCTTGCCATTTAGATGCATAGAAAAGAGAGTTTGATGATCTGCTCGAAGGCTGTTGTTGGCTTTGGTTGATTGATTTGGGGGGCCAAAATGATGAAGTTTTAGCATAAAATAATATAAAATATATATCATTTGAATCGGCTCACGAGCCTCAATGCCAAGCCCTTTTAGGCTTGAGCTCGACTTGAATTTGTAACGAGCCAAAACTGATGCTTAAATTTAACTTGATGAAGTTACCAATCAAGCTCAAATAGTTTGCGAATAGCTCAATTCACAGCGGCCTGTAACTATATCCCTTCTTATCACACTCACTTGAATCATGTCTGGTTATACCTATATGGTCGAAAATTCTGGGATATTTTTAGTTATACATCCCTTATTGTCCATCTTATTAAGGGATTTTCAACCAAACTGTGCCTGCAACTAGGTTTGGGAGGTATTCTGTAGACAATATTATCTCATTTTCCGTGGGAAGGCTAATTCTAGTGACTTAACCCCCATGATAGCAACAAAGCAAATAGCAATTACGATCACGCTAAATTCACAAACTATATTTTCCATTCAATCTACATTGTAGTTATTAAAACCCTTAAAACTATTGGCCACCATCGCAACTAAAAGTTCAAACTATCAGAGAGAGAGAGAACTTTTTTTGCCTATATTACTATTTTACACTTTCAACACAACTATCGAAGTCTTAAGAATGATAACAAGATAATGCACAAGGCTCACAGAGTCACACTAGCACATGGCCTTCCTAACAGTTTGGTTTGGTCTTTTGATAACTAAATGTAACAGCACATTCAAATACCTCGCATATAAACATGTTCGTGTAAAAATGTCACCTAAAAATGTCAACTTGAAAGCGTCCGTGTTAAACATGTTCAAATCCTGATAACATTCTCTAATATATTTTTGGAAGAGAAAGGGTACCAAAATGGGATGGAAAATGCCTTACTTGGATGCTGAAGCAGATCCCCAGTTGATCCTTTGACAATATCTTGCTTTAGCTACTGTAAAAAATATTAGATGCTGCTGTTCATTCCAGATTCCCACACAACATGCCAGATCAACACAATCATACTTGGAATGCAATAAGTTGGAGATCTTTGCACTGAAATCTGGCCCCATAAATCTTAACTTAATCATGCAGCTTCTCTGACAAGGTTGTTAGATCATCATGAAGTTTTGTCCAACATGATCATCATCCTCTACTCCAGAAAGCCTGCTTCCTGAGGGGTCTTCATTGATAAATCCCGAGTTAATACTGCTGCAACAGCAATCAAACATAAACAGGTGCACCTCATTTGACAAAATCAACCAGCTACTTTGGTTAATTATACGAATCCTTCTTCAATCAGCTTGGTTTGGCACCATATCCATTGTCACAAAATTGCAGAAGACAGTTCTTAGAAAGTAAAGGACTAGAGAGAACTGGACTGTTTTAGAGCTCAGAGTAGCTTTGAATTTCCAAAACAAAAGCTTGTTGAGCAAAAAAATTGTTCACCACATGATTTCAGTCTGATCTTTGCGCAGACAAAGAATCTCTGCTAGATACAGAAAGGAAAGCAATTTGAGAAATCTCATGCAACCTTTCATTGAACCATGTTACTCTAGAACTGGCTCAATTGAAGCAGATCCTTTTACTTCTGTGTCTCAGATTCACCCTCTCCCCGGTATGCATAAACTGAATCAATTACGACTCTTCCAACCCTCCTATTTTTTCCGAGTTCTTTTACTCCTACCTCTCTTACTTCCCTTTTCAACTACAGGTTGTGATGAGGGGATATTACGAATCCATATCAGTGGCACTAAAGCTGCAAGAAACTGTATCACAATCCCGAAAGGCAGGCTTGAGTAATCACCTGATGTTATTCTGAGAGAAGAAGCCAATCCAACACCAAAAAACCCGCTAACTATTGATGATAAACATAAGGCTCAGGCCAAGAAAGAAATGAGAGATCCTTCACAGCCTGGTGGAGCCAAGCTTGCAAAAAGCACTTGGAATGGCAAGAGTTTAAATTGAGCAATGGTTTCGGCTAACCCTGAAAAACAAAAGGCAAACACCTCATTCGAAATTCCCAGTTTAATTTGATCTGATTCACTGAGATAACATCAAGAAGAAGAGAAGCCGCATACACAATCTGCGCTATACCAACTAGTTTTCTCAAGGAAATACTTTTCCAAAAATGGTCATAGAGCACAGTTATGGACAGAAGCATCAACTGGCCAATCACCCGTGACATCCCAATTATTGAAGGATCAAGATTTAGGCATTGTGTTTGATAACAAAAGATGGAACCCGAAAGGATTGGCACCATGGCAATTGAAGCTACAGTCCAGTTAAAAGGGCGAGAGATACTCTCTTCACTGATTGCCATCATAAGATCTGAATACTGTTTTCTAATAATATCTAAAATTGATTTCATCACAAGAGTTTGGGATGATGGTGGAAGTAAACCAAGAGAATCCTCTTTTGTCGTCAGAGAAATTGCAAGTTGAAGAGCAAGCAAAGCAGCGAAGACTAGAAACATGGATTCGGGCTGCTGAGTTTTCAGTAAGAATAATCCACCTAGCAAATTGCCAAGGATTCCACCAGCAGCTAAGGCCATAAATGCATAAGATTGAAGGCCCCTCATTTTGTGCTTTTGGCCATATTCAGCAACAAGAGCATCTTTTGCAACTTCTGTAATGGACGCTCCAAGATTACCGAGAAGAACACACACCATTAGAGTGGGAAGGGCTTCATGTGCAACCGGAATTAATGCCAACAGCCCCCAAGCTAAGACCTGCAAAAGGACTGTCGAGTGTGATATGCAATCAGACTGGTTTCAGGCGGCGGTCAAGAAATCAACTTAGCATTGTATTGAATTGCATTATTTCGATCTAACAATGAGCAAAATGTCCAATTTATCAGATATCCTTAGATTAGGACGTAATTCCGTCTAAAATAAGGGTTCAATTTCCACAGCTTATATGAAACTTAACCTTGTTCACAAAAAGTTGAACGAAAATTCATTGTTGCATATTGTCATTGAAGTTTGGATTTTTCATAACAAACTCAATTCGGCCTTTGATAGTGCTTTCTGACTTGTCTTATCAAACTTTCTCTTAAAGTTCCTGGTAAAGAAAAACCAAAAAACAAATGAAAAAAACGAAAAATTGTGTAAGAGTTTTAGCTTGTTAGTTTACCACTGAAACTCATTTTAAAAAGTTTGTCAACTCTATACAAATGACAGATTCAAATTAGCAGCTACATTCTGTATGCAATTTTGCAAAACCATTAACTTTTAACAGGGAGTTAAAATTATCAAGTCAGAAGTGCAACACCAAATCAAAGGGACCAAACAGAAACAAAGCAAGAAAATGTATACCAGATTTAAGGCAACAGAAAATAAAACCTCAGAGAATGCAGCAACAATGAGAAGATTAGATAACAAAACCGCACTAGAAAGTAATCCAACTTCCACTTGCCAAAAAAAAAAAGTAATCCAACTTCTGAGATGGAACAAGAAAAAGAAAATTTGTCGTGGTAAAAAAAATTTTAGTTAACATTGACTTTAGAGGCACAAAAAGAAAATGGAGGGGTAACTTACCTCCAATACAAATATAGGGTATTCTGTGACCACAACCAATATAAATTGCATCAGACAAGATTCCATACAAAGGCTTTATTACCATGGGGAGGTTCCCAATGTTCTGCACAAGCTGCAATGTTGATGGATGTAAACTGAGACTTTGGGCCATATGAAAGTTGAGAGCCAACCAAGGAAAGCACCGGAAGCCTTGTACCCAGTACCCAAATCCACATAAAGCTAGCATTTGAAGACTTCTACCTCCTCTCTCACTGTCGTAAGTCTTCTTGTTGGTGTTAATAGGCGGAACCTCATCAGGGGTTAGTATGATGGGTTTAAGGAGGTGTGTTTTGGGATTTGAGGGCCTGTCGATGGTGTTCTGGGGGACTTGAGGGTGAGAACAATGTATTGGTCTAACCAAAGAAAAAGTTGGTCTTGTTTGCGAATTTTGGATAGCTAAGTCCATTGGGATTAATGGGTTTCCATTGGAAGCTAATGGGAAAATCATGGTGCTGAGCCTGATGGGTATAAAGATTAAGAACGAAACAGAGAATGCAGAGAGAATATACCAGACCGGATAGACCACTCACTTACCTATTGGCGACTTCCTCAGAAAGGACGAAAGAATATCCGTTTTGGGGTTTTAGATTGAGAGGGGAGAGAGACAGAGAGAGCTATGATCTATCTAGAAGAATGTATGTTGGTTGGATTATATATATGTATAATGCATATCTACGTGCGCACGCAGAGAGAGAGAGAGAGAGAGAGAGAGAGAGTGATGAAGAAATTTCCAGCAGATACCTTAGACTTGGGGAGGTTTTGTTATTTTTAATTTTTTAGTAATTTGGCTCCCTTGGGGGCTTTGAAATTTTTTAAAAAATTTCCAACAAATAAAATTTTTTATTTCAATTAAATTTTATTACGTGATATTTTTAATTATTTTAACATTAATTTTTAATTTTTTAAAATTTTTTTTTTAGAAATTCCAAACCCTATTTTTTTTGGGAGGGGGAGGTTCTTCTCTCTTTTTTTTGTTTGCTTTCCTTTTTCGGGAGATTTGAAGGGGCCTACCAGCAGCCGCAAGGGAAGAAGAGCGAAGAAGCCAATTAATTGTGTTGTATGAGCACGCGCCCCCAACGTACCAGAGCATTAGGACAAACAGTCAAACAGAACTTGGGACCTGGCTCCCTCTCATTTTTTGTCCTGTTATTTTTTTATTTTCTTAAATCCCAATTTTTGATTTCATTTAAAGGTATTAATTTTTTATGGTCTCATTGTATTAATTTTTTTCTTTTCAATTCTTATATTGTAATTGTCTCTATATTTATTATAAAGTGAGTTTGAATTTATATAACTCTTAAATGAAAATAAATTATTAAAATTTAAAAAAGTAAAAAAATAATAAAATAAAAAATAATAAAGGAGCCATATCTCAAAACTTAACAAGGAGGAGTTGGTGAAGTTTGACTTCAATTTTAGCCGTTGAAGTCATTTTAAACTGTATTGTCTCTTTTAAATAATAATATTCAAATATAAATTTGTGCACCAAACGTGAGTATTCGAACTACAGGAATATTTCAATATTAACAAGGCGTACTTAGTTGCAAAAGCATCTTATTCATAGATAGGTACTCTCACAGTTCGAATACTCACATTCGAATGCACAAATTTATATTCAAATACCATTACTTACAAAGGATAACCATTTAAAATAACTTCAGGTGTTTGAAATTGACCCCATGTTGAACTCAGTGGGTACATAAAAGTTGAGATTTTTGCGAATAATAATTTACACTAATAAGTTAACCGAATCAAGTTTATAATTGAGCAAATCCATCCAATCTACAAGAGTTAAAAATATATTTTTAATATTTTGTGTTTCTATATATTATTTTAGTTGTATTTTTAAAAATTTTTCTTGTTGTATTAAATTTGAAAAAATATTTATTTTATTATTAAGCTACTTATTGTATAATTTTTAAACTAGTTTATAAAAAAATATATAGTTTAAAATATTTTTAAAAAATAAATAAGTTTAAGTGAACGGGCCTGGAATTAAACTTAGGCCCAAACATTTTTTTAGGCCCAACCCAACCTGATCCATGGGAAATAAAACAAAATTTACTATATCCAGAATCCATTGATTTTGGGAAATTTAAATTAAAACTTACGAAATTAATACCGTAATTACACAATCACAACCACGACCAACCTAGGGTTGGTTTAGGAATAGAAAACTCAGTATTTTCTATTGTTTTGTCTTGTTTGGCTTTTTCTTTAATTTTTTTTTTTTTTTTAGTTAGATTGTTTTTAGGCATGCTATTCGTATCCATAAAAGAAAATTAAAAAATAATTTCAATTAAGAAAAATCACACAAGTATAAAAAGAAAAAAAATTGATTTTCTTTAATTCAACTTTTTTTAATCCGTAAGTGAATTTTTTTTAATTTTATAATTTTTTTATAATTGTAAATTACATGTATAAAAACTAGTAAACAAAAAGTTTATAATAAACACAGGCATTAATTGCACATCTATATTTCATTCTCACACATAGAGTTAGTGATGGAACTAAAAGTTTGATCACCCAACCCTTCTGATTTGTATTTTGAGAAAGTTCGAACTAATATTTTAAGTTTACATCCAAACTTAGTAAAAAAAAAGTTTAATTTATATTTTTAATTGTGTTTAAAATTATAATAACAAACTTGAATCTGACTCGATTCGATAGCTCCAATAATTTTTTAACAAAATTCAATATATATTTTAGGTATTGGAACCAAACTTGATAAAATTTTTAAACCTCAATGATTGGGTCAGGACCCGACTAAAGTATCTTATCCCTCATTTGACATTCTCCAAATTTCTCTAAAGTAATATCCTCTACACTGAATTACATTTTTTTAAATTAAAAAAAATGACATTATGGTGCCGCAATGTGGGCCATCATACTAGAGTCCTAAGATGAAGTAGAAATTTCATCTTTAAGCTTTACACTCGCGACATTGCATGCTGAATTAAAAGCTGAATTCTATTTATAACCTCCATTACGAGGAAATCCTTAAAAAATTAGTAAGATAAAACCCTTAGTCTTGTCTCAAAAACTATTGAAAGAACCTTCATTTTAAAATTAGTTACAATATTTTGTATGCGATAAACTAATTACTCAAAACTTATTTTACAAACTATTTACTCAACTACTTGATGTACCAAACCACGTGAAGAAAACATTCACTAACTCCTCAATGAACACCAAGATCTTAAATTCTTCCAAGACATGACAAGAACTAATGAAACTATTGTTAGGAATACCATGAAACTCTTAATGACTGCGTTTGGTACACAAAAAAAGTAAGAAAAAATGAGATAAAATGTGTTTTGGAGATGAATAGTAAAATTTCGTTTGGACGGATTGTATTTTCGTTTGGACGGATTCAAAATTTTAGGCAATCATAACTTATTTACACGACGAAAGTTGCCCGCACGATTCCGTCGGAACGGTTTCTATAATCCATTGGAACGGTTTTAAAAACACCACAAAAAATAGTCAAAGTAGGTATTATTTAGTAGTTTAGGAGTCCATGGTGAGAATGACAAAATAATTTTTGCTATTTGATTAACCGAATTCTAGTTATCGACTTTTTTTTTGAAAGATATTGAACATTTTTTGAATTTTAAGAAGACGGGAATGTGTAAAATTTTATAGAGATTTTCAAAGATTTTTTGTGCATCAAACGCAGCCAATATGTGAATCTATGTTGCTGTACCTGTTTCGAGTAATAAGCTTGAATATACATATATATATATATAAAATAAATCAGCGATCCAACCTAAATAAAACTCTAAAACTTCAGTTGAACCAAACTCGAAGCCTTAAGCTTCCTACGTCATGTCAAATCTTAGAAAACATATTTAGGGTGTGTTTGGCGTATAGAAAACACTAAAAAACTTTTAAAATTTTTGAAAATCTCTAAAAGTTATTCACTTTTTATACTACAAATTTTTAAACTACAAATCATCGCGTATCAAAACATACATCAACATAGATCTTAAAAATGATACAGTTATTATATTTCCTTTATCTCTTTATTATCACATCACAATCATCATAGCCATGAAACAGATACTATACAACATCGTCATTCATGAGTCTAAACCCGATGGCTACAATTAGCCAGATAAACGTTATGTTGTAGGCCACAACCCACTAGCATGAATACCAGTTGTTGCACAAGTTTAGGGCTTTTCAACCCAAGGGTAATTTCTGTACCCTTCCTATTTTTTCAGTATCCGTTAATCCTACAATCACAACATCATTCACATTTCCTTTATATCTATTATTACCATTTTAACATAACAACTCACGAAAATTAACCATTAGCATCATATTATTATTTTAATATTTTTTCTTAATAAAATAAATCATTCAAATATTTCAAATTAAGCATTCCAAATCACATATTTTTCACATACTTAATTATTTATTTTTATAAAATGATAACGTGTTATATTACAATGTATTATTTATGTAATAAGTATTTATACATTAGTTTACCGTCGTATTAAAATAAATTTTAAAATGGTATTATAAACGAAAGAAAACTATAAATAGAAGAAGAAATATACAAACAATACATGATTAAGATTAAGATATTTATTCATAAATATCAAAATATAATTTTTCACAACTCCAGGGCTAAAACTTTTGGAATCACTATGAAACAACCCAAAACTATTGGGGTTAAACCAAAATTTTCTAAAACTTTTGGGGTTAGTTCATAATTATATAAAACCACTAGGGCTGAATGGTAATTTTAGGAACTTTCATGGAATATGCCCTATATATATATATATATACACCCCTCCCGGCAACTTAGTTTCAGCTAGAACGTTATGGCATTCTAGCTTGGATCGAATTCACTTAACATAGTCTAAATTTGATCATATTTATGTAAAATAAACACATAAAAATATATCAAAATATATCTACATATCATATATGTAATAAAATGCATTAAACCCCTACCTCAAATCCAAAAAAAGAAAAGTGAAGAAAACCCAAATTTTAAAACTTCTCTCCTTTATATCTCCTACCTCAAGCCAAATCACCATGATCTAACACCGTCACTATGATCATGACGTCAAAAATACCAAAGTTCGGCTATCCCCAGTCTCAAGCCCTTACTTTATATATATATATATATATATATCTCTCTCTCTCTCTCTTTCTCTCTCTCTTTTCTTTTTCTTAGTTTGTTTCACAGCTTCCCCCTCGGCCAAAAACCCCCACACCCATATAGATATAGATATATATATATATATATTACTTACTTGGTAACCAAGTAAGATAGAAAAGGGAAGAATAAAAAACAAACAAAAGAAATTCCTAAAGTTTATTAATACCTCACGTGGCTTCAAGCCACTTTCAACCCCTTTTTCTTTTTTTTAATATTTATATTAAAATAATATAGCTATTAAAATTTAAATTTTAGGATTATTACAAAAATTAATAAAATCATGTAAAAGCCGATATCCAATGGAAAATCCAAATAATATAATAACAATCAGAGTATCTATCAAGTGTCTTTCATTCCCATATTAAAATAATGATACATCGCATCATCATAATTAAACGTTACCATTAAGTAATCATTACACCTCAGTGACAACATTCAATGGCCTATTTAATTGTAACAAATCTCGTCGTCATGATATAAATCTCAATATCAGTTAGGACCATAACTCGAATCCCACAAATATAAACACAGTTATCCAATCACACCTTAGGGAATGAGAGAACACCTTTTGATCAATTCAAGTAACTCAACCCAGTCACGATTAATAGCATCCAATACCCATGGGTTAATTCAATATAACAATGTAACCATGAAGATGGATTAAAAGAATAACACAAATATAACCATCTATAGTTAAAATGGGACTCAGGCCACTTATGCTAAAGTTACCTGTGGATCACATCTTGGGAATCATGTCACCATAATTCTTTAATCATTTCTCTAAATTCCCAATAAAACTCATTATCAATATAATGAACAATATACATCAATATAGTTAACCATCTCATACTTCCACACATCGCAATAACAAATGCAATCTTATGTAATGGGGAGTAATGGATTGTAATACCAATGTATATCCTAATCTCCATCTACACCAGCCTTATCCAGAGATGGATGATATTTAGTAAAGCACGTGAGGGCACTAACCGCACCATTTATGTTTATGGTGAACGTATATCTCAATATGATATAAGTGGGAACCATGTTATACTCCCACAAGTGTAAGACTGATGTAGGGCAGAAGGAGACAAAAGCAAAAAGTTAAGCAGATGAACTATGAATTTCTATTTAGCTTAAGAATACCTAAAGAATAACATATATTTCTTATAGAGAAATTCTCTAATAGTAATTTTATTAAAGGGTAACTGTATTTGTATTCTTTGTACTTTAGGTGAAAATCACTTTTACCTCCTGCACCTTGTTATTGTGTACTAATATCCCATGTATTCTTAACTAAAGTGCAAAGTTAGACGGCATCATGTTAAGTGATAAGAAGATAGAATTACCCTCTTCTTCTTCATCGCTACCCTTTTCTCTTTTATCTCTCATTTGTTCTTCTATTTTTCTCTTTCAACACAACTTTCACCATTAGTAAAAGTTTTAAACAAACAAATTAATGATGCAAATAAACAAATTAATTCAATCTTTGCCCCCACTATTTCAACAACTAAACAGGAAAATATTACAGAATATGTAATCATCATCTGTGATTCAAAATGCAAAAAAACACACAAAATTTGTGCAAAACTCACAATTATATATATATATATATATATATATATACAAATCAGAACTAGAATAAAAATTAGACAATCAAAACCTTCATTGATTGAAAAGCCCTCAACCCAAATTCCAAATCCCAGTTTCAAGCAAAACAACAAACTCAATCCCCACAATTCCCTCTACCTCGTATCTCTTGAAACCCATTGATCCAAAAAAAGAAACTGAGATAATTAGAGAGACGAAGGTGAAAAAAATGAGACTTTAGTGAAGAGATAATCATACCAAATCTGAATTTCTTGAGAATTTGAAATTGCTTATGTATACACATTTATATACCTATATATGTAATTGTTATACCTGAAAACGCTGGTGATATTTTCGAACCTTACCAAAAATGATTTAAAAATCATTAATTGTAGATTTTGCGCGGTTTGCATTTACTTTAATCTTGCTCTATTTATCTTTACAGAACTAATTATTTGAGAAGCTATGATATTTTTTTTATCTATACATATATACAAACACATAATACTGCATAATACAAGATAAAATTTTCTTCTTTATTTCTATGCTTTTTTCATGAGAAACTTTTAAATGGTTTATTTCTTATAGTAATCCAATTCATTTAATTAATTAATTTCATTTTGTTTAGTTTAGTTTAGGTCATTCATTTTCTTTTATTTTTTCTTCTATTTAAAATATTTCAACTTTTGATATGATATATATATATATATAGTCATACTGGAAAGAAATAACCAACTCTTCAGCTCTAAGGATTTAAAAGCAATTTAGAATTTGTGTGTGTAAAAGGCTCACAGAGGATGATAATTTTTAAAAATCAAAAGTTAAGATATTCTAAAGAAAAGAAAGATAGAAGGAAGATTATAATTTTTAAAAAATGAAAAGTTGACATATTCTAAATAGAGAAAAGATCGAAAAATGGAAAGAGAAGATAAGGTTTAAAGGAAAAAGATACTGAGAATCACGTGACACATTCAAGAGTTTGGAATGACATCAAAGGGCATTTTTGTCTATTCACTAACTTTTTTAGATAGAAATTAGACACTTATGCTTTTAATGCACATGTCTCAAACACAATTAAATATAATAGTTTCATTCAATTTTACACTTTGAATACAAATACAGGGGATATTAGTGCACAATAATAAGGTAGATGGGGTGTAATTGATTTTTACCTCAGGTACAGGGATATAAAGGTAATTGTCCTTTTTATTAATAAAAAATAATTCCCTAGCCTTGTAGGTTTACAAAACTTAAATAGAGAAAACCCTAATAAAATATAATCAAAATTAGAAAATAGAATAGTATAAAATAAGGAAATAAAATAACTGTTACCTCTAAAAAGTTCCTAAATTAAACTAAATAACATTTTTCAAGAAGATATTTAGAAATTTGAGTAAATATTATAAAACTAGTCATAAATAAAATTGATAGTTCCATATGTTTTTATTTTGACGAATATCTAAATTAAGTAGGAAACTTCCTTAATAGAATATTGTTACAATCTTCAATCTGCATCAAAGACACAAGAAAATTGTGTTACACCATTGGTCCTTCTGCTAGGGATTCGTGTTATACCTCTAGTCAAATATCGACTTATCTCTAGTAGGGTTTGATAGCGATTCAGAGAAAATCTCATAATAATATTTTAAGATTAATGTTCCGAATCCAATGAATAATCTCTAGCAATATATATCAACTAGGGATCATCCGATATTTCAAAATCTCATATTTTTTTCTCAAAATCAAAGATCCCGTCTATATATATGACCCATGTCTTGGCACGTCAATAATATCAATATGGCACTCTTAGCAAACTAATAATCATCCCTAACCTTATACACATGATATACTTAATCATATATAATCAATATCAATATCTCAACAATAAAATAAAGGCATGCTATACTCAAGCATAAATTCAACATTATATAATTTGCATAATTCATAACCCAATATGTTTATTATATTAAAAAATAAGGTTTCATCTCAAAAGAAATAAAAATAAATAAAAAGAGCAAAAAAAGTGCAAATTATAACCTGTTCATAGGTAGCTTAAACCTTTGAGCGGACCTCACATCCTATCCGGAGGCAACTCAAACCCTGTAGCCTCGCACAGACTATCATTTTGTATTGCAATCCATCACCTCTGGCCTTCCTCGGCCCAAATTTGACTTCTTTGGGTCTCAAGCTCAATAATTAATCATATATAAACATTTAAACATCTCAATAACATGTTCTTACAATATTAATTTCAACAATAACTAAAAGAAATGCAATACTTCATCATAGATGTCACACACATATATATACACATCTATATATACATATATATCAACACAAAAATTTCAATATTCAACCAAATCAAGTATATAATATACTAGAATCATGCTATTCACAAAGATAAACACATATATAAGCCTCATTTATCTCAAATCCTAAGAAAATAGAAAAAATAAAGAAACCCTCCAAACTTTAAATTGCTTGAAACTCCTACCTCGAGCCAAATCAACGCAAATGAACACCACCATGATGATCATGCCCTCGAGTAGCTTGAGATCCATTTGGTTTCACTCTCCAATCGCCACTTTCTCTTTCTCATTTTTCTTTTTTCTCTCTTCTCGTTTTCCTCTATTGGCAACCGAGCAAGAAGAAGTAGAGTCAGGAAAAGAAAAAGAAAAAAAGAAAAGAAAAAGGGAAAAAAACGAGGGCTGGATCCATAGCCCAATTCTCTGGCACCCTGTAATAACTTGAATTTTTTTCCTTAATTAAATTATTTAAGTGTGGTAGTGATATTTAATATAGTAAAAATCTAGAAAATTGAGCATTTGAAAATTTTTGGAATGATAAAAATTAGTTGAAAAATTTTCGAATTAAATTTCACCCTATGTGGGAGTTTAATGTAGAATTTCTAAAATTTTTATCCAAACACTTCTTAGCCCAATTACTTATTTGGTTCAAACCAAGACCATTAACCCATGGGTCAACCCTTTTCTTTGACTCACCTCAACTCATTTCAACTCACTTTATCACTCAATGAATTGACTCATGAATAGTTGCTCTAAATTATTTCCCGACAACTTCATTTCCATCTTCCATACACTCTCACCATCTTTCAAAATTATTTGACTAATTGGACAAAGAGAAGACCCACATTGATGACCTTAAAGCATCTTTTTCAAATTATTTAGCAAACAAGATTTAAAGCATTTTGTTTGAAAGCTAGCATGATTTAAAGCATTGGGTTAAATTGTCAAAAAAGCTAGCATGATTGTTTAAATTTGTCAAAAATTTAGCATGATTCCCGGATCATGCCACCTCCATACATCTTCCCCAATGCTTTTCTTAAATGATATGGTTAGATAGTCAAAAAAGTAAGCATGATTCTTGGATCATGCTACCAATGGTATAGGCATGATCTTACCTTAGTTAATTTTTCTCCACTAATAATTTTCTCTACACTCCCTATAAATTGTGTGTCTTCAAAGAGAAGAAAATAAGAGAGAAATAAAAATAAATTATTAATTAGTGAGGTTGAAGATTTGGTGTTGCTTGGAGGAAGAAGAAAGGCTTGAATTCCATATGGGTTATTATTGATCGATTAACAAAGTCAGCACATTTTTTACCAGTAAACACTACCGACACACTCCAAAAGCGCAGCATGCTATATATCCACGAGATCATCCGGCTTCACGGAACACCACTCTCCATAGTATCTGACCAAGGTCCATTATTCACCGCTCAATTTTGGAAGATTCTGTAGGAGGTTTTAGGCACTAAATTGACTTTTAGCACGGCATTTCACCCTCAGACGGATGTACAGTCAAAACGGTTAATTCAGACATTAGAAGATATGATTCATGCTTGCATATTAGACTTTAAAGGAAACTGGGAAGAACACTTGCCATTGATAGAGTTTGTGTATAACAACAGCTATCAAGCAAGTATTGGAATGGCACCTTACGAGACATTATATGGGAGGCCATGTCGCTCTCCTTTATGTTGGGCCGAAGTAGGAGAATCGGTGATGATAGGACCTAACCTAATCAAGCAAACATCAGAAAAGGTTGCTATCATTCATCAACGTCTACTTACTGCCTAGAGTCGCCAGAAAAGCTACGCAGACCAACGAAGACGACCTTTGGAGTTCGAGATTGGAGATCATGTCTTTCTTCAAGTTTCCCCACGTCAAGGGTTCATGCGATTCGGGAAGAAAGGGGAAGTTAGCTCCTCGATATATTGGACCATTCGAAATCCTTGCAAAGGTTGGTCAGGTTGCATATCAGCTAGCTCTACTACCTCAACTATCACGTGTTCACGATGTATTTCATGTATCCATGCTTCGAAAGTATGAACCTGACTCGAGTCATGTGATTGATTGGACTGAACTTGATATTCAGCAAGATGTCACATTTGAACAACAGCCGGTTAAGATCGAGGATTGGCGTGAGCAAGTCCTACGAGGCAAAACCACCCCTTGTGGGAATATTTTTTTCAGGATATTAAACACAGGGATACTGAAGATGAGCTGGAAAGAGATTAATTTCTCTTAAATATTTCATTAGAAGAGTTATCTATTTTTTTCTTTCCTGCACAGAGCTGGAAGACTTTATTTTTTTGGTCTGTAATAATAATTGTTGGATGATTGTAATTATTAAGTTTACACCTAATTTACTTTTATTTGGTATGTAATGTTAATCGCGTGGTTGGGACACTTAGATGGCTCTGTAATATTTTTCTCTATCTTTATTTTGTGCCCTGTAGTTGAAATCCCATCAAATGATTCAGTTCAATGAGTTATAAATATTGTTTGGGATAAACAAGGGATTTTGAATATCTTAAATTTTTCTTGTAGGTCAACCCCAGTTTGGAGGAAAATTTTGGGGTGTGACATCGTGTTATTATCATCTTATTTTTATACCCAACAAATAAATCCCAAGTCACCACCGGGTATTCGATTATGAAAATCCAGGGCGTGACAAAGTATACGTACACGATGTTGCTGGCCAAATTGTATGAAGTTATCAACGTGAATCTAGCCCAATGGGTGTTGAGAATGGTATGCAAATATCTAATTGTTAGTAATGCAGGCCAAATACTTTACAGACCTCTACTTTTGGTGGATGATGGTGGGGTCGAGGTAATGTTTGGCATCGTTGGCAATATAAATCGTAATCACTGCAACCAGTACTTAGAGTTAGAACCAATTGATCTTTTGTAACTAGCGGTGAAGGTAGAAGCCCTACTAAGGATGCTCCGACTGAGAATTTATTAGGCAGTTACAACAAAATCATGCCATCGATTTCCTACAATTCTCTTGAATACCACGTGGCCACATCTCCTTAACCCAATTCAGACACTGTCTATAAGTACCTGCAGCATATGGACATGTCCTTGGATTACGTGGTTGACCAGGCTGAGTAGTTCAACAAGGCTGGATGTCCAATGTATGAGAAGAAGACAAAAATGCAAGAGTTGGACATGATGGATGGGTCAATTATTGAGGATTCGACTGCCAATGAACACTAAGAAGTTGCTGTTTGACGAATGCATAAGCCAATGTCTGAAATGTTCACCTCAATTAAAGTAGATGATAGTGCACTTTCCTAGGCCCTTTCACTTCGCCACCAGACATGGAACCCAGAGACTCAAGATCCTTGCGTCAAATAACTTTTCAAGGACAAAGATCAATTAGTCCAATCAATGAAATTGTATGCTATCAAAATTAACAAGCTCTACATAAACGTGGAATCGAATATAAAATTATAGATAACTGAGTGCCTAAAGAGGAAAAAAGGCTAGTGCAAGTGGCAAGTTCGAGCAAGCAAGCTCAAATCGCACGGCTTGTTTGAAATAACTAAGTATGAAGGACCACACATGTGTTTATACACACGATTGAACCAAGACCATGACCAACTTGACTCAAACTTTCTTTCCAATGCAATCATCCATTTGGTTAAGTCGAAAACTCGCTTATTCTATTGTCTAGCTGCAAGTTGAATTAAAGGAGCAGTTCAAATATAACGTGTTTTTATTGAAAGGCGTGGATAGCTAAAAAAAAAAAAAGCAATGGTGAAGATATTTAGAAATTGGGAGCAATCCTACTTGTTGCTACCAAAGTTTATGAATGCAGTCTAAAAGTATAACCCAGGCATAGTGGTGCATTATGAGCACCACCTTTATATAGACGGCACATAATGCATTCTAACGTATATATTCTGAAGCTTCAAACATTTGATAGATGGTTTTGCTCATTGTATTCTATGATATCGATTGATGGAATACACTTATATGGCAAGTAAACTAAAAAGCTACTAATAGCAATGGCCTAAAATGCAAATCTACAAGTATTTTCCCTACCATTTGCAATTGTGAATAAGGAAGACTATGATAGCTGGAAGTACTTCTTGAGAATGCTTCGAATAAATGTTAGTTGTAACTTATCTCTAACTGTCACAGAGCTATAGTAGCTACAGTTGCATTCCCTCAGTCCACTTGGGCCAACGCATACCATTACTTCTGCTTGCAGCATATAGAGGCCAACTTCAAGAAGAAATAGACTAGCAAACATCTTATTGACTTGCTCTAGCAAGTAGAAAGGGCCACTTAGGTACGTAAATTCATGAGACAATGGAGTTCCTTAAGTCCTTTAACCTGATACCTTAGAAATATCTTGATGACATATCAAAGAAAATTTGGACATTTTGTTACAATGGCCTTCATAGATATGGATGAGAACCAATTTGTTTGAATGTTTCAACAATGTACTACGAGGTATAAGAAGTTTACCTATAACCACAGCAATATAGTTAACATTCTACAAATTAGTATCATACTTCCAATAGCATTAGCTAATTGCTATGAATGCAAGAATAACGGGCGAACGTTAGTCCCCAGGTCCAAAAAGCTTTGATATATTACCAAAAGCATTCACCTACTCATCAGGTAACTGAGTTTAATTACATCATTAGAGAGTGCCAAGTCTTGACTGGTCCTCACGTCTCTAGTACGTTTACAGGTCTGACGGCCTCTCCAGAGATACAAGAGCCACCAGTAGCAAATAATGTAGCCTTTAGTGAGATACAAATACCAACTTCAAGGTTGAGTGTTAAGCTCCTGACCCTAGTACCTGCTATATAGGTGTTCGATAGTTTGTGCACTCTACTCTCAGCAGATGAAGATGACATTTAGTTTGAGATGTTGTACATTAAGCCATTCTCAACATCCTCAGCATTTGACTTCCCTGTTGGCTTAGCCACCTTAGATACATAGAGATCATGACGACATCGCCAGCGTTAGCTAAGGAGTACACATGGCATCAACCACATGTAAGGGGCACACCATCAGAGTTGTAAATCCCCATGGACCTACCGGATGATGTGCCCGCTATCACACCTACAGCAATTGTGGGGAAGCCACATGTAGAGGAGGCACCATAGCAATAAGGGAAGAGCCACGTGTAGAGAAAGCACCGATTGCAGCGGATGCCATAACTGGGGTTAAGCCATTACACTTTCAGTAACCCCACTGGAAGCAAAAGAGGTCTCGCGATGACACAAAGTGATTCACAGCATTTTTATTTCTTTTTATTTTTGTACTCTTAGGAAATTACTACATTTTTCATTAGTTAAGTGTAAAAAAATAAACATATTTTGTGTGGGTGTTTTAATTTGGTTTTTATTAGTTTTAACTTATATTAGTTTGAACAAATTAATTAAAAATATTATATTATTTAGATGAATTATTCATATTTTTTAATTCAATTACTTTTTGGATATTTTTAGAATAATTTAATTAAAAATAAAATATCCAAAAAATAAGATTATAAAAAGAAAATATTATTTGTTGTGCAAATGTTAGATAATTCGAATTATACATATATATTAAAAAATACGGATAAGACGATAACTCATCTAAAAACCTTTATATTTTTAATTAAACTATTCAAATAATATAAGATTATAACTCACCCAAAAAAAACTTTAGTTTTCAATTAAACTATTCAACTAATGTCAAAAAATTAATTGAATTAAGAAACGGAAAAATTATAACCTATCTAAATAGTATTTTATTTTTAATTAAATTACTAAAGTAATATAAGATTATAACTTATCCAAATAATATTTAAATTTTTAATTGAAATCTAATAACCAAAAATTAAAAGAATTAAAAAATACAGATAAGATTATAATTCATCTAAAAAATTCTGTATTTTTAATTGAATTATTCAAAGAATATAAAATTATAGCTTATCCAAATAATTTTTAATTTCTAATCAAACTATTGAACTAATATTAAAAAATTAATTGAATTAAAAACCTATCTAAATAATATTTTATTTTTAATTAAATTATTCAAATAATAGAAGATTATAACTCTAAAAAAATACTAAAATTATTAAAAATTAGACTTTTAAATATACTCTTATTATTTTTTTTTTCATCTACAACCGTGTCCCCTTGGGATTGACATGTACTTCAAAATATCAAGACTTCATGATTATGACTCGTATCAAATAATTTTCACTTTTGTAAATTCAACTTCTGAATTTTCAAAGAGAACAGGATTCTGGATGGCTGAATTAAAAAATGATTTTTTTGTTCAAAATAATAATAAAAAATGATTTTATTTTTATTGAACTGTAATCTTGTTGAAATTTGTTTTTTGAAAAGTTAAGAATTTGTATCAAAATTTTAAATATGCTGAGAAGTCTAAAGTTTGAATCCAAATGGTACAATAGAGTTTAAAGTTGATCGGAATTTCCCCAGGGACAACGTTGGTCCATCGAGCAAGATTTAAAGTTACTTAGAACAAATCAAATTGTAAGTTGCACGAAAACTCAAGAAAGTCGCAATCTTACCTAGTGAAATTTGCAGGTGAGGTGCTGAAAACCTGAATATAACCTTTATTATTCTAGTTATTTATTTTTAAATATATATAATTTAATTAAAGATAAAATATTATTTGATACAAGTCGTAATCATGAAGTCTTGATATTTAAAAGTACATGTCAATCCCAAGGGGTAACACGGTTGTAGTTGAAAAAAAAATAATAAAGTTACATTTCAAAGTTTAATTCTTAATAATTTTTAGTATTTTTTTAAAATTAGTAGTTAAAATTTTTTAATTTATTTGGTAAAATAAGTAACAATTTTTACTAATTTTTGACAATTTTTAAGTATTTGGTAAAATTTTTGATAATTTTTGTTAACTTTTATGTGTTTAGTAAAAATTTTGGTAATTTTTAAATTGAAGAAGTTAAGAAAAAATAAAAGATAAAATTTAGTCTTTTGTCAAAAGTCCAAATTTCAAAAATTAATAATTTTACGCCAGAAATTGAGCTCCAAAGCATAGTAACAAAATTTTTCAAGATTTTTAATTTCCCGTGATATATTCGTGAGATTTTGATAAAAATTTAAAAACTCAATTAAATCACGAAAAATGAAAATATCACGATAACTTGCCGATAATCATGAATTTCGTGATAAATTTGCGAATCTCACGATGTTGTCCAATTCTATCACTCTAGACTTGTCTTGTTATGCCTTACATCAATTATTAAAAATCTAAATTACCTAATATTCTTGATTTTTTTAATTTAATTAAAAATAATTATATATTAAACTTACTTAAATCTCACGAAGTTGTCCAATCTTCTGTCACTCTAGACTTGTCCTGTTATGTCTTACATGCACTATTAAAAACTTAAATTACCTATTATTCTTAATTTTTTCACTTTAATTAAAAATACTTCTATATGTACATATGAGATAAATAATTATATCTTAAACTTATTTTTTAATTATAAACAATTTATCTATACATATATGATATACATGATATAATATAATATGTATATTTATCTTTTATTATTTTAATTGGCTATGCTCAAATTGTTGAATAAGTGAATCATACAAACAAAATATTAACATTACAAAATTAACTTGTGACTCTATATTTGTTTGTTATTTGTTTGATAAATTAATTTACCTCTATAACCTAAATTTATTAAATAAAATATATTTTATCATTATAAAATTTTACAACTACACATATTATATAATAATATAAACAATTATATTTATGTACATGATAAAAATAATTTTTATAATACTTTTAAAATTTACATAAATAAGTCATCTATATTTTTACATGTTTAATAACAAACACATATATAAAAAATTGTAAGCTATGTTTTTGGCTCATTATTTTTGTATATAATTTAATGAATAATTTTTTATCCATAAAATTACAATTCAAGATATAATAATCAAAAAAATATTATTTGATAAAAAATATTATGGTCATACAAAACTAATGATATATATTTCACCGAATTATTACTAAATTATTTCTGATATTTTTAACGGATTTAAATGTCATATTAAGATTTTTATACTTTTTTTTAAATAATTTTGAATAATTTTTGAATTACAAATTTTTTTAACTCACCAAATAATTCTCGAACACCGAATTTTTTTTTTTTTTTTTTTTGAAAGGTGAATTTTTTTTTTTTTTTTAAGGGGAGGGAGAAGACTCGAACTCGAGTCATGAGCGGGTAGGAAAGACTCTTAACCACTGAGTTAAAGGCCACGCTCGAACACCGAATTTGTTACTATGTACAGAAGTGTATGTGCACTGCACGTATGGTTTCCTGATCAAAATTTGACACATTTCTCTTTCAAATATCAACAAATACAACTGTGATGGATGCCGCAGAACTGTTTGACCATTCCAATATTGTGGATTGTAATCAATTCTTGACTTTTTTTTTTTTGTTTTCTTTTTCTTTTTTTTTTAATCTAAAACCAAAAAATTTGTGAAAGTCATAATGTCAGCAGTATTGTCCGTTGTTTTCATTTTTAATTTGCTTTCCTTGCAAACTAAGACATGCTTTCACATTCAGCTAATTAATTGTGACATCAATAAGTGGTGTTATTGCCCCTTTGGCATTTTTTTTTTTGGTAAGTACCCCTTTGGCATTTTGATCCGCCAAACATTACAGATTACTCGTCAAATTGTCTCTAAGGGGTCGTTTGGGGTGAAAAAAAATAAAAAAATATATGAAAAGTGAAATTTTTTAGAATTTAGAGCGTAAAAAGTTATTTTAAAATGATAATTGGATATTTGTGTTTGATTTTGTATAAAGTTGTTAAAAAATTATATAAAGTGACACATGACAAAATTTTAGTGGAGAATTTTAAAATTTTTAGAGTTATGTGAATTTTTTTGTACACATGTCAATCTAACTTTTAAAAAAATTTGGCAAAATTCGTTAGAACGCATTATTTTGATTTGTTCCAACAGATTTTTATAAATTTTTTAAAGCCATTGAAATTTTTTTAAGTTTGGAAAAGTTTTAAAACTTTTTAGAATTTTTTTGAGCTTTATTAGTGCTTCAAACGGTCCTTATCCACTTTATTTATTCTTTTTTTTTTTTCTAAACAAAAGTCAACTTGATTGTTAGCATATTGGGTCCTTATCCACTTTATTTATTCATTTTTTTTCTAAACAAAAGTCAACTTGATTGTTAGCATATTGGGTCCTTATCCACTTTATTTATTCATTTTTTTTTTTCTAAACAAAAGTCAACTTTTTTCTTTTTTAGGTAAGTGGGGAGGGGAGAGAGACACCCTAAAATTTTGAACCCGAGTGGATGAGCAGGTAAGTGAAGTCGGCTGCCACTTAGTCAAGGACCTTGCTCAAACAAAAGTCAACTTGATTGTTAGCATATTGGTGATGACACTGTTGTACTAACAATATAACTCTATTTGAAATGATAGATTTTGATGGGATTTAGTTTTATTCAGAGAGTATTATTCATCATTAATTATCAAAAAAAAATTATTCATCATTGTTATATTTAAAAGTAAAATAATATTTTATTGATTAGATTTGATTTGATTTCGTAATACAAATTTTAAAATTTCTATAATAGAATTGGATGAGATTTAACCTATACTTAAGATATCTAATACTTTGTTTGATTACAAAAAAATATTTAAAAACTTCTTTTTTTTTTTTAGCTTTTTTTTCTTATATGGCTTTTCCTCAGTAAAATTTAATTTTTTTTTTAGCTTTTGTTTCTTATATTGGCTTGTCCTCACTAAAATTTAATTTTTTTAGAAGCATCTTAATTCAATTCGTAAAAAAAAATAAAAATCAAAAATTTCACGTCTATTTTAATAAAAACTATCCATTTGGATAAAAAATTAGCAAAAAAGTTGGTTTTATACTTTTTTCTAGTTTTTATCAAAATATACATGAATTTTTTTTTTAACAAATACAATTAGCATTCTTAAAAGTTACAAATTTCTTAAAAAATAATTTTTGATAAAAAAATCCATATAAAATGACAAAAGTTAGAACCTAAACGAAATCTAAATAAACGGAAAAATTTATCATTGCGCTACTTTTTAAGTTCAGGTCCTGTTTTCTGTTTGTATCTTTTATTTTTTTCATCCTTCATCCTAAATTTACACGTGTTTACCATGTATGGTTTGGTTTATTTGCGCATGGTTAAGTTTGATTTAGCCCGCCTTTTACAGTCAAATTCTTAGTTATATTTGGCAATTTTTTAATAAAAGTTGATAGGTGAGATTTTTTGTGTGTAATAAAATAATAAATAAAAAATTTTGTAACTTTTGTAACTTTAAGTGTTTATAAAAAAATAAATAAAATTTTTACTAATTTTTGACAACTTATAGTTGTTTGGTAAAACAAATAAAATTTTTAAGTAACTTTTGATAATTTTTAAGTATTGAATAAAAATTTTAATAATTTTAAAGTTGGACTAAACTAAAATGATCGGTATACCCCTCACCAACTCATTGAAAGTTGGTATTTTCACAATCTGCCAATTAAGTAAAATTAATAACTTTTGATGTTTTACCATACACTTGTAGCACACCAAAAATTAATATTTTTTATTTTTTTATTCATCCAAACGGGGTCTTAGCATACACATCACTCCTTATAGTATGCATCCACCCCAAACAAAACATACGAAGATGAATAATCTATATCTGTATCTATACTACTATAAAAAGTCTGAATAGTTAAAAAACTTTTATTGGACACTTATACTTTTTTATTTTCATGCAATTTTAATTATATTAAGTTATATTCCCCTAATCAATGATGATTACTCTCACATTTGTAATTGATTTTCATGCAAACTAAATTATATTCAATTATATTCCCTAATTAATGATACATTTGAAAAATTTTTATTGGACACTTATACTCTTTTATTTTTCATGCAATTTCAATTCTATCCAATTATATTCTTTAATCAACGATGATTACTCTTAAATTCGTAATCAATTTTTATGCAAACCAAATTTTATCTAATTACAGTCCTTAATCAATGATACCCTTTTATTTCCATGCAATTTCAATTATATCTAATTATATTTCCTAATCAATGATGATTACCCTCATCTTCATAACCAATTTTCATTCAAGCCAAATTATATCCGATTACATTTTCTAATAATGATGATTACTCTCCGATTATCCATCGAAGCCCTTCCATCTTTCTTTACTTCTTAAATTGCCCTTCCTTCCTCTCTCAAATCACTCATCTCATAACCTAAGAAAATAATACTTTCATCTCTCTATGCTCTCCAAACACAATTCTTCTGCACTCTCATCACTGAATTTTCATCTCATTTCAATTCATGATAAAACTTTCATCAAAAGTGGAGTGACTGAAAAGTAAAAGATAGACCACTAGAAATAAAGTGATTGGAAAGTAGAAAACAGACCAATCAATAAATTGAAGAAGACGATCACACTAGATAGAGGTAAAACAGTTATTTGCCATTCTTGATTTTTATTTTATTCGAAATTCTAATTCATTGTATTGTCCCTAAAGACCTAAATTTTGGTTGGTTGTTTTGTAAAAACCCTATGTGATGAGTAATGTGTGTTTTGCTATTAAGAATTTGTTGAATAACTTTTTTAGCTTCTAATTTTCATTAGTAGTGACTTGCAATGTTTTTTTAATCTTTTCTATTTTGTTCTATAATTTTTTAATGAATACGAATAATATACCTAAAAATTATTTTAAAAAACTAAATTTTTTTGTATCTAAACCAAACTTAAGTTACAGGTCTGATTAGTCTCGCAATAAAACTTTTATCTGACTAACAATACCAAGTCCTAACTTAAAACTAATAAAAAAATAAAAGCAACAAAGGAAAAAATATAATTTTTTTTTGTATGAAAAATATTTAAAAAATTAGTGAGATCCAAATTTTAACTTACCTTTTTTCCTCTTTTCATCTGAAATTGAATCGAAAATGAAAAGCAGGAAAGAAATTCTTTCTTTATCTTTCTTTTCCTTTATTTTTGCCTTAAACCAAACTCAACATCAAAAAATAATTAACCCAACGAGATACTTTCTTTTAGCATGAGATCGTTTGATTTTATCTAGTAAGGAGTCAACACATTGTTTATAAGTAAAATATACTAGATTTAGTTGATTACATTATATGTCATTTTTGAAAACATACATTTTGGATACCAATAAGCAATAGGTTTAAAGTTGCATGTAAAAATTTTATTTCTTCAGGGTATGATTCTTATTTTTGAATGAATTTTGGACTAATATATTTTAAAAGCGAATCAAATACATTGTTATGTGTTTTGCTTATATTACAAAAATGAATTAGGTTTAAAGAAAAATTTAGCAATTATTAAATTATGAAAATTGTTCTTCACAAAATCTTTGATAGTTGTAGTGGATAGAAGTCATTATAGTGACAGAATTAATTTTATAATATATAATAGAAGTATATTATTATTTTTCTAATTTTGTGAACCAACCAATAAGATTATAAAGGCTTAGAATTTTTGCTATTTATTTTAAATTTATTATATCTAAATTTATATTTTTTTATCCATTTGAATTTTTATTTGGATGTATGAAATATAATTTTTTTTAGATAAATTTCTATGAAATGCATTTATATTCGCATATATGTATAGGTGTGTCCGATATATGTAAGTAATTATATTTAGCAGCATGTGTTTCTACCGGTGGTGAGGGGGGGCATTGTTTATTGGTTAAAAGGTATGACAAAGAATTAATTTTGTGGGGGAGACCAAGGATTGGCATATGAAAATTTTAAATTTTTGTATGATATTTAGAGGTATATTGATGGGGGACTTTATAGGGTGCATGTATCCATGTGGAGAAAAAGAAAGGGGGAGTTCCTTGACCTGAATATTTTAATCCCTTCCCCACAATTTTTTAAGCTTTTACTTCATACTTGAGACTCACACACACTCTTTTCTACCCATTTTCTTCCTTTTTGTTTGAGCTAGTAAAAAGAAAGGAAATTTTTTGTACCAACCCAAAATGATTGGGAAATACTAGCAAGAGATAAGTCAAGTAGTGAAGCATGGGGTTAGGATCGCCAAAGAGTATTTTAGAAGGCCAACTTGAGTTGGTAGTAATTTTGGTGTTTCATATACATTCTGTCAACCTGTATATCTGATGTAGGTGGGGTTTTATACTTATAAGAGGATTTTCTTTATCATAAATGTGTATACACATATAGACACATATGTACAGTAGAGATTAGACATGTATGCCGAGTACAATTCGTGAAATCCATAATATATGTTTGATATGTATATGTGTATATATGTTTTAATTAGAAATTTACAAAATCTATACTTTGCGAAGATACATGTTCATATGAATATATATATATGATTATGTTTTCTTTTAATAAAAGATAATTCTATGTTGTTGAGAAGGATTTGTAAATTCTATGATATGAATCTTTGTTTTTTTTTTTTTTTAGTTGTAAGAGGCTATCACGTTGTATAAATTTATTTTGAGAATATGATATTATGAGGTCATGTTTTGATTATGAGAATATAAATTCGGATGATTGATATCTATATTTGTTCCATGGTAAAAATCACCAATAAATTTTACTAAATTCCATGTTCTAGTACAACCGTCTAGATAATGTGTACCAACGTCTGAATGATAATCTACATAGCTACTGTTGTTCGGACAATGGATACCAATATCCAAACGAAGTATGCATTTGAGTAACTTCCATCCTTTTTCGTCCAACCTTTTTCTAAATGTCTCTAATCAACATAAGATGTAAAAAAAAAAAAAATGCCTTCTCAAATACCTTTTTACCTATATAAGACATGAAATGATTTTTCAATTGAGATTTATGTATTTATTTACTTGTTTAAAATGTAATCTTATCCTATTTGATTGGAATGCCTTCAAAATTCTTCTATGATTGTTTTGAGTTAAAGAGATCCCTAAAGTTAATTGACTATGTATATCTTGAATTAATTTCATGTGTATTTATGAAAGTTTGTTTACTTTATTAAACTTATACATGTTTTGGGCAACATGAAACTTAAACCTGGGAGAAATCATTTCATAAAATTTATTAAATTGAAGGATGAACACATGAACCTAAATTAGGAAAAACTTTTGTGTATGATGTACTGTTGATAATAAAACGTATGATTTGATATTGATTTTTGATATTAGGGCCATAAAGAGTACTGAGATTTTAGTGCCTAAGGGTCGTAAACTCCAAAACCTGTATAGGATGGTATAGTATAGCCAGTAGGTTAAAAACCTACAAAATGTATATACGACTTACATTGGTGTATATTAATATTGGGATTGCGGGACCGATTTATCTTCTAAGGCAAGATGAGATGGATTGGGACTGCAGGACCAGGACTGAGTACGTTTGGAACTGCGAGACCAGTTGTACCCTACGGTTTCGCCCTGGGGATTATTTTGGATTTAGTTTTGCAACCACAGACTAACCTTGCAGAGTACATAACCCCTAGTATGATATTAATATATATATATATTGAGACGTGATTGTGATGATAGAGATTGTTTTAGCATAAAACTACGTAATCATGTCTAAGTAACTGTTTAATTTAGAATAGTATGTTTAAAATGGAAATTGTGATATCATTGTGAAATTGATGAAAGAGGTTATTTAGTTAATGTCGATTAAATGTTTAAATGCCTTGCATGATAAAGAAACATATTCTTACATGCTTATTTCTGAGTACACGTGATCTTGTGCTCACCCCTACAACTGATCTTGAAGGGTCAGATACTCATGACAAACCTGTGAGGTAGGGCAGCTAGTCATGATTTGCTGTACTTCTATTTCATGTATTTGAATGTATTGAATATTAATTTTGGGCCTGGTTTGAGGCATGTAATTGTGTAGCCCTTTTGTGACAAGTTTTATGCTAAATCAGCAACGAGTTTATTCTTTCAAATTAAAATTCTATTTTAAATATAGTTTGGAGATTTAAATGAAACTAGAAAAAATTCAATGTAAAAAGAATATAAAGATACTGCCATAGATTTATTGATTAAAGTTATTTGAAATTTGAAATTTTATTATTTTTTAATTTAAATATGTAAAATAAATAGTATACACCGATATACATTTGTTTAGTAAAATTATTTTAAATTTTAACGTTTTATTATTTTTTAATTTAAATGTATAAAAGAAATAGTGTACACTGATATAAATTTATTTATTAAAATTAATTTAAATTTTAAATTTTTATTATTTTTTAATTTAAATATATAAAAAAATAATATACACGTGCATTGCACGTACATTATAGCTAGTGCATTCTACACGTGCAAACAACCATTATTGTATCTTATATTGTGAAATGATAGCATTTATAAAATATAAATATATAATAATATATAAGTACATAAAATATATTACAAATTATATATTTTTAAATATTTTGAGCTTACAAGCTCAAGCACACGCCCCCCAAAGAAACAATAAGATGGACTTTAATTGATCTAGCGGTCCGAGTTTAAAATGTTTAACCTCTGTTTTGTTTTATTTGACGGGATGATTTGAGATAAGGGTGGAAACGAACCAAATCGTTCGCGAGTTACTCGAGTTCGGCTCAAAAAAAGTTCGGTTCGAACTTGATTCGTGAGTTAAATGAGCTCGAACTAAGCTTAATTTTTGGCTCGTTTTGGATTCGAGCTCGAGGTCGAACCTAGAGAAACTCGGCTCGAAAACTAACGAGCAGGCTCAGTTAGAATAATATATATTTTTTTAATAATATTTTTATTATATTTTTTAAATATATTATATTTTAAATCAAAACGATGCCCTTTTTGTTTAATTGAACTATTCACGAGCTTAATCGAACTTAAATCCTTCTTTATCGAGTCAAGCTCGAGCTTGTATAAAAGCTCGAATCGAGCTTGAGCTCGAGCTCAGTATAAAAAGTTCAAGCATGTTAAAGTTCGACTCATTTTTACCCCTAATTTGAGATAAGTTTTACTTTTTAAGTTTTGTCAGGGGTATTTCTATATATGCAAAAACAAAATATTTGTGTTGTATGCATTTGTAACTATACATTACTAGCAGGTGAATGAAAAATAGTCTGTCAATATTACCTTGCTTAGGGTCGTTCGGCGGATTTAAAAAAAATAAAAAGTTTAAAATAACTTTTTCCAATTTTTTTAATTTTTAAATTTTTTTTTACCAAACACAAACATAATTTTTATCAAAATTTTTTAATTTTTATTAATTTTTTCAATTTTCTTTAACTCTTTTAAATTTTTATAAATTTTTATCAAATATCTAATTAACTACTAAAGTGCTCAGTCTCAAAACTTCACATGTAAAGTTGCTTTTTTTTTTTTTTTTAAAGTAAACTCAAACGGCCCGGCATTTCTAATTAGGGTGATGTTGTATTAATTAGGTAACTTCTATAAAAAGTTAGTGGAAAAGCCACGTGGTAAATTTTAATTTAAAAAAATTAATAAAAGTCACAAAATTTTAGATTTTTTTTAATAAACATTCTAGATATATTACAGGGGTTTTGTTGGTAAAAAATAATTAAAATTTATCAAAATTTATCAAATTTTTTATACTTTCTTTTAACTAAATTTTATTACGTGTTATTTTCACATCACATTCTCGTATTTTTATTATACTTTTTTATGCTATCTGAACACCACCGTGGTTTGCTGACCCTTTTCCCAACTCCCCCATTATTTTTTGTTTCTGTAAATTAAAAAAAAAAAAAATTCTGAAAACACGCCAAACCAGGTACGTGCTTTGACTTTCTTGGGTTCTCTCCAAAATGTTTACTTCAGAAGAGAGATTCAAAGTTTGAATGGTCAAATACGTACAGCCACCAATCAGCATTCATTGGGCCAACCAGCTTTGCTGTACGGTATTCCTGGTGTCATATGCGCGTGCATGTTCCGGCTACGACTCAAAAACCTTACCTTGTCCTCCCTTAGAAGGCCACGCTTGTAAATATCAATGGAAGAATTATATATATATATATATAGAGGCTTCGTTTGTAGCCTCAAAAAAATTCAAAAAAATTCAAAAGTTGACACGGTCTGCCGCTGACACATTTATCAAAAAATTTGAAATGTCGTTGGAACGCACTATTTTGGTCCGTTCCAACAGATTTTACCAAAATTAAAAAAAAAGTGATCTGACACGTGTACAAAAAAATACACAAAACTCCAAAATTTTTTAAAATCTTCCACTAAAATTTTGACACGTGTCACTTTATATACTTTTTAACAATTTTATATCAAATCAAATAAAACATTCAATAAGCATTACACAATAATTTTAAAATACACTCTTGAAAATTTTTAAAAATTTTTAGATTTAATTGAGACTCTAAACGCACCCATATATATCCCAGATCCTCTAAAATTAAACAAATAAAAAAATTAAATATATATAAAAGTTATCACTGTTATGATATTCTATTCTGCAACTTTTTTTTTTTTATGTGCAGTGTTTGGCTCCGTTTCACGTGGTAAAAATTTTTGAAAATTTTTTAGAAATTTTAAAAATTTATTTATTTTTTACTTTATTGTATAAATTATAATAATAAATACAAACCCAAAAAACTCCACGGTGGATGAAAAAAAAAAGTTAAATTTGTCTTTTTAAAAATAAAACTAATTTTTTTAAATACGTACAAGAGATCTTGCTTGTACGAAAGTATCTTTTTTTTAATAATTATTTTCATTAAATATTAATAATATATGTAAAAACTATTAAACAAAAGTAGATAAATTTAATTTTTGATTAAAAAAATCATAGAAAATTAAAAAGTAACAGAAGAGAAACAGAGCCTATTTGGACTGTCTTGATTTTTCTTAAATTAAGACTTAAGGATCCAACGAGAAAGCAAGTGCATGATAGCGGACAAGATTCCTGCTTAAAATCTAATTTGTCAATGGAGTTGGGAAAGCCCTCTGTCGCTTTGGCGCCACTTTTACACTATGAAAATTAATAGACAATTAAAATGGGTTGTAATTAATTAATTAATTCATATTAAATTGTTTGGTGGTAAAATCTTAGAGGCAATAGTAGCAAAACATAAGTTAGTAATTTTTATTAAGGCCATATGTGATGAAAGTATGTGTTTATTTTTATCTGAGTAGTTAAAAATAATCGTGTTTAATTTAATTTATTTTTTTTTATGAAAATAGATATAAAAAAGAAGAAGGGAGAGAAGCCCTACTGATACATTATCATACTATTTTAGGCTTATTTGGCGCAACAAAATTTGTTAAAAGTCTTTAAAAACATCTATTACATTTTTATACCTTCTTACTTTCTTGAAATTCGAAAAAAAGTTCAATATCTTCTAAAAAAAAGTCGATAATTATAATTCGGTTAATTAAATAGCAATTTTTTTTTTACTATTCTCACCACGGACCCCTAAACTACCGAATGATACCCACTGTAATCAATTTTTCCGGGGTCATTCCGACAGACTATAAAAAACGTTTGGATGCTTTGTCATTTTTTTCCTCCCCGGGTCTACTTGAAATTGTCCGAGCGTGAATTGAAATGCTGTTTGGATGGATTCCTTCAAGTAGCAATAATTTCTAAGAGTTGTCAACCCTGTTGTGTCACTTGTTAGTAAAGAGAATCTAATCCGTTCAAACGAAAATTCAATCCGTCGGAATGAGAATCCTACTGTTTCTCTTTAAAAAATATAGTTGAGATGTGTACATCAAACACTTAAAAGTTCTTTAAATCACATTTTTACTATTTTTTTGTTATTTTTTACCACACCAAATGCACCCTTTATGCGGGAGTTAATTATGTAATAAAAATAGAAAAATTCTTCAACAATTAGAAAACAATATCTAAAAGAAAAACTAAATATTGAAAGAAGTTGCCAATGAATCAATTATATCATGAGTATAAACTGAAAGATTCTATAGTTATTAAAATAGTTATTAAATCATTAGTATCGCATAGAAACATTTTCTAATAACATTCCTTATTCCTCCTAAAAAAGTTGTTAATACACATTGTTTATAGCCATTTTATCATTAGAATCCAAATTGATCAAACAATAGGTAACATGATTTAATAATTATTTTGTGTAACTGCAACATAATAATCTCTTGTAATCTCACTCTCCGTTGTATTATCATTAACAATTGGTAATATAAAATCTCATTATTTTAAATGAAAAAATAATTACTATCTATACAATAATACTAAAACAATGTATTTTCTCTCTCTTCTTTTTCTTCACTCCAATCCTAGGTAACATGCTTCTTTGATCACCATTTTATTTTTTTTATGGATTTTTGAATTATTTTTTAATTCCCTTCATTCTCTCTCCTCCTTTTTCTCTTTTCTAATTCACAAAACCATTATTTTTTTGTCTCACATCGCCAAAATATTACAATTTTACCTTCTCTTTTGCCTATAAAAGCACTAGAGTTGTGGCATGTAGTTTTAATAAATGCTTAAGAACTTATGGGTTCAAAAAAAAACCCACTTTTTCTTGTTTTCAGGATCCACTTTCATGGATTTCTTAAATAGAACTTACTTATTAATTCATTATAGTTGTAAAATTTACTAAATAATTAATTTGGGTTAAAAATTTAAAAATTATTAAATATTAATCAAATTAAAAAATATAACTTCTCTTATAATAATAACTCTATTTATATCTTAAATTTAAAAAGCACAAAAAAATGTTAAAATTTAAACACATATAAAATGCTAAAATATTATTTAAGTTTGGGAATAATTTTTTTGTTCAGAAAAATTTCTAATTTTAAATTAAAATTGGTCATGTCAAAATTTTTAACCGAATAATAATACTCAATATTTGAGTTATTTTTATAAATCTATATTATCTTTATTTTTCTGTCTTTTTTTCCTTCGCTTTAATTCTACATGGCATATGTCATTTTTTTTTTATAAATTTTTTAATTATCTTTTGAATTCATTCATTCCCTCTTCTTCTTTTCTCTTTTCTCATTCACAAAACCTTTATTTATTTATTCCACATCGCTAAAATACTACAACTTCACTTTTTCTCTCATTTTTTTATATAAAAGCACTAGAATTGTGGCATATAATTTAATAAATGTAAAATATTTCATGAGTTTCGAAAAGAGGCTCACTTGCAAGAGTCCACTTGTTTATAAATTTTATATGAATGAACTTATGAGTTTTAGGACGTAATCCACTTGTTTATAAATTTAATATAGTTGTAAAATTTATATATTTCAAATACATTAATAATTAAATTAAAAACACAAATAAAATTTAAAAATAATTTGTTTAAACACAAAAAAATTGTATATCTAAAATGTGTTATATCTTAAATTTTAAAAAATTAATAAATTTTGAAATATTATTTAAGTTTGTGAATAATTTATTTTTAGAGATACATTATATAATTTTAAATTCAAATTGGCCATATCGATAATTTTTAACTGATTAATATAATTAAGACTAATAGTATTTCTAATTTTGCAAAATAAGTGAAGAATTAAAAAAACACAAAAATGTATATTAAAACTAACAAATAGTTTAAAACAAAAAAGAGATCAGATCAATTAGATAAGTTTATGATTTAATATATATTCTAGAGCAAATTTTATTTTTTAGATTTAGATCAGATTGAATCAAGATTTGATAAAAAAAAATAACTCTAACTATTTTATAAAATTATGAAATTTTATTAAAATATTTTGTAATATATTTAAAAATTATATTTTATTTATAAAATTGTTATACAATTTCGTGTCCGTGCATCGCACGGATAAACACTAGTATAGTCTAATTCTTTGTACTGTACTCTTCATCTCCCTCGGTTCGTCCTTTAAAGTGCGGTCCGCGTACGGTAATTCTACGAATAAAAAATATGCACCAAACCTAATTACGTCAAGTAGCACAAAGATAAATTTGATGACTTAATTTAATTAAGATAATTTCAGAAAGTATATGGATTACTTTTAACATTTCAGGAATCAGTTCACCAACTCCATGGAAATTTTCAAACCTTTGGCCGGTGAAATGCCAATCGATGATAGTTACACTGAGGGTGGTTTGAGAAGGATTAGTTTCGGATTTTTTTATTTTAATTTTTTTAATTTGTATGATATTTTTAATTAAAATTTGATTATTTTTTATTTAGTAACTTTCAGGTATGTTATTCATATTTAAAAACATAATTTTTAATAAAAAAATTATGTATAAGTGAAAAATTTATTGTTTTGTTCAAAAAAACAAGAAACCGAAAACATTTCATTCTGAAATTGGCATTTTAACGTGCTTGAGCAGTTAATTGAGCATTGAAAAACTCTCTTGACCGTACGAATGGGATGCCTGGTCTGGGACTTTGGTGCTCGCCGGATTGTATGATTCAAACGGCCGAAAGGGTGTTGGGAAAGCTACTTTAATTTATTATTTTTGATAAATTGTTATTAAAAACTTAAATTAATTGTTCTTTCAGAAAGTAACTTTTTGGCTCTAAAAACACTGGTGTGTGTTGATAACCAGTTCAAATTGGCATTTGTGGAGATTAAATGATGGCAATATCATTTGCATTGGAATTAGATTTTCATCCTCTGATTATTGTAGTTATGTATATGATTGGTGTGATATTATGATATGCTAAGACACAGTCATATAAATAAATAAAATCTATTTTTTGAAAAAATAATAAAATTTTTTTTTTAAACATTTAATGATTCTAAAAAAATATATATGACTAGAGAGTAGTGATTTGTAATGAAACATTAATTATAACCTGTGATAATTTCATTGTGCAAATCGATGCTTGGTTATGAGCAACATCCTATCATGAGATATGGTAAAAGAATCAATGAGAGATTATGATTATTTATTGTTTCTTAAGTATAAGGTGCATTCATATGATACCAATTTAGATGGTATTTAGATGGTAAAAAAGTACGAAAAAATAAAAATAAAAATAAAAATAGTTGATGTAAAAGTAACATATAATGAAATTTGATTGAAAGAAATTGAGAAAAGTTGGTAACTTTTTATAATTTTAGATAACTTTTGGTATTTTTCTGTAGTTTAAGCTGCCCCTTACTATTAGTTGGGTAGAACGATGTTGTTGGTGGCTTTGCATATTTAATTGCCACTCAATTTTTGTAAACTGATAAAAAAGAGATGATTGATGACTCCGCATAAAATTGTTGCTTGTTGGAGATAGATAAAGATAAGCGTTCTATGAACATGATTTAAGCATCTAAGTTTATGTTTACGATTATATATATGCATATTAATGTATACATATTGACATTTTACACTTGTGTGCATTCTTACATTCTCCTACGTACTATGTTTAATTTCAAGCTCACTCCTTCTATATTTCAAGTGACCCTGAAAGGATTATTGATTTAATCTACACACTGTATGTCTTTATTTATGTTTGTTGTATATTCTTCCTACAACCTAATGTGTAAGTCCCTGGATGCAAACAATATGTGTTGTTATTATTATTTCCATTCGAGATTTTTAAAGCTTGTCGTATGAAATGTATTATTTTAGTTGTGAATATAGAGGACATTAATGTAGAATAACGAGATACAGGGGTATAAGTAATTTTGACTCTAAATGAAAGGGTATAAAGGTAATTATCTATATTTTTTTAGCTTTTTGGGTGGCCTACAATATGAATCTGGGCAAAAAGTAAGCACAGGGGTAAAATTATTATTTTATAATTTGAAATCAAATTGAACTAAAATTTTATTTGTAACAAGTCAGTAAATATTTTCTAATCTTTTAGAAAACATAAAATATAACATTTGGCAAAAAAATGTTTATCATTTTATTGTATGAGTTTGGATTAAACCAAAATTTGTTAGCTATTAAAAATAAGGTAAATTACACCTAAACTCTTTAAACATTTAGATAATTACACATGAACTCCCTTAACATTTAAAAATTACAAACATCTCTTTTTTTTTGAAAAGTTAATAACACCTAATTTCAATTACTTTTATTAATTTTGACCCTACCTCAGTTAAATTTTTTATTGTAAAGGCAAATTTACCCTTAATTAAATTAATTAATCACAAAAAAAAAAAAAACTCCTCCTTCATCATTTCTCTCTTTATCGTAAAAAAAAACTCTCTTCTGTGTTTTTCGGGGAGTTTTCTGGCAACGCCTAACAAGCAAAAGTGGGGGGATCCTTTATTCTGGCTTAGTTAGTGCCTGATTTCTTGGCAGCCTTACGAAAGGAGAATAGGAAACTGACGGTGGGGATGTTGATGCCTCTGGCGGCTTCAAAGAACTTGAAGCTGTACGGGTTTAGCTCAAAATCCGAACCAAATTTCTCTAAATTTCACTCTCACGATCGTTAAAGATCGAAACAACCTCGCATTTCTAATCTCGAAACCAACACAAAGTGCTGTCTTTCTCCCTTCCCCCTCTCTCTCTCTCTCTCTCTCTCTCTCTCTTTGAAACTTCGAATCCATCGACAAATGGGAGAATCACAGAGTCAGGAGGGCTTAGACCTCTTGAACTCGTCAGACTACAAAGAAGGAAGCTGAAGCCAAGTTTAAGCAAATCTCTGAAGCCTATGAGGTATATGTGTATGTATGTGTATGTATGTATATATATGTGTGTTTCCGTCCATATTTATCTCCTGTCATTCGCGTTTAGTCAGTTTTTACCTTATTTTGGATTGCAGTACTCAATTTGATGAAGTTTCAACCTGTAATTTCTCTTATATTTCCATTTGGGTTCATGCAATCCTATTTAAATGATACTTTGGGTGAGTTTGATTTGCAAACAAATTTTAAAAATCTCTATAAATCTCTGCTAACTTTATATTAAATCAACTTTTTTCTTTCACTGTATACATTACGAACTCTCAATTTATCTCACTTTATCTTACTCTAAACTCACCCATTAAGAGTTGTGAAATTTTAGAGTTGAAATTGGTTAATTGTTGTTGTGTTCAATACGGTGAAAAGAGACTTAAAGGGCAAGTCCCACTACGGGGCGCTAGCAGTCTCAACGGAGTAAACTTCTTCTCCACCGGCAACGGACCTACTGCGTTTAAATTTACACCTAGAAATTGTTGAAAGTAAAAAGAAGAAGGAGGAAACAAAATTAAAATTAAATTAAAAGAAAAGATGACTTCCACGAAACAATGAAATGAGAGGCAGAAATAAAATATATATATATTTTTTATTTTATTATTATTATTTTTTTTCCGAATAACAGTTGCAATAATATATATATATATATATATATATATATATATATATATATATATTATCAGAACAAAACAGAAAATGCAGGAAGACCGAAGACTGTGATGTACATAGTTTCCTTAAAACAGATTCGTCCCTTCTACCTGTGCGCGAGGTTATATGGACGTCTGTTTCCCAGGATACAACGGTTAACAGCACCGAATATAACACAGCACTTCGATACTTTCGGCGAACAATGAACAAACGCAGAACACTATCACTGGAAGAGGAAATACGCAGAGAAGAAATAAGATGAAGAGAGAGTCTTTTGCTGCTGTTGTGTCTTCTGTAAGCAGGGAAAAGACTGTATATATAGATAATGTGGGGAAGAGGGGCAAACTAGGAATTAACCTGCTGCAGTTATAGAATTGATTTAATTCTGTAATAAACTCAGAATTCAAATTCGAATTCGAAAGGTTTATAACAGCAGAATTAAACCTGTTAATTATATATTGTTACATAATTAAGCTAGTATCTGTAACTGCCACCGCTGGTGGATAATTAAAAGGCTAAAATTGGACTATTCGCGAGACCCGTTTTTCGGACCGGCATTCGTGTCCGCAGGTCGCGCGCTTGCACACGACAGAAGTTTATCGGGCCTCCGTCGGGGCGTAGGATTTGCACCCTCCTGCGCGTGCGCGCGAGGCATAGTATACTTAACATTGGTTACCACTCATAAAAAGTGTAACCATATATGAAGCACTTAACCTCTTACCTCTTTTCCAATGTAGGACAAGTGTTTTCACACTTTCCAATTCAAGAGTGCTCTATGGAAATGCAATTTCTCATTCACCATTTCCTATTTAATTCCAAATTTTCCAACAGTCCCCCACATGAATAGAAATTGATTTAAAATAAATTTGTGATAGTGTTCAATAGTTGAAACCTGCATAGGATAGGTAGGAGTTATCCCTTGAACCTTCCTTTATGACAATATATTTATTTTACTAGCTGTTCAGTAGACATGATGTCCTTGAACTGAACTACTTTTTTATGTAAATGAGCCATATATTGCACACAGGAGTCATCTAAACATTTGTTCAGTTCTCATGATTATGCTCGTTTTGGCCATGAACATCAACCTGGTTCTGCAAGAGTTTCTAAAGAATTGAGCCCTAAACAATTCTCCTTTGAAGCGGCCCCACTTCTCTCTCACATAGGTGATTTCTTAATATTAAGTAATTTACTTACTCCACTTAAGAATCATTAAAGCAAACCTTTTCTATCCTTTTCCTTTCAATATCACTGTTTCATTATAGGAATGGGTTGAGGGATAGCCCCCCACAGTGACCTTATTAAGTTTTATAATTAGGTTTTCCCTTTGAACCTAAATCTTGAGATCTCCAGTCAAATAGGTTGGTTTTTCCTTTATAAAAGCTTATTTTCCCATGGGCTTCAGTCCCATTCCCCTTGACAACTTTTCAACTAACTCTCTATTTAACCCTTTGGTTAGCGGATCCGCAATATTATCCTTTGACTTCACGTAGTCAATGGAAATAATTCCAGTTGAGAGTAGTTATCTAATGGTATTATGTTTACGACGTATATGTCTAGACTTACCATTATACATATTGCTCTGAGCCCTTCCAATAGCAGATTAACTGTCACAATGTATACAAATTGGTGGCACAGGTTTTTCTCATTTTGGAATATCCTCTAAGAAATGGCGTAGCCATTCAGCCTCTTCACCACTTTTATCTAAAGCTATAAATTCAGACTCCATTGTGGATCTGGCTATAACAGTCTGCTTATAGGATTTCCATGATACAGCTGCACTTGCTAATGTGAATATATATCCACTAGTAGATTTTGAATCTTTTATATCAGATATCCAATTTGCATCACTGTATCCTTCTAAAACAGCTGGGTATCTGGTATAATGTAGACCATAATCCCGAGTATACCGTAAATACCTAAGTATTCTCACTATTGCTTTCCAATGGTCAACACTCGGATTGCTCGTATATCTACTCAATTTACTAACCGCATAAGTAATGTCTAGTCTAGTACAACTCATTAAGTACATTAGACTTCTAATAACTCTAGAGTACTCTATTTGAGAAATACCCTCTCTTTTATTCTTGGATAGATGAACACTATTATCTAATGGTGTTCTTGCTATTCCAGATTCATCCTTGTTGAATTTCTCAAGGATCTTGTCCACATAGTGTGACTGATTCAAAATAAGACCATCTGATGTTCTTATGATTTTAATTCCTAAAATCACATCAGCAAGTCCTATGTCTTTCATATCAAATTTTGAATTCAACATATTCTTGGTAGATTTAATTGTTTTGTAATCACTACCAACAATGAGTATGTCATCCACGTAAAGACACAAAATGACATAGCCATTTTCAGTCTCTTTACTATAAACACATTTATCACACTCATTAATCTTAAATCCATTGGTAATCATTGCATTATCAAACTTTTCATGCCATTGCTTTGGCGCTTGTTTCAAGCCATACAGTGATTTTACCAATCTACAAACTTTCCTTTCCTGTCCTGGAGCTATAAAACCCTCAGGTTGTTCCATATAGATTTCTTCATCCAAATCACCATTTAGGAAAGCTGTTTTTACATCCATTTGATGTATCTCTAGGTTTCGCAAAGCAGCGATAGCTAGTATCATCCTAATGGAATTTATTCTCGTAACAGGAGAATAAGTATCAAAGTAATCTAGGCCTTCTCTTTGCCTGTATCCCTTGATCACAAGTCTGGTTTTATACTTATCAATGGTACCATCTGCTTTCATTTTCCTTTTAAAGATCCATTTGGACCCTAAAGGTTTACAACCAGAAGGAAGATCCACTAACTCCCAAGTATGATTCTGCAAAATTGAATCTACTTCACTTTTAATTGCTTCTTTCCATAGATGTCCCTCAGGGGAATTTACAGCCTCTGAATAATTTAGTGGTTCTTTCTCTAACAAATAAGTTAGAAAATCATTTCCAAATGATTTTTCCACTCTTACTCTTTTGCTACGTCTAAGTCCTAGTTCATGATCAGAATCATGACTTCCTTCATTCATAGTTTCATTTGTTCGTTTAGAAGAACTTGACATCTCGTTGGATTTACAAGGAAATACATCTTCAAAAAATGATGCATTCCTAGATTCCATTATCGTGTTCTTGTGTATCTCTAGTATTTTAGATGCATGCACAAGAAACCGATAAGCATTACTGTTATGTGCATATCCAATGAATATGCAGTCTACCATTTTAGGACCTATTTTTATTTTCTTTGGTGTTGGAACAGCTACTTTTGCAAAACACCCCCACACTCGCAAGTATTTGTAGGATGGTCTCCTACCCTTCCATAACTCATAAGGAGTTTTTTCTTTTTTCTTTCGGGGTACCTTATTTAAAAGGTAATTACTTGACAAAATAGCTTCACCCCACATATTTTGAGGTAATCCTGAACTTAGTAACATCGCGTTCATCATTTCTTTCAATATGCGATTTTTACGTTCAGCAACACCATTTGATTGAGGTGAATAAGGTGCAGTAATTTCATGTATAATTCCATGTTGCGTACAAAATTCACCAATTGGTATTTCGTACTCGCCACCTCTATCACTTCTCAATCTTTTAATCTTTTTATTAAGCTGATTTTCAACTTCATTTTTGTAGAGAACAAATTTCTCTAAAGCTTCATCTTTACTTTTTAGCAAATACACATAACAGTATTTTGTGCTATCATCAACAAAGGTGATAAAATATTTATTACCACCTCTTGTTTGTACAAATTTTAAATCACAAACATCACTATGAATTAATTCAAGGGGTTCGGTGTTTCTTTCAATTGTTTGGAAAGATGATCTTGTTAATTTTGCCTCAACACAAATTTCACATTTATGTTTTAAATCAATTTGGAATGCGGGTATGTGATCCAAATTAATTAATCTACGAAATGTATCAAAATTAACATGTCCTAGTCTACCATGCCGCAAATTAGAAGACTCAAGCAAATAAGCAAAAGATTTCTTATTTTTATTAATAATAGCCATAACATTGAGCTTAAAAAGCCCATCAGTTACATAACCCTTTCCCACATACATTCCAGATTTTGACAAAAGAACTTTGTCTGACTCAAAAACCATACGAAATCCATGCTTATTCAGCAAAGACCCAGACACTAAGTTCTTGCGGATTTCTGGCACATACAACACATTATTCAGAGTCAGTTCTTTCCCAGAAGTCATTTTCAACAGCACCTTCCCTTCGCCTTCTACAGCAGAAGTAGCAGAGTTTCCCATGAAAATTTTCTCCCCATTAACTGGTTCGAAAGTAGTGAACAGGTCCTTGTTAGAGCATACGTGCCTAGTGGCACCAGTGTCAATCCACCATTCCTTTGGGTTTGACCCAACTAGGTTCACTTCAGAAACCACTGCAGAGAGGTTTATATTTGACACATCTTGAGCAATTTCATTCACCACATTTGCTTCGTGTTTCTTCTTTGGAAGTCTACAGTCAACAGATCTGTGACCTATCTTGCCACAATTAAAGCATTTCCCTTGAAACTTCGGCTTGGAAATTCCACCTTTTGGGCCTAATTTCGGTTTGGCAATTTTCTTGTTTTTGGGGCCTTGCTTATGCTCCATTACATTTGCCTTAGCAGCAGCAAGATTGAATCCTCTATGTTCAGAACTTCTGTTGTCTTCTTCAATACAAAGTCTAACAATCAGTTCTTCCAGATTCATTTCCTTTCGTTTGTGTTTGAGGTAGTTTTTGAAATCCTTCCACCCTGGAGGTAGCTTCTCAATAATTGTAGCCACTTGGAAGGTTTCACTCAAAATCATTCCTTCTGCCTGAATCTCATGCAAGATTACTTGAATTTCTTGCACTTGAATGATCACAGCCTTGGAATCCACCCTCTTATAATCAAGGAACTTACCGACCACAAATTTCTTTGCTCCGGCATCCTCTGTTTTATATTTACGGTCTAAGGATTCCCACAACTCCTTTGCAGTCTTCATTGTACAATAAATATTATACAATGAGTCATGTAAACCATTCATGACATAATTCCTTCATAAGAAATCAGAATGCTTCCAAACATCAACCGCATTGACGACTTGCATATCCGTTTCTTCCTCGGACGACTTAGGAGCCTCCTCAGTCAAGAATCTTGCAAGATTCAAGGTGGTCAGATAGAACAGCATCTTTTGCTGCCACCTTTTAAAGTTCAATCCATTGAACTTTTCAGGCTTCTCACCATGGTTTACAGAAACCGTAGGTACAGAAGTCAGTCCAGGCAAATGGACAGTAGAGACAGAGGCAGAGGCTTTGGCTTCTTTTGCAGCAATCATATTAGAAGCATCATTTCCGGTAGCCATTTTCCTTTTAATTAAAGCCGAATCTGTTTTAAGATTGTTGAAAGTAAAAAGAAGAAGGAGGAAACAAAATTAAAATTAAATTAAAAGAAAAGATGACTTCCACGAAACAATGAAATGAGAGGTAGAAATAAAAAATATATATATTTTTTATTTTATTATTATTTTTTTTTTCGAATAACAGTTGCAATAATATATATATATATATATATATATATATATATATATATATTATCAGAACAGAACAGAAAATGCAGGAAGACCGAGGACTGTGATGTACACAGTTTCCTTAAAACAGATTCGTCCCCTCTACCTGGGCGCAAGGTTATATGGACATCTGTTTCCCAGGATACAACGGTTAACAGCACCGAAGATAACACAGCACTTCGATACTCTCGGTGAACAATGAACAAACGCAGAACACTATCACTGGAAGAGGAAATACGCAGAGAAGAAATAAGATGAAGAGAGAGTCTTTTGCTGCTGTTGTGTCTTCTGTAAGCAGGGAAAAGACTGTATATATAGATAATGTGGGGAAGAGGGGCAAACTAGGAATTAACCTGCTGTAGTTACAGAATTGATTTAATTCTGTAATAAACTCAGAATTCAAATTCGAATTCGAAAGGTTTATAACAGCAGAATTAAACCTGTTAATTATATACTGTTACATAATTAAGCCAGTATCTGTAACTGTCACCGCTGGTGGATAATTAAAAGGCTAAAATTGGACTATTTGCGAGACCCGTTTTTCGGACCGGCATTCGTGTCCGCACGTCGCGCGCTTGCACACGACAGAAGTTTATCGGGCCTCCGTCGGGGCGTAGGATTTGCACCCCCTGCGCGTGCGCACGAGGCATAGTATACTTAACATTGGTTACCACTCATAAAAAGTGTAACCATATATGAAGCACTTAACCTCTTACCTCTTTTCCATTGTGGGATAAGTGTTTTCACATTTTCAACTTAGCCTTTCACACTTTCCAATTCAAGAGTGTTCTATGAAAATGCAATTTCTCATTCACCATTTCTTATTTAATTCCAAATTTTCCAACAGAAATGCCAATGATATATTCGCATAGTTTTTTTGGGTCTTCGAGCCTATTCGGAGGAATGGGTGGAGGCATGAGGGGTGGGTCGTGATTTAGAAGCCTCTTTGGCGATGATTTCTTTGAGTCGTTGTAAATTTCTTGTTGCTCGGGTTCAGAGATTTGCTTGAGCCGAGCATGGCGCCAGTTGGGGGTTTTGCATTGTCGGAAGGTTGAGTGCTAACCATGGGATGGTCGAAAAGACCAACGGACTGACCGGAAAACGCAAGGTTTTCTTGCTCACTGGATTTAAAATCACTTGATTGATGTTCATAGATTTTAAATTGCTTGAAATCCTTAATTGAAATTTATAGTGTATATATCTAAATTTATATTTATTTTATTTGTAATTAATTTAATTAAGTTGAGGGTAAAACTGTCTTTACAATAAATATTTTAACAGAATTAGGATCAAAATAACGGAGGGGGGTCGGAGATTACCAATACTTTAAAATAAGAGAGGTGTTTGTAAATTTTAAAATTTGAGGGGTTTATGTATAATTACCTAAAAGTTTAGGGAGTTCTATTTGTAATTTATCCTAAAAAAATATATCAAAGAATATTTTTATTTTCCTTTTAGGAAGCTCGAAATATGAATTTAAGTAAAAAAATAGACATAGAAATAAAACAATCATTTTACAACCCGAATTAAGACCTAAACCAAAAATAAGATCAAGAATAAAATAGTCATTTTACAACCTATAAAAGTGATTAAGAGAAATTTGTGATTGCAAAATAGTTACTTTTTTTCCCCTTTTTGGATCAAATCTTAATAACAATAGAATTATTATTCCATCACTTAACTTGTGGAATATTTTTTTCTCACTTAATTTGGGAATAGCTATTCCTGAAGAATAGCATTCCAATTTAATTTTTTTAATATCAAACACGAGAATATATTAAAATGAAAATAGATTCTATTCTGTTTCATTTCATTATTACATACTGAACATAGCTTAATATTTTGAGAAGTAAAGCTCGATTAAGAGAGAATCTTGATATTTTATAAAAAAAAAAAAAGCCAAATTAATATAAATATAATTATAAAATTATAGAGATTAAAAATAGTTATAAAGTTAAAATAGAATTTCACAATATGAATTATATATATATATATATTATCAATTCAATTACATCTAACATCCTCACTTATATATATATATATATACTAGTAATATAATATGTGCGATGTACAGATTCGTTATATTATATGGTTAAATTGAGCGTACTATTATATGCTAAAATAGTTAAGTTGTAGAAATATATTTGAAAGTAATATATATTGTTGTTTATTCAAATTAATTAAATAGTGAAATAAAATAAATTAAAATATTGATACCATCAATAGTATCAATTCAATTAAATTCAAATTCTAATAAATTTAAAAAAAGAAAAAAATTAAAAAGGTTGAAGAATAACAACACTTTTCTTATATAATTAATCTACTTATTGTTTTCATTCTTTCTACCATAGTATATATATATTAATTATATATAAAAACTTACAAAATATATATCGATTACATATAAGAATTTTAAAAAATTAAAATTTAAGTACGTATTTAGCAAATCACAAAATCGAAGAGAAAATTATTGTAATAAAAAGTCTCTAAGAAATTTAAAAGAAAAGAAGATTTTGTATCTATTTATAAATTTTAGATCTTATTTTATTTAGATTAGAATATTATTTTTAAATCCTATCTTAATTTTGATTATAAGAATATTATTTTGATCGAATTAAAAGTTAAAAAAAAATTGAGTGGCACTTCAATTAAATTGATTTATCCCTTGCCAATTTTATTTTTTAATTTCTAATATTGTTTGATACTTTTTAATAAATAATATTACAATGTATATATAATTTTAATGAACAATATTACAATTTAATTTAAGATATATCACTTATTTTGTTTAATAATATTTTGTATTATTTTATTTAATAATTATTATTATATTTATTATTTTTTAAATAATAATTTATTAAATTATAAAAAATTAAAAATAATAAGTTATATGATTATTAAATAGAAGTATCGATTCAATAAAAATATCAAGTGATATCCATGAACATTACAGTTTTAATAAAATTGTGAATAAGTGATAATTATGTACAATATTAATTCCATCTAGATTATATAATTATAAATTAAGATAATTATAATTATAAATTTATGTTAATAAATTAAAATCTTTATTTAACAGGCTAATTATTTTTTTAATTATTTTGTTTAATAATAATAATAATATTTATTATGTTTTAAATAATAATTTATTAAAATATAAAAAAAATAAAAATAAGAATATGTTTTAAATAAAATTAAAATAAAAATAAAAAATAAGAAGTTATATGACAAATAGAAGTACAGATTAAATAAAAATATTAAGTGATATTCATGAATATTCTAGTTTGAATAAAATAAAAAATTTGTGAATAAGTAGTAATTGTGTAAAATACTAATTTCTTTATAAGATAATTAAGATAACTATAATTAGGAGATGTATGTTACAGTCATATAACGGTAGCGTAACTTAAATCGTATGTGATTTAAGATAATTATAATTAGGTGTCATATGTCACACTGTAACGCAAGTTAACTGTGGTGCAGCACGATTCTACTTTATATATATATAAACTCAAAATCCGAACATCATGATACACTAACAAATCGTTCAAGAAATGCTCAATTTAAACTTAATTTATATAAATTTCAAAAACAATATTTGGTGCAGCTGTATCAATCACAATTTTTAACATGTGATTATCCATATCAAATGAGTAATGTAATATAACTAGAATTCTTCTTTAGAATTTACCCTAGAATGAAGTGTTATGGATATGTACTCATATATATAATAACCATTTAAAATATAATTTTATTACAATAATACCACTATCATGGTTTTTTTTTTTAATGTCAAATAGAAGTGTAATTTTGCCATAAAAAAATTATTATTTTTCTCTAATTTTTCGATAAACAAATTTAATAGAGAACTATTTTTAGTTAATATATCAAATAAAAGAGTAGTGATATTGAAATAGAAACTCTGAAGACTAACTCAACTGATAAGATTTTAAGTTTACTTATTAGAGATCACTAATTCTTAGGGATTAGATAATCGAGGTATACGTAAGATGGGTTAGATACCTTGAATTACGAAATATATATATATTTATTGAAATAGAATTCTATACTATAAAATAGCTTTAAAAAATTTCAAAATAAATTTTTAAAATTTTAAATTTCTTCAATTAAATTTTGTTATGTATCATTTTTTTATCCTAAATTTTAATATTTTTTGAACTATTTCGAAACTCAATACGCTAAATAGAATAAAACACAAGTGCTAATGTCACACACTACTCTGCAAAAGAAAAAAAAAAAGCTGAAAAAAGAAAAATTGAACAATTGAAGTATTAGTGTGGATGTAAATAATTTTTTCAAAGCTAACATTCTTCACTTTTTAAAAATAAAATTAAAAAGTGGTTATTGAAAAGTCAAAAGTCTCCTCTCTGTAAAATAGGATTTGATGGTACTTTGGTCTTCCGTCTCCTCTCTCTCTCTCTCTCTCTCTCTCTCTCTCTATAGAGGAACCCGCCATGGCGCCCTTGAGTTGCTCGGCGGACCAGTTGGCCTAGTCCTTTAAAATATAGCTTTATTACAATGATACCACCATCATAGTTTGGTTTTTTTTTTTTTTTTTTTAAATATCAAATAGAAGGGTAATTTTGTCATAAAAAATTATTATTTTTCTCTAATTGTCAGATAAACAAATTTAATCGAGAACGAGTAATGATAATGAAATAGAAACTCGAAAGATTAACTCAATTGATAAAAACTTAAATTTACTCATCAGATATCACTAATTCTTAGGAATTAAATGAGATACACATATGTTAGTTTAGATTTTAAGGATTAGACAATCAAAGTACACGTAAGTTAGTTTAAATGTCTTGAATTACAAATATATATATACATACTGAAATAAAATTTTATACTGTAAAATGAGCTCTAAAAATATTTAAAATAATTTTTTAAATTTTAAAATTTTTTTTATTAAATTTTGTTATGGATCATTTTTTTACCTTAAATTTTAATTTTCTTTTGAACTATTTCGAAACTCGAAACGTTAAATAGAATAACATACAAGTGCTAATTTCACACACTTCTCTGCAAAAAAAAAAAAAAAAAGTTGAAAAAGAAAAATTGAATAACGGAGGTATCAGTGTGGATGTGAATAATTTTTTTCTAAGCTAACATTCTTCATTTTTTAAAAATAAAATTAAAACGTGGTTATTGAAAAGTCAAAAGTCTCCTCTCGATAAAATGGGATTTAATGGTACTTTGGTCCTGTGACTCTCTCTCTCTGTTTTCTCGCTCTCTCTCTCTCTAGGGGAACCCGCCATGGCGACCTTGAGTTGCTCAGCGGACCAGTTGGCCCAGTTCTTTGGCTCCAACACTACGAACGCCACCGGCGCCGCTTCTTACATCTGCGACCAGTTCACCACCGTCGGCAACAAGTTTTCCGACACCACTTACGCCGTTGACTCCACCTACCTCCTCTTCTCCGCCTACTTGGTCTTCTCCATGCAGCTCGGCTTCGCCATGCTCTGCGCCGGCTCCGTCCGCGCCAAGAACACGATGAACATCATGCTCACCAACGTCCTCGACGCGGCCGCCGGCGGCCTCTTCTACTACCTCTTCGGCTTCGCATTCGCATTCGGATCCCCCTCCAACGGCTTCATCGGCCACCACTACTTCGCCCTCAAATCGATCCCCTCCTCCACCTTCGATTACAGCTATTTCCTCTACCAATGGGCTTTCGCCATTGCAGCCGCCGGGATCACCAGCGGCTCCATAGCCGAACGAACCCAGTTCGTCGCCTATCTAATCTACTCCGCTTTCTTGACCGGGTTCGTCTACCCGGTGGTGTCCCACTGGTTCTGGTCCGTCGACGGCTGGGCCAGCGCCACCAACTCCGGCAACCTACTATTCGGATCTGGGGTCATAGACTTTGCCGGGTCGGGTGTTGTCCACATGGTGGGTGGCATCGCTGGGTTGTACGGGGCTCTCATTGAAGGCCCTCGAATCGGGCGGTTCGACCGGTCCGGCCGGTCTGTGTCTCTCCGAGGGCACAGTGCGTCGCTAGTGGTCCTCGGGACCTTCATGCTCTGGTTTGGATGGTACGGTTTCAACCCGGGCTCCTTCACCAAGATTTTGAGTCCGTACAGCAGTGGGAGCTATTACGGGCAGTGGAGCGCGGTGGGGAGGACCGCCGTGACCACCACCCTCGCCGGTTGCACGGCGGCGCTGACTACCTTGTTCGGGAAAAGGCTCCTTTCCGGCCACTGGAACGTCACCGACGTCTGCAACGGACTTCTCGGCGGTTTCGCGGCCATCACCTCCGGGTGCTCCGTCGTGGAGCCCTGGGCGGCGGTCATATGCGGGTTCGTGGCGGCGCTGGTTTTGATTGGCTGCAACAAACTGGCGGAGAAGGTGGAGTTCGACGACCCGCTCGAGGCGGCGCAGCTTCACGGCGGGTGCGGCGCGTGGGGGATCATTTTCACGGCGCTGTTCGCCACCAAGAAGTATGTGAACGAGGTGTACCCGGGAAAGGCCGGCCGGCCGTATGGATTGTTCATGGGCGGCGGCGGGCGGCTGCTGGCGGCGCATGTGATTCAAGTATTGGTGATCGTTGGGTGGGTCAGCGCCACCATGGGTCCACTGTTCTTGGTCCTGCACAAGCTCGGACTTCTTCGGATCTCACCCGAAGACGAGATGGCGGGTATGGATTTGACCCGACATGGTGGATTTGCATATGTGTACCACGAAGAAGATGAGGCAAACAAGAATGGAATCCAAATGAAAAGGATCGAACCAGCAGCAGCAGCTCAAGCTTAGAACAGCAATTATTAATTTCTCTATTTTTTATTAGCTCTACTACTTTTATAATAGAAAGTAAGTATTGGATTGTGAAAATTTGTGTGTGAGATAATTTTTTTGGAATGATGATAGAGATTTTGTGCTTGAAAAGAACGGGCTGCTTCTTTCTTTGTTTTCCATCTCCATTATTCATCTCCCCCCCCCCCCTTTCCTTTTTCTTTTTTAAATTTCAGTTGTCAAACAATCATTTTCTGCTTTGAGGCTCTTTTGGAACGATAGGTGTTTTTCAGCTTTTCGTTAAACAGAGGCAAATATGTCCAAAAAAAAAATTAAAATGTTAGCTCCAAAAAGTTAACAAATGTAGAAAGAAGTTTATAACTCTTTAGTAACCATTCCAAACCAAACCTTTATTTTGTCGTTTTTCAGTTATTCTCCTCAAATTTGGTTTGATTTTTGTATCATTTCAGGATTGTTTGTGATGCATAATTTATTGGGGGCATTTGGCTCTACTTTTACCAAGAAATTAATGATTTTTTTTTGTTTGTTTCTCTCATATTTTTAATTTTTTTCAATTTTTTCTGATTTTTATCAAAATTTATAAAATTTTACCAACTTTTTATAATTTTCAGTAATTTTTATCAAATTTTCAAAATTTTACCAACTTCCTATAATTTTCTCTAATTTATCAACTTTTTTAATTTATTTTAATCTCTATAAACTTTTACAAAATGTTCAACTAATTTCTAAGATGACATGTGTCAATATATGGCGCAAATGCTTTTTTTTTTTTCAAATTACCTCTTTATTTAATTAGACTTTTTTCTTATGAGTATAGATAATTTAATTTTTAAAATTAATTAAAAATATGTGTATTGGATGTTAATATTCACAGTTAAAATCGTATTATGGTAGTGTTTGGTTTACAAACTTTTACATAAAAAAAATCAATTTTTATCAACTTTTGTTAATTTTCTCTGCCTCTCGACCAAACATAAACACAACTTTTACAAACCTTTTTCTGTTTTCCGGGTCGGCCTACCAGGCCATTAAGGCTATTTGTGCTTACTTTCTTACTATGTTATTTTTAAACTTAAAATTTAGGTAAATGCGGAGTTAAATTTTATCTTTATCAATTTAATTATATGCAAACTTATCTAAACATGATCTCTCATGCAAACTTATCCGATTGATCATATGATAAAAAATTAATTAATTTAATATTAAACTTATCTAAATATAGTGATAAGTTTAATTTTTTTTTTTTTGTAAGTATGATAAGTTTAAATTTGAATGTATGATCCCTAGATTCTTTTTTTGTTTTTGCTACATTTCTTATCTAAAATAATCATTTTAAACTCTATAAGTAAACGAATATTTAAAATTTGCAGTAATACAAACAAATAAAAAAAAGACAATAATATATAATATAAAGTCCTGAAAATTTTGATAAATAAAATTATATTATTTTGCTAAAATGTATATAAATTAGATATTGTCTGTGTCTAAAGGCACAGAAATATAATTTAACCTACAAATAACTCAAATCTAAATTTGTTTTGTATATTTACATGAAAAACTGTAAAAATAACTTCTAAAAATAAAAATTACTAATCAAAAGAGACTAATATTTATAGTGTTTAATGAAAGTGTAAAATTTTATTATATATTACAAATATTATCACATTTTTAAAAATATTAATTTAAAAACTTCTATAAAAAAATATTCAACAAAATATGAGAAAAATAAGATTAGTATTTATATGTTAAGTGACCTAAAAGACTTAAAATGACGTTTTCGTCACTTGATGTGAAAAGAGTAAGAGAATGTATTTTCATATGAAGTGACTGAAAATACAACTAAAGTGGAGAAGAATAAAAATAATTCTCACCATTGAGTAAATTCAACGGTTGAAAATATCTTAATTTCAAATTCTTTACTTTACTTATTATATAAATGATATAAAGAGTATAAAAGTGTATAAATTTAAAATTTTAAGTTTTAAGTACATTAGATATTATTTTTTAAAATAAAAAAACTTATTTAACTTTGTCTAATAAGTATTCATATATTGTTTACCAAAATTGACAAAATTTCATTATTTATTATAAGTAATCACATTTTAAAAAAGTATTAAAAAATATAAGAGGTAATAAATCCAAAATATACAAAAATCAAACCAATAATTTTTTATAATAATAATAATAATAATAATAATAATAATAATCTATATAATGAAACACATCTCTTGATTTGACATTTGTCTTACCCATCACTAAAGTTTCGCCATGTCATCGCTTATTATATATCTATATAATAAAACACATCCTTTAAATTTAAAATTTTAAATTCAAATAAATGCATATATATATATATATATATATTATATTTTGTAAAATTATACATACATATATTATATATCTATATTTCTGTGCCTTCAGGTACATGTAATTGTTGTAACACAGACAAATAAAAATAAGACAATAATATATAATGTAAAGACTTGAAATTTTTGATAAATAAAATTATATTATTTTATTTTTTATCTATTCAGATTTTTATATAACTTAAATTTATGTTTTTATTTAATGTATTTTAGTGTAGCATACTATTTAAATTTCATGCATGTATATATAAATATGTGGTGGGTTGTATTTATATGTTGTGATATATATATAAATATGTTGTAATAACCTGAATTTTTTTTCCTTAATTAAATTATTTAAGTGTGGTAGTGATATTTATTATAGTAAAAATCTAGAAAATTGAGCATTTGAAAATTTTTGGAATGATAAAAATTAGTTGGAAAAAATTTCGGATTAAATTTCACCCTATGTGGGAGTTTAATGTAGAATTTCTAAAATTTTTATCCAAACACTTCTTAGCCCAATTACTTATTTGGTTCAAACCAAGACCATTAACCCATGGGTCAACCTTTTTCTTTGACTCACCTCAACTCATTTCAACTCACTTTATCACTCAATGAATTGACTCATGAATAGTTGCTCTAAATTATTTCCCGACAACTTCATTTCTATCTTCCATACACTCTCACCATCTTTCAAAATTATTCGACTAATTGGACAAAAAGAAGACTCACATTGATGACCTTAAAGCATCTTTTTCAAATTATTTAGCAAACAAGATTTAAAGCATTTTGTTTGAAAGCTAGCATGATTTAAAGCATTTGGTTAAATTGTCAAAAAGCTAGCATGATTGTTTAAATTTGTCAAAAAGCTAGCATGATTCCCGGATCATGCCACCTCCATACATCTTCCCCAATGCTTTTCTTAAATGATATGGTTAGATAGTCAAAAAGTAAGCATGATTCTTGGATCATGCTATCAATTGTATAGGCATGATCTTACCTTAGTTGATTTTTTTCTCCACTAATAATTTTCTCTACACTCCCTATAAATTGTGTGTCTTCAAAGAGAAGAAAATAAGAGAGAAATAAAAACAAATTATTAATTAGTGAGGCTGAAGATTTGGTGTTGCTTGGAGGAAGAAGAAAGGCTTAGAATTTTTCAATTTGGGTGGTGTTCAAAGCTAACTCATTTTTCCTTCTCAGACTTGGTCATTAATATCTTCATTGAGGTAGGATGATGAATCTCCTAAAATATATTTGATGCATATTCTGGTTTGAAGTATGAAACTTGATTGTGATAAAAATAAATACCCGTATATTGGGGGTAGGGAAGCCAAAATTTTGACTGAAGTAACTCAGTATGCTGACAACTCTCTATTTGTAACTTCTTATGTGCTTCTAACCCCTAAAACGGTGGAATTAGGCTTTGGCTAAAACATAAAAGTTGTATCCCTTTCAGTTTTCTTTTCAACCCAAAAAGAATTGCATCAATCCAATTTGTGAGTCAAAAGTTATGCCCAAAATACTGAGCACGTGTAAAATTGTATTTTCTGAACAAACTGAATTCAAAGCTATTTTTGTACCTTTAGACCTTAAAATTTTAAAAAGTGTAAAACATGAAAGTTGTAGGTCTTGAAGTCTAGTTTCTACAGATATAAAGTTTATAGATATTGGAGTCTTGTTCTATTTTATATGAATCTTCTTTCAAGCTGCTATTCTGCTTAGCTTTAATTGATGCTTGTTTGGATTTGTTTAGAATATTATGTTTAAAGATTTATTTAAATTTCCAATTTCCTTCTGTTAGTTATTGTCATGTTAATAATTTCTATTGATATGAAATTATTTTAAACTAGATATTATGTATTATTTGACACTCTAATATTGATGATAATTGACTTAGATAATCAGTTTCATCATGGATAGTTGGATAACTTATTCAAACTAAAATGCTAGTATTTGATAAAATGCCCAAAAGAAACAATGGACTTGTTCTTTTCTCATTTGGTCTTTCTTAAATGAATTTGATTTATTTTTGGCATTGTTTTGTCAACCTAGCAAGTTATATAATTATATTTTTATGATTAAGTGAATTTAATGAAACTCATTTAATACATTCCTAAACATTGGGATAATTCTGTGGACATTTGTGGATATCTTGAAGCCAAAAACCTATGATAAGGGTTTGGTTATAAATAAGATGATGATTGGAAATTTATTTAAATTATTTTTGAATAAAATAAAACTTATCAATTTTGCTAAAAATTAAATATAAGTCCAAGAGCTATTTATTATCTTTATATTCCATAAAATAATAAAATAAAAGGTAAAAGAAGCAAAAACTGAGATTTGCAGCCAATGAGGTTCGAACTTGAGAAATGACCTGGGACTTACCAGTTATTTTGTGCTTCAACCACACCTTGCACTTGGGGGAAAACTTGTCTTGATTTACCTCACTTAACATTTTCTTTAAATTTGAATTTATAATCTGAATTTTCATTTGAGCTTTTATTTTGGAGTGAGGTAATTAAACAAGAACAAGCAGCGTGGTTGGGACACTTAGATGGCTCTGTAATATTTTTCTATCTTTATTTTGTGCCCTGTAGTTGAAATCTCATCAAATGGTTCAGTCCAATGACTTATAAATATTGGATTTTGACTATCTTAAATTTTTCTTACGGGTCAACCCCAATCTGGAGGAAAACTCTGGGGTGTGACAGCGTGTTATTATCATCTTATTTTTATACCTAACAAATAAATTCCAAGTCACCCCTGGGCATTCGGTTATGAAAATCCGGGGCGTGACATATGTTGCATGTGTTTTTGGTTGGATGAGGGGGAGGTGCATGCATTTTGGTTGGTTGGGAGGAGAGGTGATATTTCCATTGGTCGAGTGTGTAGCAAGGAGTTAATGAAAGTGTGGGGAGGCTAAAGGATGGCAGATGATATTTATGGAATAAGAGAGTCTAGGGAGGTGTATTGATGGAAGAGGCTTACAAGAGAAGCCTCTTGTGAATTCTACATAAAGTCCTTCCCATTAAATCTCCAGATTTTCTCCAACATCTGATCTAGAGAGAGAGAGAGAGAGAGAGAGATAGAGATTGAGAGAGAATGAAAGAGAGAGAGAAGAGCCATTCTTGCTAAGTCAAGTAAAGAAGAAGAAGAGGAGAATCTCCTGCAACCTTTTTCAAAGCGTGTTCATGTCAAATTTGTTTGTGGCTCGAAGGGTGTTTGCCAAAAAGTTTATAGAAAGAATCAACTTGAGTTGATAGTAACACTTTTAGACACCGATCGTCTACGCATGTAGTGAGGTTAGTAGGGTTAGCATATAAGTTTATTTTTCTTATTATGTTTACAAAAAGCATGCTTATTTGAATATGTGTACAAGATGGTATTTTGAGCTATGTTTATTTTGAATGGACTATATGAAATTTCTGAGTTTTAGTATTGAATGTTGAAAGGAAATGTTTGTAGGGTTTAAAATCCATACTTTTAGATGTATGGGTGAAGCATGCTAATGTATTTTTTTATTTGTAAGTAGTTGAGTAAAATAGATAACTCCATACTTAGGGCATATATGTATATGTATATGTAATATATGTTGAAAATGGTGTTATGCATGATTTGGGGGAAATAACCCTAAAATAAGATACTGCCTTTTGGTGTTCAAACGGCGCAGGATGGCGTCTGGACGACAGCCTCTAGTGGCCTATCTTCAGCTTCTAAATTTGAACTGCTGAGACTACTACCTCTTGGCGTCTGGATGGTATCCAGACTGTAGCCTCCAGTGGCCTATTTTCAATTTATGAATTTTGTTTTTCTCAATGTGGCGAATCACATGTATTATTAGCATGTGATTTTGTGAGTTTATGTGATATTGTTTACTTGTTTAAAACATAAGCATGTAAAGGTAACATGGAACTTAGGCCCGAGATACACTATACTTCATAGAACTTATAAAGTAAAGGATGAACATAAGAAACTTGATTTAGGGAGAATATTGTGTATGATGTGCAGTTAATTAAAGGACATTGATTGAGATTGATTTTTGATATTGGAGTCATTAAGGATACTAGAAATAGTGGGTTTTAGAACTGAAGGGTCAAAAGCCCCGAAACCTGTGTAGGGTGGTTTAGCATAGCTTGTAGGTTAGAAACCTATAAAGTGTATATACGGTTGTACGAGCGTATATTTAGCCTATTAATGCAAGATTTGATAGACAGGGACTATGGGACCAGGATTATTGTTAGATTAGAATTGAGAGACCAGGACTGAGGAACTAGGGCTATCTATACACTTGGGATTTTGAGACCGTATGTATCCCACGACTGAGGTATGGGGATTTGATTTGATAGATTGGGACTATGAGACCAAGGCTATTGATAGATTGGGACTACGAGACTAGGGTTATCTGGATTATTTGGGTTTAGTTTTGTGACCACAGACTAACCTTGCAGAGTACTTGACCCATAGTATTATATTGTGATATGTATTGTGATTGAGTTGATGGGTATTGTTTAGCATGAGACTGCAGGCTCATGGCTAATTTGTTATGTAATTTAAAGTGACATGATGATTTTGAACATAGTGATAATATTTTGAAGTTTATGTAGAGTTTACTAAATTTTAAAGTTAATTAAGTGCTGTTTGGCTTACATAATTAAAAATATGCTTTATACTGAACATACGTGGTTTAGTACTCACCCCTTGTAGCTGATCTTGTAGGGGCAAATGCATCGTGATGTACATATGAGATAGAGTAGCTGATTTTGGATTATTTTATTTATATTTCATGTATTTTGAGTTTTAGTTTTGAACCCGATTTGAGGCATATTGTCTTGTAGCCCTTTGTGCCATTTGTTAGACCTTCAAAATATTTTTATGGTGAATATAATATTATAATTTCACTTCCGCTTTGATAGTGCTTGATGTATACTTATTTGTGGTGATTTTAAGGTTTAGTCTCCCTGTTCCTGGATTGTGAATTTCAGGAGGTGACATATGATATAATTTTTTTGGATTACATAAAAAATTATATATTTTTTTCAAATGCATGTATTGCTTATAGAATATTATTAATTATACCAGTAACAATTGTCCCTACTAAAAAAATTTTTTGCAATAAAAATTACTAAAATCAACTATGTCACAAAATAAATTAAATAATTTAATTATAATATTTATTGAATAAAATATGTTAGAATATATTAAATATTAAATACCAAAAGTCCTTTTTTTATTTTAAAAGAAAAATGTCAAACTCATTTTTAAAGTACCACAACTAACATTATGTACATATGTGCATATCACATGTAATTCTTTATTTTAGGTCATGGTTTCTGCAAGCAGGTATTGGTAGAAGATCTGAACCATGCCATTGAAATATATTCATAAAAATTGTAACAACTGTTCTGGGAGAATCATTGTGCAGATCACACAACCAAAAACTAATATTATCTGCAGTTTTGGCAATCTGATTTTGTAAAACAGATTCAGCGATCAAAAATTGATTTTTTTAATCGTAATAACAAATTAAAAATTAGAAAGAAATGCATGCGGCCGCCAGTTGATTGTGCTGTGACAAACAATACTCTTTTGACTTCCATAAAACACAAAATTAATATATATCTCTATACACACACACATGGGTCAGTCTATTTACACTTCACTAATGAATTCTTATACTTTATTTTACTTTTACATTAAATAAAATTACATAATTATCCTTATCCTTTTATTAAGATATTTTATATAATTTTAATACCATAAATATCCCTCTATAATAACCTAATTCAAAGCTACTTTTGCTATTAATAATTAATTCTCATTCCACTAAAAATTATATTTTTACTCACATTAGTATATTATTGACAAAAAATAATGTATTTATTTTAATATTTATTAGCTAATTAATTAAAAAATAATTGATTAAATTACTTGATATTTATACAAAATAATCTATATAATGGGCGAGTCTATACTAAATTATCAAGTGACGTAGTTAATCTATTTCATAAATTATTATAATCACAGTTACACCAGATTATGAGATTATAATTTTTTTTCCTTCTGTGATTCAATAAAGAAAAAAAAAAAAAAGGTTGATTGTGCTTGTGCCTTGTAATAAATTAAGAGAAAATTTAGTAAAGAATATTTTATTTTACACTCTTATTTTGAGATATATTGAATTTTATCATCTTCATTTTAAAAATACTTTATTAAAATTACTCTTTATAAATTTATAAATGGTACTTCATACTTTTCATTTTTACGTCATTTTATGTATTTTAAAAATTCACTCTACTCTTATTCTATTTTTTTCTTTAAAAAAAATTAAAAAATACAATTACTCATTTGGTGTATTCAAAAAGTATTTACATATTTTTTTAATTTTGCATAATAAACTAAACGTTAATTAAATATCTCTTACTTTTAATTTTATTTTAGTTTTTATTTCTATTCTTTATGATTATCCATTATAATTTTTACAAGGTAGAAATGTATTTTTTATTTTTGTTATGGATAAAAAAAAATTAGAATAATTAATGAAATTCAAAATAAATGTAAACTCAATGTTAATTCAATTTTCTCTTTTATATATTTAAATAAAATAATATTAAATTAAAATTTAGAAATAGTTTGTTTGATAATTCTTTTTTTTTGGTAAGTAGTTTGTTTGATAATTAATTTATTTCATTTCTAGAAATAGGTAGATTTTAAAATTTAATATCAATATGCTATATTACATATCCAAATCATTATTATTTAAGACCAAAATTATTTAAGCACTATTAATTGAAAAATATTATTACAATTGTTATAAATATATAACTAATGAAAGTATTCTTAATTAGCAACTTTTATGATTTTTATTTTTAATTGGTAAATTTTTATAATAATAAAAAACTGTCTTCTCCAATTTAATTTTAAATTAAATATTTATTTTAATTTTTTAACAAATAAATATAAAAATAAGGATTTTATTTATCTTTAGTTTTTGACTTTTGACTTTTAACTTTAGTTTATAAATTTTATATGGACGAGTGAGCCTATTTACACTCTACAAATAGATTATTACGCTCCTCTTTAAATTTTCACTAAATAAAATTATATCATTATCCCGTTCTTCTAATAATTATTTTATGTAATTTTAATACCATAAATATTTTTTTAAAAAATTGAATTCATATCAACTTGGAAATTTAAATTATTGTACAAAATTTATTTGTGGATTGTAAATAGGTTTACTCTTTAATCAATTATTTTTAAATTAATTAGCTAATAAAAATTAAAATAAATAAATTATTATATTTTTTCGATAATAAATTTTGTGAGTAAAAAATGCAATTTTTAGTTGAATGAGATTTAATTATCAATAGCAAAAGTAATTTTGAAAGTTAATATGAATTAGGTTATTATAGAAAGGTATTTATGATATCAAAATTATACAAAATATCTTAATAGAAAAATGAGGATAGTTGTATAATTTTATTTAATGAAAAAGTAAAATGGAGCATAAGAATTCATTAGTGGAATATACTTCACAAATAGTCTCTTACACTTTACGTTACAAATAGCCTATTTGCACTTTACAAAAAGAATGAGAGAAATTAATTAATTTTTTATTTGATTAAATTATGAAATAAAATAAAATTTATTCTTATTTAATTGTTAAAAACATAAATATAAATAGAAATTATTTTAATTTTTTAAAAATAATTTTCTCATTCTTTTGTAAGCATAAGTGTGTTTGTTCAAATTTGTAAATGTTTTCTTTATAGATAGCAATTCTGTCATTTCAAATTAGACATAAGAATAGGGGGTTAAAGAAAGAATAATTTTGTAATTTTATTTAATGAAAAAGTAAAGTAAAATGTGAAAAATTATTTATAGAGTGCAAATAGACTCACTCTTATTAAAAATGATGATGTATAAAAATTAATAAAAATAAAAGAGCAGAATAGAAAGCACATAAAAGAGTGCAGAGTAAGGAAGGGAAAAGGTGCAAATGTTCTGAATTCCCTTGAATGATTCATCGTTTTCTTCTTTTTTTTTTTTGGGGGGGGGGGGGGTGGGTTTGTATTGGTTGTGCTGAGAAGGGAAAATAAAACGAAGAAATGACTATTAATAATCAAGAAAATAATGAGTACTTTGCAGAATAAAGGGTTCCCTTCTAGTTATAACTTAGGGAAAAAGTAAATACACTTTTCATTAACTTTTTTTTTTCACTCCATATTATTCTATTTTATTAAAATTATTGTAAAATAAAAAAAATTATTAGAGAAGTATAAATATTTTCAGTCACAACTTATAGCCCTAATTTAAAAATATTCAATATTTATACAAAACATTATACTGATTAATGATCTATCTAATTCATAAGATTGAAAGTATCTCTTAATGTCACAGGCTCTGATTTAATTTTTTTTTTAATAAAATATTAGACACGAAAATATTTATGAAATTTATGAGCAAATACAACATATAAGTGAAAAAATCAATTTCATATGTCACTTCCCAAACAGGACTACTTGAAAATTCAATGGTCCAAATATATTTATACTTTTTTTAGATTAACAATAAGTGACTATAAAATTTTAGTATAACAATCTTGACCTCAATTTCACCAAATTAACATTGAAATCAATGCCAACCTCTCCCTTTCGGGTTCCAGGAGGCTGCAGTAGGTAAATCAATGGTCAGGATGTGATTGCATTAAAATAAGACGTGTTTTTTCATATTCCTTATTAATTACGTTCCAATCTAATTTTGTCTGACTTTTATTTTTATTTTGAATTTAATTTTATTACAATAAATTAAGACATTAGATTTAATACTATCACATCTTAACTGTTGATTTACCCACTGTACTTCCTGCAGTAAATTTTCCCACTGCAGTCCCCTGTAACCCCTCCCTTTCAATCTTATTGGCTTCCAAATTCAAGGCAAAAATGCATCATGTGCAGTTTGGGGGCCATTGTTTGTGGCTAAAATTTTATCGTGCAATTATGTGCATTAGACGTTAATATTTACTATTGAGTATTAATATTTACTGTTAAAGTCGTATTATGGTGGAGTTTAGTTTATAAACTTTTATTAAAAAATAATAATTTTTATCAGTATTTATTAACTTTTATTAACTTCTTTTAATTTTTCTTTTTCTAATTTTTAGATCGGTCCCACCAACCTATCATTACGTCAAATGCCTTAATCCCATAATTTTGATCCGTCCCCTAAATTTGTATTTGTGCCTTTTTTTTTTAATTATGCTATTTTTTAACTTAAAATTTAGATAAATGCCAATCTATATTTACATTTATCAAGTGATTAGAAAAAAATTAATCCTTTTAATATCTTATACAAACTTATCTAAGAATGATAAGATGATAAAAAAAAAAAACTAATTAATTTAATATAATATCTAAACTTATCTCATCTAAAGATAGTGATAAGTTTAAATTTGAATGTATCACTTTTAAGAGCTTGGGATATGTCGGATCACTAGATAAGAAAAACTAAATAATTAAAACTAATAAATAGCAAGATAATTATGATTAATTAAAAAATTAATCAATTAACTTTAGTATAAACTAATTAACTAAATCTAATTAATTAATGTATTTTCTAAATTTAATATATAGAAATAGAGTTTGAATTAACGTATTTTCGGAATAGCATTTTTTTTTAACTTTTTTGAACTCCATCTCTTATTTTTGCTAGACCCCCCCTTTTTTTTTCCTTGCTGCACTTCTTATTTGAAATAATCATTTAAACTCCATTACATACCAATAAATAAAATGATAAATAAAAAATATTTAAAATTTGTAGTAACACAGACAAATAATAAAATAATATATACTATATATTTTTTAAAATACACAAAAAATTAGATTTTTTTTTCAAATGTATGTATTAATTATAGAATATTATTAACTATACTAGCTAGTAACCGTTACTTCTAGTAAAAGAAATTTTTTGAAATAAAAATTATGAACATTGACTACATCACAAGATTGATTAAATAGTTTAACAAAAATATTCATCAAATATAGTATGCTAGAATATATTAAATACCAAAGTTTAATAAGTAATTTTGTAACTCAAAAAAGCTAGAAGGATATGAGATGAGACTTTAGTAGTAGATTTTTTTTTTTTTTTTTGAAGATAGGCCTCATCAAATATTTCGTCTTAAATCCAAAATTTTCTAAGTTAAGCTCTGCGAACTTTTTTTTTTTTTATTTTTACTAATTTTTATTAACTTTTATAAATTTTTGCTAAGTACTTGATATCCAAAACATAGTGAGATGAGTCAACTTGATATGTAAAATTGATAGAATTTTGCATAACAAATACCTTTGTATGACCCCGCGGTCTAGCCCAGTGGTCAAGAAGTGCTCCTTCCGAACTGTAAACGCAGACAACGGGAGTTCGAATCGTGCTGGGTGCACTACTGCGACTTAAACGGGAGATGCCTTAGGTCGGGCCGCTCTCCCTCCGGTTTGGCAAGTCAGGGTGGGTCTAGAATGGCCTTGCCCGACCCAGGTTCCGGATCATAAAAAAAAAATACCCCTGTATCAAAAAAACAAAAAAATAAAAAAAAAGTTGCAATTGACATGCCACAATCACAACGATAAGTATTGACATCGCACAAAGACGACTTTTTTATTTTAGAGGAAGAAAACGTCAAACTCATTTTTAAAGTACCACAGCTAACATTATATCTATGTGCATATCACGTATAATTCTTTACGTTATGTCATGATTTCTGCAATCAGGTATTGCTAGAAGATCAATCCGAGCAATGCAATTGAATATTTTATAAAAAAAAAAAAAAAATTGTAACCAACGTACTGTTCTGTGAGAGGATCCTCCTTGTGCAGATCACACACGGGCAAAAACTAATATTATCTGCAGTTTTGGCAATCTGATTTTGTAAGACAGATTCGGTGATCAAAAATTGATATTATTTTTTATAATAATAAATTAAAAATTAGAAAAAAAAAAAGCGTCTGGCCACCAGTTGATTGTGCTGTGACGTCAACAAAACTCTAAATTAATATATATATATTTATATAAACGAAAGTTGACTGTAATTGGTGTGTTTGGGCATCCATACTCTTAAAACCTGTTAAATCCTAGGTATTTGATCAAATTGGACAATTTCCAAGTCAATAAAAAATAAAAATAAAAGGAAATGCCATTTGTTATATTAATCAATTATGTTTATAAAAAATCTTCAATATTTACGAGGCATCTGTTTCACAATTTCAAAACTTAAATTTGTAATAATTTCAACAGTTGAATTTATTCAATTGTTAAAATTATTTATTTTTTCTTTATTTTAGTTATATTTTTGGTCACTTCAAAATTTATAACATTTTTAACAATTAAATTTATTCAATAGTTAAAACTACTTATTTTTCTCTTTATTTTAGTTATGTTTTCGGTCACCGAAACTTCAAATTTTCGGCCGTACGGCTGATGTCTATCTCTATCCCCATCCGTGATTACCCAATAAGCCTTGTAGTTGAATGTTTAGCTCCAAAATGAGAAGACCATCAAAAAATTGACTTTGAAAATAATTTAATTAAAAAAAGTACGTAATTTAGTTGAATCGAAACTGCTGACGATTAAAAGAACAATTTCATACCATTCTTTGTTCACACACATAATAGACTGTTGAATAGAATGGTATCAATTTAGCTTTGTGTTACTGGTCTCCGTTTGACAACCAAAACAATTTAAGACTTAATTTCAGGTTTTTCTTTTGTTTTATATTGTTTTTTTAATTATTTTTTTGGCTTTAGTATAATTTTGACAATATTTAAAAATAAAAAAATATGCATGGATGAAAAAATTAATTTATTATTTGAAACAAAATCAACTTTTTTACTCTCTGAATTTTCATAATATGAATTTTTTTTTTCAACTTTTATAAAATAATATTGATAATATGCTTAAAATATACTGAAAATTAAAATTTAATAAAAAAAAGGTCAAAGACAAAAAAAATTAAATTTTATTTTTAAACAAGAAGTAATGTCTTTAAAACTGAAACTAAAGTGTATATTAATTGGGTCTGTAATTATGATGGTATTTGGATCCCCAAAAAACACTAATACTATGTTTAGAATATGAATTTGTGGAGGGAAAGGAAAAATAAAATTTATAGTTTGTAAAATTTTTGTACGCTTAACCAAGTAAAAGTAAAACTTTGTTGATAAATATCTATTTATTTTAATCTTATTTTTCTAACTTAATAAAAATATTAAATAAATTTGACTTTTTTTTCACTTCATTTTGTATTATGTTAGGTGATTGGACCCCTATTGTCGCACATTGACTAGTTGATTTACACCTTTTTATGGCATATAAATGATATAAAACTCTTTTCTTATGCAGATTTTATCTCCCTCACTCAAATAGAGCATATGTTGAGTTTTCATCACATGGAAGGTAAATTGAGCTCACTAAAGTTGCAAAGAAGAAGTAATGAAGAAGTGAAAGATTGGATGAGCTTGAACACAACACATCAGATGATTTAAACCTCTTTGGGAGATTTAAAATTTTTCTTAAGATGAATACCAGGGGATCAAATCATCAGTTCTGAGATTTTTGAAGCAGGAAATTGTATTCGGATGATGGATCTGATCCATTCGAATGCTTTTAGAGAGTGCATTGAGTGCTGGAGGGAATGTTGTATTCGAATACAATGTTGCAGCATTCGAATGACGCGTAATATTCCAGTAACAGATCCCACACGCATACACACGGGAGGAGGTTATAGAGAGGAAGATATAGAGACAGAGAGAGCTGGAGAGGTCTGAGAGTTTTCTTTTAAGTAGAGGAGGAGAGCTTTGTTTTTCTCATCATTGTTATTGCTGTAGCTTAGGTTTTGGGTCTTGAATTTCATTTTTCCAATTTCAACTGCTGTAATTAGATTTCAACTCAATTTCAATTTCAGATTTCAATGTCTCAATTTCATCTTTCTATTTTTGTTTCTAATTTCCTGAGAATGACTGGCTGAGTTCTTCTTGCGCCAAGGCAAGGACAATGTCCTTTCCAATGATTCTTAAGATGCTGATCTTCATGGGTTTATTCTGAGTTCTTTGATCACAAATTCTGTTTGTATCTAATTGCTTTAGACATCATTGATTCAAGGTCCGATTGGCATTGATTTACATATTCTATCAATGGGCTCATAGGGATAACTTAACTTAGAACTTTCACTGCAAATTTGTATGAGAGTTTCTAGACTTAGAATCTTTATTGTTCTTAAGATAGATTATGCATATCATGTGTTTGATCCATGGCTTGTTTTAATTGAAATTAATTTCTTAAAAATTGGAACAAATAAGATTGATGATTGATACACTCCTGGCATTTTGAGATTGATTTGGAGAGGCATTGAAATTGTTTTGCCCATCTTTTTAAATATCAGTTTCCAAGTAAATTTAATTTTTATTTCAAAACTCATTTTCAAAACCACACATATTTCCAAATCAGATTTTCATTTCTGCTTTATATTTTTGTGAGCCTTTGTTTTGCTAATCAAATCCATTAGATTCAACTATTCATTTGCTCCTTAGGTCCCTGTGGAAATGACCTGGTAATCACCAGTATTTTGTGCTACAATCACACCTTGCACTTGGGGGAAGTTTGTCTAAATTTTCTTTATTCAACCTTCTTAAATCTGAATTTTGTAATTAAGAGTGAGGTAATTGAGCAACGACAAGCATTAGGGATTAAAGAGAGCAAAAAATAAATACACACAAACAACACAAGAAGTTTTACGTGATTCAACAATACCTACGTCCACGGGAAAGTTTCAATATATTATAGTAGAAATATATAGACAAATTTTTCTCTCCACTCTTCTTTACCTCTTTACCTCACCCTTATACCTATCTTATAAAAACCTTTTTGCTTTTTACCACACAAAAATCAATAAGCCTCCACACCTATTTATACTAATTTAGTATATAAAAATAATACATAGGTTTAACTAAAATTTACCAAAGAATTTTTAATTTAGCCAAAAGTTAGCTGTCATGCTTTGATGTCATTTGGTTGGCAGATTGGTGTCATCCACCCACGTGGCTGGACACCATTCAAGTCCACAATCACCCCCTCCACCTAACGTGGGTGTGGGTTTGTCATATTCTGCTGAATAGAACATTTTCTGGTGATCTTAATTACCAATATTATTTTATAAAAATAGAAAAAAATAATTAAAATATGAAAATTCAAAGAGTAAAAAAAGTTGATTTTGTTTCAAATAATAAATTAAATTTTCCATCTGTGCATATTTTTTATTTTTACATATTGTCAAAATGATACTAAAACCAAAAAAAAAAAAAATTAATTAAAAAATATAAAATTGTTGGGAATTCCACCCTAGTGGGTGGTAGTCTTTTCCAAGACCATGAAGACACCCATGCAATGAATGCATGTATTAGCCATTTCCCATAAGAATGGCCAGTCGTAAATGGTGACCAATGGATGGCAAATCGAATTTAATGGTTTAAATTTATCTCATCATTTATTGTGTATAAATAGAGGGTAAGGAAGAGAGCCTATGTGTGGTTGTAAATCACCCACCGGGGTGTGGTGTGGAATCACCCACCGGGTCAGAGATAGGAGAACTTACAGTGAGGTGAGTTCTCAGGGCTTGTAATGATGTTGTGGGCATAGAGGTGAGATAGAGAGTTCAAGAATGTGAGAGTTGAGATGTATCACCTCAGTAATTCTTTACAGATAGTGAATACTTTCATATCACAGTTATGGACATAGCCAGTTTAGCCGAACCATGTAAATCTTCTTGTGTTATGTTTGTCATTCTTGCTTTATTCTTTTTGTGAACCCCAACAAGTGATACCACTTGTCAAAAATTTTTACGTGGTTTGGCAATACTTACATCCAGGAGAGAGCTTCACTATATTATAGTGGAAATACATAGACAAATTTTTTTCTCCACTCTTCCTCACCTCTCTGCCTCACCTTTGTACCTTTCTTACAAAAACCTTTTTATTTTTTGCCACATAAAAATCAATAAGCCTCTACACCTATTTATACAAATTTAGTATACAAAAATAGTGCATTGGTTTAATTGAAATTTGCCAAAGAATTTTTAATTTCGCCAATAGTTGGCTGTTATGCTTTGGTGTCATCTGGCTAGCAGATTGGTGTCATCCACCCATGTGGATGGACACCATTCAAGTCCACACATTCGTATTATTTTTCTTCACTTATTCTTTTCCTCCACAAATTCATATTCCAAACATAGCCTAAAAAAACTCAATATTTTACCAACTTTTTTCAACTTTCTCTAATCAAATTTTGTCATGTATCACTTGTACACTAATTTTTAAATTTTTTTGACAAACCAAATACCATTGATCAACAAAATCTTCCTTTTAACTTTTACCTTGGTTTCTTGTAGCATATGATATTTTATTTTAGATATTTGTTTGAAAGATTAGGCCAAATAAATATTTGGACCTAAGGTTAGGTCTGAATGGTTGGGTTAATTTATTGTTTCTGGACCAAGTTCAGTCTAGAGTTGTATTGGATTGGACAACTAGACCAAGGGCCCAGCCATTTTGCTTATTTTTTTTACTTCATTTTCATTTTTTCGGATTGGGTTCTTAGATTTTTGAGACACCACTATAGGAGAGAGAGAAGAGAGAGAAAGTAAGGTTTAGAGAGGAAATTGGACGGATCGGCGACGTTAAGATTACCATGGTGGTGACCATTCTTGGTGATTTAGCCTAGGGTGAAGAAATTGGCTTTGGAAGCTTGGAAGCCAAACTTGGTTTTCTCCATTTTTCTCCTTCTTTCTTCAGATTTGGAGAGAGGTAGGATTTATTAATTAGCTTACAATGTTGTGCCATTCTATATTCATTGAGCATGTTAATTATGCATTTATGTTTTTTAACGGCAATGTGTTAGCTTAATTATCTCATCTCTATGCATTCTTGGTGTTTGTGTATTGCAGGTGATATAACTTGGTACTTTAGGCCTAAATGATAGCAAGATTGCATGTGAGGAGAAGCCAAGGCAAACCGAAATAAAAAAAAGTGCAAGAATAAGCTTAGAAGTCCTTTGGGGTATTTTGCCAAACATTTGGTGTGCATGGAGAAAACAAATTTAAAACACAAATACTGACATCCTCAAGGCTTCCTTAACCTCTCAATAGCCATCCCAATGTATAAGATCAATTATCATGACTACCAAGAAAAAGGAAATGGTCTTAATTAGTTAAACATTAGGAGATATTTGTTTTGGAGGTAATGGAAGGTAAATTTTATTAAGATAATTTTTATTCTACATTACATCAGTTTGAATGATAGGGTAGTAATTAATCTGATGAGATGTTTGTTTTGGAGGTAAGAAGGGCAAATTTTACTAGGATAATTTTTAAGTTCCATTACATCAGTTTGAATGATGGTGGTAACAATTATTCTAGGTTAACAATTACCCTCATATGGGGATACATTTTTACTTTAAGGGTAGGCAAGTAACAGGGGTAATGGAAAAATTTTACCCTTTTCATTACTCTCGTAAGATAATTTTTTTACCCCCATATAGAACCTTAAGCAACATTTTCCTATAAATAATTATAAAATAATAATTTATTTAATCAAATTGAAATTAATTAATTATTAAATTATTTTATCAAAATAATATTTAATAAATAATAGTTTATTACCATTGAAATATTAATTTATGACTAAAATTATTTATTTTCTCAAATTAAAATTAATGTTTAATAAATAATAATGACCTATTAAAATAATTTATTTTATTAAAATATTTTATTAAACAAAAATTATGTCTCATAAATAATAATTTATTAGATTATGTATTGTATTAATATAATTTATTAAAATCAATAATTTATTTAAATAAACTAAAATTATTTGTTTTATTAAATTATTTTATCAAAATAAAAATAATTTTTAACAAATAATAATTCACTATTAAAAATTGTTTTTTATAATTAATATTTTTGTTTAAAAGTATATTTTAATAATATAATTTTTAATAAAATTAATTATTATTAAAATAACAATGATTACGATGATTCATTTTATTATAATATTTTATTTAAAATAAAATTATTAACTTTCACCCTTTGTCAATTTATCCTCATTCCAAACACAACTAACTTTTATTTCTTTAAAATTTTTAACATTCCAAACATAATATAATTATTCTCAGGTAATATTTATTCTTTCATTCTAAATATAAGTATTACAAACTTGTTACCCCAATAACTATTATTAAGAAAACAATCACCTCTTCCCTCCGTAATCTTGTACCCAACCCTATGTCAAACATGTCTTGAGGGCAACAATTACCTTCATATAAGGGTAAATTTTTATTCTAAGGGGGACATGGGTAACGGGTGATAATTAAAAAATTTTACTCTCGTTTAATTACCGTGTAAAATATTTCTTTACATCCCCCCGTAAAAACCTTAGACAACATGCTCCTATCACTATTTATAATAAATATTATAAAATAATAATTTATTTAATCAAACTAAAATTAATTAATTATTAAGTTATTTTATCAAATAATATTTAATAAATAATCATTTATTATTAAAATAATTTATTTTACTTTATTAAATTAATAATATTAAAATATTAATTTATGACTAAAATTATTTATTTTTTCAATTTAAATTATTGTTTAATAGATAATAATTACCAATTAAAATAATTTATCTTAGTAAAATATTTTATTAAATGAAAATTATTTCTCATAAATAATAATTTACTAGATTATGTATTTTTTAATGTAATTTATTTAAATAAAGTAAAATTATTTTTCTATAAAATTATTTTATCTAAATAAGAATAACTTTTAACAAATAATAATTCATTATTAAAGTTAATTGCTATTGAAATATTAATCTATGATAAATTTATTTCTTATAGTTAATATTTTATTTAACATTATATTTAAGAATATGTATTTTTAAAATTAATTATTATTAAAATAACAATTATTATGATAATTTATTTTATTATAATATTTTACTAGGATTTTATATCAACTTTTACCACAACTCAATTTACCGTAGTTCCAAATATAATTAACTTTTACCCATTCAAAATTTTTAGCATGTCAAACATAATATAATTATTACTAGGTAATATTTATTTTTTTCAATCTAAATATAAATATCATAAATTTGTTGCCATATTAATTGATACTGAGGTAACAATTATTTCATAAGTTTTCACTTGTATCAAACGTTTCGTAAAAGTAGTAAATACTAACATGAAAATAATTTTTTATCTTAGCAGCACATGTGGTAAAAATAACATTGTAGTGAAAATTAGTTTGAGAAAAAGTTAGATTTTGCATTATTAGGTGTAAAATTTATTTGGAAAAAGAGTTGCACAATGTAACGCAAAAACATTATATTAGGAATTATTTTTGAAAAGAGTTAGACGGAGAATTAATTTTTAGAATGAGTCTTATTTTGGTTTTAAGAAAAAATTTCAATTTAGTGAGACTAAAAGATATTATTTTAAAAGCAATTCGTGAATATTACATTAAGTGCATTTAATGTTTTAATATTTTTTTTTTCAATTTGGAACTAAATAATTAAATTTAATGTGACATGTATTAAATCTGTTGTTATCAAATTTTGTTTTAAAAATTAGCCAATAAATTAATTCATAATTAAATATTGGAACAATATTCAAATACCTTTTTTTTTATTTAGGTAAATTTTATAAATCATAATAGGTCTTTGAAAAATATTAAAAATTATTTGAGAAACGTAAATATTTACATAAAAGTGGTCATTACATTAAATAATAAAAATAAGATACAATTATAAATTTATTTTGAAAAATCTTATTTTTAAACCGTTAATTAGAAAATAATACTTTTTAAATATCCAACATTACGTCGTCAAAACAAATATTTTGAATTCATCAAAACAAATGTTTTGAATTTTAATTTTTTTTTGTTCCATTTTTAAACAAATGCCAAGTTAATTTTCCATTTCGCCTTATATATGTAATTTAAAAACATTAAAAACAACTATTATTTTTATTTTTTTGGAAACTATTATTCTAAACTTCGTTAAATTTATAAATATTTTATTATTCAAACATTAAAAAAAAAAGAAAAAAATCTTAAAGTCAAGGGTCTTATTGTCAAGCGATGACTGGTTCAAAATATCTTTTTAGGAGTTTTTTTTTTTTTTAATTTTAATTTTTATGGATAAATTTTAAACAACTATTTAGTTTTTGACTTTTATTTTTTATGACAAAAGTCAAAGCCAATAAAAATAAAAATTTAATAACAAATGTTACAAAACCAAAAAGATAAGGGGAAAAAAATCCCATAAGCAAAAGTGGTTCCATTCATGCCTCGAAAGTGTCTCCAATTTTTTAAGGCCTGTTTGGAGCGTTGAAATACTTCAAACAATTTTTAAAAACTCTAAATGTCACGTCCCGGGTTTCACAACTTAAGTATGTGAACAAAAGAACACACATTATACCATTTAATAACTTTTTCTATTCCACATCAGAGCCATACACACATACTATGGAGCAAAGAAAATAAAATAATTAAAACTAAAATTTAAATTTAATTAAATGCCTCAGTTTAATCCACTAGGCAAACAAAGCTCCAAAACTAAACCCGACCAATCTCAAAAATAATAATAATAATAATAATTAACATTCACCTCGAAAACAGAGGTTTGCCACAATCTACTCAAAAATAATTTCTTAGAGTCTAAAACAATTACATAAAAAAAATAATAAATAAGACTTTAATTTCTATGCTCAGGAGGTCCAGCATGTGACTCAAATTCATTACATGCATCACAAGCTGTAAGTGGTTTAACACTAATACCACGCATGCTCGGAACCCTAATAATAATATAATAAATGCAATATGCCCTAGCATGCTACTAAGTGAAACAAACATGCACAAGTAGCAATTTCAAACAAGAATTTAAATTTATTCATTTATCTCTCTTCGTTACAATTTATTTGTGTTTCAGTACCACACTACACATCAAAGAAAAATAATTTAATTTCGAGGTACTGCTGCTTGGTTGTCTCGTAGAAACAAGACCCAACCAATATACATCATTCATTGATGTCTGCTTGGTTGACTTGTAAAAACAGGACCCAACCAATATACACCATCATTCAGTGTCTGCTTCCTAGGCTGAAACCTTAGGAATATAATATGCCGCTCTTAGGCATCTGCATCGTTCATAGGTTACTAGCCTACTGGACTCGATTGGTTTCGGGGCTCTCAACCTTTGGGTACGTATATCCGATATTTTAAGTACCCCTCAATCCAAATAAAACATATTATTAAATTTCACTTTATAATCACATTAAATAATTTCTTCCTTTAATCCAAAGTTTCACAAAAATGAATAAATAATTGAATAAATAAATAACCTACCCACACGGGCATATTGTCAATCATGCCATAAGTACAAATGAAACAATTTAATGTCACCTTCAAACAATAAGACTTTAATAACTGAGCAATTTCCATTCAATTATATATATATATATATATATATATATATAACTAATTAAATTGAGAACGTTTAGTCATATATGCATTCAATTATATATATATATACATATATATATTGCAAGCAATACACGCCACTGATATCAATTATATGTAATAAACAAAACCTTCGGTTTGGACATTACGCTAGAATCAATCATTCAAGGGTTTAATAAAAAAATATATATATAAAAAAAAGATTCGTGAAAAGTCCATTCACATCAAAAGTAACCTGGAAGCCTTAATGAATGTGGATTCATTTATATATACAAATATATATATATATATATAATCCATTGGCAAGCACAGTTCGTCCGAGAAATCTTTAATATTTTTTTAACCATATATATATGTATACAAAAATAAATTAAAGGTCCGCCCCTTACCTAGTTTGCTGCAACAGAAGAAATCTCGCAATTGAAGAAAAAAGTGAGCTTCCAATCCCTTTCTTCTCCTCTCTCTCTCGATCTCTCTCTAGGGTTTTTAATATATTAAAAATAAATACAAGTTTATATATTTATAATAACAGGATTTTAACTCTAGCCAACTAATTGCTTTCCTATTCCCCATAGGTTTAGGAAAATTACACATTCTTCTTAAAATTTAAAATCTTTTCAAATATAACCAAAAATAAATCTTTTTTTTTTATAAAAATTTCAAATATTAAATTTAAATAGCAACTTAAATTTATCGAGTAAAAATTTTCAAATTAAATTAAATTGTAAAAGAAATCTGGGTTATTACATCCTACCCCCCTTATAAAAATTTCGTCCTTGAAATTTAGGAGGTAAATAAAAGAAAATTAAGAAAACAATTCAGGGTATCTACTCCGCATATCTGCCTCTTGCTCCCAAGTCGATTCCTCAAGACCATGGTGCTTCCATAACACCCTAACTAAGGGGATAGTCTTCCATCGTAGCACTTCCCGAGAATCTAAAATTTTAATTGGTTTCACCTCATATTTCACATCTGAGTCAACAACAAGCTCAGTCCAATCTAATACATGCGAAGGATCTTGATTGTACTTCCTGAGCATAGACACATGAAACACCTCATGTACTCCTAAAAACTGTGGTGGCAAAGCAAGACGATAAGCCACCTCTCCAACCCTAGCCAAAACTTCAAATGGCCCAATATATCTTGGGGACAACTTCCCCCTGCGCCCAAAACGAAACTGACCCTTCCATGGTGAAACCTTTAAAAACACATGATCTCCTACTTCAAACTCCAAAGGCCTCCGTCTCTTATTAGCATAGCTCTTGTGGTGACTCTGTGCTGTCTCAAGTCTTTGTCGAATTAGTTTAACCTTTTCAGTCATCTCCTACACAAATTCAGGCCCAACAATTGTAGTTTCTCCAACCTCAGCCCAACAGATAGGAGATCTACACGGTCTACCATACAAAGCTTCAAAAGGAGCCATCCCGATGCTCGACTGGTAGCTATTGTTATACGCAAATTCAATCAAAGGAAGATGGTTCTCCCAGCTGCCACGAAAATCAAGCACACATGCCCTTAGCATATCCTCCAAAATCTGAATTGTATGTTCTGACTGTCCATCAGTCTGAGGATGAAAGGCAGTACTAAACAACAATTCTGTCCCCATAGCCACCTGGAGACTCTGCCAAAATCGAGAAGCAAAACGTGGGTCCCTATCTGAGACAATGGACACAGGGGCTCCGTGAAGTCTTACGATTTCCTTAACATATAATTAAGCCAAGACATCCATAGAGTCGGTCAGTCGAATTGGCAAGAAGTGAGCCGACTTCGTCAACCTATCCACTATGTCGTGACCCCTTAGAGACCTCGGCAAGCTAGAAACAAAATCCATTGTAATGTTCTCCCACTTCCACTCTGACATTGGCAAAGGCTGTAAAAGACCTGCCAGTTTCTAATGCTCAGCCTTAACTTGCTGACAAGTAATACACCTACTTACAAACTCTGACACATCCTTCTTCATACCTGCCCAAAAGAACTGACGGTGTAGGTCGTGATACATCTTAGTACCTCCAGGATGTATTGCAAATTTAGAGTGATAAAACTCTTTTAAAACTATATCTCGAGCAGAGATGGGCATGAAAAGTCTTCCCAAATACCTCAAACCATTATCGTCACCAATCACCCATCCTGGCATCTCATCATGATTCGACAGCTTAGCTCGAATCACCTCACATTCAACAACAATCCCCTGAGCTTTTATCACACGACTCAATAGAATTGGCTGAGTAACCATGGCACACAAAATAGCATGACCCTCATCTTCCTAAAACTCCAGATCAAACTCACTAAGGCTTCTCATCATTTCCCACTCTCGCACGAAAAGACCAGCTACAGTACCACGAGTCTTTCGGCTGAGTGCGTCAGCAACCACATTTGCCTTACCAGGGTGATACTAGAGCTCAAAATCGTAGTCCTCCATGTACTCCATCCATCTCTTCTGCCTCATATTCAGATCCTTCTACGTGAAAAGATACTTTAAACTCTTGTGGTCAGAAAACACCTCAAACTTCTCACCATACAAATAGTGTCTCTAGCTTTTCAGAGCAAAAATAATTGCTGCCAACTCTAAATCATGCACTGGGTAGTTATACTTATGAGTTTTCAACTGCCTAGACCTATAAGCTACTACTTTATCACCCTGCATCAGCACGCAGCCTAAACCTTCCTTGGATGCGTCACAATAAATTGAATAACCCAATCCCCTCTCTGAAATCACAAGCACTAGCGCAGTAGTTAGCCTCTTCTTTAGCTCTTGAAAAGACTGCTCACACTTCTCATCCCAAATGAACTTAACCCCTTTTCGAGTCAGCTTAGTCATCGGCCCGGCTAACCTCGAGAAGTCACGAACAAATCTTCGGTAATACCCTACCAAGCCCAGAAAACTCCGAATCTCAAAAACTATCTTCGGTTTTTGCGAATCCATAACTGCCTCAACTTTAGACGAATCGACTGCAACTCCTTCCTCAGAAACAACATGCCCGAGAAATTTCACCTCTTTGAACCAGAACTCACACTTGCTCAATTTAGCATAGAGCTGGTGATCTCTCAAGGTCTGAAGTACAACTCTCAAATGCTCTTCATGTTCCTCCTCTGATCGGGAATAAACCAGAATATCATTAATGAACACAACTACAAATCTGTCCAAATATCTTCTGAACACCTGGTTCATTAAGTCCATGAACACTACAGGAGCATTGGTCAGGCCAAACATTATCAATAAGAACTCGTAGTGCCCATACCGAGTCCTGAATGCTGTCTTAGAAATGTCCTCATGCTTCACCCTTAACTGGTGGTAACCAGATCTCAAATCAATCTTTGAGAAAATGACCGAACCCTTCAGTTGGTCGAACAGATCGTCAATCCTCAGCAAAGGATACCAATTCTTGATCGTGACCCGGTTCAACCTTCGGTAATCTATACACATCCTGAGAGTTCCATCCTTTTTAGCTGCAAATAGTGCTGGTGCACCCCAAGGTGAAGTGCTAGGGCGGATAAATCCCTTAGAGCTCAACTCCTCTATCTGGGATCTTAACTCCACCAATTCTGCAGGTGCCAAGCTATACGGGGCTATAGAAATTGGTTCTGTACCAAGAATCAGATCAATCCCAAATTCAACCTCCTGTTCAGGCGGTAATTCAGATACTTCTTAAAACACTTCTAAAAATTCACAAATGACTCGTGGTAACTCAATCTTGTCACAGTCCTCTTTCTCCAAAGCAATACAAGAAAATAAACTGCACAAGTCTACTCGTCCCTGCCCATCGAGAGAAGGCAAGAGCTGAGGGCTACAACGATCACCAGAAAATCGTATTCGATCTCCTTCCATAGTAAATAAGGTCACCCGACTCTTAGCACAATCTATCATCGCCCGAAAGACTGACAGCTAGTTCATGCCAAGAATCACATCAAAGCTTCCCATGTCTATCACAATCAGATAAAAAACTGACAAGTGCTCCTGTCCCGAAGTCTTATCCCTAATAGTGATCTCACATTTCTTACAAACTCGATTCAACACAGAACGACCCCCTATCGGTGTTTCAACATGCAATGGTGGAACTAACTCGTCTACAAATAAATTCAATGTAGACATAAATGATGCAGCAATAAACGAATGAGATGCTCCCGTGTCTACAAGAACTATGAACTTAGTAGCATAAATGAGAAAGGTACCTCTCGTCATTATAGGCTTTGCACGTCTATCATTTTGGGCCATAGTGAAAACTCGTCCCTGAACTGGTGCCGTTGATGGTCTACCCCCCTTTGGTCCTTACTGAGATCCACCCTGAACTCCTTGATACTGCTGAACACCACTTGGAACACCCATCTGATACTACGGTACCCTACCTTGAGTACCCCTCTGAAAACGAGTCTGCACTGATTGTGACCCTGCTGGCCTGCTACTCTGTACTGACTGAGCTGGCTGTGGAGGTCTTATAATACTTCCATTACCTTGCCTATGCAGATAACGCCTCTGCACATGACCTGGTAGGCCACACGTGTAACAAGTCTTTACATCGGCCCTATTTTCAGATCCACTCGACACACATTTTTAAGGACAGTTAAATTGACGATGCCCAGGCTGTCTGTAATTATGACAAATAATAGGACTCTGTGCAGAAACTCCAGTTGTCGCTGACTTACTTGGAACCATACTCCCCTGCTGAAATTACTGAGACTGTGCCCCATGTAAATTTTCTTTCTGCCTTTTGGTGGGTCTGCTCTCCTAGTGCTGAGTCCTTCCTTGCTTAGCTTCATTATGTGCCCTGGTATCTGCCAAGTTTTTCTCCACTGCCATTGCTCGATCAACTAAAGTTTCATATTCATTAAGCCCCAATGGCACAATCCGATCCCTGACAGCAAGCCTCAATCCTTTCTCAAACTGTCTGCACTTCGTACGTTCAGTAGACACTACCTCCTTAGCATATTTGGCCAATAAGGTAAATCTACGCCCATACTCCAGCATAGTCATTGGCCCTTGAGTCAAATTTAGAAACTCGTCAAGCTTAGCATCTCTCAGAGACTGTGGGAAGAAGTAGTCTCTGAAACGTTTCTTAAAATCCTCCCAAGTAAGTGCAGACGCCCCACGAGACCCCTTCACAGTACTCCACCAATCCGCTGCAGCACCTTCCAACTGAAAAGCAGCAAGTAGAACTCTGGTCTTGTCTTCATTTAACTGTATTACTTCAAATATTTTCTCATTCTCATACAAAAATTTTTCAACTTCGTCAGTGTTTGCTGTGCCAGAGTAAGTAGGAGGTTTCATTCTCCTAAACTTCTCATACGGAGCTGTAGGCTGACTCGCTTGCATTCCTCCAGCAAATATTGCAGCCATTTGTTGCATCCACATCTGTGGGTCCACTATTCCTGGCTGCGGTACACTTGGTGCTTCGAATTGCACCTCAGCCACGTGAGGCACCTATAGTGGAACCTCTGCTCCAATCCCAGCATATGACCCCCGCTCTTGTGACACTCCCGCAGCAACGGGAACATCATCAACCGGAGCCTCATGGCCCTGCCCAGCTTGAATTCCTCGGCCTCGGCCCCTACCACGACCACGACCACGACCACGACCATGGCCCGTGCCTCTACTGTTAGCACTTGGAGTTACACGTGGCGGCATTTCTCTAAAAATTCACAAAAATATACTAAAGTTAACGCCTTCCAACAATCTAAATCCAATAAAATATCAAATTCACATATCACAATTAAACAAATAATCACATATCACCTAGAAAAATAAAAGGCCCACAGTCCCTAGGTATTCTAAACCTACACTCTGATACCAAGTTGTCACGCCCCCGGTTTCACAACCCGAGTATGTGAACAAAAGAATACACATTACACCATTTAATAACTTTTCCTGTTCCACATCAAAGCCATACACACATACTATGGAGCAAAGAAAATAAAATAATTAAAACTAAACTTTAAATTTAATTAAATGCCTCAGTTTAATCCATTAGGCAAACAAAGCTCCAAAACTAAACCCGACCAATCTAAAAAAAAATAATAATAATAATAATTAACATTCACCTCGAAAACAGAGGTTTGCCACAATCCACTCAAAAATAATTTCCTAGAGTCTAAAACAATTACATAAAAAAAAATATATAAGACTTTAATTTCTATGCTCAGAAGGTCCAGCACGTGACTCAAATTCATTACCTGCATCACAAGCTGTAAGGGGTTTAGCACTAATACCACGCGTGCTCGGAACCCTAATAATAATATAATAAATGCAGTATGCCCTAGCATGCTATTAAGTGAAACAAACACACACAAATAGTAATTTCAAACAAGAACTTAAATTTATTCATTTACCTCTCTTCGTTACAATTTATTTATGTTTCAGTACCACACTACACATCAAAGAAAAATAATTTAATTTCGAGGTACTGCTGCTTGGTTGTCTCGTAGAAACAAGACCCAACCAATATACATCATTCATTGATGTCTGCTTGGTTGTCCCGTAAAAATAGGACCTAACCAATATACACCATCATTCGGTGTCTGCTTCCTAGGCTGAAACCTTAGGAATATAATATGCCACCCTTAGGCATTTGTATCGTTCGTAGGTTACTAGTCTACTGGACTCGATTACCACCCCCGCGCGGGTTTCGGGGCTCTCTACCATTGGGTACGTATATCTGATATTTTTAGTACCCCTCAATCCAAATAAAACATATTATTAAATTTCACTTTATAATCACATTAAATAATTTCTTCCTTTAATCCAAAGTTTCACAAAAATGAATAAATAATTAAATAAATAAATAACATACCCACACGGGCATATTGTCAATCATGCCATAAGTACAAATGAAACAATTTAATGTCACCTTCAAACAATAAGACTTTAATAACTGAGCAATTTCCATTCAATTATATATATATATAACTAATTAAATTGAGAACGTTCAGTCATATATGCATTCAATTATATATATATATATATATACACACATATATATATATTGCAAGCAATACACGCCACTGATATCAATTATATGTAATAAACAAAACTTTCAGTTTGGACATTACACTGGAATCAATCATTCAAGGGTTTAATAAAAAAATATATATATAAAAAAAAGATTCGTGAAAAGTCCATTCACATCAAAAGTAACCTGGAAGCCTTAATGAATGTGGATTCATTTATATACAAATATATATATATATATATATATAATCCATTGGCAAGCACAGTTCGTCCGAGAAATCTTTAATATTTTTTTAACCATATATATATGTATACAAAAATAAATTAAAGGTCTGCCCCTTACCTGGTTTGCTGCAACAGAAGAAATCTTGCAATTGAAGAAAAAAGTGAGCTGCTAATCCATTTCTTCTCCTCTCTCTCTCGATCTCTCTCTAGGGTTTTTAATATATTAAAAATAAATACAGGTTTATATATTTATAATAACAGGAATTTAACTCTAGCCAACTAATTGCTTTCCTATTCCCCATAGGTTTAGGAAAATTACACATTCTTCCTAAAATTTAAAATCTTTTCAAATATAACCAAAAATAAATCTTTTTTTTTATAAAAATTTTAAAATTTCAAATATTAAATTTAAAAGCAACCTAAATTTATCGAGTAAAAATTTTTAAATTAAATTAAATTATAAAAGAAATCTGGGTTATTACACTGAAACACTCTATAATTTTACAATAAATTTTTTCACCTTCAACTACGTAAATCTATAAGAATCTCTATAAATTTATCTATATTTATAAATATCAACAAATTTTTACAAATTTCAATAAAATTTGTATAAATTTGAATAACTTTTCTACGAATCTCAATAAAGTTTCTACAATATTCAAAAAATTCTAACACAAAAGTCAAAAAATTTTTACTGAAATTTGTTCGAACAAAATTATTCAACTCTAAAAAAGGGTTATCATTCTTTTGATTTTGATCCAGGAGCACTACCAAAGTGTTTCAAAAAAGATGTTATTTTGAGCTATCCCATAATAAAACTAGTTGTTGCTGATAGCTTCTTTTCGGTTCATTCTTCTCCTTCTTCCACGTAAATTATATATATATATTTTTTACTAATTTTTAAAGTTCCAAATGCTCCCTTATTTCACAATTTTTAGCTTTGAAAAATCCCATACAGCTGCCGTATTATCAATGCATGTGTAGTAGTGTAGATGAACGAATTCGTTGCGATTACAACTACATCTTTTCATTTTTTGATCCAGAAGTTCTACTTTTTTTTATTTCAAATTTAAGCTCTGATTAGTAATGTTTTTGTTTTTTATTTTTTTATTTATATTTTTAAAATTTTGTAAACTGACAACAAAAACATGTTAAATCTGTTTATTTTTTTTTTTTAGAAAAATGAAAACTTAAACAAAAAAAGTATTTTCACTCTATTTTTCTGTTACGAATATTTTGTCAATTTTAACACTTTATCCACTTTTGTTGCATCATATTAAAATCTATTCAAATTTTTTGTTAAGCTAAAATTATTTTTAATAAATAATATAATTAAATTAGATTAATTTAATTATCTAAATTAATACGTACTAAGTATATTTTATTAAATTATTTTTAATAAATATCATAATTAAATTATTATGAAATATATCTAATTCAATTGTTATTAATAAAAAATATAATTAAATTATAATTAATAAATTTTACATTTACTAAATTAAACGATATAGTAATTATATTTTTATTTAGTTGTTTTTAATAAATAATATAATTAAATTATAATTTAATATATTTAATATTTATTGACTTAAATAATTTTTAATAATGATTTAATTAAATTAAAAAAATTAATTAATTAATTATTAAACTAATTAAATTAAGTTAATATGAAATATATTTTATTATATTCAATCATTTTTTTAAAAATATTAAAATTAAATATTTTATTAAAATAAAAATTAATAGTTTTAAACAAATTACCAAACTCAATTTCTATTTATATTTCAAAAAAAATAGCAACAAAAAATAAAAAATAAAAAATATAAATAGATAAATATGAATAGAAAAAATACAATATTACCAAACGGACCATAAAATATCACACTTATTTAAATACTAAAAATTCAACTATTCAAATAACTAATCTAATAAGAATCATTATATTTGAGTTTTGCATATATGAATGACGTGTACATCAACTAATTAGTAAAACATCTCATTGAATTGATTTAGAACGTTTAAGAAAACCAAGCTTGAATACATGGACAAACATTGGATTGATTTATCGGATAGGTTGTTGAGCTAATATACAGATAGGTTGTTGAGGTGATATACACACGGGATTAAAAAGGTCACTGTGTATCGGTACGTGCTTAAATTTTTTTGACCTTGACCTGTGCAACACTTAGATAGAATTTGGGAAGCAAAAAAGTTAATTTTTTTTGTAACTACCTATAACTAATTATTAAAAGTTAATTTTTTTGTGTTTGGGAAGGAAAAAAGCCAGCTTTTTAGTTTTTTGTTAATTTAACATTTATACTCTTTATAATTTAAAAGAACTTAACTTAGTTTCCAAACACAACCTTAGGCACTCACCCCTTTAACACTAGAACTAATAAATCTCATTCCATTACCATTAGACTAGCAAAACCTAAATATGCTAGTATAAAAGAGAGAGCCTTGAAGAAGACTAGCACTCAAGATATGGTTACAATTCTCTTCTTCCTGACAAGTGAAGTTATCTACACCTATTTATACCCTTCCATCTCCTTAATGGAGGGTGGAGATTATTTCAAGTGGAAGGTGAAGATTTAATATCTAGAATCTTTTCCCAAAAATTCTTCACAAAAGTTTCATGAAGAAGCTTCTTCCTATTCTAGAACTTACCAATGTCTACAATATTCTATATATGTACATTACATGTAAGATTAATTGCTTTTTTATTTTCTATACTAAAAATGAAAATCACTTATACCCCTAAATTTTTAAAACCTACCTTTATACCTCGTACTTGAAACTAAAGTGGAAGTATAAATAGTATTAAATTTTTAAATGAAAAAAAAAATACCCACTAAAAATAAAAAAGAATCAGGAAGTATAAGTGTATGTAATATAAATTACAAAGGGTATAAGTACGATTTTTAAAATTATTAAGAGCTATAACTGTTATCTTAGCTAAAGCTGTTATAGCTAAAAATAAGAATATGGAACCAGAGAACAGGAAAAAGGGTTAATTGATCTTCACTTGACCATTAACCCTGTATATATATTGTTAATGCCAACTGGCTATCCAAAAATACATGATATATTTCCAATAATTCAGATCCTAATTAGCAACTAATTAAAGATAAATATAGAAACAAATAATAATGAAATCTCCCAATTTTAACACTGCCCCTCAAGTTGGAGCGTACAAATCAAATAAGCTCAGCTTGGCAAACAAATGCTAAAAAGAGACTTGAGGCAAAGGCTTGGTAAGAATGTCACCCAACTTGACTCTGAACGCACATAAGCCATGCAAAGATCATCCCTTCATTAAAAGATTCCAAATAAAGTAACATTCAACTTCAATATGTTTTATGTGTTCGTGAAAAACAGGATTGTTGGCCATGAAAATAGCAGATCGGTTGCAGCAACATATAGACATCAGCCGAGGAATCTTTATATCAAAGTTATGAAGGAGTAAGCGAACCCAAAGCATATTTGACGCTGTATGAGCCATGGTATGATATTCAGTTTCGGCACTAGAACGAGTAACAATATTTTACTTTTTGCTTCGCCAAGTGACAAAACTGTCACCAAAAAAGGTATAATAATTGAAGGTAGAGCGACAATCAGTGTGACTTTTAGCCCAATTAGCATCGCTATAACCAATCATTGAAAGAAATGAAGGTCAATATATCAAACCACGATTAGGAACACCTTTCAAGTAACGTAAGATACGATAAACTACCTCAAAGTGTGAGAAATGGGGAGCATCAATTTTAAATTGATTGACAACACCCACATCATATGTAATATTTGGACGAGTGACTATAAGATAGATCACTTTACCAACCAAGTGTCGATAACGACCAACATCAGAGAAAGGTGTATCAGTAGTAGTATCAAGTTTGACAGATGTATCCATAGGAGTGTCAGCGGGGCGAGAACCTAGTAAACCAGTTGCATATAAAAGATCCAACACATACTTGCGCTATGAAAAAGTGAGTCCTGCACGGGATCGTGCTATTTCTATACAAGGAAATAGCGAAAAGCACCTAGGTCTTTAGTGTGGAAATGTTAAGTTTAATAAGATTTCAAATCAACAATACCTGAGATGTTATTTGTGGAGATAATGATGTCGTTAATATACACAATCAAAATGATGGAACCAGAGGAAGAGTGTTGAGTGAAAATGGAATGATCTGAAGTAGAATGCTTCAAACCATACTTCAGCATAACATCACTAAAGCGATCAAACCAGGCACGGAGAGATTGTTTCAAACCATACAAGACATGATATAATCTATAAACTAAGTGTTCACTCCCAAGAACAACATAGTCAGAAGGTTGCTTCATGTAAACCTCCACTTGAAGCTAGCCATGGAAAAAGCTATTTTTAATGTTTAACTGGTAAAGAGGCCAAAAGCGACTCACAGCTACAATAAGGAGTATGCAAATAGAATTCAAACAAGCAATTGGTTAATAGGTCTTCAAATAATCAACTCCATAAGTCCGAGTATAGCCTTTAGCAACAATGCGTGCTTTGAGTCTCTCAACAGAACCATCTAGAAGATACTTCACATTATAAGCCCAACGGTATCTCACTGTTTGCTTTCTAAATGGTAATGGTGTAGTTCCCAGGTATGATTCTTATAAAGTGCTTGCATCTCCTCCTCCATGGTATGCTTCCATCTAGAAGAAGATAATATAGCTTGGAATGAGACTGGAAGAGAAATAGATGACAAAGCATGAACAAAAAAATGTAAACAAGGAGAAGTACAATGATCGAAACAAATTTATCAATGAGATGCTGGGTGCAAGTATGCTTATCTCTGTGTAAAGCAAAGGGTAGATCATCATCAGAGGTAGAAAGAGTAGGGGTTGGATCCTCAAATAAATTGGACGAATTGGATGGGCCATAAGAAACAACTGATCTCTCCTGAGTCTGCTTGTACACTTGCAAGGGAACAACCTGACTATTTTGATTTTACTAATATTCCTGCAAAGAAGATTGAGAAAAAGGTAAAATAGGACTAGTTTTCTCATGACTAGACTTCCCCTCACGAGAATGAGGATATGACTCCCCCTAAGTGCAAAAAATAAGGTCATGAGATAATTGAGTCCCATACGTGAAGAAAAAGGCAGTGGACTCAAAAAAGATAACATCAACACTCACAAAATACTGACGAGAAGATGGGTGATAACAATGGTACCCTTTCTATGTATGAGAATACCCAAAAAAATGCATTTTTGAGAATGAGAAAACAACTTATCTAAACCAAGATCAAGAATATGAACAAAGCTAACACAACCAAAAACTCGAAGAGTAAGAGGAAATGGGTTACCAGTAGGATACAAAATAGAAAATGAAGACTTGTTACTCAATACGGCAAATGGTATACGATTAATAAGAAAACAAGAAGTGAGGAAAGCATTCCCCCAAAAATGTTTAGGCACTTGCATATTGAATATCATAGTACAAGCAATATCAAGTAAATGCCAATGTTTACGTTCAACAATACCATTTTGTTATGAGGTATGAGTACAAGTGGTCTGGTGAATAATCCGTCGAGCAATACAAAAAAAAAAAAAAAAAATAGATTTCATGTATTTCGAAACATTATTGGAGCAGAAAATTTTGATGCGTTTACCAAATTGGGTAAAAATCTCCTTATAAAAGCGAGTCATAATATTGGGTAAGTTAGATCATTGTTTCATAACAAATAACTAAGTCATGCGAGAATAATCATCAACAATCAATACTAGTAATACGAGAGGGTCTCCATATGTCTATATGGACTAAATCAAAAGTTCTGTTTGACGACTGACACCATAATTAGAAAAAGAACTATGGTGGTACTTACCAAGTTAGCAAGCCTCATATTCCAAACTCGATACATGATTCAAATAGGAAATAATAGACTTTAATTTGTTTAGAGACAGATTCCCAAGGTAAAAATGCCACCAAAGAGGAGAAAATGTAGTATTCAAAATAGAAGAAGTTGTGGCAAAAAAACTAGCAGTATCCAGGTAGTAAAGCTCACATTTCTTATGCCTCAAACCAATCATCTTCTTTGTCTTGAGGTCCTGAACACACAAGTAGTAGGATAAAATATTATAGAACAATGTAGAGATTTAGTTAACTGACTAGTAGATAATAAATTGAATGGAAAGTTAGGGTCATAAAGGTTATGAGGGAAATGGATTGAAGAATGAGGAGAAAGAACTCCTTGTCCTTGTACAGGATGAGATGATTCATCAGCTAAAACAACATGATGATTAACAGAATTCAAATGAGAAATGAAAGAAAATTTGCCAAAATATGAGAGCTTACACCGGAATCAATGACCCAGGAAGAAGAAGTGGACACGGTACATCTCATTCCTCTAGCAGTTCACTAAACTGGGTGGTAAGGTCATTGTGAGTACTAGACACTAAAGATTTTGAAGCAATTGACATGTTGTTTGACAACCGTCCATACGTAGCCCAACAATATGATTTGGTGTGATTAGTACATTTCTGATCTTCTTGCCCTTGAGAAGAGCAACCACCATAAGTTGAACCCCGAGAAGAACAACCCCCATAGTCCTTGCGTATTACCACAAGAAGTATCATTAGAGATCAAGGTAGAAGTTTTTGAAGTAGAAGTCTGAGCATGTGAATGATGGCCTAAGGACGATGGCAACAGGCAAGAGTAAGTATTTGCAGTGGTAGGCAATGTCTCACTTGTAAGGATTTGATTTTTGAAACTATGCAGATCTAAGTCAAGTCCAGAAAGAAGAGAAGCAATCATAAAATCTTCCCAATGCTATTTTTGCTATTCAAGATCTGTAGTAAAGGGTTGATGCGACAACAACTAATCCCATGGATCTTCAAAGCACTGTAATATTCGGAAAGAGAACGACCAGCTTGTTTGGTTGTGAAAATCTGCTCATACAATTCAAAAACTCATGAAACATTACTTTGTTATGAGAACAAGTCAGCAAGAGAATCCTAAATTTTCCTAGAAGAGTCACAGAATTCCATTATAGTAGAAATGTGAGGTTCAAGACTATGCCATAACCATCCCATAATAATAGAGTTCCCATTAAGCCAATAATTATACATACTATCATTTAGTTTTGGTGGGAGATTAGTAAGAAATTTTAATTTCTTTTACCATGAAGAAATACTTTCACTGCATGAGCCCAGGCCAAATAATTTAGACATTCAATCTTTTAGAAGTAATAGAACAAGAAATATCTTTATCTTTAACCAGTATTGATTTTGGTTTACCAACAGTCACTTTATTTTCAGTCATGTGATTAATAAGATAAAACAGAAGACAATAAAAATACCAATTAATCAATCCAAGACTAATTTGAGATGTTACAGCAAGCACAACAAAGTCCTCGATTTGAGAATTATTAGTGAGGAACAAGAGATCAACAGCAAGAGCTTCACGCTGCAGAATTGATGGTATGGCACTTCACGCGGCGATGTTGACAGAGCCGATGGCAAAGGCTTTACGCGACAAACTCGACGAGATAGCGAGGGCATATAGTGATGTTAACGGAGAGACAAATATCAGTGATAGACTCACGAATAATGGGTATCAACGATAGCAATCCAGACGAAGAGACAAGCATCAATGATGGATTCACAAGCGATAGACGATCCAAATGAAAAAACAAGCATCGACAATGGATTCATAAGTGATGGATTCAAGCAGCAACATCGATCGAGCTACTGATTAGGGTCTTGATGAGCATCAGTGAGGTTCAAATAGGTTTTGCAATACTCATCGGACGTCGACGGCCATTGAGGCAGTTATCGGCAGGTTTAGGGTTCTTTTTCTCTTCTTTTTTTTTTTTTTTTTTTTTGAGGTGACTCTGATACCAAGATGGAACCAAAAAATAGGAAAAGGGTTAATTGATATTCACCAAACCATTAATCTTGTATATATATTGTTAATGACAACTGGCTATCCAAAAATACATGATATATTTTCAATAATTTAGATCCTAATTAATAACTAATTAAAGATAAATATAAAAACAAATAATAGTGAAATCTCCTAATTTTAACAGTTATCTTTAACATATTTTTTAATAGTTTTACTTTAGTTTGAAAGGTAAATTTTTTAAATTTAATAAGTACAAGTGACTTTCCCGTTAAATACACGAGAAGGCAATTAACTTATTTATTTGTCTTTTGGCGTGGGACGATAAAGTACATTTTTACTTTACGCTTAAAATTGTAGGAGACATGTTTAAGCTCCAGATGTGATGTTCAATCTATATATAAAACATAGATTTATGTTCATTTTAGTGTTATCACTTAAAATGTTTTATGTGGGAGGCATCTACTGAGATTTTCTCAAATTTTAGAAAAGTATTTTTCATAATTGAAAAATTATTTTCACCTCTTTTACTTTAAAAATTTTTAAATCTATACATAAAACATGGATTTATGTTGATTTTTAGCATTATCGCTTAAAATGTTTTATATGGGAGGCATCTCCTGAGATTTTTTAAAAATTTAGAAAAGTATTTTTCATAATTTAAAAATTATTTTGACCTTTTTTGCTTTTAAGTTTTTTTTAAACAAATTACTTAATTATTGTGACACATAAATATTAGGGTAAAATATATTTATCTTCCCTCAACATTTGGATAATTATATTTATTACTTCTCAACATTTAAAAATTATACTTATCACTTTTACTTTAAAATGTTTTTAATATTGATCTCTTTCTGTTTAATCAACAATTAAAATTTAGCAGAAAATGTTAAAATAATTAAAATTTTATATACCTTTTCTAGTTTATCCCTTTCTTTATATAACATATTTGTAAATTTTCTTTACAAAAATCCCTAAAACAAGTAAAAACGAACAATCATTGTGAATTTTTGCAAATAAAACTGATGAATATATAAAAGATGGAGAGGTAAAATAGGAAAAATACCTAAAATTTTGATTACTTTGACATGTTAAGATTTAATGATTTATTCAACAGATGAAAATTAATATTAACAATAGTTCAAAATAATAGTAGGAAGTGTAATTTTTAAATATTATAGGAAGTAATTGTGATTATCTTAATGTTAAGCTAAACAAAATAAATTACATGAATTTTGAAATATTGTATAAGCTAAACAAAATATCTTTATATAAAATAGGATAAATTACATCTACCTATCCTTAATTAACATTTAGATAATTACACTTAGCACCCACAACATTTTAAAATTACATTTGCTTCCCTTATTTTGAAATATTATTAACATTGATCCAATTCAAATAAAATCAGCCAATAAAACTTAATATAAAATGTCAACCTAACCAAAATTTGTTAAATATTTTTCTTGTTTTACCTCTCCCTCTCTCAATATCATAAGTTTTCTTTCCAAACATTTTCAAAAACTCTTATATTTTTACTTATTTTTGGGAATTTTTATAAAGACAATTGATGAAAAATTGAGAGAGAAAGATAAAATAGAAAAAATACCTAAAATTTTAATTATTTTAACATTTTCTATTAAGTTTTAACAGTTAATTTATCAAAAGGTGATCAATATTAGCAATATTTCAAAATAAGGGAGATAAGTATAATTTTTAAATGTTGCAGATACTAAGTATAATCATCTAAATATTAAGGAGAGGTGGACATAATTAAGCAAAAAGTTTTAATTATTCATTTAACAATATTTGATACTAATAAAATTATCTACATTTTTTAACTGCTATAAATGATGCGAGGACAATTGTTTAAAAGAAATTAAAAATAAAAAAAGATTGGAGTAAGTTTCCAAACATAAAAATTGTTTCTTCATTTTTTAAAAAAAGCGTAAGAGAATTTACCTTACGTAAATGGGAAGAATATAAAATCTCTCTAGTTAGTATTATTTATTTATTTTTAAATTAGAGATGTAAATGGGTAGGGCAACTATCCAATTAACAATTACTATTACTATTACCAAATTCGTTTATTTTTATTTACCATTATCAACCCAAAACTTATTTATTTTTTTACCTGGAACTTCTAACTCGTCTCGTTGCAAACCCGCTAGACCCGATTAAGTATAATTGGTTAGATTACAAGGAACCAACTTTGACAAACCCGTTAAATACTTAATTTGAAATAAAAAAATAAAAAAATTTAATAATATTATATTGTAAAATTTATATAAATACTCAAAAAAAAATCTTCATATACAACAATAACCTATAAATAATGCTATACTCAAAGGTTATGTTTGATTGAAGGGCTTGGATGATGAGGCATGAGTAAACTATATGATAATATATAGGATTGAATATAATATGAGATTGATTTTTTATGTGGAATTATTTTTTTTTTTAGTTTTTGATTGATAGGATATAAAGTGGGATAAAAGATATAATTTAATATAAGAGATAATAAAAAATAATTTTAAATTTTTAAATTTTAGCGAGAAACGAATCTAGCTACGTGGTATAAATACCACACCCCTTATGGGATGCTTTCTCTGGTATTTTGTACGATATTGAATCCTGTTGGGATTGAATATCCCTCAGCCACAAAACTAAACAAACACTTCACATGCATGGGGTCCACGGATGGTAAATGCTATCCTTCAAATTTATCCAGCTATCAAACAAAGCCAAATATTCATAAATAAGTATAACTCTTGCAATTTTGAGTTCTTGTAAACTAATGAGACAAAGTTAATATAATTATCTCAAATTTCAGGAAAATATTTTCAAATAAGTTGGACACATATGCAAATAATAAATAAATTATTTGTATCACGTTCCAAATTTACTTGAAATTTAAAAAAGTTAAACATGTTTTAAAATTTATTAGGCTTTCAATTTAATATTACATATAATATTATATTAAACGGGCACTTAACAAGTACTCTACGAGTATTAGATACTAAGTGCCTTACAAGTATAAACAAATATTGAATACAAGATGTCAGCACACTAAAGAAAAATCTCAAACTCTTACAGGTATTAAATTTTAATCTTAAACTCGTCTCAATTCTATTAAAATATTTCTCAATAAATTTTTAAAGAGTTTAATTGAGTCAATGCCTTTTTATATCTGTCCCATTGACGATGACACAATCGAAGACCCCATCTGGGCACATATACATGTAAATTGTTGCTTTACTTTCACAGTTGAGTTGTAAAATGTAAATGTACTCTAATTTGTAAAAATCACTGTAGTCCAATAGTTGAATCTTTTTTTTTTCTTTTCTTTTTTTTTTTTTTTTACTTCCCCTAAATGCAATTGGACAGACCATCTAAAAGTTAGACTTCTCAAACAAAAAGATGATATTATTATTATTTGGCAACAAAATAAAAAATTAGAATTGGAAATGAGAGTAAGAGATAATTCAATTTTGGTATGAAAAATTTACTGTGATTGAAAATGTAATTAAGTTTAGCTTGTTAAACAATTAAATTGAACTCGAACAACTTGATTATTTATTTATATTTAAAATAGCTTATCAAGGAACTCATATTGACAATAGAAAATGAGTTCGAATTATATTTAATTTTAACTTTGTTTTATATTAAGCCGATCCCAAATTAGCTTTTCTAGTGAGTCTGTGAACGCGGATCAAGACAAGGTTTATGTCAAACTTATCCATTAAGAATAAACCCCGGGTGGACTCATAAACCAACCTCCAAAATTAATAAAGTGTGATTTAGTTTGTTTTTTATTTTCTGTTTTCTTCTTTTGTTTTTTTATTTTTTTATTTTAACTTCATTTCTCATTTTTTACTTTTGAAAATAAGAAAACAGTTTAAAATTTATTTGGTTACTTATATTTTCGAAAATAGAAAATGAGGATACACATGAAATGAAAATTGTCAAAAAGTCGTTTTGAGTATTTTTAACAAAATAAAGAAAATAGAATATTTTTTGTTTCTTAGCTCATTTTAAGATTTTTAACATATAAAACAAATATAAAAAATAAAAATAAAAAAAATAAACCAAATGGCACCTAAAATACACAAATACATTAACACTTGTTTGGATGGTCCCCAAAGAGTAACTATATCCAAATCTGATGAGAATGGAACAAGAGACCAATTAGCTTTGGCGCTTTCACAGTATGGTTGGCGTTGGGAATTCGTTTGGGAGTCAAATTTTTGGCTTTTAAAACTAAAGTTAATAATAGGTGTCTATTTAGAGTCCTAAATTTGGTGAGATAAAAGTAATTAAATTTTGAATTATTGAGTGTTTATTTTGTTATTCAAAAATGTAAAAAAAATTAAAAAAAATAGCAAAAATTAATAAAAGTCGAAGATTTTTAGTGTCAAAAAATTTGAAAAATCGAAAAAAAAAAAAGAAGAAGAAAAAGTTAGAATATTTTTTGTCAACTTGGACACTCCCAATGCAAACTAAGCCTTTGTTAAGAAATATATATATATAAATAGATCAATTTTTAGTTTCGGGTGTGAAATGACTACCCTTTCTTCCTTTTTATATAAAATATTACATTTTAATCTACCATGAAAGATAAAAATGTCAATGCACAAAATTACATTAGAAATTAATATCTTGTGCATGTTAAAAAAAATAAAAACAAAAACAAAAAACTTTTACCTAAAAATTATAAAAAAAGGAACTAATTAACTTTCTAATCCCAAACAAAGGAGTAAGAGATTACTTGCCCCGGTAAACTGGCTTGAACAATTTGTACTCTATGGCTCCAATTTGTGGACCATGCCCCAGAAACGTCTTCATTTAGCAAATCTATGATAGGGGTCCGGGTTAAGGACTAAAATATGAGGTAGTAGAGCGTGGCTTTTGCTCGGTTGGTTGAGAACATCTGTACCCGCCCACCCGGCTCGGGTTCGAGCCTCTCCTCCCCGCTTACCTAAAAAAAAAAAAAAAATATGAGGTAGTAATAAGGTCACGGTTATCGTCCACAAAAAATAAATCAAAGGGCCTGTTGTTAAGTTCTTTTGGGAAATGCTTTTAAACGCTTTTGTTGTCTTCGGTTTAATAATCGTAAAGTTTAAATCTAATTTTGTTCAGTTATGGCAAATTTTGTTCAGTTATCCATCCAAACGGACCGTTTGTCATTTTTATTTACATCAAAAGGCTCCACTTATTTTAAGGTAAATGTTTAAAAAAAAAAAAGAAGAAGTAAAATATTTGTTTTAATAAAAATATTAAGGCTTTGTTTGGCATCGGCAACCATTAGCCAAGTTAAATGCTAGATTCAACAGTCGTTAGTCAAATTTATCCTCTTATATTTTAACATTCTTTTAAACTTTCAAGGGTAAAAATGTTAAATTAAAAAAAATTAAAAACCCACCTCAAAAAAGTCACGCTCATTTAATCGTTTAAGAATACAATAATTTTTTTTTTTTTTTTTTACCTCAGTGATAACTGTAGATAGATGGACTGAGACAAAAAAATTCAGATTAAGCCAACTGCTCAACTTTAATTTTTTGACAAAATCATCGCTGCAGCACCACTATTCAATAAAAGCAAATGCACTCAAACTTTACTGTTAAAATTGTCGCCCAATGCGACTTCTCAACCTATCGACAAAGACAATTCGTATTTCTTTATATTTTTTTGAAACATTCATATTTCTTCATACAGGTGTCCTAAAAACTTGGGATAAGATTATAGCTACTGTCTTTTGATATTTTTTTTATTCAAAGCTATTTTTCAAGCCAAACACAAGATAATAATAATAATAAGATTAATTTTTTGTGAAAATTTTTTTTTATTATTATTATTTTTTTGTATAAAACAACCAAATAATTAGTGCAATTAATGTCAATCATTCTGGCTCGGGATTATAATACCTTAAAACGTTATCGTTTCGTCATTTTTTTACTCAAAATAATATCATTCTACGTAAATTTTATATTCAAATGTACCGCTTCATATTAAATATAAAAAATTTAAGTAAAATGATATTGTTTTAAATTAAAAAAAAAAACACAAAATGGTATCATTTTGAAATACTACTAACAACTGCAGTAAAACCCTACCACAGCCTCCCCTCCCCTAACCATTCCTCGAAAGATAGTAGAATGGCGACGTCAAAGCAAAAGCAAAAACAAAAGCAAAAGTCGTGGCGATGAGTGGTTTGGTATGCACCAGTGTCTGCCAGACTTTGAAAAAGCCACTTGGACTTTCAGGGACTCCAAAATTCAAAGATGAGCACTTTTATCTCACTGTGGCGGCGGCTTTACAATCAGTGCTTTTCCAGTTAAATTAGTAATATTTGTTTGAAATTAAAATTATTAATATATTAAAATTTTTTTATATACCTACTTTTTATTTTAATGTACAAATTATAAATTCATAATTTTTGTAAAATTTTATTACTTTTGTCATCTTAAACACTTCCACGCAATAACAAAATTTCAAAGTTCACCCTTCCTTCACACTGAATCTAACATCTAGCTTTTTTCTTAACAAGTTTTTGCTTTTAATTAAATTTGTTTGACAATAGCTTTTTAATTGGCTTTTCTAGGTAACTTCTCTCTCTCTTTTTTTTTTTTTTTTTTTAAGTTTCTAATCATAATTATTTTGACAAGGTTTTTAGGAAATTTTAAGGTTTTATTTTCTTAATTACCCTTTTATTACAATTAAATTTAATTTTAAGCAATTCTCTACAAGCGTTTAATAGTTTCATCCAATATTAAAAATAAGTGAAAAGATCAAAATATATATATATATATATATATATATATATATTATGATAATACTTTAAATAAGTGTTATCTTTACCTACATAGTTTGTCACGATTATGTTGACATTATTAAAGTCAAGAGTGGAGTTTGGACTGCTTTGGGCTATAAATCAAGTATCCTACTCTAATTTTTTTTTTTAAGTTTAATTTTTTCTTTTTTAAATTTAACCCACTCTAAATTTCTATAACCTAATCCACCTTGATATTTCTTTTTTTTTTTTAATTAGATTTGGTGTATACGTTAAGGTATTGAACCAACTCTAAGGTCGCACTTACAGCTCTATAAAATTTCAAAATTCTTTACAAATCTCTCTAAATCTTTAAAATAATTTTTCAATAAATTTATATAAATCTCCACATTTCTACAAATTTTAATAAATCTTTACAAATCCTAAAAAAATTTCTAAAAATCCATTCAAATGGACCGCTTGTTAACCAACTCTAAGGTGGCGTTTGAAACTCTATAAAGTCTCAAAATTTTCTAAAAATCCCTCTAAATCTTTAAAATAATTTTTTTCAATAAATCTATATAAATCTCCATATCTCTACAAATTTCAATAGATCTCTATAAATCCCAAAAAATCTCTAAGAATCATTCAAATGGACCTCTTGCCAGAATTCATTTAAACAGATTTTCACTTTTCATCTCTATCTTGATTGCACTCTATATATTAAAAAGTTAGAAAGTAAGCCAAATCATATTTTATCTCAACTTTTATAACTCTAAACCATCTCTTACATTTTTAGGAATCAGACGGACAGTTAAGACTATCGTCTCCACATTAACTAATAATATAGTTAGGAGCTATTACTTCCTGAAACGATAATGTTTAAGAAACACACCACGCGGATCCCACACTTTTCTGAAGAATACTCACAAGACAAAAGTGTAATGACCACTCTTTTATGAAGAATGTTCACAAGACAAAAGTGTAATGACCATTTATACAACGTAGATAGAAATTTGTTTTTAATCAGTGTATGCATTGGAAACTCAATGCCTTCAAAGAATTTTCTATTCCTTCCCCCACAAATGGAGGCCACCTTGTCCAAAAGGGAACAATTCTCCAACCTTTCATTCTTCTTTTGTTGACGCTAGTTCAACAAAAGTGCCTTAACGAGGCATCAAAACTTGTTTTACTTCGACTAATTCCTACAATTCCTTTACCCATGAACAATGAATAAATAGATGATCAATGGCATCACTTTACATAAACACCAATCACTGTAATTTTTCTCCTAACAATAAGATTACCAATGGTAAAAACTATGCAATGAATCGAGCACTAGTAGGAGCTTCAAAACAACAAACGTTCTTCCAAGAAAAGCCATCATCCTTCTTGCCTTCCAAACACTGGTAGATTTTAACATGAAAAATTCCCAGTTGAACTTCAAATCGTGAAGATGTCATATTGAATGCTGATAGACATTCCTTACCATTCTCCCAACTTCTATAGAAAAGAAATCCAGTACCTCCGTGGTTAAAAACAAATATGTTGGGCCGAAGGAAAGTCCCAAAATTTTGCCCTGTTACCTACTAATACTCCTCCATCGACTTGTGCCATAAAACCCACCCTCGTCAAGAAAGAAAAAACCATGTTTCCAAAGAAAGTAGTTTCGGAAGCAGATTTCCCATTAACGAGACTGTTTCCATTGTAGACAACATTGGCCCGACTTCGTTGGCTTGAATTTAGCATATATCCCGAATTCTATGGTACACTCTGCATTGTGCCATGACAATGAAAATAATGTTCAAGATGAAAGGATTTATGCTTCCAATTGGGGTATATAGTCGCTGAAATAGCAGTCGGAAAAAAAGAAAAAAAAATGGGCATTAGGCAAACGTATTGGCTCCAATCGACGAACTTTGATTTCTTGATTTTGATATTGAGCAACCATGTGAAATGCCAGGTAACAAAGGAAAAGTCAGTACCTCAAATGATCGAAGGGACTGATATACATGGTGCCTATTTGATTGTCAAGCTTCCAGAGAGAACTACAGCATCTTAGTCCATGAACCCAAGAATGGGAAAACAGCAATCAGCAACCTCAACAGTAAGGGTGCATCACCTTTTCTCTCTCGCTTGCTGAACTTCCTCTTTTCCCTGCGTGTCTTTCCTGACCGAGCTGTTCGAGCTGACCTTTTCAAGGATCTCATATCAAACTCCATGGTTTTATCTAGTTCATCCCATCCCCCAAAATTGGATGTGTCTGGGCTATCGTTGTTGACTGAAACATCATCTTTAGCCATCCATGATTGATACACCCGTGTTGCTTTTCTCGTCCCTTGGCTTTCTTCTTCTTCTTCTTCCTCCTCCAACTCAAAATTACTTGCAGTGCTGACTCGTTGCTTCCTCTTTGTCTTGGCCTTGCTCCTGAGGTCGTCTTGTGTTGTGCCCCACACCTTCTTAAATGCAAAACTAAGTGCTGATTGTGCAATTGGAAGTGCTAATGCCATGAGGAAAGCCTTTGGGCCTGTTGCAAGTAGCAACGATAAGATGATGACTGGAAGCAACCAGCCATAAGATCCAAATACCTGCACTGGCCGATGTAAACATCGAGAAATATCATCAATCCAACATTTTCAACATGTAGTTCATCAACCTATGCAAAATTAAAAAGGGAAGTTCGTAGTTTCTCAGAAAACATTTTCAGAGGAACACAAATGACTTCATAAACGTTCTCTAACTCCACTACTAATTATTTGGAAACTCAATCCATCCTTTCAAAGATAATCATATTTGTCAAACAAAATTAGTTATTGAAAAGCAATGGCATGACAAGCCTGCGCTTTTGTCTCTCCAACAGAAGACATTACACTTAAAAAAAAAAATGTTAAGAGGCACAAAAAAATACGGCCCAAAAAGCAAACTATTGTCCTGAAAATTGCTCAGTTGGATAAAGGAAGTTGCAAAAATGGACAAAGTCGTTACTTGTCAGCATATAGAGTGAGCTTTTGCCCATTCCATAAAGGCCATAGATACCAAATAAATAAAGTGTTCAAGCCACATCAATATAATAGGTTACAGCATTACGTGCGCATAAAGCTCTAGTATAGCTACTAATAATCGCTGAACCAGTGCAATAAACATTAAAAGCAGTTGTGCAATGCACCCATGCGGAATAAGTGAAATGAAGAGTGTTTGTGTAGGCAATAGATAGCATATTCTGTTCTGAGAGAACAAGTAAACGCGTAAGCAACGAAAATATAAATTAATATGCAGGTGTGTTCAATAGTAAGATCTAATACTAATTAAAGTTAAGGTAACCCATTTGAAACCCCACGACATTTCCTGCCTCCTAGTTCTGGTGGGGTAAGTTAGGAGCTCTAGGGAAGTACAACTAAAGGTAGGGATACCTGTAATATTAAAAATAAGTAGGCATGCCAAGCAGCTAAAATTATTGACCGCTGACATGTTTAAGTTATCACCCATGCTACAAAGTTGCCTTACCCCAAAAAATAATAAAAATAAAAATAAATAACTCCGCCTATGTTTTTTTCATGGCCGGTCCCAAGCCCGGATAAAGGAGGAGGGTTGTGTTAGGTAGTCGACAGCCAGCGTAAAACTTTGTCGAACTTTTTTATGGATTTTCTGACACCTAATGAGATTTCGTGGGGGCGTTCCCTACTTAGCGACGCGCTGTATGGTCCGAGTACAGTGTTAAATAAGCAAGGACCACTACATCGGCGCCCGGATGCGGTGTTAAATAGGCAAGGGTCCTCGCACTTTCCTGGACAAGTGGGGGGGCAAGGAAGCTAGTCCAAAATAGAAGGCTGAGATTAGGTACTTGGAATATTGGGAGCTTAACTGGGAAACTTATGGAAGTGGTGGATACAATGGAAAGGAGAAGAATTGCAATTGCTTGCTTGCAAGAGACGAAGTGGGTGGGATAGAAAGCTAAAGAGATTGAGAGGACTGGGTTTAAGTTATGGTATACGGGACTTAATAGATCGAGAAATGGGGTCGGCATAGTAGTAAGCAAGGACCTAAAGGAAGATATAGTAATGTGAAACGCTGTGGAATAGTATTATTGCAATTAAGTTAGTGTTAGGAGAAGAGATAGTAAACGTAATTAGTGCTTATGCCCCTCAGGTGGGCTTAGGAGATGTATATAAGGAGAAGTTTTGGGAAGACTTAGAAGGAATGCTATTAGAGATACCTCAAGGAGAGATGGTCTTCATAGGAGGAGATTTGAACGGTCATATAGGATGCGACATAGATGGATACATAGGAATACACGGGGGATATGGTTACGGTGATAGAAATGAAGGGAAGGATATTTTGGAGTTTGCAGTGGCTTATGATCTCATGGTAACGAACACCTTTTTTAGGAAGAGAGAGGAACATTTGGTGACTTATAAGAGTGGCTCCTCAAAGACACAGATTGACTTCTTCTTAACTAGAAAAAGAGATCGTGTAGCTTGTAAAGATTGTAAAGTTATACCGGGGGAGAGCTTGACTACCCAACATAGGTTGTTGGCCATAGATGTGCAGCTTCAAAGGTGGGCTAGAAAAAAGAAGTCGTATAGATGCGCAAAGATTAAATGGTGGAACTTAAAAGGTGATAAGCAAGCAGCATTTAGGGAAAGAGTACTAGAGGAAAACATTTGGACGGTAAATGAGAGTGCAAATATTATGTGGGATAAGGTAACAAAGTGTATTAGGAGGGTAGGGAAAGAAGTCTTAGGAGAATCCAAAGGGAGTGCTTCGGCACAGAAAGAGGCATGGTGGTGGAACGAGGCCGTCCAAGACAAGATAAGAGTTAAAAGAGAGTGTTTTAAATCTTGACAAAACGACCGAAATGAAGCGAACTTGGAGAGGTATAGAGAAGCTAGAAGAGAAACCAAAAAGGCAGTTAGTGAGGCTAAGGCAAAGATAAAGACATTTGAGGATTTATATAGGCGACTTGACACTACGGAGGGCGAAAGAGAGATATTCAAGCTTGCTAAATCTAGAGATAGACGGACCAAGGATTTAAACTAAGTTAAATGCATTAAGGATGAGGATGAAAAGGTATTAGTAAAGGAAGAGGAGATAAAGGAGCGTTGGAAGAGCTACTTCTACAAGTTATTTAACGAAAGCAGTAGTAGTGACATACATTTGGGGCAGTTTACCACTTTTAGGGAAGAATTAAATTTTATGTTCTATAGGAGAATTAGTAGAGAAGAAGTAAAAGAAGTATTAAAAAGGATGAAAAATGGAAAAGCGGTTGGGCTAGATGGTATCCCTATTGAGGTTTGGAGGTGCTTAGGAGAGGATGGCATAAGTTGGTTGACAAAACTTTTTAATGTAGTGCTAAAGAGCAAGAAGATGCCTGATGCATGGAGGAAAAGTATCCTTATACCCATATACAAGAACAAAGGAGATATTCAGAATTGTGCGAACTATTGCGGGATTAAATTGATGAGCCATACGATGAAATTATGGGAGAGAGTTATTGAGAGAAGACTAAAAAGGACAACAAACGTTTCAGAGAACCAATTTGGTTTCATGCCTGGAAGATCAACCATAGAGGCTATCTTTCTCTTGAGGAGGTTAATGGAACAGTATAGAGACGGTCAAAAAGATTTATATATGGTGTTCATCGATTTAGAGAAGGCATATGATCGGGTTCCTAGGGAGATTCTATGGAGAGTATTGGAAAAGAAAGGAGCGTGTGTCACATATATTGAGGCGATAAAGGACATATATGATAGAGCCATGACATCTATACGGACGACTGGTGGAGAGACTAATGAGTTCCCTATCACGATTGGTTTACATCAAGGCTCAGCGTTAAGCCCGTACTTGTTTGCTTTAGTTATGGATGAGATTACAAGACATATTCAGGATGAGGTGCCGTGGTGTATGCTATTTGCAGATGATATTATTTTAGTAGATGAGACGAGAGAAGGAGTGAATGCTAAGCTAGAATTGTGGCGGGATACGTTAGAGACAAAAGGGTTTAGGCTAAGCCGATACAAGACGGAATATATGGAATGTAAGTTTAGTCAAAGTAGGATAACAAGTAGTATAGAAGTAAGTTTAGGCACACAAAAGATTGTAGAGAAAGATAAATTTAGGTACCTTGGATCTATGGTGCAACAAGATGGAGGGATTGATACTGATGTAAGTCACAGGATTCAAGCTGGGTAGACTAAATGGAGGAGTGCTTCGGGGGTTTTGTGCGATCGAAAAATCCCCCTCAAGGTGAAAGGAAAGTATTATAAGGTAGCGGTTAGACCAGCGCTGCTATATGGATCAGAGTGTTGGGCAGTAAAGCATAATCATGGTCAGAAGATGGCAGTTGCGGAGATGAGGATGCTAAGGTGGATGTGCGGGATTACAAGGAAAAATAGGATTAGGAACGAGGAGATTAGGGACAAAGTAGGAATAGCACCGATTGAAGATAAAATGAGAGAAAACCGATTAATATGGTTTGGCCATGTTAGAAGGCGTCCAGCAGAGGCACCTGTTAGAAGGTGTGAAAGTATGGAGATTGCCAGGAGTAGGAGAGGTAGAGGAAGACCCAAGAGAAGCTGGAAAGAAACCATTAAACATGACCTGACCTACCTAAATTTATCGGAGGACATGCCCCTAAATAGATCTAATTGGCGTCGACAAATCCATATCGCCGACCCCACCTAGTGGGAAAAGGCTTGGTTTGGTTTGGTTTGGTTTAAAAATAAAAATAAATCAAATAAAATAAACACACATGCTACTACGTTGATAATAATTTACTTTCTCTAAATTGTCGTATAAAAATATTTTTTTGACATTTTAAAGTACTTGTTGGAACATAATATTCTAAAAAGCGCAACACTATGCATTAGACCCACGCTGTAAGGTATGAAGAGGATCAGATATACCTTATTTGCAGAGAGATTGTTTCAAGAGTTAAAACACATAATCCCCAACCAGCCGCAATGGAAACTTTATCATTGCTCCAATGCCACTCTTTCGGAACATGATATTCTAAATCATCTAGATAAATTTCTACTGAAAATTAGCCTAGAATGAGAGACTCACCAAAATGCCAAATTTGCTTTCTAAGTATAGTACAAGGTTTAAGTTGAGACAAAGCCCCAAATAGCAACTTGGATCATTGATGAACAATAGAAACTGTATAACTAATGCCTAATACTTTGCATGTATTTAATGTCTAAGAGTTGATGTTACACTTAAATTCATCATTACTTGCATTTTTACATGTTTGCAGGTGCAATGTGCTAAAAAGGAGCTAAAGGACTGCCAAAAGATATCAAGAAACACACAAGAGGTGGAGAGATTGCAAAAGGCCAAGTCCAAAAGAAATCTAAGGCAGAAGTATAGACTTAGTACTATTGACTAGACCACAGTAGGCTTGCTATTGAGATTTGCCACTTGAGTATTATGGTCTGGACGGTATACCTTCATTGTACAAACCACAAAAAAAGAAATCATGGAAAAATGGTTTAACTTCCAAATAGTCCGACAATATGGTCCAGACGGTCGGTGGGAAACCAGCATAATCTCGATGGTTTAAGTCATTTTGTTTGGAACCCACTATAAATAAGAGAAGATGGACCTTTATAGGGTTGGCTTTTATTTTATTTTATTTTTATTTCATTTTTTTGGGGGGGGGGTGTTTCAAAACTATGGAGATTAAGGCTAGGGTTTTAACTCATTTTGTTTGGGACCCACTATAGATAAGAGAAGATGGATGTTTTTAGGAGTTGGCCTTTATTTTATTTTATTTTTTGGGGTTTTGAAAATATTGGAGATTTACACTAGAGATTGGCTGCTGCTGCTTCAACATCCATGCTTTCCCTTGGATTGATGGATATTTGCTTTGTTAACCCATTTTAGAATGGAATGGATTTCCTGTTTTGAATGATTTGATCTTTTGGAAGTACAAATGAACAATTTTTTTTTTTTAATTCTTTGTGCTAGGTTTGAATGATCTCTTGGATCTTGGCTGGGTATTTACAAATTGATGTTTTGTTACAGCTAATGACTGAAATCACAATGCTTCCTATGCATAGGACTGAACTCCTTATATCATTCATCCCTATCGCCTTTTCATAGCTCAAATCTTCCAAGTTAAATCAACGATTGTAGGACTGAAACCAAGTTATCAAAATCCTATTAAAAACATAACATATATTCATTGCAAATCCTCGGTTTGACATCACCTGTCTCTTTTGTTTTAGATAAAAACCATATTTCCAACTAATTCGCAAAAACCATAAAATAATTCCATCAAATTCAATTCAATTGCATTACTACTTGAAACACTAAAGAAACATGCATTCGCTGAGGATTAGAGTCTGGGCTCATCAGGTTTTTACTTGCACAACAAATCATGCACATGGGAGCAGTACTGTTAAGACGCAATAATTATCCAATCACCAAACAGAGGAGACATCGAGTTTTCTGAGCACAAAGGAAAAATTTAGAAGAGGTTCAAAGGAAAGAATTTCTATTGGTTGTAAAGCAATCAAAGAAGTTCATACGTGCCTTCCCTAATATTCTTGAATTTATAAAAGGCCACAACATTAGTTGTGACAATGATGAGTTTGCAGAACACTAGGAAGTGGTGATAGGGAATCAAGTAACATAATGTTAACCACCTCTCACACTCTTCAAATTAAAGGGCAAAGGATCATCAATCATGGAACTAGAGTCAACCAACCACCAAGGACAAAATCAAAATCTCATGCTTGATGGCCCAAAACTCTGGGAAATATAATAGGAAAACAAGATCTCGTTCATTTTTTTTTTTTAAGAGGAGGGGCTAGCATCAAGGAATTTTGTATTGAAAAAAATGGAAACCAAATATATAAAAGATGTTTTTTCCCCATCAAAAAAGGGGGATAAAGTCTTAGCTAGGTTCAATGCTACACAACACCCCACATAAAAACACTAAAAAATAGAAACATGATAACCAGCATAGGAAACCCTAACCAAATTTTCACACAAAATATAACTAGTAGCGTGGCACACACAACGCATGATACATTTCTCAAATTTATACTTGTTAATTATACAGTAGATAGTTATATGATTTGGTTGTTTACAAAAATTACTTTGTTAGATAGTCGGCAAAGCAGAAGGTTAAAGGACAATCAACAAATTGCAGAAAAAAAAAAAAAGAAAATCAAATCGAATTGACATGGCTTCATTTTGGCGGAAACACCAACCTGTGTTCTTCGATGATATATAGAATATAGAATAGAATTCGCAGAATGTAAGTTATTCTGCTCTTCCCATTTCTAAGCTCTGATTACTTTCTTTTCTTTGCTCTTTAATTAGATGAAACTTGGAAATGTACGCTCAGGTAAAGTTCACCAGTTCACCATTGCGAGAAATTAATTGAAACAAAAATTAAGTTGGCTTTGTCATTGTAATTTTGCTGCAATTATAAGAATTTGTTTCTTGCATAAAGCAATATATTTTCCACAAATAAAATGTCTGAAAGGGTATCCAATCCCTGCCTAACATAATCCATTTATCCCTTCTTCATCTTCTGATATCACGTGTTAGCAGCTGGATTATCAAGTCATAACAATGGATGAGTGCTAAATAGAGACAATGTGTTAGCACCAGCAAAAGTAATTCAACTGTTTAAAAAAAAAAAAAAGAAAACACCATAATGTAGTAATAGATAATTGACAGACAGAGACAAATTGAAGAAGGAAAACTCAAATAACAAAACAGCATTCAAATGCAACCAATACTTTCACTAGGCTCTGGCTGTTTTATGTGTGAGATGTGAGGGAGACAGAAAGAGGGGGTAATTCATGTAAGAATACATGAGATTTTTCAAATAATAACTAATAAAATAGTAGAACCACTGTTACCAAGGATTCAAAATAACCACTTTTTTATGGCACTGTCAAATTCATATAATTCATTATGTGAAATCGTTATCCGGACAAAAAAGTTACATTCAGCAACTCTCCCTAAATAAATAACACCAAATCCCCTTGATTTGAAATTCATAAATACAAACTCAACCTTGAATTCAAATTCATAATTCAAACTCAACCTTGAATTACTGACTAAATCAGGGCTATTGTAATCTTCAGCAGGTCAGCAATTGGATTTTGGAACCAGAGAAACCCATTTTTTCTTTTTCTTTTTTTTTTAAAACAAAATTTCCAGTAGCTATTACCAATTTAAATGCTGAAATAGTAAATAAGTGACAGCTAAACAAACTGTTTACTAGTATTGAGTTGTGCAACAACCATATTCAAAAAATATGAAAGACGCAAAATTAGAGCTGCGCATTTTTCACATTACGGAAAAATTACCTTAAAAATCCAAAGGCTGTCAATGAATTCCTCAACAATCCCAGGCCCCTGGTCCGTCTCCGACGCCGGCGGGTTATCCAACCACCACGCCCTCTTCCTCCACCTCCGCTTCCGACCGAAATCATCATCGTCATCATCGACATCGTAATCGTCCTCGTTGTCTTCGTCGCCAGAACTGAAGTTGAACCTGTTTCGGTTCCGGAAGGCCCGCACAATTGAGTCCCTGCGGCGGTACCTGGCGGAGGCAATGGGTGTGCGGCGGCGAAGTTGACAAAATGGATGTTGGTATTGGGAGAAGAAATAGGAAAAGGAGTTTGTGGGTGTGAAGGAGAGCCATGGTTGAGGTTTATGAGAGAGTATTGCAGCAGTTACAGAACAAGGGTGCTTGAGGAGAGGAAGATAAGAAGAAGAAATAATGGGAGAAGTCTTCCATTTAAGGGAGGAGCTCTTCGCCATTGTTGTATTGTTTTGATTCGCCTTCCACATCCAGAAGCTGCTACGTTTTTGGGTTCCATTCCCTCCGCTCTCTTCCACTAACACGTACCAACGTTACCCACCACAATCGCAGTTGGGCCTACCGGTGGAAGGCCGTGTTTGGCTTTTGAGAGAAGGGAGTTCGCGAAATGAAAAGTTTCGGAAAAATGTTTACGTATTTACAATTTTTTTTTTTTTGGGAAACTAACGTATTTTATTTATTTATTTTTTTTTTTTTTTTGGGGAACTAACCCAGCTCCATTCTTTCTATGGGCTGCTTCATTTAGTTTGGATCTCAATCTAAGAAGTTGTAGTAGGCAAGGTTCGAGGGGACTGCAGTAAAGAAATTCACTGCAAGAATTACAGTGGAAAATCAAAAGTTGAGATTTGATTGTTTTTAATCAAATAGTTCTAATTTAATTTAATTAAAATTATTTTCAAAATAAAAATAAAAATTAAAAAAATTTGATTGGAACACAATTAATGCAGAATATAAAAAGTCGCGTGTTATTAAAATAAAAATGAATCTCACCGCTCAATTTCTTCATTACAGCCCCTACAGTGAATTTTTTCACTTGAACCCAGGCAAGCATCCCACATCAGAACATTAGAGTGCGTATGTGAAACTAACTTTATCTGTAAATTTGGAATTAGGCCTTTTAAGATATTCTATAAAACAAACTAGTAAATAATTTACTTACCAAAAAAAAAAAAAAAAAACTAGTAAATAATTTTTGGTGCGTTTAATTTAAAAAAAAACAAATTGGAATTTTTTTTTTGTAACTTTTTCTTTTTGTCCTAGTGCTATCACATGTCATTATAAAAAAAATTATGTATTTAGTAAAAATAAACAGAAAATTTTAATAAAAGTTAAAAATTAGAGAAAATTAAAAATATGCTCGATAAATATTAGGGATAAATTATACCTAGACTCCCTAAACATTATACTAATTACAATGACCTACGTCAACCATTTGAACCTTACACTTGTATCCCCTATTCCCTAATATTTGTAACACTTAGACTATCTCCATTAGTTTTTTCCCTAATGTCAGTGCTACAGTAAAAGACATAAATGCCCTTGATAAGTTCAAATAATTAATAGAGGTTCCTGTAATTAGTTTAATATTTTGCAAATGTTTTTGTAATTAATTTAATGTTTAGATGAGGTTTTTATAATTTAGCCTAATTACATTATTTTATCCACTAATTCACTAAAATATATTTCATATTAATTTAATTATATTATTTATTATAAATTAAAAATGTGTTTGATAGATATTAGTGTAGAAAGTTAAAAAAAAATTTAAAAATTTGTAGTTGCCAAATGAAAACTTTAGAGATCTCTACAAATATTCTATTTAGTTTTCCATTTTTTTAACTCGACCCTAGTAATTAAATAAATTTGATATCTTTACTTCATTTTTCTTTTATTATTATTATTTTTTCTTACTCTTATTTTTTCTTCAGAAATTAATATTCTAGACATAATATTAGAGATTCATTAAAAGAGAAAATGATAGGTAAAGATACTTATCCGAACTTATTTTTCACTTTTCTCTTTCTTTTGGACAAAAATAGTGATATGGATGTGTGCTAGGAAGGAGAGTAATTTAAATATATATTAAATTGGATGTGTGACAAAAAAATATTACTATAAAATAATTATTAAGACATAAATAAGTCAATTAACGATAGTTGAGAACTATAGTAAAAAAAAATGCGAGTGATTTGGATAACTGAATTTAAAATTAAATTTAATTGTAGGAAATGACTTATATAATTTTGTAACTTAATTATGGGGTATTTTTAGAACAATACCTGAATAGATTGGACAACAAATCCTTGCGGTGCTTTGTTGATAGTATTGATATGATATTTTAAAGTAAATTTCAATTTGATACAACGGAAATTTTTAGATTTTATATAGGGGCGGTTTAGAGGTCAAAAAGTTAGAATAAAAATGTAGTTTTCAAAAAATTAAAATAAAATATAGTTTGAGTTATTTATTATTATTATTATTATTTTACATTAGAGTGTAAACCACAAATTACAAAAAATAAAGATGAATAATTCCATTCGAACAGCTGTTCCTCTGTTCGAATGGATTTAGCAGATATCTTTTGACTTTACTATCATAACTTTTTGATATTTGTTAAAATCTTATTAAGACTTGTAGAAATTTTATTAGATTTGCAGAAATTTGTTGGAATTTATAAAAATATATAAATTTATATAGATTTATAGAAATTCACATCATTCGAGATAAAAAAAAAAGTTTTATAAACAATTATAGAAATTTTTAGAATTTTTTGAAACTCCCAACATGTCCATATTCAATTATGGCAATATTCAAAGATTTTTTTTTCTGGTACATTGTATATTCATTTTTATTTATCGTCATTTCCTTATTTAGTGTGTGATTAGATTGCAAAAAATGAGTATAAATTAGTATAAGTAGCAGTCTCGTAATTCATGTAATATGTAAAAATTTAGAGTTTTATAAAAATTTATAAAAAAAAAAAAGTAAGTTTATTTACACTTCACAAATAATCTTTTGCATTCCACTTTACTTTTTTATTAATTAAAATTATACAATTATTAAGGCATAAATAAGTTATTTAATGATAGTCGAGAACCCATAGTAAAAAAAAATGCGAGTGATTTGGATAACTGATTTTAAAATTTAAATTTAATTGCAAGGAATGACTTATCTAATTTTGTAACTTAATTATGGGGTATTTTTAGAATAATACCTGAACAGATTAGATAACAAATCCTTTGTGGTGCCTTTGTTGATGGTATAGATATGATATTTTAATGTAAATTTCAAATTGATACACTGGAAGTTTTTATATCATAGATAAAAGCAGTTTGCAACTCAAAAAGTTATAATAAAATGTAGTTTTAGTTAATTTTTGACATTTGAAGTGTAAATCACAAATCACAAAAAATAAGATGAATATTTCTATTTGAATAGATTTTTATCTATTCGAAATAATTTGACAAATACTTTTTGACTATTCTGTCATAACTTTTTAATATTTGTTAAAATGTTGCTGGGACTCATAGAAATTTTATTAGATTTGTAGAGATTTGTAGAGATATATAAATTTACAGAGATTTATTGAGATTAATGTAATTTGAAGTAAAAAAGTTTTACAAAGAATTATAGAGATTTTTATAGTTTTTCGGAACTCCAAATGGGTCCATATTCAATTACAGTAATATTTGCAGATTATTTTTCATACCTTGTGTATTCGTTTTTATTTATTGTGATTTCCTTATTATATGTGCGATTAAGGTGCAAAATGTTAATATAAATTGATACAAGTAATAGTCCAATGTATAAAAAGTTAGAGTTTTATAGAGATTTATAGAGAAGGTCAAGTTTATTTATACTCTACAAATAATCTCTTGTCCTCCACTTTAGTCTTTTATTAATTAAAATTACTTAATTACCCATATTTCTTTTCACATATGTTTTATATACTAAAAATGTCATAATAGCCCTTATACAAAAACTCAAACTGATACATATTTATAATATTATAAATACCATTATTTTATAGTAAAATTATTTTTTTAAATAAATACATAAGGCAATTTACCAATTTTTTTTTTTTAGATATTTTGATAAGTGAGTACAACAATTACAATCTATTTTTTTTTTTTTTGAAAAAAAATCACTTATGTAAATGAATTACCTTATTAAGATACAAATTTCCAATTCTATATTATTTAAAAAAATATTTGTTATTATTAAAACTCAAATTAAGTTTTCAAAAGAAAGATAGGTATGATTTACTTGATAAATTTTCCTATGCTTCAAAGTTAATTTTTTCAGTTCATTGATTTTGCTAGTTAGATATGTTTTTGGATACTTTTATTTTTTCAGTATATGGAAAAAATTAATGATTCTATTTTGAATTTTTGATTGATTAGAAAAGTTAGTGGACGTAAAGGGTGAATAAAAATTTAAATTTAAAAGTTATCTTATTTTTATGTTTGCCGGTTTTATGCAAGAAAAAATATTTTGAAAGGTTAAAGTAAAATTTATTTTCATTTATATTTTTATCAATCATATATGGCTTAATCAAATAAGAAAATAACTTATTTCCATTTCAATTTATTTACAAACATTTGTAATTTTTTATTATCTTGATATTTATTTATTTTCTACAAATCTTTCGTAATTTATTTTTTTTTAACATTCGCCACATTTATATTTTTTCTCCTATTTTCTTTCATCAAATTATTTTTAAAATATATTACTAAATTATGGAAATTGAAATGATCATATATAACTTTACTAAATGACTCAAGGATGATAACAAAAGTTAAAATAACAAAAGGAATGAAAGAAATTAGTTTTTTATTTGATTAAATTTTGAAATAAAGTAAAAATAAATTTTATTTTACGCAATTGTTAAAATATAAATATAAATAAAATTTACTTTAGTCTTTAAAAATATTATTTTATTCTTTCGTAGGTCTAAGGATTTGTTCAAATTTGTAAATATTTTCTTTATAAAGTGCATTTATGTCATTTTTAATTATACGCAAAAATAACTAACAGAAAAAAAGAGAGTTTTATAATTTTACTTAATAAACATAGTAAAGTGGAGTGTAAGAGACTATTTATGAAATGCAAATAGGCTCACCCTAATACTTTTTATGTAAAAACCATTATTCTTGTTCATTGTTTTATTTAAAATATTTTATATCTATTATCTTATAATCCAATGGATTATATGATATAAAGGGTTAATATTTACTTTGGTGCCCTATCCAAAGCAATTACTTCGATAATCTAGTATTTGTTATCCAATGATTTATATGATATAAGTGGTCAAGATTATTTTGGTGCCGTATCCAAAACAACTACTTTGATAATTTAATTTCTGATGTCTAATGATTTATATGATATAAAAGCTATATCCAAAACAACTACTTTGATAATCTAATTTCTAATGTCTAATGATTTATATGATATAAAAGCCAAGATTTACTTCGGTACCGTTTATATGATATTAAAGGCCAAGATTTACTTTGGTGTTGTGTCATGCCCCTAACTTAATTGTCCGGGATGGACGGCATGAGAATATGAGAACAAAATAAATTAAATAAAAAAACTGTACCAAGGTCGAGTTTCAATGCACTAATAACCACCAGAACAAGTAAATATGTTCCTCATTCCCATATAAAATAAATAAATACCATCAATCACGGTAAATTTAAGGCCACACCCTAGTGACTAAATTTAAGACTGACACAGCCGCATAAGTCTCATCAACAACAATGCAATATAAGGGGAATACGAACATCTCAATACAAGTAAAATTCCATAACAGATAAATCTATCGATCTGAACTCAGTTCCGGCTGGCTATTTCCTGGCCTCATCGGATCACCCGTAATATAGATAGAGTAAGTTGACCAGCCCATTAGGTAGAACCATGCAAGTGTGTTCTAATGAATATGCTCAAACATACAATATAACTCATAATAATAGCAACCAAAGATAATATAAAATGCACATGTCATGTTATGCAATGCAAACATCATATAAAAATGCATATGTAATGTAGTGTAATTCTCCAATTCCCATCTACTCAAACCTTATCCAAAGTTAAGACTGGACTCAGGCTACTCTTGCCTGAGTTGCCTACGTATCCCATATCGGAAATCAGATTACCGTAGTTCCTATCTCTTTTTTTTCCCTTATTTCATAACCAAACTCATGATCAATATAATCATCCCTACATCTCATCGATAAATGTAACAATCACATTATCTCAATATATATATAAACCAAATGGGGAACCGTGTTACATCTCCTTGCTCGTCTGCTAGGGAACCGTGTTACACCCCTAATCAGGCATCCGCTTATCTGAAGCAGGCATCTGCTCATTTCAAGCAGGGTCTGGCTACAATCCGGAAAAAATCCCATAATATCTCACTTCAATATTAATGCCCAACTCCAAATGATTAATCTTTAATCACATATATATCGACTGGGAATCATCTGGTATTTTCAAAATCTCATTTTCTCATTTTTCTCAAATCGCGAACCTTGTCTGCATATATAACTCGTGACTCAACACATCACAATATAAATGTGGCACTCTCAGTCAATCAATATCCTCAACATAGACCAGATGATGTTACCCCAACTCTAATGCACATAATATGCTCAATTATATAAAATAATTTTTTTCCAAAATTATTAACATAAAACAAAGCATGCTTTAAAATCTCAAAATTTACAGTTTTTCTAACATCTTTCCAATTCTATAATATCAACTATAATTTTTTATAACTCTAGGAGCAACATTATGATCCTCCCCAATTCTTTAGGGGTAAAATCGTAATTTTTTTTCAAACTTTCGGGGTCATTTTGTAATTATTTAAACCTTTAGGGTCCACCTTGTAATTCTTTAAACTCTTAGGGAATCACTTTGTAATTATCTAAAACTTTGGGGGCTATTTTATAATTATTTAAAACTTCAGGGATCAATTTGTGATTATCTAAAAGTTTTGGCCCAAATTGTAATATCTTTAACTATTTTCTCTATTCTTTTTTCTTTTTTCTTTTTCTTTTTTTTCTTTTTCCCGTTTCTTCTCTAGTGAACGCCCAGTGAAATAGCTTCCAATTTCGGATTGACTTTCTATTGTCAGTCTAAATTTAATTACTTCCATACAAAATAAACATATAGAAATTTATCCTAAAATCTCTATATATCATTTACATAATTATCATAACCCAAAAGTATGAAAAATTCAACATGTATACACATATATATACACACCCGTATATATATACACACACACATCTCACAAAACTTCACCAAATCAAGCATATAAATATGTCAAAATGATCATTGTAACGTCTAGAATACAACTATAGGTCCCATTTACCTCAGATCTAAAGAGAAAATGAGAAATAAAGAGATTTTAGTTTAGGTAACAAACCTTTAGGCGTCAATTTCTCCCACCTCGAGCAAAATTACGCGAAACGGACACTTCCATAGCGTTCACGGCGTTTAAAACTATCTGGGTGTACCTTCCTTCCTTCCTAGATCCCTCTCTCTCTTCCCTCTATTTCCCTCTCTCTCTCTTTTCTCTCTCTCCCTGTAGTCTCCCCTGGAAACCCACGACCAAAAGTCAAAATAATAATAATAATAATAATAATAAATAAATAAAAAAAGAAAGAAAAAAAATTGAAAGGAAACGAAAGAAGGAAAGAAGAGAAAAAGAACGGGCCTTGGGCCCAGTTTGTCCAACCCAACACTACTTCAGACTATTTTTAGTCTAGAAAAATAAAATAATTAAACTCTATCTCCAATTTAATATGTTATCAGCTCAAAATAATATATAAATTGTCAAATTTAAATATTGGGTGTTACATGTTATATCCAAAATAACTACTTCGATAATTGAGTCTTTGTCATCCAATGGTTTATATATTATAAAAGGGCCAAGATATATTTCAATATCGTATCCAAAACAACTACCTTGATAATCTAGTTTTTGTTATCTAATGGTTTATATGATGTAAAGGGCCAAGATTCACTTCAGTGTCATTTAGATGATATTAAGGGCCAATGTTTACTTCAGTGCCGTATCTAAAATAACTACCTCGTTTATCTAGTTTTTGTTATCCAATTGTTTATATAATATAAAAGGCCAAGATTTACTTCGGTGTCGTTTATATAATATTAAAGGCCAATATTTACTTCAGCGTCGTATCTAAAGCAACTACTTCGATAATCTAGACTTTGCTATCCAATGGTTTATATGACATAAACGGCCAAGATTTACTTCAATGCCATGTATAAAATATAAAGGGTCAAGATTTATTTTCAGTGTCATATCCAACACAACTACTTCGATAACTTAGTTTTTGTTATCCAATAGTTTATATAATATAAAGGGTCAAGATTTACTTCGGTGCCATTCATCAAATATAAAAGGGCCAAGATTTACTTCAGTACGGTATCTAACACAATTACTTCAATAATTTAATTTTTGTTATTTAATTGTTTATATGATATAAAGGGCCATGATTTACTTTGATACTATTTATAGAATATTAAGGGTTAAGATTTATTTCAGTGTTATATCCAAAACTACTTTGATAATTTAGTCATTCCCTTCTTATAAATATCATGTTAGGGTTTATTCTCACATATGACTTCTTATTCTCAAGATTTGCCTTTTACAACGCTGACAATGGTGATACAAGCTTTCTTTTTCTAATGACTATTACGAACCTTTGCCCTTATGCCTCCATTCAGCGGTTTTTATTTATTTTTACTTTCTTTATTTATTTTGAGTAATTACTTATTTTTAGATTTTATATATAATTTCTCATTTTTCTTTTAAATTCATGTAATTTTTTGTGGATTCTTAATAATGGTGTTAACTATTTTAGATATGTTATGAGTTTTAGACAAGTGGCTTTAGGTTCAAGCAAAAATAAATAAATAAAATAATAAAATAAAATAAAGGAGTTAATCCTAGGGTGTACCCTAGATATGATATATCTTCTATGAATGGGAAGATCATATACTTCTTCTATTGTTCTATATGATCTTATTATCATATATAAATAAATAAATAAAATATATTGTTCTATAGCCTACAATATATTGCATTTTTTCAAGTTAAAATTTTCTAATTTTGTTTCATATGTATGTATATGAATATTTATGAGTTAAGGATGATAATTATGTGTTTTTATTTTATTTTTATTTTTTAAACGAAAAGTGTTGTTTATCAAATAAATTGACTTATTTTACCCGAGATCTATTGTGAATATCTTCTACGAATGGGAAGATGATAAGCATATTCTATATGAATATCTTCTTGTTGTCACCATAAAATATTTCATTTGTTAAGGGAAACTTTTTTAATTTTGTTCATATTTATATATACATATATCAAATAATTATAAGTTAAAGATGCTACGCGTGTATTTTTAAAAATATTTTCAAAGTTTTAAAGAAGAGTGTGTCTTTCAAATAAATTTACTTTTTTATGAATAAATAAATTTATTTATTTTTTATTTTGAGATTTTGTATAATTTTGGAATAAGAACACTGTATCAATAATTATTAATCAAAATATCATGGATGCTTATGGACTATTCAATGGCAAAAATATAAATTCCTTAATAATTGAAAATTGAATTTAAATAAAAAAAATTAGGGGAATCCTAAATAATATGTATTGTAAAATAATATTTTATCTTAAACTGTTTACAATCAATTTTATTAATTTTAATTACAATTACTCTATGAAGTTGAGCAAGTCTAATTTTATCCACAAGACATAATAGAAAGAATTTATAATGTAAATTTTATTTTTTCCTTAATATGTTAACAAATGATATAAATTCTCGCAGAAGAGATCACAAGATCAGACAGAATCATTGCTCATCTCATTTCTGATAAAAATGCATCACCAATTTTACACGGTAAGAAATAAGTATATCTCAAATTGATGTGAAATATCATGGTATTTTGAAGTTCTATAACATGAAGGATAAATTACATATATCTCCTCAGGCATTACACTAATTACACATAGACCCCAACATTTAAAATTCACAATTGCCCCCTTATTTTGAAATGTTACTAACGCTCGACCCTTTCTGTTAGTTTTGTTCCTTAATCCGTTAAAATGTTTATTGTGAAGATAATTTTACCCTCAACTTAATTAATTTAATTATAAATAAAATAAATATAAGTTTATACATATATATACATTGTAATAAATATATATATATATATAAGCAGATGGGCAGCATCGAGCGACGGGCTGTGTGGCTATAGATCTCTCTCTCTCTTACAAGGTCTCTCTCTTCCACTTCCACCTACAGAACCAGCCAACAAGACACCCACTTGGTCTGTGGGATTGCCGAGAAATGGTGTCCCCACACCAACACCTCTGTTTTCAGTTGGGGAGAAGCCACTATCACTCTAGAAGACTGTAATGACCCAGAAATTTTAAAACTTGCTAAATTTTGTTGAGTTATTAATTAAATATTTATCATATTGGGAATGTATGGGTTGTGTGAGGATATTTTCTTTTTAGCGTTTAAATATATTTGTGAAAAAAAATTCGGGGTATGACAGATTGGTATCAGAGCTTAGGTTCGAATACCTAGGGATAGTGGGAGCTAAAATTTCTATGTGATAGAATATACTTACGTGCCTTATAGGATTTCAAGAGAGTTAGTAGTAATTGGAATTATGAATTGATAATAATCAGTTTCTTAATCCCTTTTTGATTTCCATTCTTAGAGGATGCCTTCACGTGTTGCTAATGCTAGCGGTAGGGGCCGTGGTCGAGGTCGTGGCCAAGGTCGAGGTCGTGGCCGAGGTCAAGGACAGGGACAAAGAGTCCCGGCAATTGAGGATATACACATGCAACATGATGTGGCTCAGGATCAAGAGTCACATGCAAGAATTGGAGCAGAGCTACCACCAAGAGTGGCCGATGCATCACAGGGAGTAGAGGTCCCACGTGATACTGGAGTTCTACCAGAGTTTGGAGACGTGCCTCAGGCAAAAGGCGAGCAGGCAAGGGTGGCTAATACACCACGAATTGTAAATGATCAAGCTGGAGTGGGCAATGTTTCTCAAGAAGGCTTAGTTAACCCCAAATAATTTCTACGGAATATGGCCACGACAATGATGAAGATGGTGGGAGGAACACAGAAAGACGAATCAATTTCAGCATTAACTACGTTCAAAAGGATGAATCCACCCACATTTGATGGAGAGGCAGATCCAGATATGGTTGAGAGTTTCCTATCACAGTGTGGAGGATATTTAATACAATGGGGATTATTCAGGATAAGGTGAAGGTGTCTTACATAGTGTTTCAATTGATTGGAAAGGTGAGTGATTGGTGGACATCAATAGAAGATTCTTAGGATGTGGGCGAAATAACTTGGAAAAAATTCAAGGAGATGTTTAGAGATCAATTCTTTCCGTTACCAATGAGGGATGCAAAAAGAGATGAGTTCATGAATCTGATTCAAGGTACGATGATCGTGTTGGGGTATAAGCGTAAGTTTTTTGCTCTTTCTAAGTATACACCAGAGATGGTTTCGACAGAGTATAATAAATACTGAAGATTTGAGAGGGGTTTGAGGCCAGCCATCAGGGGTAAGGTAGTACTTTTACATTTGGAGGACTATAAAACATTGACAACCTGAGCTATGATAGTAGAGAAAGATTTAAATGACATGAAGCAGCAGACAGATAACAGGCAAGGTAAAGTTCAGCTCTTACACCAGACAAGAAAAAATAAAAATAGACAAAGAGAAGATTCACAGTATCGGCAGAGCAGTACACCTCCTACTCATTCTATAGCAGGAACGACCTCATAAAGTTCAATTATTTGTTTCCAGTGTAAGCAACTCGGACATAGAAAGTTAGAATGCCCTCAAAGGGGAGGATCAAGTAGAGTTGAGCAGAGGATTAAATCGAGATCATGTTACTAGTGTGGCCAGTAGGGTCATATTTTAAGAGATTGTCCGCAACGGCAAGGGACTTCAAGTGTTGTTCAACCACAGCAACCTACTCAGTCAGTTTCTTACCAGCAGAGTTCTAGACCATCAGGGTCACAGGCCATACAACCACAATAATCCAGGGTGGACCTCAACAGGGCCAACGGGGTAACAAGCCATCAGCGACACAAACACAAGGAAGAGTTTTTGCATTGACACGAGATGATGGGCTTGTTGAAACTATTGTGACTAGAGGTACATTTCTTATTTTTACTTCTAGAGCCACAGTACTTATAGATACTGGAGCATCGCATTTGTTTATTTCTGCACATTTTGCTTCTGCACTGAAATTAACTATAGAACAATTGGTCCCACCTGTACGTGTCGAGACGCCAATTGGGGGTCATACCATTTTAACTCAAATTTGTAAAGGGTGTGAGATCACCATAATTGACAAGATTTCTGCATCAGATCATCATTTACTATTCGACTTGATTGTATTAGGGATGAACAACTTTGACATTATTCTCGGTAAGGATTGGCTATTTGTTTATCGAGTAATAATAGATTGTGCCAAAGGGAGAGTAACTTTGCATACACTTGAGGATGACCAGATACGATTCACGGGCGATCGTAGAGATTCTTTGGTCACACATTTTCTAGATAGACAAAATGATTGATTTATATAGCTTGTTTGCCAGCTTAGTTTTGGAGGAGGAGGAGGAGGTGAATAATAAGGTAGAGTTGCCACAAGTTGTGTGTGAGTTTTCAGATGTATTCCCGGAAGACTTAACAGAGTTGCCACCAGAACGGGAAGTAGAATTTAGTATTGATCTAGTTCTAAGCACGGAGCCAATATCTGTGGCACCTTATAGACTGGCTCCAGCAGAAATGGTTGAGCTAAAGGCTCAGCTTGAGGACTTGATTGCTAAAGGTTTCATTCATCCAAGTACCTCGCCGTGGGGAGCATCGGCATTGTTCGTGACAAAGAAAGATGGTTCGTTGCGGATGTGTATCGTCTACAGGAAGTTAAATAGGGTGACAATAAAGAATAAATACCCACTACTGAGGATTGATGACTTGTTTGACCAGCTCAAGGGTTCACAGTGCTTTTCAAAGATTGATCTGAGATCAGGGTATCATCAATTGAGAGTGAAGAAGAAGATATACCAAAGATAGCTTTTAGGACTCGATATGGGCATTACGAGTTTTAGTAATGTCATTCAGATTGACAAATGCCCCTACAACTTTTATGGATTTGATGAACAGAATATTCAGTGCTTACTTAGATAAAGTTTTGGTAATATTCATTGATGACGTGTTGGTGTATTCCAGATGCAAGGAGGAGCATGAGGAGCATTTGAGATTAGTACTCCAAACTTTAAGGGAGCACAAGCTTTATGCTAAATTAAGTAAGTGTGAGTTTTGGCTTAAAGAAGTGAAGTTTCTTGGGCATGTTATGCCCAGTAAAGTGGTATTAGTAGACCCATCTAAGATAGAAGCAGTTATAGATTGGCCCCAACCAAAGACCGTATTTGAGATTCGAAGTTTCTTGGGACTATCAAGATATTATCGAAGGTTTGTTCAAGATTTTTCGAGGTTAACTGCACCAATTACCAGGTTGACTCGAAAAGGAGTGGAATTTGTGTGGGATGAGGCTTGTGAAAAGTCATTTCAAGAGTTAAAGGTGAGATTAACTTCTGCACCAATGTTAGTGATTCCAAAAAGATGATTGGGCTACACAATGTATTGTGATGCTTCTAAGGAGAGATTAGGGTGTGTGCTTATGCAAGGAGGTAGGGTTGTGGCCTACGGGTAATCACAGGTAAAGATTCATGAGCAAAATTATCCTGTACATGACCTAGAGTTAGCAGCAATAATTTATACTTTGAAGAGTTGGAGACATTACCTATATGGAGAAAAGTTTGAGGTACTCTCAGACCACAAGAGTTTAAAGTATATCTTTACGCAGAAAGATTTAAATTTGAGACAAAGGAGATGGATGGAGTATATGGAAGATTATAATTTTGAATTGCACTATCATCCAGGGAAATCAAATGTGGTTGCAGATGCCCTTAGTCAAAAGACTCGTAATGTTTTGGCCAGTCTTGTAATGGGGGAATGGGATATGATTAAGGAAATTGGGGAGTTTGATCTTCACTTAATAGAAGAAGAAGGATGTGCTACTCTCTTTTCTATGGTGGCACAACCGACGTTGGTTACTCGTGTTATAGAGGTTCAAAGATTCGATGTTGAGTCTGACAAGTATCGGGCAAATGTGTTAGCTGAAGAAGGATTACCAAGCTGGACTTTTGATACAGATAGTGGTTTGAGATATCAAGGTAGATTATTTGTACTAGCATCTATTCGAGATGAGGTCTTAAAAGAGTTTCATCACTCCAAACTTCCAGTGCATCCAGGTGGTACGAAGATGTATCATGACTTGTGCCGACAATTCTTTTGGGTAGGGATGAAAAAGGAGGTGGCGGAATTTGTTAGTAGGTGCCTTACTTGTCAACAAGTGAAGTCCGAACATCAGAGACCAGCGGGTATGTTACAGCCATTACCAGTATCAATGTGGAAATAGGAGAATGTGACAATGGATTTTGTGTCTGGGTTACCGAGATCACGAAAGAGTCATGACACAATATGGGTGGTGATGGATAGATTGACAAAGTCAGCTCATTTTCTACCTATTTGCTTAATTGATTCTATAGATACTCTTGCTCGACTTTATATCAAGGAGATTGTAAGACTTCACGGAACTCCTATTTCCATTGTCTCAGATAGGGATTCTCATTTCGTCTCCCAATTTTGACAGGGTCTCCAAGCAGCTATGGGGACTCAATTGACACTTAGTACAACCTTTCACCCACAGACTGATGGACAATTAGAACGGACTATTCAGATTTTAGAAGATATGCTAAGAGCTTGTGTATTTGATTTCCAAGGCAGTTGGGAAGATTACTTACCACTAGTGGAATTTGCTTATAATAATAGTTACCAGTCAAGTATTGGAATGACACCGTTCGAGGCATTATATGGTAGGCCATGTAGATCACCGGTTTGTTGGACCGAAATTGGAAAAACTACAATTATTGGGCCAAAGCTTGCTAGGGAAACTACTGAGAAAGTTAAAGTTATTCGCCAAAGACTTGAGATGGCGCGGAGTCACCAGAAGAGCTATACTGATCAGAGACGAAGACCACTAGAGTTTGAGGTGGGAGATCACGTGTTCTTAAAGGTCTCACCATAAAAGGGAGTGTTTCGTTTTGGCCGCAGAGGGAAGCTTTCACCAAGATTTATTGGACCATTTGAGATTTTGGCTAGAATTGGAGATGTGGCGTATCGTCTTGCCTTACCACCACAATTATCGGGTGTGCATGATGTTTTTCATGTATCTATGTTGAGGAAGTATAATGCTGATCCATCACATGTTCTTGATTGGACTGAACTCGAGATTGACTCGAATGTGACATACGAAGTGAGACCAGTGAAGATTTTTAGATTCGCGGGAACAAGTTCTAAGGGGAAAGATCATTCTTTTAGTTTGAGTGTTGTGGAAGCATCGTGGTGTCGAGGAGTCCACTTGGGAACAAGAGTCAGAGATAAGGAATAAGTATCCAGAATTGTTTAATGATTCAAGTAATTTCTAAATTTCGAAGATGAAATTTTTTTTTAAGGAGGGTAGATTGTAATGACCCAGAAATTTTAAAACTTGCTAAATTTTGTTGAGTTATTAATTAAATATTTATTTTATTGTGACACGGGTTGCATGAGATTTTTTTTATATTTAAATATGTTTATGAATTTTAAATTGTGATATAATTTAAAAAAAAAAAATTTAGATATCAATCAGAATTGGATTGAGATTTGCAACCTTATGTGGATATACATTTATATATATATATATGAAAGTTTCTAATAGGTGTCGTGTGATTTGGGAATACTCTCACCATTAGACTAAAATGGCATGATGCCATGTGGCATGAAATGGAGTCCTTTGAGGACTCAAACAACCAACAGTATACATATATATGTGTATCAAGTGCTTACCGAGCTGGTATTAGGATAAAAAAAAAAAAAAAAAAAAGAAGACAGAGAAACCGAATTCAATTTGGATTCAATTAGCAAACCACGATTATGTGCCTATATATATAGGCACTTGAAGTGAAAGCCCAGTAGGGTGATTCGGCAGAAAAAAAAAAAAGGTTGGTGATTGGCAGAGCATTCGGCTAGAGAGGAGAAATTTTCTGGTGTTCATGATTTGAAAGCATTGTTCCTCATTTTTCTTCTGTAAATTTAATTTAAGGTAGTGGTGGAGTTAAATAAAAATTAAATTTATTATGTATAGTTTAATTTTGTGAATTTATGTAATTATTGGGTTTATTGTTATGTGATCGATTATGTGATTGTGGCTGTCTTGTAGATAGAAAAAGTATTTATAAATTGATTTTGATTTTGAGGAATTAAATTTAAATTGAAAAAAAATTATTATTATTGTTATTTTTAAAATTATTTTATTATGAAACCTTGAATAAGGAAAATAAATATTTTTAAGGAAGAGTTTGGATTCGAATAAATAAATAAATATTTATTCGTTGATTTTTACGATTTTGGTTTTGGGTTGTGAGAGGTGCCGGGATAAGTAGTTGGTGCTGAAAGCTCCGCTGGTGAGACCAGGAACCCGCGCGAGGTTGGGTTATCATGTCCAGTAGGCTCGTAACCTACAAAACATTGATGAGTTGATATTTTTGGTAACCTATGGCTGAAGCATAGGTTGACCAGGTGACGGTACCTAACCCACTAATTAATAATATGGTTGCTAAAATAATATATTTTATTTAATGTTATGATCAAAATATTTAAATTTAAATATTTTTTATGTGTGATGTACATTGACATGACATGTTGGAGATTTATAGGACACCCTGCATGATTTATTTAATTTTTATTTTTCTCCGAGCACCAGTTGATTACTTTAATATACTTTGGTATATTGTGCTCATACCCCTACAGCTTTAGATGCAAGTGCAAGTGTTGCACAAGACGATGATTGTGATGGCATCGCTTAGGCAAAGTAGAGATTTTTAATAGTTCGTTAATTTTATTTTAGGGAGAGAAGTGTACCTTAGTTTTCAATTTATTTTCTTTATTAGATTTTTATGATATATGTCTCGATTTGGGAGACTAGAGATGGATTTATTTATTTGAAATCTCTTTAAGTTGGAGATTATTAGTTCTTGTTATTAAATATGATTGGCTCTGACTATTATGGATTAATGGTTTTGATGATTGTGATTGTTTGTTCATGCTCCCGGGTTTGTGGAAAAATTCGGGTCGTGACAAAGACAGCCATTAATTTTTGGAGGCTTCTCTGTTCTGGGTCACTGCTACGTTTTACTCCCATCTCTCACAGAGTAGGAGAAAATCGGAGAAAAATTAATGAAGGTACAGTTAGAGGTGACCAGAACCAAAGCTGCGAGGCTTCTCAATCTCTACGGGCCGAAATGTTCGTGGAGAGTGGAAGTGAGATCGAGCACCAAGCATTTCTTGCCCTGGTTGTCAAGGTTTGTATTTCCAGCACCAACGTTTGATACCATCAGTGAACATGTTTTCCCAATTGCCATTCACCTAGCTAGAGGCACTAGAATTGTTCTGGCACCTGTTGTTCTTGCCACCCTTTATAGAGATTTGAACTTGTTAAGAGATACTCTTGTTGGTTCAAATCAAATACAAAATGAATTAGGATGTAAAGAAGATGATGATGTCCATCACTTAGTGTGCACTTTGGGCTTCTGTTCAATTAGTTTAGATTTGGGCTTGGGAGAGATTCCTCACATGGAGGTCGAATCCGAATCCTATTGAAAATGGTGAGCCGAGGTTGGATTGATGGCACGGGGTGAACAGCCTGAAAATTGAGAAAGACAGCAGAATTGATATTCGAAGCAAAGTCAAAGCTTCCCTTAACAACAGAAGTAAAAGGGAGACTACGTAAAGAAAATCTTACAATTTGCTCCATCCCCTTTTCCTCTTTTGTTTTCACCCCACGGTACTCCACGGCATAATTTGATGTTTTACAGAATGGACACCTTGTAAACACTGGCGAAGCCAGATGGAGGCAGGGGGCCCAAGTGACCCCCTTTGATTTTAAATGCAAAAATACCAAAATGTCTTTGGTGTTTTGGCTTAATTAAAAAAATAAATTAATTTAAAATTTAGGCATTTTGGCTTAATTAAAAAATTAACGTTAATTCAAAATTTTTTAACATAAAAGGAATTTACAAGAATCAAAGTCAAATTATTTTATGTGAAATACAATATATTTTCCCACTAAACTATTGAATACTTTTATTCATAATATCAATAAATATTACATATAACATAATAAATTTTATAAACAATAAAATTTAATAATCGTTATATATATATTTTTGGTAACGAGAGACATTCTAATAAATCTCAGATACTGTTCAAAGGGCCAATTGAATCATTAAACTATAAATAGTATCTTCACCGATTTAATGTCCGAGGATAATTTCTTTTTCCCTAAAAATAACATTGTTTCTTTTCTATTCTTAACTGGACGTAAATTAAAGTGAGCTAAATTTAAAAAAAAATAAACTAAATAAATTTTTTTTTGGACCAGATTACTCGGGCTACAGTCCGGGTGAGCCACTTTGTAGTTCCACCCTGCTCATACTTGATTCCAAGCTTGCTCCGTGCTACCCTAGAGACGAAGAATGCATCAGTAATATCGAAGAATGCTTAATTTGGTTTTTGGTCCGTGGTTCAATTCTAAAGTCGTCGTTTTGTTTCTTTTCAAATGATTATTGCAGGGCCTTTGTTTGGTTTATGAGAATTGAGGAAAGGACAATGAAATCTGAGGAACAGAATGAAAATTTTATGTGCTTGTCAGAGCTATCAATTAACTAATGAATATTACTATTAATCGTTTGTGGGTTGTGTATCATTCCGTTTGAGCTTATAAATATAACTATTGAATATTACTATTAATCGTTTGTGGGTTATGTATCATTCCGTTTGAGCTTATAAATATAACTATTGAATATTACTATTAATCGTTTGTGGGTTGTGTATCATTCCGTTTGAGCTTATAAATATAGTAGGTTTTGTTTTCATATTTTAAATCTCAAGTAGTACTTATATAAAAAATTTTATTTATATCTATAATTAAATTATAAAAAATATATTTAAATTTATAAGCTTATACAACCAAAGTAATATAATTCGGTTTCGTTAATATTCGTTTAGTACATATTTTTTAATCGATTTCGTTATCATTTTTAATTTTTGAAAATAATCACTGTAGTTCAAAGAGGCAGTTCGATTATAAAAGCTATAATTTCGAATTGTACCAATCGATACTCACCCTAATTAATTCAAACCAACAACGTACATATTCTTAATCCCAAAGTCCTAATTACAAATATTTTTTCTGCTTTATGTTAATGGCATTGTTATAGGCTCTAATTAATAGTTTTCCAAGTAAAATAAGCCTAGTTTGCCCTCATTCATTACGGATTTCTAAAGTACATACTCACATCTCCACAGTATAATCTTATTAATTTTAGGCTTGGTTAGATATAGGGTAAGCACTTTTTAAAGTGTCATCCTTTTTAGTACTGTTTCGACTCAAGTACGATTAATTGAAGTTCTAACGAAATCTAGTACCCTCGTACTTTTAAAATTTGTTGTACCTTGTAGATGCTGAATGTTACATATATGTTATTTCTTTCTTCCACCTAGATGATGCAGGACAAAAGCCAGTACTTCTCTACTTAATCGCCTACTTCACTCTCCCCCAAGCTCCTCCCCCTAACAAAGCAGGCTTCAAGCTAAGTATTGACTCTGATACCCACAACTTCACAACATCTCATCTTGTAGATTCCTCCGTAAATTCACATCTCAGACTGCATATCTATGTTACTCCCAGTGAACATCACAAGAAAATCCTAATTAACCCGGGGGGGGGGGGAGACCACAACAATTCAATGCACTAATACACCATCCAGATATTAAAAAAAAATACAAAACAAAAACCCAAATAACGATACAATTATGCACCTTCACCCCAATTCACGCATCAATATGAAAAGAATTGCCGATACCAAAGCTGAAACAACAAATACAAAATTCACTAATCAGATAAAATATATATAAAATCAAATTCGAACATGTACATGTTAATCATGACATATGAAGTTGTCTAAATAAATTTTCTGCGAAAATTACAGAAAATGAGATAGTTTGAGGTCTTCTTACGTACCAAAGGTTGAATTGAATTAACTTCAAATTTCACGCGGATTGTGCGAGGAATTCAGGCCTTGAGAAAGGGCCACGATCGAAGATCTAGCAACGAATTTGGAACAATTCGATGGAGAGATTGCAGAGGCGAACAAGGTGGAGTTTTTTTCGAAACGGTCACTTTGGAACAAGAAGGAGGGAGACGGAGAGGGAGAGAGAGATGATGGAGGAGGAGGAGCAACTACTACTGCGACGTGGAGGAGTGTGGGAAAAGGGGAGATGATTATTGGACGCTTGATTGAAAATCGACGGTCAACGATTGCGCGACAGGGTTTACGTGCATGGGCACAGCTGCAAAATATAAGATTTTTGCGCCAATATTTGCGCAATAAATTGATATACAGAGAGGGACTCGGTGGAGGCAGTAGTTAAGAGTTTATTGGCTCCGCAGCAACTTCAAAATGACATCGTTTCATCGTTTTTTCCATTTAAAATAACGTTATTCTGTTTAAGTTTTCGTATTTGAATACATTAATTCATATTCAAATATGACATTTTTTTCATTCGAATGCATATTCAAATACAACAATGTATATTCGAATATAAATGATTTAAGTGAAACAATATCGTTTTAAGAAAAAAAACGTTGAAATGACATCGTTTCGAGATTATTGCAGCGGTTGCAGTAACCACAACGGCAGCCTTCTCACGTTACAAAGAGGGGGGTAGACAAGCCACAAAAAGGAAGGCATTGTTGTTTGTATTGGAAAATCCGTGAGAAATAAATTAAAAATCTTAAGCAAAAATGGAAAGATGGCTAAAAAAAATTAATAATAATTGCCATTTTAAAAATATCATTTACGAAAAGAAAAATTGTTCTGAGCAAAAACTTAAAATATAATATTTAATTTCTTGCATTTTATTCATATTCAGATGAAATATTACATGTATTTTTTTATACTATAGTTAATGAAAGATTCTCCTCCAAATCAAAGGTTATTAGAATTTTCCTATGTTCTCCAATGTAATTTCAACAAATTGTGAACAAATAATAGATAAGATATTGGGTAGTTCAGTCATGAATTCTCACAAATTGTTTGCAAAAAAAAAAAAGGTAAAAAAGGAAAAAAATTGAGTTCTCACTGTTAATGCCACGTATATAAGTGATTAGTATTGTGCAATTTTGAGATTTTTCCTATTATATATTTTTAAAATATAAAAATAAAATAATATATGTTAATATAATAATAGTTTGTATATTTAAATGAAATAAATTGATAAATTGTATTGCTAGAATAATTCAAGTATATATAACATAACTTTTATGAAAATTAATTAATGTAAATTCAATTAAAATTATAATACTAAGTGATATCTCGATTTTAGTCTGCTCATTTCATTTAAGATGCAACATTGGAATCCTTTTCATTCGATTTTTTCAATCATCGATACAAAATGAAAATGGACAATATACAAGATAGGTAGAAAAAGTTGTGATAACAAAATAAATATTCTAATAAATAATCAAAATAGCTTGTGTTTCTAGAAATTTGTATTTGAATTAGGATTATTTTTAATAGCATCCAACTTAAATAAAAATATTAACCAATATAATATTCTAAAAATATTATTATTTTTAAATTATAATCATTTATTATAAAAATAATTGAATTACCCAAAAATTATAACATAAAATGAATATTGTAATCAATAATTAAATAGGATTGTATTTCTAAAAACTTATTTCATATTTCAATTAAGATTATTTTTACTTGTACCCAAATTAAATATAAATTTTAATCTATAAAATATTTTAAAACTATTATTATTTTTAATAGTGTCTAACATAAACAAAAATTATAATCACCATAAATAAAAATTATAATCTATATAATATTTAAAAAATATTATTTTAAGTTATAATATTAAGTGATAAAATAAAAATTGTAATTCATATAATATTTTAAAAATATTAGTATTTTAAATTATAATATTAAGTGATAAGAAGAATTCAATTGAGATAATTAATGTATTTAGAATATATTGAACTATAAAAAATTTTAATAAACTCGAAATTCAAATATTAAGTGATAAGTATTATTTAATTTAGATAATTATAAATTGATAAGTAATATATAATAATTATTAATTAATAAAGTTAAATATTTTTACAAATGTGTCGCAACTATAGTATCTAATTAGATATCACATGACACACTTATATTTTATAAGATCCCATTTTGAATGTATGTAATATGATACCACATGACATGATATATTTTATGCTCATTTTATTAATGTGAATAGTAGTAGCAAATTAACTGGTTACAAGTTTGAGTCTCTTCAGGGGCGAGACTTACCCTGTCGTTGATTTCAAAATCTCAAATTAGTCAAGGTATGCGCAAGTTGCCTGGATACTGTCATAAAAAAATAATATTCCTTCATTTTGAGGTTTATCATAAAAAAAAAATTATAACATATCGTTCTCTCTTATCAACTATATCTTAAGTTAATTTTAATATTAATCGAGATGTGTGCAAACTAATTCATACATTCCTACGTCATAAAAAAAATATTATTCCTTTATTTTGAGGTTTTATCATATTTTTATGAATTATAAAATATCATTCTCTTGTCAGCTCTATTTCAAGTTAATGTTAATGTTGAATAAAACAATAAAATACCTTTTAAATTTAAATGCATTTATATGAACATTATAACAATTCGCTTTTCCATTGTAATATTTTTTTTTTAAATTAATTTTTGTACAATAAGGAGGCGATTTAACAACTATTATTATAAATGTTGTGCTAGCATTCTTATAGTGGAATGATAATTGTCATTTCGTAACAATGATATGCTGATATTTTTATATATTGTGCAATTTTTAATAATTTAAATAATTTTTAATTTTAAAAAATAAATACATCTAAACCAATAAATTTTAATTGAACAATTCTCTATACAACTCACCAACCTGATATAAGTTACGAGCTCCTCCAAATCCATTAAGTTATCCCTTTCATCTCGTCTCTGCCCTTTTTGTATTCGTATGCATTTATTTTATTTTTCTTCTCATTTAAAAGACGCCCCTCGGGGCTGGGGCCTGACTCATTTTTAGGGGCAGACGCACAATTTATCTCCACAGTTGGTTTTATTAATTTTTTTATTTATATATAATTAATTTTTATATAATTTTATTAATTCGTTCTCGTATAATTTTGTTAATTTATCCCGTTCATTTATAATTATTTTTTTTCGGTGTTGTGCACATGTACGAGAACAATTATCACTAAAAGTTATAAAATTTATTAAATTAATTTTAATTTTTTTAAAAGTTTAGATTTGGCACATAATCAGTATAATAATTTTTCTTTTAAACTAGCACCCCCATGATAACATCATTTTTTAGTGTAAAACTTAGTAATTATGGATGTCTGTCATGTTTTGAAATCATTACACTATCAAAATTAATTTTTTTAATTCGTACAAATTTTATTATATTACCACAATTATTTTTAAAAAATTCATTCTAGAAATATTTTCACTTTAAAAAACAATTTTTACTCCTATTAATTAAAGATATCAAGTCCACCCCTAATTTTTTTTTTTCACTTCTTTCTTTCTCTCTTTTTTGTTTGCAAGAAGAAAACTATCATATTATGATTTTTTATAAAAATGGAAATTTGAGCCTTTGACATATGTGTTAGAGATAGGCTATTGAAAAAAAAAAAAAGGAAAAAAAAACAAAACCCCCTTTTTTAAATATTGATATTCCTATGTTCTTAAATAGGTAAATAAAAGGTAAATTACATTTAGATTCTTTAAATATTTACGTAATTACACATGGACCCCTTGATATTTTAAAATTACAATAACTTCTTTTATTTTGAAATATTTGTAACACATATCCCTTTCCGTTACTATTCCGTTAGGATTTTAATTAAAATGAGGATTTTAATTAAAATGATGACATCACATCAAAAAATTTTTTAATATATCAATTTTACCCTTGTAACATTTATTCACAGTGAGCTATTTCTCTCTTTTACTTCTTTTTTCCCACCACTCTTTCTCTCTCTTTGATTCCAGATCCACGGTATAGAAAAAAATTTAAATTCCAAAAAAAAATCGAACAAATCCCAGATCCACAGTGCCGGTAACGATTCGCTGTTCAAATTGAATCAGTTGTTGGCTCGAACCGGCGCAATTGAGAAGGTGTTGTAGGCCGTGAAGGAGATGAAGCCGGAGATATTAACGGTCGTGGAGCGAGAAGCAAACCACAACGGTTCGGTTTTCTTGGATCGGTTCACCGAGTCGTTGGAAGATGACCCTCCCATTGATTTTGGTAGAAAATGGAAGCCGGAGATATTCTCTTGTTCGGTTTTCTTGGACCGGTTCTCCGAGCCGTGAAGGAGATGAAGCCGGAGATATTAACTGGCTACGCTGTTTGACTCGTTGGAAGGCGGGGGGGCGTCGTCGCCGGTGAGCAATGGCGTGGAGAAGCAATCTATCTCGGAATTTGAAGGAGCTCTGAATTCTCTTTAGCCAAATTTCACCTGCGAGTTCTTGTGGGTTTTAATTCTATGAACCTAACAAGAGAGAGAGAGAGAGGGGGCGGTTGAATATGCAATAGCCCTAACATTGCTCTTTGGTAGAAAATGGAAGCACCAAGCTTGCACTCTAGCAGACTTGCCCTTTGGATATATATATATATATATTAATATATGACAAGACAAAATAGAGACCTCTTTCACAATTCACCAAAACACATTACCGAGCTGAAAATTTTCTATCCGAGAATTTCTATACAAGCTGGAATCTAATGTCCGGTGAGAATGAAGTGTTGAACTCATTTCGTTCTTCGTATATAACCAAAACCAGTAAAGAAAATTAATTTGGAGAACTCATGGGCCTCTCCCTCCATCGTCGGAGCTTTCCCTGCCCTCAAAACAAACCCAAATCGATCGAAACCAACTCCTACATCTCTTCAAGCCCTAGCCTTCACGCAGACCATCTTGAACGCCAAGGGGACCATCTCTTCTTCTCCAGTGTCAGAAAATCCGGCTTCATCGCCCGCAAGATCTCACAGACCCTTGTCTCTCTCGGAATCGGATTTGGATTCCTCTCCCCCGTCGACGCACTCCACGGCCACATCGGCGCTCTCTCCGATTCCGACATCTGGTAATGTTCAGCAAGAGATCGAAGGGAAGAGGAGGGAAAAAAAAGGGAAGAAAAGTCTTTTTGTGATTAATTAATTTAAATGGGGGTAAATTTGTTTTTATAACAAAAAATTTAACAGAGTTAGGATCAAATTTAACAGAAGGGTTAAATGTTACAAACATTTCAAAATAAGTGAAGTGTCTATAATTTTTAAATATTGAGGGGATGCATGTGTAATTTTATAAATGTTCAAGGGGTTTAGATGTAATTTACCCTAAAATTTAATGGTCCAAATTCATTTAAGCATTTTTAAATAAAAAATATGTAAATGAATCTAAACCATTAACTTTTACTCCATTGTTTTAGATGTGATATTTAGGTGACATCAGCGATAACCAGCTCCCTAAGCCCTTTCATTTCTCCCCACAAGTTTGTTTTGGGGGGGTAAAGGTGAATAAATTTTATTAAAGTAATTTTTATCTTTTATTAAATTAGTTTGGATGAGAGTGTAACAATTATTTTTTAAAATTGAAATTAATATTTAATAAATAATAATTGCTTATTAAAATACTTTATTTTACTAAAATATTTTATTAAACAAAAATTAATTCTCATAAATAATTATTTGTTAGATTATGTATTGTATTAATATAATCTATTAAAATTAATAATTTATTTAAATAAACTAAAATTATTTGTTTTATTAAATTACCTTATCAGAATAAAAATAATTTTTAACAAGTAATAATTCACCATTAAAATTAATTACTGTTGAAATATTAATCTATGATAAAATTATTTTTTATAATTAATATTTTTATTAAAATTATATTTAATAATATATAACTATTAAATTAATTATTATGAAAATAATAATTATTATGATGACTTATTTTATTATAATATTTTACTAAGATTAAATATTAACTTTTTATTTCTTGATCAATTTACTTTTATTCCAAACATCATTAATTTTTATCTCTTCGAAATATTTATCATTCTAAATATAATATAATTATTATTGGATAATATTTATTTTTCAATTGAAATATAAATATCATAAATATATTACCTCATTAACTATTACCGAAACAACAATTACTCTAATAATCTTTTACCCTTTATACCAAACGTGACCTTAAAGAAAAACATAGTGTAAAACTTCTTGGTCTACATCAATCGTTTTTCTTCCCTCTTAAGTAACGGTTTCCTTGGTGAGGACATGCAGTAACGGACCCAGAAATTTGATTCAGTGTAGGCTTAATGATAAAATCCCATATAGTGCATGCTAAAATCTGGATGAGGTCAACGACTTGGTCTGGCAAGAATGGAGAGCAAATGGGGAGTATTATTGGGTTGTTGAGATAGAATGTTTAAATAATGTCAAATATTGGGAACACCTGCATTGCACTCAAAAAACCAAGAAACTTTCTATTCCAAAATTTTCTACATGTAGAAATGTTGTGGTCTGTAGAATTTTTAGATGGGATGATTAAGGTTCCCTTGTGAGTTAAATGCATCTTAATACTTACAAATATGGTACTCTATAAACTTCCACAGCTAGTTATAAATATACAGACACTCGTCATATCACAGAGTGTTTATTTAAGTCATCTTATACTCTTGCATAAGCATCTTTATGAATGCTGATCAGGCTACAATACATATATCAGTTATAGTTAAATCATATCTTTATGGTCTCTGCATAACAGTGCACTCTTAATTATCCAAAACTAGCGAAAACCAAAAAAAAAAAAAAAATTTATCATGGAAAATTTTAGAACTGTTCTTAAGTGTTCAAACTGTATCTACTGAAAATTTGGAAGATCCAAAAGTAAAAGCTTTTCTCAACACAAAACTTCTTCTCAAGAATTGCAAACAACTTCCATAAAATGCACCCAATGTGCAACAGAATCATTTCCATGAAAATGCGATATTTTTCTTTCTGCAATGAGAAACCCTCCCATAAATTCCCTTTTGAAATTTAATCCCAAAGTCAAAGTCAACTACAAGAATAAAAATTTTCCAACAAAACCCAAAAGCCAAATCTGCTCAAAATCAACAGATTCAACCCAAAGTTTTGATAGAAGAGGGCGAGGAAAAACAGTGCAAGAGTTCCAGAAGACTAGTTAGAATTTCCAAAATTGGAACCTTTGGTGATACCCACTACCCAAAAACGAAAACCATTCAAAACTTCTTTAAAAACTGAAAATTTCGAATGGAGGAGCCCAAAAGTTGTGACCCGAAAAAGAATTTGATGATGGTGAAGGCGTCACAAGGAGGAGGAAGAGTAGTGTAAGATTAAGAACAGAGGAGCGTGAGATAGCTTATATATAGGGTTTGGAGAAGAAATAGTCCAAAAAATATGAACACCGAAACTGAAAGGTTGATTACTTGTCTGAAGCGAACCCAAAATTCCAAAATGTGAACCATTAATTCTTACTGATCTTGTTCTCCAAGATCAATCCAACTCATCATTTGATAGTTACAATTAATTACACCTCGCGCCAAACCCTTAACCACCATCATTGTATCCTATAACACTAAATTAAACTAAAACTCTAGAAGCAGTGTATAGGCCGTGAATATACATAATATAAACATATATATATATATATAGACAGTAGGTTGAAAATACCTGCAAAAGATAGTAGCACGAGATCAAGGATTGGGGTAGAGGACCGGCGCCGCTCGTGGTTGCTGTTGGTAGGGGGGGAGAGAGAGGGAGGGTGAGAGCTCGTGGTCGCCGTTGGTAGGGGGAAGAGAGAGGGAGGGTGAGAGAGGCGCACGACTAGGTAGAACCGTAGAGGGACTCGAGAGTATAGCGATACAGAGAGAGGGGGGTAGGGCTTTTTAATGCGGGTCTTCGGGTCGGGTCGGGTCGGGTCCTTAAATTCCAGTGTAGAACTTCGCCTACCCTGGGCTGTCTGTGCATCTGCCTCCGGGGACATGTATTACTCTCTTTTGGTATTCATAACTTGCGGAAGAATTGCACGAAACTAGACATAGAAAAAGGAAAATTAAAGAAAACAATAATGGACACCAATAATTTATTTATTTATTTTTTTTTTGGGGTGCGTACTTGTTCTCATAAGTATCTTTCTTTTAAATGATTTTTTTATAATATGAAATATCTTTTAAAAAAATTAAAATTAAAAATTTTTACTATAGTAAAGTAATTTATTTGCATTAGTGAATTTAAAAAAAATTAAATAATATTTGCTTGCCAATCTACCAAAAAATTAAAAAAATTGATAAATTGCCCTCTTTATATATTTAAAAAAATAATTTATATCATAAAATAAGAGTATTTATGATATTTTAATTATGTCATGAATTGAGTTTTTATTAGAGATGACTATTTTAACCGATCCGTCTGTACCCTACCTAATCCCCATCTCAAATGGCATGATTCTTATCTCGAATGAGTGGAAGATCTAGGGATTTTGAATGGATCGGATAAGGTATGGAAATATTTTTTAAAAAAATTTTGGATATTGGATAGGATATAGGTATGAGTCGATCCCCTGCCCGTATGCTACCTAATCACCAAAAAATCTCCAAATTCCCTAACTGGCTTGTGTTAATGGCCTTAGGTTTGAATCTGATGGCTAGAACCTAAATAAATACTTATGCAGTTATGCTTAAATTTGGAATTTAGACTTAATACTTAAGCAATTAGACTTGTAAAATTTGAAATTTTTAAAATTTAGACTTGATATTTGAATCTGTAATCTAGAATTTAAAATTTTTATTTTTGTTTTTTTTTCATTTGGGGTATCCGATTCCCTGTAGGGATCCTTATTCCTCGTTTGGGATAGGGATCTCGTTTGGGATAGGGATGGAGGGTAAGAATAAATCCCTAGTAAGAATCGGGTAGAGTATGAGGATTAATTTAGGTTTCGAAATTGAGTATTAGGATAGATGTACCTGTCTCTTATCCATCCCATACCCATTCTTAGTTTTTATTTAAGAGTATTTATGACATTATAAGTGTGTAAACATATAATGAAAAGAAAATATAAACAATTAGCTATGTAATTTCAATTAATGAAGAATAATATAGAATGGAAGAGATTATTTGTAAAGTACAAATGGATTCATTTTTTATATTATTTTTAAATTTAGGAATTTTATTTCTCCCCTTTAAAGGAAAACATATTGTATAACTTCTTGGTCAGTTCCTACGTCCCTTCGATCATGGAGCCAAAAAACAAAGAAAGAAGAAGCGAAAGTCTACATCAGTCGTTTTTCTTGCTTGTTAAGTTTTTTAAGTCGTTCTTCTTGCCTGTTAAGTGGCGGTTTCCTTATGTTTATATATATATATATATATATATATTTACGTTTATATATATTTTTTTAAGTAGCGATTTCCTTAGGTTTCCTTATGTTTATATTTTAGGTTTATATATATATATAAAGAGTTGGTACTCAATGTTCAAGGCAGTCACAAGGGAATGAGCGGGGCCATGGCCCTTAAAGTTTTAAAAATTCTTTAATATCCTCATAAATTTTAATATTTTTTTGTGCCTCCGTTTGGAGCTCTATATTTATTGAAAAATACTAAAAATCTTCAAAACGTTACTCGTTTTTTATTTCACTGTACGAATTACGAATTCACAATTTTTATCAAATTTTACTAATTTTTTTCACTCTAAACACATTTATAATATAGTGTTTAGTCTCCAAAATTAGTTTATTCTTCACTCAATACAAAATTTTTTACATTAAACTCTTACCCAAAATTCTGCCACTGTCAATGTTGGTGGTGACATGTATTACTTTCTTTTGGTGTTCCTATCTTATGGAAGAAATTTCCACGAAGTAAATTCTGTCACCATCAATGTTGGTGGTGACATGTATTACTTTCTTTTAGTGTTCGTACCCTATGGAAGAAATTTCCGCGAAAGTAAATTCCACCATTGTCAATGTTGGTGGGGACATTATTACTTTCTTTCGGTGTTCAGACCTTACGGAAGAAATTTCCGCAAAAGTGAATTCCGCCACTGCCAATGTTGGTGGGGATATGTATTACTTTCTTTCGGTATTCATACTTTATGGAAGAAAATTCCACGAAAGTAACTTTCGCCACTATTAATGTTGGTGGGGACATGTATTGCTTTCTTTCAGTGTTCATACCTTATGGAAGAAATTTCCGTGAAAGTAAATTCTGCCACTATTAATGTTGGTGGGGACATATATTACTTTTTTTCGGTGTTCATACCTTACGGAAGAAATTTCCATAAAAATAAGTATAGAAAAAAGATAATTAAAGGAAATAATAATGGACACTAATAATTTATTTATTTATTTATTTGGGTGCATATTTGTTCCCCTAAGTATTCTTTTTTTAAAAACTTAAGTTGAATTTTTTATAATAAGAAATAATTCTTAAAAAAATTAGAATTAAAATTTTTTATCATAGTAAAATAACTTATATGCATTAGTGAATTTTTAAAAAAAAATTATATAATAATGGCTCACCAATTTACCAAAAAATTAAAAAAAATTTAATAAATTGCCTTCTTTATATATTTGAAAAATAATTTATGTTATAAATTAAGAGTATTTATAATATTATAATCATGTTTTTGAATTGAGTTTTTATATAAAAGTATATATGACATTATAAGTATGCAAACATATGCTGATAAGAAGAAAATATAAACAATTAACTGTGTAATTTCAATTAACGAAAAATAATGCAAAATAAAAGAGATTATTTGCAAAGTAAAACCGAATTAACCTTTTTATATATTATTTTTAAATTTAATTATACGTGTATATTATTCAAATATTCAAGGGATGAAGAATTTTATTCCTCCGCCTTAAAGGAAAACATATTGTGAAACTTCTTGATCAATTCCTTTGTCCCTTCAATCATGGAGCCAAAAAACAAAGAATGAAAAAGTGAAAGTCTACATCAGTTGCTTGTTAAGTAATGGTTTCCTTATGTTTATATATATATATATATTTATATATTTTAGGTTTGTATATATAAAAAGTTAGTACTCACGCTTTGTTAGGTAATATTAATTGGATGCTCAAGAACAAGTTTTTTGTCTTTTTTTTAAATCGATAAGAGTTATCCTCTTACATTTTATACTTCTTCTAAATATTGAAGGTTAAAAATATTAATTTAACAAAAATTTAAAAAGCTACCTTTTTTCATTTCCCAAAAAAAAAAAAAAAATTGTATAGCTATTACTTAAAAAAGTTAGTTTTTTTTATTTCTCAAACCTATAGTGTTTGGTTTCCAAAATTTATAAAATTTTACTTTATTCTTTAAAAATTTTTTACATTAAACCCTTGTCCAAAATTTCGTCACTGTCAATATTGGTGGGGACGTGTATTACTTTTTCTAGGTTCATACGAAGAAATTTTCACGAAAGTAGACACGGAAACAGGAAAATTAAAGGAAACAATTGGGGGGGGGGAGTGCGTGTCTGTTCTCATTAGATCTTTCATTTTTGCGGATGCCTGGTTTGTTCTCTTGGAAGCCCGCATAGGTACATTTCTCTCCAATCCAATTCACTTGTGTGAATCTGCATCGATCGATTGATCCATATATGAGAAACAAACTCAACCAAACGGTAGCTAGTGTTGCTTAATTTTATTTACATTAATATATGGCCTCCGATCCTTCTTCGTCTTCTACACCTCAATGGGAAGTTTTCTTGAGTTTTAGAGGCGAAGATACCCGCGAGAAATTTGTGGATCATCTGTACGCTGCTTTGTACCGAAAAGGAATCCCAACCTTCAAAGACGATGAAGAGCTTGAGAAAGGAAGACCGATTGGACCCGAACTCGACAAAGCTATTAAAGAATCGCGGTATTATATTGTTGTTTTGTCTGAAAATATGCTTCTTCTAGGTGGTGCCTCGACGAACTCGAGCACATCCTTGACTCGTGTAAGGGACGACAACACAGTAAGATCTATCCAGTTTTTTACCATGTGGATCCTTCAAACGTACGACACCAAGATGGAAGTTTTGGGGAAGGATTTGCTAAAGCAGCTTCCAAGCATGGGGAGGAGAAGGCCCAGATGTGGAGGGAAGCTTTGAAGAAAGTGGCGAATTTAGGAGGATGGCCTTACCCAAGTAACCATTGCAGGTGATTCACTACCTTTGCTACTTTAATCAATTTCTGTCATATATATATACAGTGGCGGACTCAGAAATTTGATTCAGCGTAGGCCTAATGATAAAATCCCATATAGTGCATGCTAAAATCTAGATGAGGTCAACGACCTGGTCTGGCAAGAATGGAGAGCAAATGGGGAGTATTATTGGGTTGTTGAGATAGAATGTTTGAATAATGTCAAATATTGGGAACACCTGCATTGCACTCAAAAAACCAAGAAACCTTCTATTCCAAAATTTTCTATATGTAGAAATGTTGTGGTCTGTAGAATTTTTAGATAGGATGATCAAGGTTCCCTTGTGAGTTAAATGCATCTTAATACTTATAAATATGGTATTCTATAAACTTCCACAGCTAGTTATAAATATACCGACTCTCGTCATATCACAGAGTGTTTATTTAAGTCATCTTATACTCTTGCATAAGCATCTTTATGAATGCTGATCAGGCTACAATACATATATCAGTTATAGTTAAATCATATCTTCATGGTCTCTGCATAACAATGCACTCTTAATTATCCAAAACTAGCGAAAACCAAAAAAAAAAAAAAAATTATCATGGAAAATTTTAGAACTGTTCTTAAGTATTCAAACTGTATCGATTGAAAATTTGGAAGATCCAAAAGTAAAAGCTTTTCTCAACACAAAACTTCTTCTCAAGAATTGCAAACAACTTCCATAAAATGCACCCAATATGCGACAGAATCATTTCCATGAAAATGCGATATTTTTCTTTCTGCGATGAGAAACCCTCCCACAAATTCCCCTTTGAAATTTAATCCCAAAGTCAAAATCAACTACAAGAATAAAAATTTTCCAACAAAACCCAAAAGCCAAATCTGCTCAAAATCAACAGATTCAACCCAAAGTTTGGATAGAAGAGGGCGAGAAAAACAGTGCAAGAGTTCCAGAAGACTAGTTAGAATTTCCAAAATTGGAAACCTTTGGTGATACCCACTACCCAGAAACGAAAACCATTCAAAACTTCTTTAAAAACTGAAAATTTCGAATGGAGGAGCCCAAAAAGTTGTGACCCGAAAAAGAATTTGATGATGGTGAAGGCGTTAGAAGGAGGAGGAAGAGTAGTGTAAGATTAAGAACAGAGGAGCGTGAGATAGCTTATATATAGGGTTTGGAGAAGAAATAGTCCCAAAAATATGAACATCGAAACTGAAAGGTTGATTACTTGTCTGAAGCGAACCCAAAATTCCAAAATGTGAACCATTAATTCTTACTGATCTTGTCCTCCAAGATCAATCCAACTCATCATTTGATAGTTACAATTAATTACATCTCGCGCCAAACCCTTAACCACCGTCTTTGTATCCTATAACACTAAATTAAACTAAAACTCTAGAAGCAGTGTATAGGCCGTGAATATACATAATATAAATATATATATATATATATATATATAAACAATAGGTTGAAAATACCTGCAAAAGATAGCAGCACGAGATCAAGGATTGGGGTAGAGGACCGGCGCCGCTCGTGGTCGCCGTTGGTAGGGGGGGAGAGAGGGGGAGGGTGAGAGAGGCGCACGACTGGGTATAGAGGGACTCGGGAGTGTAGCGATACAGAGAGAGGGGGTAGGGCTTCTTATGCGGGTCTTCGGGTCGTATCCTTAAATTCCAGTGTAGGCCTTCACCTACCTGGGCTGTTCGTGCATCCGCCTCTGGGGATATGTATTACTCTCTTTTGGTGTTCATAACTTGCGGAAGAATTGCACGAAACTAGACATAGAAAAAGGAAAATTAAAGAAAACAATAATGGACACCAATAATTTATTTATTTATTATTTTTTTGGGGTGCGTACTTGTTCTCATAAGCATTTTTCTTTTGAATGAATTTTTTATAATAAGAAATATCTTTTAAAAAAATTAGAATTAAAAAATTTTACCATAGTAAAGTAATTTATTTGCATTAGTGAATTTAAAAAAAATTATATAATATTTGCTTGCCAATTTACCAAAAAATTAAAAAAATTGATAAATTACCTTCTTTATATATTTAAAAAAATAATTTATATCATAAAATAAGAGTATTTATGATATTTTAATTATGTCATGAATTGAGTTTTTATTAGAGATGACTATCTTAACCGATCTGTCTGTACCTTACCTGATCCCCATCCCGAATGGCTTGATTCTTATCTCGAATGAGTGAAAGATTTAGGGATTTTGAATAGATCAGATAAGATATGGAAATATTTTTTAAAAAAAATTTTGGGTATTGGGTGGGATACAGGTATGAGTCTATCCCCTGCCCGTATGCTACCTAATCATCAAAAAATCTCCAAATTCCCTAATTGGCTTGTGTTAATGGCCTTAGGTTTGAATCTGGTGACTAGAACCTAAATAGATACTTATGCAGTTATGCTTGAATTTGGAATTTAGACTTAATACTTAAGCAATTAGACTTGTAAAATTTGAAATTTTTAAAATTTAGGCTTGATATTTGAATCTGTAATCCAGAATTTAAAATTTTTATTTTTGTTTTTTTTTTCATTTAGGGTATCCGATTCCCTGTAGGGATGGCCTATTCCTCGTTTGGGGTAGGGATGTGGGGTAAGAATAAATCCCTAGTGAGAATCGGGTAGAGTATGAGGATTAATTTGGGTTCAGAAATTGAGTATTAGGATAGATGTACCTGTCTCTTACACACCCCATACCCATTCCTAGTTTTTATTTAAGAGTATTTATGACATTATAAGTGTGTAAACATATAATGAAAAGAAAATATAAACAATTAGTTATGTAATTTCAATTAATGAAGAATAATATAGAATGGAAGAGATTATTTGTAAAGTACAAATGGATTCATTTTTTTATATTATTTTTAAATTTAGGAATTTTATTTCTGCTCTTTAAAGGAAAACATATTGTATAACTTCTTGGTCAGTTCCTACGTCCCTTCGATCATGGAGCCAAAAAACAAAGAAAGAAGAAGCGAAAGTCTACATCAGTCGTTTTTTTTGCTTGTTAAGTTTTTTAAGTCGTTCTTCTTGCCTGTTAAGTGGCAGTTTCCTTATGTTTATATATATATATATATATATATATTTATGTTTATATATATTTTTAAGTAGCGATTTCCTTAGGTTTCCTTATGTTTATATTTTAGGTTTATATATATATAAAGAGTTGGTAGTTGGTACTCAATGTTCAAGGCAGTCACAAGGGAATAAGCGGGGGGCCATGACCTTTAAAGTTTTAAAAATTCTTTAATATTCTCATAAATTTTAATATTTTTTATGCCTCCGTTTGGAGCTCTATATTTATTGAAAAATACTGAAAATCTTCAAAACGTTACTCGTTTTTTATCTCACTATACGAATTATGAATTCACAATTTTTATCAAATTTTACTAATTTTTCTCACTCTAAACACATTCATAATATAGTGTTTAGTCTCCAGAATTTATAAAATTTTAGTTTATTCTTCACTCAATATAGAATTTTTTACATTAAACTCTTACCTAAAATTCTGCCACTGTCAATATTGGTGGTGACATGTATTACTTCCTTTTGGTGTTCCTATCTTATGGAAGAAATTTCCACGAAGTAAATTCTGTCACCATCAATGTTGGTCGTGACCTGTATTACTTTCTTTTAGTGTTCGTACCCTATGGAAGAAATTTCTGCGAAAGTAAATTCCACCATTGTCAATGTTGGTGGGGACATTATTACTTTCTTTCGGTGTTCATACCTTACGGAAGAAATTTCCGCGAAAGTAAATTCCGCCACTGCCAATGTTGGTGGGGATATGTATTACTTTCTTTTAATGTTCATACTTTATGGAAGAAATTTTCACGAAAGTAACTTCCGCCACTATTAATGTTGGTGGGGACATGTATTGCTTTCTTTCAATGTTCATACCTTATGGAAGAAATTTCCGTGAAAGTAAATTCTGCCACTATTAATGTTGGTGGGGATATATATTACTTTTTTTCGGTGTTCATACTTTATGAAAGAAATTTCTTTCATTTCCCAAACACATAAAAAAAAAAAAAAAATTGTATAGCTACTCCTTAAAAAAGTTAGTTTTTTTTTTTCTTAAACTTATAGTATTTGGTTTCCAAAATTTATAAAATTTTACTTTATTCTTTAAAAATTTTTTACATTAAGCCCTTGTCCAAAATTTCGCCACTGTCAATATTGATGGGTACATGTATTACTTTTTCTAGGTTCATACGAAGAAATTTTCATGAAAGTAGACAGGAAACAGGAAAATTAAAGGAAACAATTGGGGGGGGGGGGGGAAGTGCGTGTCTGTTCTCATTAGATCTTTCATTTTTGCGGATGCCTGGTTTGTTTTCTTGGAAGCCCGCATAGGTACATCTCTCTCCAATCCAATTCACTTGTGTGAATCTGCATCGATCGATTGATCCATATATGAGAAACAAACTCAACCAAACGGTAGCTAGTGTTGCTCAATTTTATTTACATTAATATATGGCCTCCGATCCTTCTTCGTATGGGAAGTTTTCTTGAGTTTTAGAGGCGAAGATACCCGCGAGAAATTTGTGGATCATCTGTACGCTGCTTTTTACCGAAAAGGAATCCCAACCTTCAAAGACGATGAAGAGCTTGAGAAAGGAAGACCGATTGGACCCGAACTCGACAAAGCTATTAAAGAATCGCGCGCGGTATTATATTGTTGTTTTGTCTGAACACTATGCTTCTTCTAGGTGGTGCCTCGATGAACTCGAGCACATCCTTGACTCCTGTAAGGGACGACAACACAGTAAGATCGATCCAGTTTTTTACCATGTGGATCCTTCAAACGTACGACACCAAGATGGAAGTTTTGGGGAAAGATTTGCTAAAGCAGCTTCCAAGCATGGGGAGGAGAAGGCCCAGATGTGGAGGGAAGCTTTGAAGAAAGTGGCCAATTTTAGGAGGATGGCCTTACCCAAGTAACCATTACAGGTGATTCACTACCTTTGCTTCTTTAATCAATTTCTGTCATATATATATATGTATATACACATAGCTTTTTCATTCCTTAGAGAAATCCATTTACTGAATTATTTCTTAGACGTGTCAATGGGTCAGATATGAATCAAATTTGTTAAATTCAGAACAAAAAAATTAATCAAATCTAATTTATAAGGTTAAGTCGATATTCATGTACCCGACTGATCCGACCTCTTTTGAAAATGATTTTTTTAAATCATAATTTCATAAAAATAAAAAATATATTTTTTTCAAAATATATTATATATATATATATATAGAAGCAGCAAAAATTTCATAAAGTAAAAATTTCTTTTTTTTATTTTTAATGCAATATTATTAGAAATTTTTTTCTCCAAAAATATAACAAGAAGAAATTTACATATTTATCGTTTTAAATAAAAGAATCATTAATATATAATTTAAATGCAAAAACTGTGTGATGATCATCTGATAATTAGTTGAATTTTTGTGCGTGTTTAGAAATTTTAAACCGTGTTACGGAAACCTAGGTTTGATATTTCTTCCAATTAACTGTAAACACGTCATAGGTGTTAATTGTAAACAGTCTATACATATAATGATATATATATTATAATTATAATAATTATTTATGGACACTTCATACGTATAGCTGGACTTCGTTTGGAGTGACAAAAAAACTTTAAAAAATAGTGAAAAATATTGAAAAACTCTAAAAATTATTCACTTTTTATCTCACTATATGAATTACGAATCCATAATTTATCTCACTTTATCTCATTTTTGATATGCTTGGAGTTATAAAAAGTGAGATAAAATAAGATAAAGTGAGATAAGTTGTGGATTCATAATTCATACACTGAGATAAAAAATGAATAATTTTAGAATTTTTAGAGGTTTTCAGAGATTTACAGCAAACCGAACGGAGCCTTTATCTCACTTCTCATCACTTCAAAGGCTAATAGAGTAAAATTGTTAAATGATAAATTTTACTCAACATAAATTTTTTTATTTTTTAAATATTTTTTAAATTTTTTATTTTTTAAATATTTTATTCTTAAAAAGAATGAGTCTGATGGATTATCCGAATTCATATCTACTAGTTCTTAAATCTAACGGATCTAGATCCGTTGAATCACGAATTTAATTGAGTGGATCTGATCTAATATTATTGAATTTGATTTGGGTTGAATCTAGACCAAATCCAACCCATTGAGTCTATTTATACCTTAAGTGGGTCACAGGTATTTTATTACAGTTGCAAAGTGTCAAGATGATAACACTTCGGATATATCAACCTGGTGACTTATGATCAGAACCCTTAAAATTTAATAGTTCATATGTATTCATATATATTTTTTGAATTAAATTAGTGTAAACGCATTCGTTATATCAATATTATAGTATTGTTGTGTCAACCTCCCTCTTCTCAAGTTATGCACACCTCTACTAAGCATAAAATTTGTGAGGCTCAAATGATATTCCAAAAAGAGGTTTTTTTTTATGAAAATATCTCTCAAATTATTCTTCTTTTTTCGATTTCATTTTCAAACTATCAAACGCACCTATTACATGCTCAAACTATTTAATTTCGTTCTATTTGGTCCGAACACTAATCCCATCAATAGATTAATTCAAGAATGAAATAGAAAAAAGAAGGATGGTTTGAAATGAAATAGAAAAAAGAAGGATGGTTTGAGGGATATTTTCATAAAAAGCTATTGTTAAATTTAAGGCTCGTTTGTAACATTTATAATTTTTTTCTGTTTATCTTCATCCATTTTTGTTTTTATTTTTTTATTTTTAGCTATTATTTTTCTCTGAAATAAAAATAGAAACATGTTTGGTAGTATAATTTTATTCACGGTAATTAATTTTATTTTAATAAAATATTTAATTTTATTAATTTTTATAAAATAACTAAATTTAATAAAATATATTTAAACTAATTAATTCAACATTATATATTATATTTTAATAATAATTAATTTTAATAAAGTGTATTAATAAAGGACATATTTAATAATAAATTAATATTTTATTTATTAAAATTAATTCAGCGTAATAAAAATATTTAATAAAATAAAAAATTTTAAGAGGTAATTATTTATTATTAAAAAATTTTAATTTAATAAAATAAATTAGTTTAATAATAAACTATTATTTTAATAGTAATATTAATTTAATAATAAATTATTTTAATATGTATTTAACATTAATTTTAATTTTATTAAAATAAGTTATTTTAATACCTAATTATTATTTAATAAAACGTAATTATAATATAATAAAATAAATTATTTTAATAATTATTATTATTTTACTTGTAATTAATTTAATTTCAATAAAAATAAAAACTGATATTTAAATATGTAGTTATTATTTTTAAAAAAATAATTTTAGTTTAACAAAATAAATAATTTTAATCATAAATTGTTATTTTAATTTTAATAAAATAAATTACTATAGTAATATGTTATTTGTTAAAAATAATTTTAGATTAATAAAATATTGAAATAAAGTAATTCATTTTAATATGATGCAAAAAATGAATAAAGTGTTAAAATTGAAAAATATTTATAAAAAAGTTTTTTTATGAAAATATCTTTCAAAGTATTTCTCTTCTTTCTATTTCATCATCACATTCTCGAACCATCCAATTCCATTTTATTTAGTTCGTTTAACGGATGAAGTTAGTGTTCATACCAAATAGAACAAAATTGGATTGTTCGAAGACATAGGAGATACATTTAATAGTTTGAGGACGAAATAAAAAAAAGAGGAATAATTTGAGATATATTTTCATAAAAACTCTTTCAAAAATTGAAGCATGTATAATAATAACAATAACAATAATAACAATAACAACAATAATAATAATGTCTATTGTCACTATAAATTGACTTTCTATGCAAGAATTTTCCTTATTTATTTATTTTTATTGTAATGTACAAGTTTGAATCAAAGTTTATTGAAAAACTTGATGGCAAAATTTGTTCTGAAGGTGAAGGTATATATGCAAGTGTCACAGAGGACCTCGTCGGAATTCATTCTCGCATGGAAAAAGTGATCTATTGTTAGGTTTAGGACTGGATGGTCATGTTCGTGCTGTGGGGATATGGGGAATGGGTGGTTTAGGTAAGACAATTATTGCCAGAGAAGTTTATCGTCGAATCTGCCACCAATTTGAAGCTTTCAGCTATCTTGAGAATGTTAGGGAAGTTTCAACAAGAAGTGGTTTGGCAACTCTACAACAACAACTCATTTCTAATACCTTAGGGCTAAAAGATTTGGACATAAGAAATACTTTTACAGAAGATGAAATAATTTGGAACAGAGTGCGCAACAAAAAGGTTCTTATTGTTCTTGATGATGTGAATCAATCAGAACAGCTAGAGAAGCTACTTCATAAGCTTGATGGGTCCAATGTTGGAAGTAGAATCATTATAATCACTAGAGATAAGCAATTGTTGGTAGAGTATGATGTAAAAGATATATACGAGGTTGAGATGTTAAACAAAGATGAATCAATTAAACTATTCATTTCAAAAGCCTTTGGCAAAAAAGATCAGCAAACAAGAGTCTTTAAGGACCTTGTGAAACATGCCGTAAGATATGCTGGAGGAGTTCCCTTGACTCTCAAAGTTTTGGGTGCTTCTCTCAAGGGGAAAAAAGAATCTGAATGGAAAAGTGCATTAAAAAGACTAAAAGAATGGCCTGACCAGAAAGTTCTCCAAGCACTCAAAATAAGTTATGATGCATTAAATGGAGAAGACAAGCAAATATTTCTGGACATTGCATGTTTTCTCAAGGGAGTATCCATAACTCGTGCAATACAAATACTTGACAGTTTAGGTTTCTGTGCAGAAATTGGAATAAGCATTCTTGTTGACAAATCTCTCATAAGTGTTGAGTACAATAGAGTGTGGATGCATGATTTGTTACAAGAATTAGGATGGGACATTGTTCGTCAAAAATCTAGTGATCCTGGAGAGTGTAGCAGGTTGTGGCATTACGATGATATCTATCCTGTACTAATGAATAATACGGTAAGAGATCTTATAAAAACCCATCATTAATTTAGCTGGTAATTTTCATCAGATTTTTAATATTTTGCACTTGATAATTTGTTTCTTGGTTATTAGGGGACAAAAGCAGTTGAATGCATAGTTCTACGACCTTCTAAGAAGAAGGAATTGTTAAACTTGGAAGCTGAAACTTCTGCAAATATGCCGAGGCTAAGATGGCTGGAAATTTGTAATGTGCAGCTTCCCAACGGCCTCAAAAAAATTTCTAATGTGTTAAGGTATCTCGAGTGGCATGGATAACCTTTAAAATGTTTCCCCCAGACGTTTCGACCAGAACATCTTGTTGAACTTCGCTTGAGCGATAGCAGCCTTGAACAGCTTTGGGATGGAAAACTGGTAAAGTTACCACTTCATATCTTTTAAATTCTAACTAAACGAGTTTCAAAAGTGCTATATTTACTTGCATTATTATTAATTTCTTCCTAATTTATGATTTCTTATACAGCTTCTACCCAAATTAAGGAGCGTTAGGTTTTATAACTTGACAAACCTAAGCAAGTGCTCAGACTTTACAGAGGCCTCAGAGCTAGAGAAATTGGCTATTGTAAACTGCAAAAGTTTGGTTGATATCCATCAATCAGTTGGAGTTCTTACAAGGCTGAATCGGTTGTATTTAGTGGGGTGCAGAAATCTTAGGAGTTTTCCGACTAGCATGGACTGTGAGTCTCTCGAGTATCTAGTACTAGGTCAGGATCTTGTTTGCTCAAGTTTGATTGGCTGTCTAGGAAAGTCTTAGTAATCTAGATCCCACTTGTTGTCCAAAGCTTATGAATATTCCAGAAATTCTCTGAAAATATGAAACGTTTAGGATCCTTTTGACAACCATTTCATTTTTTATTTTTTATTTTTATTTTCATTCTTTTTAAAAACTAAAAATTGAAGATAAGTTCAGTTTTTTAAAAAATGAATCTTTTTTCAAAAGTTTCACAAATTTTAAAAACAAAGAAAAAAAAGTATTTTCTCAAGTTTTTATTTTTAATTTTTATTTTCTTATACAACTATTATCAATTATAACCATTAATTACTATCATCCGCTGATCACCACCAACATGCAGCCACCGCCTTCCACTGCTAATACTATCTCTCACTCATCTCCGGTCACCGCTAAATGTATTATTATTAATTAATACATAAAATTAAATAATAACAAAAATATTTAATTAATATATAAAATATATTAAAGTATTAAATTAAAAATATATTATTTTTATTTATATAAAAATATATTAAACAAAATTTAGTAAATAATTAATTTTATCAATAATTAATTTAATATATGAAATCACATATTAATATATTAATTAAATAAATTATATTACTTATAATTGAATTTAATTAGTTAAAATAATATAAAAAATTTTATTAAATTATTTTTATAAAGAATATAATAAATTATATTTAATATATTTTATTTTTATTGAATTAGATTATTTTTAATAAAAATACAAATAAAATAACTAATATAAAAATATATAATTAATATATAAAATATATTAATATATTAAATTCATAACATATTATTTTTATTTATATAAAAATATATTAAATATAATTTATTTAATAATTAATTTAATATATTAAATTTTATATTAAATATATTAATTAACTAAATTACATTTATTATAACTAAATTTAATTAGTTAAATCAATATGAAAATATTTTATTAAAGTATTTTTATTAAATAATATAATAAATTATATTTAATATATTTTATTTTTATTGAACTAAATAATTTTTAATAGAAGTATAATTTAAATTAATACATTTTAATTAATTTAATTTAAATTAATTATTTAATTGAATTGAATTAATTAAGTTAATATAAAAGTAATTTAATATAAATTATTGTTAATAAATAATATAATTAAATTTTATTGAATATATTTTATTTTTATTAAATTAAATTATTTTGAAAAAATAATATAATTAAGATAATTAAATTAAATTAAATTAACATGAAATATATTTTATCAAATAGTTTTAAAAAATAATTACAATAAAGTATGTTTGATATATTTTATTTTTATTGGATTAGATTTTTTTAATAATTAATATAATTAAAATGATTAAATTTATTGAATGAACTAATTAATAATTATAATTACCAACTAACAACTATCGTTAGCAAACGTGTTTTCAAATTTTTGTTTTTTTTTTAACTATGAAAATAAAAACTAAAAATTAAAAGCTAAACATAAAAATTGAAAACTGAATATAAAAATTGAACACAAAAATTAAAAACTGATAGTATTACTAAAATGCCATTTAGAGATGCTTCAATTGCAGAGAATTGGTATAATAGAACTGCTTTTATTAGTTAGGCATCTAGACAATCTCATTCAATTAGAACTGCCCTTATCAGTTGGGTATAATAAAAGTGCCCTTATCAGAAACAAATATTTCTGGACACTGCATGTTTTTGCAAGCGACAAAACATAACCCGTGCAATACAAATACTTGACAGTTTTGGTTTCCATGCAGGAGTTGAAATAAACAATCTTGTTGACAAGCCTAGTATGAATATTGACAACAATGAAGTGTGGAGGTATGATTTGATACAAGAATTAGGAAGTGATCCTGCAAAGCATGACAGGTCGTGGCGTTTTAGGCACGTGTGTCATAGATTGATGAATAATACAATAAGAGATCCTAATGAAATCCATCATTAATTCAGTTGGTAATTTTTATCAAATTTTCAATATTTTGCACTTGATAATTTGTTTCTTGGTTATCAGGAGACAGAAGCAGTTGAAGGCATAATTCTACAACCTTCTAAGAAGGAGGAATTGTTAAACTTGGGAGCTAAAGCTTTTGCAAAGACGACGAGGCTAAGATTGCTGAAAATTGGTAATGTGCAGCTTCTCAACGGCCTCAATAATCTTTCGAATGAGTTGAAGTATCTCAATTTGAATGGATGCCGTTTAAAATGTTTCCCACAAACGTTTCGACCAGAACATCTTGTTGAACTTCACTTGAGCAACAGCTGCATTGAACAGCTTTGGGATGGAAAACTGGTATGATTACTACTACATATATTTTAGATTCTAACTAGACAAGTTTCAAAAGTGCTATATTTACTTGCATTATTATTAATTTCTTCCTCATTTATGATATCTTATACAGCTTCTACCCAAATTAAGGATCGTTGAGTTTCGTAGCTTGACACGCCTAACCAAGTGCCTAGACTTTACAGAGGCCCCAGAGCTGGAGGATTTGTTTATTGTAAACTGTAAATGTTTGGTAGATGTTCATCAATCAGCTGGGGTTCTTACAAAGCTTGATCGGTTGAAAGTAGTGGGGTGTAGAAATCCTAGGAGTGTTCCGAATAGCATGGACTGTAAATCTCTCCGGTTTCTAACACGAGGTGAGGATGAATTTGCCATTTGTTTCACGGACTGTGTAGATATTGAAATTCCTAGTAATCTAGATCACTCTGGTTGCCGAAAGCTAATGAATATTCCAAAATTCTCTGAAAATATGAAACATTTAGAGATGCTTAAATTGCGGAGGACCGGTATAGTAGAACTGCCTTTATCAGTTGGGCATCTAAAAATTCTCTGTATATTAGATTTAAGCCATTGCCAAAACTTGAGAAGTCTTCCAGACTCCATTTGTCAATTGAAAGCTCTTGGAACGCTTCATTTGAAAGGGTGCTCAAAACTTGAAAAATTGCCTTCATCCTCCGGGACGCATCCCATGGAACTCGGACTTCTATGCATTGACGGATGTAAGAAAATATCATCCGACTCATTGAATTCCTTCTTGTCTTTCTCCATATCAAGAAAAAGTCTTTATCATTTGGATATGGGAGAATGTAATTTGAAGTCCGTCCCCGCGGCTCTATGCAGCTTTTGCTCATTGAGATTTTTAAAATTACACGGAAACGATTTTGAAAGATTGCCTGCTGGCATGAATCAACTTACTCGACTTGAGAGTCTAAATTTGGAGGGTTGCAAGAGGCTTGAAGAATTGCCAGAGTTTTCAACGACATTAAAAAATATATATGCATCTGATTGCCAATCATTAAAAACAAGGAGCCGATCCACCTATGACAACTTGCATCACTTTGACTTCAGTAATTGCATCAGACTGCTTGGGAATGAACAGATACTGGAGGTGTTGCTTTCAAGTGCAATACTGGTACACTGCCTCTTTCTCTCTCTCTCTCTCTCTCACTCATAAACAGTAGCATTGTAACTGTTGAAAAATAAAAGATAAGAAATAGAATTGGGGAGAAAAAAATATAAACTCTACGACTTGTTATACATATTATAAAGGTTGAGGATAGTTTTTTAAATAAATTTACAATGTTGAGTATGAATAATAATAATCTACCTATTAAAATAAAGCTAATTACTTATGAAGTACTAAGATATAAAATATAGTGAGTCTATTTACACTCCATTAATAGATTCTTACACTCCATTTTATTTTTTTATCAAATAAAATTACATAACTATGCTTATTCTTCTATTAATATATTTTGTATAATTTTAATACCACAAATGTTGTTCTACAAAAACCCAATCCATATCAACTTTCAAAATTGTATTTGCTATTGATAATTAATTCTCATTCAACTAAAAATTATATTTTTAATTACATTAATTTATTATCAACAAAAAAATACAACAATGTATTTATTTTGTTTTTATTATCTAATTAATAGAAAAAGCATTTGATTGAAGGGTAGGTCTATTTATAATCCACAAATAAATTTTTGTACACCACTTTACATTTTCAAGTTGATATGAATTCAATTTTCTTTTTAAAAAATTTGTGGTATTAAAATATATAAAATATTTTAGTAGAAGAATGGAGTTAATTATGCAATTTTATTTAGTGAAAATTTAAAGTAAGGTGCAATAATCTATTTGTGTAGTACAAATAAGCTTACCCATCCATATATAATTTATAAAATAAAGTTAAAAGTCAAAACTTAAAACTAAAGATAAATAAATTCCTTATTTTTATTTTGATTTGTTAACAAATTAAAATAAATATTTAAATAATTTAAAGTTAAATTGGAGAAGACAATTTCTTATTATTATAAAAATTTGTCAATTAAAAATAAAAAATCATAAAAGTTACTTATTAAGGATCCTTTTATTATCCTTTTATTAGTTCTAGAAGTGTAACAAATATAATACTATTTTTTCAATAGTACTTAAATAATTAAGGTCTTAAATAATAATGATTTAACATGTAATATAGCATATTGATATCAAAGTTTAAAATCTACCTACCTCTAAAAAAAATAAATTAATTATCGAACAAACTATCTTTAAATTTTATTTTAATATTATTTTTAATTTAAATATATAAAAAACAAAATTGAGTTTATATTTATTTTGAATTTCATTAATTATTCTTATTTTTTAGCCAAAACAAAAATAAAATATATATTTCTACCATTCAAAGAATTATAATGAATAATTATAAAGAATAGAAATAAAAATTAAAATAAAATTAAAAGTAATGAATTTTTAATTAACTATAGTTTATTATGTAGAATTAAAATAGTTATGCAAACATTTTTTGAATATACCATGAGTAATTGTATTTTTTTAATTTTATTGTGAATAAAAAATAGAATAAGAGTATACTGAATTTTTAAAATGCATAAAATAAAATAAAAATGATAAGTATGAAGTACTATTTATAAATTTATAAAGACGTAACAGAAATGAAATAAAAGAATAATTATAATAAAATATCTTTAAAAAGAAGATGATAAAGTTAAATATATGTTAAAATAAGAGTGTAAAAATAAAATGTTCTCTATTAAATTTTGTCTTTATTACAAAGTATAACACAATCAACCCTTTTTTTTTAATTGCAAAACTAATTAAATTCCAATATCAAAAAGAAACCTTACAAAATTATGATCTTATAAGCAAGTGTAAGTATGACTATAATAGTTTTTGAGATAAGTTAACTAAGGGGCCGTTTGGTATCCCAAATATTTTCAAAAATTTTCAAAAAACTTCAAAAGTTTTTAAATTTTTCCAATCAAACTTCGCTACGTGTCAGTTTTACATCACATCAATATTAATTTTTGATTTTTTTTAGTTTTTTGGCACTCCAAACACCCCATGAATCACGTAATAATGTAATCATAGGCTCACTCATTACATATATTATTTTGTATAAATATCAGGCAATTTAATCAATTAATTTTTTAGTTAATTAAGTAATAAAAATTAAAATAAATACATTAGTGTATTTTTTGTCAATAATAAATTAATATGAGTAAAAATATACTTTTTAGTTGAATGATAATTAATTATCAATAGTAAAAATAGTTTTGAAAATTGATATAAATTTAGTTGTTGTAGAAGTGTATGTATATTATTAAAATTATACAAAATATCTTAATAGAAGAATGAGGGTACTAGTGTAATTTCATTTAATAAAAATTTGTTAGTAATGTGTAAATAACCACACTCTATAAAATATTCTAATATAAATATATATAAAGAATATTTCATAATTTAATTTAATATAGAATATTCTTGAGAGTCATCAATTTCCTATGTACAGGGCTCGTGGGGAACTTGGCAGTTCGATGGATTTCCCGCCGCAGAGATTAGATTTCCAGGTAGTGAGATTCCAAAGTGGTTCAGCCGTGACAAAGTTGAGTTGCATTCGACCAACAGAAGGATCTTGGGATGTGCTGCTTGTGCTGTTGTTGAAATTGAGGAAACATACCAGCCTTGCAATCAATTTTTTAACTGTACGACCCCTGCTCAGATTAACATTGAAGATCGTCCTTTTTTCACCTGCGTTCAGAAAAATGGTGGAGACCAACGGATACTGAAACTTTGTGGATTATGTTAGGAGGGCTTTATCTTTCGGAAGATAAAATAGATTGATTGAATAGATTAGGTGAATTTGAATTTGCAACTTTCACAATCACGTCAAAGAGGCCGGGCTTTAAAATAAAGAGTTGTGGGCTCCGCGTATGGTTCATGGAACATATTTTTTCTGAAGAAGAAGAAGAAAAAGATAATGATGATGTTGTCGTTGCTTCTATTCCAAAGAGAAGGCGCTTAGGATGCAGTGAAACTGGCAAGATGATGATGATGAGGAGAATGAGAAGGACAGGCACCCAAACATGAAACTCAGGTAATTTTTTGAGCCCATAGATATGGATCTTGACCTGAACGAGAAGGAGACAGTAGGACCTAGTGGAAATCGCAGCTTGGAGGAGGAGGAGGAGGAGGAAAAGGACTCATCAATGGATCCTCAAACTAGAATCTAAAGGCAAAAGGATCCAATGTCTTCTTGTTGGTATGTCCATCCTTAACTTTTTTTTTTCTCACAATTCCCTTTCTAAAGTATCATTTTATTCTTTTTTATTTTGGTGGGTTCAAACTTTTCTTTATCATGTGCTAATCTATAATACTCTATTTGGAATGGTAGATTTGCTGGAATTTGATTTTATTTAATGAGAATTCTCATCAATTCTTATGTTTGGAATTAAAATAAAATTTTATGAGTTGGATTTGATTTCATTTTATGTCTTAAATTTTGGAATTTCTATATCATTTAAATCTAATTTGAAAATAATAGAATTTGATAATAATTCATTTTTTTTTTAAACCATCCAAATAAATGGACAAATATATCCTCATATATCATATTTTATATTTTCTATAAATATAGTGAAATTGAGGCTCCATTTTGGGTAATAAAAAACTCTGAAAAATAGTAAAAAATACTGAAAAATTCTAAAAGTTATTTACTGTTTATCTCACTGCATGAATTATGAACTCTTATCTCATATTATCTCACTTTTTGTCACTCCAAATGCACCATTAATAATATCTCTTAAATTAAATCAATTCAATTCTTGAATTCAAAATGTGTTTTAAATACAAAATTTTATTTACCAAATCAAATCAATTCAATTCAATCCTATATTTTAAAATTAAATTAATTTCAGAGACAAATATTTTCAAATGGAGTGTAACATAGCTGTGGGAGGCAATTAGGGAATTTGGGGTCCGGAGGTGCTATCACAGAGACCAACAATGAGAGATCAACAGGGAGAGACCACCTAAGATAAGAACAAAAATAAAAATTAATCATTGACAAATTCAAAATTCAACTATATTTAACATCATTACTTGTTTTTTTTTTTTTTTAATTTTCTCCCACATTTTTCCTAATTAATTAATTAAGAAATATGGTGGTATATATTGGGCATTGCTCAGTTATCTACTAGCATTAATCTCTCATTGAATATAAATTTTAAGTGGTTTCTTGCTCTTGCTTTTTATTTAAATAAAAATTTAAATAAAGAGTCTTGTATTGGTCTCAATATAGTTTAAAAGTCAAACAGGAAATTCAGTAACTTATACCATTTTACTTAAAACTTGTATGTAATGTTTATGCTCTTGAATTTGTTTATCGACTCCAGCTTTTCGTTGAAACCTGCCGATCGAATTGGACATATATCATAAAACTTATGTTTCTTTTAATCATTCAATTTCTATTAAAATTGAATTTTTCAATGTTTGATTTTCTCTGTAAAATTAGGCATTACATTCGAACAAATTATACGTATAGTTAGTTTGAACGAAATGCTATTCTCCGCGCAATTAATTCTTGCCATCTCCTATTTTATGTGCATGTTTTGAAGGCCTCATTCATAGTTTTAAAAATCGGCCATTCATTACTATTACATTATATTTTTAAATACTTTGGTGGCATTTTATTTGTATTTGTATTTTTTGTTTTAAGATTCATATTTTAAGAAAATTTAAAATGCATTTGATTTCACATTTTCTATTTTTTGTGGTTTGAAATTTTTCCTATTTTGGGCTAAAAATGTCAAAACAATTCTTGTTCATTTTACATTTCATGTGTAAACTTTTTTTTTGCTTTCTAAAATAGATTTTAAAAATACAAGTGACATGAGCTATTTTCCTTATGTTAAAAAAATATAAAATGAAAAATAGACTCGAAATAGGTATAACAAATGGCACTTTTTGTTCTCGTTATATTTTTTTTTCCATTACGACCATCTATTTTTGTTATTGTTGCACTATGTGAGGGAGTGTAAGAGACTTACCTGTGAGGGATTCTGTCTACAGAAGGGTGAAACAACAAACATGCAATGCCTTTTGTCCCTTATCACTTGGGTAAAAGAAGAAAATAGTATATATGTAATATTCAACATCTATAAAGTACAACATATTTTAAAACCGTGATAGCACTAGAGTCAATTGAAACTCTAAGGTTAAGTGTGCTCGAGTGGGAGTAGTACCAAGATAGATGACCCATTGGGAAGCAGCTAACTAAACCCAAAGCAAACAATATTGTCCTGTGTAAATGCTGGTCGTTGGACGGGACCTAACAGAATGTTCGTAAAAGTTGATTTTTGATTTTTAAAAACCTGTTTTGTGCCCAAACTCATTGTTTGTTGATTTTTAAAGTAAAATGAACCCCAAATCAACATTAGGAATGTATTTTTATATTGAGATAATATTTAATTATATGATTGAGTATATTATATGCATTAGGCTAGGTTGCATCATCCAATTTAATGTTATACTTATTAATTGGCCGAGAGCACCATGTTGATATTGTTGACTTGACAAGGCACGCATTATATATATGGACAGGATCCTTGGTTTTGAGAAAAATTAAAATATGAGATTTTAAAAATATCGGATGATTTTTAGTCGATGTATATGACTAGAGCTTAGTCATTGGAGTTGGGACGTTAATCTTGAGATATTATTATGAGATTTTCTCTAGACTGCAATCGGACCCTACTTGAGCTAAGTGGATGCCTAACAAGGAGTGTAACTCAGTTCCCTAACAGAAGGACTAGGGAATGTAGCTTGGTTTCTCAGAGTCCTACATCGATGGGGTATAATTCAGTTCCCCACTTGTAATATATATATTGAAATATACATTCACCATAAGCGTAAATGATGCAGTTGGTGGTTCTGCGTGTTTTGCTAAGTGTCACCCGTCTCAAAATAAGGTTGTGAGTATATGTAGATTAGAAAATGCATTGATCATTGCGTTGCATTACACTTGTATTATTATATCTATTAAGGCTAAAATTGTAAATTGGCAAATCCATGGTCAAAGATAGTGGTTTATAATGTCTAGGCTTAGTGTATGCAAAGGCACTACAGTCTTGAGTTAAGTAGAAGTGTGAAGGCCTTAGAAATACAAGTTTCCATACTACTAGAAGTCCTGAAGAAGCCAAACAAGGTTCAGATTTGATTTACATAGGAATATCGCAGGAAGGCCATAGTTTGTCACAGGAAATTTCGAGACCTAAAGTTGGAGAACAAGCCGTGCGGGATGGCCGCTTTGAGTCGCGAGAAGACCGCTTGAAGGCCGCGGATCGGCCCTTCCCGCGGTGTGTTTTATTTCAGCCAGATCGTGTCTGTTTCGAGCCTTGGCCACCTCTGTTTATATATATCTCCTAGTGTCTTTTGGGTTACACAGAGAAAGAGAATACTCAATTGTTCGTGAGCCAAAAGTTTAATAGTTCTCTCCAGTTCTTAGCCAACATGTTCGTGTTCAATCCAAAAGAGTTCGGGTTTGAGGATTCAGCACGCTGTGGATTCAGCAGAGCTACCAAGGATTCGGTCCTATGCCTTCGAGAAGTCGAAGGGCTTTCACTAAAGGAGTTAGTAAATCGAGGATTCGAGCAAACGTCAACAAGAGTATAGAGTCGAGGTGTCGATCTGTCAAAGGTTGAGTTTGTAACCAACGTTTGTTTTTAGTGAAAGTTTTGTTTGAGGTTTTCCCTTTGTGGGTTTCCTCATTTTGTATATCTCACCTTTTACAATCTCTTGTGTGTGTGTGGTTGATTGTTTTAGGATCTCCATCAGCATATTCATGAAATTTCAATTGTTATCAGAGCAGGTACGTTTTTTAGAACAAAACGTGATCTTATTATTTGTTGATGGATCCTCTTAGAGAAGGCGGTTCGAGCACGAGACCTCCGTGGTTTGATGATACCAATTACACGTATTGGAAGGCTCGAATAAGAGCGCACTTGATCTCATTGAACATCAATGTTTGGTTGGCCATTGAAAAAGGTTGGGTAAAACCAACTCACTTTGTTAATAATGAAACAGTTGACAAGCCTATGGATTTGTGGACGAGAGCTGAGCAAAAGAAGGCAGAGTGGAACTACAAGGCTTTGAGTTCTATTTTTTATGCAGTTTCCGCCAATGAATTTAGAAGAATTTCTAGTTGTGAGATTGCGAAGGAAGGTTGGAAGATTCTAGATTTGATGCATGAAGGGAATTCTACTGTCAAGAAGTCCAAGCTACAAAAAGTAACCTCAGAGTTTGGAAGTTTGAAGATGGCTGAAGACGAACCCTTTGATTATATTTATGCAAAGCTTAGTGACATTGTCAATACAAGCTTCAATCTTGGAGAACCAATTCCTAATTGAAAGATCGTAAGTAAGATTCTCCAATCCCTATCTATGTCTTTCCAAGCAAAAGTTACTACTATTGAAGAGGCTAGGGATGTTGATTCAATGAGTGTAGAAGATTTAGTTGGCTCATTGCAGACTTATGAAGCCAACATGATCAAACCAAAGTCTAGAGGAGTTGCCTTAAAAACGGTGAAGGAAGACGAGTCCTCCTCTAGTAATGATGAGTCAATCCCCTCTCCTGAAGAGATTGCTATTTATACCAAGAAAATTAGAAAATTCTTCAAAAAAAAAGAAGACCAGTCCTCCTCTAGTAATGATGAGTCAATCCCTTCTCCTGAAGAGATTGCTATTTATACCAAGAAAATTAGAAATTTCTTCAAAAAGAAAGATAGCAAGCAAGGAAAGACAAAGAAGAATGAGAAAGTCAAATGAGAAAAATCTTCGGAGAAAAAGAAGAAAGAGAACAAATCTAAGAGAGTGAAGTGTTAAGAGTGCCAGGGTTATGGTCACATAGCTCAAGACTGTAGCAATAAGAAGAGTAAGAAAAACGTTCTCAATGCAACTCTTGATGATTCAGATGATCAGTCAAGTACCTCTTCTTCTTCTGATGATTTTCTAGAGAATTACACTGCATTCATGGTTAGAGCTAGTGCCCCCTCAAATTTAGCAGAGTTGTCCTTTTCTAAGAGCAAGAAAGAAAAGTCATCCGAAAGTGAAGTTGAAGAAAATTCAGATAAGGAAGTAGATGTTGAAGAGGCATATGAACTGCTATACCAAGACTGTCGAAAGCTCCACAAGCAAAATGAAAAGTTGACGGTGAAGAACAAGATGTTAAATAGGGAAAGAGACACTCTGAAGGTTGCCTTTGAAGAATTGCAAGCTAAATTTGAAGGTCTTGAAGCAAGTAAGAACACTCTAGATGACTTGATAACAACCTTCAAGAAAAAATTAGATCAGAAAGACAAAGAATTGAAGGATGCCCAGGGTAAGCTGCAATCCATACAACTCAAGATGAATACTGTATCGTCACAACTTGATGACATACTTGGGATGCAAAGGAGCCCGCGTGCCAAAAGAGGACTTGGCTACATTGGCATGCAAGTAGACAATCTTAAAGCCAAAGCCACCCCCAGTTCCTCAAAGATAACTGCTCCACAAATAGTCAAAGCTCCCGAACCTAAGAAAGGTAATCAGTCTAAAGCTTATTTTCAGAAGCCCAAAGGTACGACCCCTAACTTGCAATGTAAGTTTGTTCCTATATGTTTTCATTGTGGTATACCTGGACACACAAGACTACATTGTCACAAATTATATGGACTTCCCCTATATTATGTTGACGCTAGGAATTCTTTGAGACCTAATTTTTAAGTGTCAAATAGGTTTAATGCATTAAGGTTTCAAAAGTCATATCTTAATTCTAGACCTTACATAATTTGGCCAGTGAGGAAAAACGTAAAGAAAAAATTTTCAAAACCTATTGGTTAAAAACCCAACATTCCCAAGACTCAAAAAGTTTTTTCCAAAAATAAAAACTGTTTGGGTTAGGAAGAATGACCTATATATATGTCTCCCACACCCCTAAGAGTGTTGAAGGGGTGAGTCTTAATATGTAGAGGCAATTTGTTTTTCATGAACTAGGCTGTGCGTCATTTTTTATTTTTACCTAATTCTATGAAATCTTGTAGATTAGATATTTTTTACCTTTTTTTTAGATAATTAATTTTTTTTTGGTGCAATGCTATTCTTTGTGATATTCTTGCATGTTCTATTACTTCATACACACTTCAAAATCACAGAATTAAAATTGTTGATCTACATGGTGGTCATAAATTTGAATTACATGATGAACCTGAATCCTATGTTTTGTTGTTCCTTGTCATAGTAGCGGTGTGCCGAATTGTAATTGCATGAAGTTAGTACCTCATGAGAAATATTTTTCCACCACTCAATTGGTATAATAAATATTTTTGGTTGCTCTTGAGTTTACAAATAAAAAAAATCACTTAGAAAGGGCTACCATATAGGATAGAGTACAGCTAGCCTGTTGACGTGTGCTTTATCAAAATAACCACCCTCTAAGTTTGACGATACAGGAAGAAGGCTTCCTACCCATAAAGTGTGTGAAAGCCGCCAAGAACAAATCAAAAGAAAAAGGAGGAAAAGTAAAAGAAAAATATGATTGTTCCTTGGTGTTTAGTTGAAAACAATGAATTGAGGAGAAACTAGTCGAAGAGCTAACACTGCATATCTTATTCAATTCAATTCAAAGTCCAATAGGAGCAATTTTAAAATTCATGCGAGTATGTGAAGAATATTAATCATATTGCACTTAAACTTCATTTCACGCACCGCACAGGCATTTGACCATTTGTATGACATGTGTGAATAACTCATGACATAAATAGTATGGTGATTCTTGGAATTCTTATTTGTTACTATTTATGTATGGTCAAAATTTTGAAAACTGTGTTTCGTTTTGTGTTTGGGAAAATAGAACATAGAGTGAATCGATCAAGAATACACATTGTACCAATTGTTTGTCAATTCATGTCAACAAGGGGGAGAATAGGTTAAGGGGGAGAATGCTACTTGAAAAAAAAAATTATTTATTAAGAGGTAGAATAATTAACTTTTTGATAGTTGATATGTGTCGATTAATTAAGGGGGAGAATATTTTATTTCATCGTTCATTTTTTGTTAATTTTTAATTATTTATTTGTTCCACATGATGCCTTGATCGTTTTGTTTAAGTGTGCAGAAAACAGGTTATTAATTGGGACATGTTGATAAAAGGAAATATTACTGAGCCTTAATCTAGGATGAGCTTTCTTGTAATATTATGTTTTTGAGTTTTGACATAGAATTGCCAAAGGGGGAGATTGTTAAGGCTAAAATTGTAAATTGGCAAATCCATGGTCAAAGATAGTGGTTTGTAATGTCTAGACTTAGTGTAGGCTAAGACACTACAGTCTTGAGTCAAGTAAAAGTGTGAAAGCCTCAGAAATATAAGTTTCATTACTACTGGAAGTCCCAAACAAGATTCGGATTTGATTTACGCAGGAAGACCGTAGGAAGGCCGTAGTTTGTCGCAAGAAAATCCTGAGACCTGAAGTTGGAGAACAAGCTGTGCGGGATGGCCGTTCTAAGTCGCGGGAAGACTGCTTAAAGGCCGCGGGTGCGCCCTTCCCACGGTGCGTGTTATTTCAGCCAAATCGTGTCTGTTTCGAGCTTTGGCTGCCTCTGTTTATATATATCTCCTAGCGTCTTTTGGGTTACACAGAGAGAGAGAGAATACTCAATTGTTCATGAGCCAAAAGTTTAATGGTTCTCTCTAGTTCTTAGCCAACATGTTCATGTTCAATTCGAGGGAGTTTGAGTTTGAGGTTTGTAAATGCTAAGGATTCAGCACGCTGTGGATTCAGCAGAGCTACCGAGGATTTAGTCCTGTGCCTTCAAGGAGTCAAAGGGCTTTCACTAAAGGAGGTCAACAAGAGTATAGAGTCGAGGAATCGATCTATCGAGGGGTTGAGTTTGTAACCAACGTTTATTTTTAGTGAAAGTTTTGTTTGAGGTTTTCCCTTTGTGGGTTTCCTCGTTCTGTATATCTCGCCTTCTACAATCTCTTGTGTGTGTGTGGTTGATTGTTTTGGGATCTCTATCAGCATATTCATGAAATTTCAATCTCATATTTGTTGATATTGTTATGAGTTATATTATATGTTTAATTATTGTTCACTCATGCACACTTGCATGGTCATATCTACTGGGTGATGGTGCTTACCCCATTTTTATTACAGGTAATTCCATGAGACCAAGAAATAGTCACCTAGAGTTTAGCTGAGACCAATGGTTATGACTTAGCACTTCATTTTATTTTATTATTGGATGACTGTACTCTTATTAGTGTGACCTGAGGTGTGGGTCCCAGTCTTATTGATATTTTAAGATTATATTATGATAATGTTATTATAGCTGTAAGTCTTAAATTGTGTCACTAAGGTATGACGTTAAATATATTATTATAATGTTGTTTTTATTATTCAACATAGGAATGAGGGACGATATTAGATACTCTGATTATTATTATATTATGACTTGGCCTTAAAACAGGTTTTATTTGTTTTAGATTAGTCCCCATATTTTTATGCCATCCATCTTGCACTATGAGATTAAAGGCGTGACACACCAACTATTATCATTCTTTAAAACCCTGCGGCCCTCATTAAGATGAAATCATTTGGATATTTTTCCATTGACAACACTTTTTCCAAAGCATTTTGTCACTTTGCTCAACCCAGATTCTAATTCTACGTTTTTAATATACAATACCTTAATATTTTTAATCTCTATTTCAAATTTAAATGTCTCGACTTCATAAAAATCTCAATATATATATATATATATATAAATTATTGAGAAAATGAAAAAAAAAATAGTGAAGCAAAAATGATTTGGTTGTGCTTTATTATTTTCTTTTACTCTAGATCTAACTATATATTTGGAACATAAATTTATGAACAAAAAATAAAAGTTAAGGGAGAATAAAATTACTAGTTTGTATTATTTTTTCATACTTAACCACGTAAAAATTAGAACTTTTCCACAAATATCTACTAATTTTCTTATCAATTTTCTAACTCAATTAAAAAATAAAATAAATTTGATTTTTTCACTTTATATTGTTTTCATAGTATTTTCCTTCAATTTTTTTCCTCCATAAATTCATGTTCCAAATGTTGCAATATGATTTGAATTTCATAAATGAGCCATTTAAGATATATTCCTTTTTTTTTTTTTTTCAAAGAAGGGTAACACCCCATAGTTTTTATTAGTTGTCCTCATTTATAGTGGAGGAATAGCATGGTTACAATATTATTGAATTTTACTGAAATGGAGAAGAAAGTAAAATTTAAATGCAATGTAAAAGGGCCAATTCAAATTTGTTTACCAAAGCACAAAATGTTTCCTGACTCACTTCATCTTGATATATAACATGGAGATTTTTGAACTTGCTTTACCCAACAAGAAAGCATAGGATGCATTATTTATTAGCTTCAAATGGGATCTAAGCAATAATTTTATAAAGGAAAGGAGACAAGACTCAAATTATTCAAGAAATGGCCTAGAATCATTTCAAATGATTAACTGATCATTTAACTCCTTAAATTCATGGTTCAAATCATTGCAACATATATCCATAATATAAAATGGAAAGCAAAAATATGTTTGAACCTATTGAAAACACTTCATTCATTCCCCTTTCTCCTCACAAATAGCATTCAAATTGCAATCCCTGTCAGTGCATTCACCAAAATGTTGCTCAATTCAAGCTCAAATTGATTGAGGTATTTTATCAAACAAATGATGTGCACAAGCTCAAACAAGGCTCCAATGGCCAATTAGAAATTTTTGTGGAAATGGATGAATCAATAACCACCATTTGGTATGTCCTAGGAAGAAGGGTACATGGTGGTCAGGTTGTGAGGGTAACTACTTTGGGGCCTAAATTGATAATGTTAATACTCTTGTGGAGGAAAAAAAAAAAAAGGGGGAAGAAAAAGTAAGCAATATAGCATGGCTCCATTTGGAGCCATTTTTTTCTCTTTAAAACTCTTCAAATCTCTTTAAAATTCAAATTTTTTACTCATTACACAAATTACGAGACTTTAACTTTTTATAAATTTAAACAAATTTAAATAAATTTAAATAATTCCAAACACCTCCATATCTATATGTGTTTCAACTTTCTAAGCAACTGTAAAATCGAACATAATGAGAGAAGATTACATTGGATTACATGTTGTTGGTGCAAAATAAATTGAGGACACATGGCATCCTCCCGAGCACAAACAGATAAGATATGTGGCACTTCTCCGAGCACATTATAAACATGCTCGGCGTTGGCCTAGCGATCGGAAGGATACTGTAATTGGGCCCCACTGCTTGATAGTGTGACCTTAACCATAAATGTCAAATAGTAATAAATGAACCGAATTTATTGACTAAAATTTAACTTAGTTTGTTTCATTACAAGTAGTGGATAGATGTGACATGTAGATAGTTCTCAAAGTTAAATTCTGTCTACTTACACACCCTCACCACCCACGCGTATTTAATGCAAAGTGAGGGCATTAAATGAGAAGTGTAATGCATTAAAGGGAATTGAGAAATTGTATATCGGAGAACATCGTTGTAATTTGATTTCTTACGTATTAATTTATCCATACCACCTTACTATAAATACAACACTTAGCTCTGAAATTTAGACACGCTCACTGTTGTCAACTTATTGTCTCATTCATTACTTTTCACTCTTTAATTCTCTCAAGCCCTTGCTGACTTAAGCATCAAAGGGTTTTCTGGTCGAGGACCCTCTCTCTAGACTATCTCACATGGTTAAAAAACCTAGATGAAAAAAAAATATACAAATATAATAAATCATAATATGTATAGTAGCGGGGAGGCCATAACCTTTGTTTCTTTTGTGCTCAGTAGGTCTACATCTGAATTTTTGGTTGATGTGGTGAGCAACTTTGGCAGTGAATTTTTTTTGTCGAACATTTTGGCACCTACCGTGGGGGCTCGTTTCATTATCCCCCACATTCTTGTGCTCTAAAATTTTTCCCTATTATTCCAACTGTCATTAATTATGGCCTCTAGTAAAGATACAATGCCCCCAGAATCTCCACGAGAAATAAAAGGTGAAGAAGTTCCCAAACAGAAGGGGAATGTTGTAACCATTGCTACTCCAAGTCAAATAATAAGAAAATAATGTAGAATGAGTGATTCTGAAACAGCAAGAAGAAGGCATGAGTTACAAGACCTTGTGGATGTGAAGCAAGCAGAGTTGGAGGAAATCCTCCAGAAACTTAGTAAGAAGAAAGGGAAAAGGAAAGGGATCGATAACAATCTCTTTGATTATGGGGAGTCGGATTCCAACACGGATGAAGGCTAGAATGAGTTATATGATGACCAACTTGAGACGCGTCGTGGAAAGGGGGCAGAGGTGCATAGTGAAAAAATTCCCAAGTTCCAGGTGCAATGCTAGCATGATTCCCATGATGGCTCCTAGAGTTAAACCAGTGGATATACATTCCACCCACATTCAACATCAAGAGTCCGTGCAACGGCAAAAGACAAAGGGAGCAAAAACCTAATAGAAAAATGATACTCCAAGAAAGAAGCATTCCAACCAAAAGAAGCAGCAAGGTGAAGAAGAGAATTCCTCAAGTGATAAAGTGTCACCCCTAAAAGCAAGGAAGGCTGGCAAGGCCAATGAGATAGAAAGAACGCAGTACGTTGAGTGGAAGAACTCAGAACAATCCACTCGGATGATGGTAAGGAAGGTGCTAGGACAGATTTTTGCCTCTCCGTTCACAAGTGATATTATAGAGTTTGAGCCCCCAAAGAAGTTTGTGACACCCTGTTTTATAACTTACGATAGGAAATAAGACCCATTGGCGTATTACAGGCATTACATGCAGGCATGACATTATGGAGCTAGAATGATAAACTTATGTGCCCAATCTTTCCACCGAGTTTGGAGGACGTTGCCCTCCAGTGGTTTCACAAATTGCCCTCAAAAAGAATTAGTAGCTGGAGACAACTTACAGAGGAGTTCGTCGCTAGATTTCTGGCTAATACGAAGCAGCCAAAAACCATTGATGTGCTCCTTACGATGAAGAAACGAAGCAATAAAAGTCTTAGAGATTATTCCTGAAGGTACATAAAAGTGTACAATGAAGTAGAAGGTTGCTCTGAATAGTTGATGGTCACTTCCTTCAAATTACGATTACAGAAAGGAGAAAAACTCTGGCTTTCTTTGACGAAGAAGCCAGCAGTCAACATGTCTAACCTTATGTGCCGAATCAAAAAGTATGCAAAGGTTGAGGACGAGATGAAGCTTGCCGATTAGAAGGAAGCAAGGTTTTTTGGGTCGAAGGAAGGAAAGCGAAGGGAGGAGAAAAGAGGTTTCATCGACAACCAGAAGTTCATTTTTTAAACTATTAATTCGATGTTCAAAGAGCTAATTTTTAGAATTTCTTCCTCAGATTAAAGACAAGCCATACTTTCAATGGCTAAAGAAGTTACCCAATTTTTTAGGCAAGAAAAATTATAAGGATTATTGCTCCTATCATCAGGAATGAAGGCGTCGAACAGAGGAATGCTGGTCCCCGCAATATTTGTGAGAGAAGGTAATTTAAAAGAATACATCGATGAGGTGAAAACCAGGACGATTGAGAGTCGACCACGAACTTCTCGGGACTAGAGGAGAGAGTTGAGAAGAACAGAAGATTGTGAAGCAGAAGAAGGTGATGACGGGAAAGCCCAACCCTCTGCCGAGGACAAGACCGTGGAGGATATGGAAAGGCCACCCACATAGCATTGTAGTCTGCCCGCGAGGAGAAGAACAACATGTTGGGAGCTCTAGAGAAGTATTGAAGGTAGCTGCATCCCCAAGCAAAAGATCAAAGACGAGATGTGCTCGGGGAATATTGTTTTCTGAAGATAAAACCCAAGGAGTGTAGTAACTTCATAACAATGCACTAGTAATCACCTTAAAAATGTTTGAGACGTATGTGAATAGGATTCTGGTGGACATAGAAGCTCTACAGTGGTCATATTTTTAAGCCTATTTGAGAAACTAGGACTCACAAAAGAAGATCTTGAGCCCATTGAATGTCCACTGATTGGCTTTAACACAATTCCAGTTTGGCCACTGGGAAGGGTGTTTATCTCTATTCAGGCTGGGCCAGTGGAGTATGAAATAGAGTTCACAATGGTGGATGCACCTATAACGCCATTGTGGGAAGGTCCTGGATACATATGCTGAAAGTTGTTCCCTCCACCTATCATCAAGTTCTTAAATTTTCTTATGGCGATGAGGTGATAGAAATCAGGAGAGACCAAGACACATCGCATAGGTGCTTTTCTACTGCCCTCAAATTTGGACCGTTACCCGAGCAAGTCTAATTGACAGAAATGTCAGAAGATACTCTAAAGATTGACAACATTGGGAGGGATCCTGAGAAGAAGGCTATTGAGGAGCTAGAGAAGTTTCATGTTGACCCTCCAGAGCACGATAGATTTTTCTTGATCAGGTCCAACTTGGGAACTGAGGAGAAACTGAAGCTCACTAAAATGCTGCTGAAGAATATTAGAACTTTTGCCTAGACTCCCCAAGAAATGGCAAGTATTTCTCCTGAATTCATGAGCCATAGGTTAAATGTAAACCCAAGGGTGAAACTTATGATCCAGAAGGCAAGAAGGTCAGCACTACAGCATGCTGAGGCAGTAATAGAAGAGGTCGATAGATTGCTAAAGGCTAAAGCCATTAGGGAAGTTTCATACCCTAAATGGCTAGCCAACACAGTAGTTGTCAAGAAGAAAAATAGGAAGTGAAGGGTTTGTGTTAATTACACAGACCTAAACAAAGCGTGCCTAAAGACTCATTTCCTCTACCGAAGATTGATCAGTTAGTTAACTTAATAGCTAGAAGCTCGAGGATGTCCTTTTTAGATGCATACAGAAGGTACCACCAGATCCCAATGCATGGCCCTAATGAGGAGAAGACTTTGTTCATTACCCCGAGAAGGGTGTATTATTATAGGGTCATGCCATTTGGGCTGAAGAATGTTGGTGCCACATACTAACGACTTGTCATGAAGATTTTCAAAGAAAACCTTGGTAAGATTATGAAGGTGTATATCGATAATATGATGGTAAAGACAAAGAGCCAAAGACACATATTTAACACTTGCATCATGTCTTTTCCACTCTTGATAAATATGGGTTGAAGCTCAATAATGCCAAATGTAACTTTAGAGTAAGCTTTGGGAAATTTTTAGGCCATTTGGTTATTACGAGAGGAATTGAGGCTGATCCCAACCAGATATAAGCTATTTAGGCGATTGTCCTACCTCGTACCAAAAGGAGGTTCAAAAGCTTACAGGGATAGTGGTGGCACTAAAAAGATTTATAAGGCGAGCATTAGATACATTAGATAAGTGTCGACCATTCTTTAACCTTTTAAAAGGGGCAAAAAAGATGGTTTGGGACAGCGAAGCAAACCAAGTGTTAGAGAAGCTCAAAGAATATCTAACAACTGCTCCAATCTTGTCAACCCCCTAGCCAGGGGATGTGCTGCAGTTGTATTTGGCAGTCTCAGAAAATACAGTCAGCTCTCTTACTGAAAGAGGAGGAAAAGAGACAAAATGCCGATCTATGATACCAGTAAAACTTTACAAGGGGTAGAGACTCGATATTTACCCCTGGAAAAGTTAACCTTAGAATTAGTGATGGCCTCCAGAAAGCTTACCCGCTACTTTCATGCTCACACAATTTAGGTGATGATTGATCAACCTATTGGCCAGCTTTTGAAGAAAGCAGATATCATAAGAAGAATGGCTAAGTAGGTAGTTTCTCTTGGAGTCCTTGATATAAGATTTATGCTGAGAACAACAATAAAAGCACAAGTTTTAGTAGATTTTATGGCATAATTTACCCTTCCGGTCTCTAAGAAAATACACAAGGTGTGGCAGCTTGAAATCAACTGAGATGTAGAAGTAACTTCTGAAATAACTACACTTTCATGGCATATTGAAGTGGACGGCTCCTCGTCCAAGAGAGCTAATGGGGTAGGAGTTGTTCTGACCACCATTGAAGGAGTGACAATAGGATACGCAATAAAGTTGGGCTTCGAAGCCACCAATAATGAGACAGAATATGAGGCTCTTTTGGTTGGGCTTAACATCGCTCGACAGCTTTTCACCAAAAATGTGCTGATCAAGATAAATTCTCAATTGGTGGCAAACCAACTCAAAGGTAAATATGCGACGAGAAATGAAAGGATGGCTGAGTGTTTGGAGCTATTGAAAGCTAGAGCACTTTAATGCGGTTGGAATTGAGCTGATATGAAGGGATCATAACACTCATGTAGATGCTTTGGTAACATTGGCTGCATCTCCAAGGACCAAACTCACTGATACGGTCTTCTTGGAGGTACTGGAGAAACCGAGCGTGTCTAAAAGTGAAGAGATAACATGTATTCAACTGGGTCCATTTTGGATGGATCCAATCATCTTTTATTTGAAAAATGGAACCCTTCCTGGAGATAAGGTTGAAGCAAGAAAGCTAAGAGTCAGGGCCACGAGATTTTGGCTTTCCCTCGACCATAAACTGTACAAGAAGTCCTTCATAGGCCCCTATCTTTTCTGTGTCCATCTTGACAAGGTGTAGGATTTTCTTTATAAAATACACGAAAGGGTTTGTAAGGCATACACTGGGGGCAAGTCACTAGCCCACAGGGTAATAACTTAGAGCTACTAATGGGCAAACATGGGGAAAGATGCTCAAGCCTATATGTAGAAGTGCAGGAAGTACAAGAAGTTTGCTCCAATCCCCTATCAACCTACTTAAGAGCTTAGTCTACTCACCAGTTCATGGCCATTTGCCTAATGGGGGCTCGATATAGTGGGGCCACTACCCACTGGTATTGGAAACAGAAAGTGGCTAGTGAATGATACTGATTATTATAAAATGGGTAGAAGCAGAACCCTTGGTGCACATCAAGGATGAAGATACCATTCGTTTGTGTGAAAAAACATCATCACAAGGTATGACATCCCTAGAACACTTATTTTTGATAATGGGATGCAGTTTGACAGCGCTCCATTAAAGGAATATTATTCTAGATATGGAATCAAAAATGTCTATTCAATACCTACCTATCCCTAGAGCAACAGGCTAGTTGAAGCTTCGAATAAGATCATCCTGAATGGCATCAAGAAAAAGCTAGAAGCTACAAAAGGAAAGTGGGTGGACGAACTTCCGTCAGTGCTATAGACATATAGGACAACCCCAAGAAGATCAACTGGTGAGTCTCCATTCTCTTTGGCTTAAGGAATGGAGGCAATAATCCCATTAGAGGTTGGCTTACCGACCATACGTACCCAAACCTTCAACTAAGGGGAAAACGATGTAGTAATGGGGGTGAGCTTAGATTTGATCGATGAAAAAAAAGAGCTGGCTACACTAAGGCTTGCAAACTACCAGCGAGAAACAAAAAAGAAATACAAGGGCCAAGCCCAGAGAATTCAAGGTTGAAGATTTTGTGTTGAGAAAGTTGATGGGAGCCAGAAAAGATCCAACTGACGGGAAGCTTGGCACAAACTGGGAAGGATCGTTTCGTGTCACAGAAGTACTCGATAACGAAGCTTATCGGTTATATGACTTAGAAGAAAGATTAGTCAAAAAGTCATGGAACACAACTCACCTGAGGTTATTTTATATGTAAGCATTTGTGTTGAATATTTATTAATGAAATTTTTTTCAGATGAGCATTTACAAAAAGCAATTTCAGAAGTTTGCATGAAATTAAGGAAATACTCTAATATTGTCACTGAAAAGAATTGCCTCACTAGGTCTCTCTAGTGCTGGTTCGAAAAGAATTGCTACACTAGGTTTATCCTTAGTGCTAATTCGAAAAGAATTGCCGCACTAGGTTTATCTATAGTGCTAGTTCAGAAAGAATTACCACACCAGGTTTATCCATAGTGCTGGTTTGAAAAAAATTGTCACTCTAGGTTTAACCCTGGTGCTGGTTTGGAAAGACACTAGGTTTATCCCTAGTACTGGTTCAAAAAGAATTGCCACGCTGGGTTTATCCCTAGTGTTGTTTCGAAAAGAATTACCATACTAGGTTTTTCCTTAGTACTGGTCTAAAAGAATAACTCTCACATTAGATTTCTTTGTTGTTGACTCAGAAGAAGCAAAGGTCCACCAGATTCTCCCAATGGTGGACACAAAGAGTGTAAGCTTATTTCAAACCTTCAAATATGTGAATTTGGTCTATTCTTGGACTTACAATTTCCATCTGAATAACTATTACTTCTTAGATAAGTTAAGAAAATTCAAAACTTAAAAGCCCCGACCTTGTCGTGTCATGGTTTACGGCAAGAATGCTATCCTTGAAGTACTTAAGTACGATAAGCTTCCAGACAACTTAAATTATGGTCAGCTACTCATTAGACATCGCCTCGGCACGATTTATGTTTACTTAAGTATAAGCATTACGTTAATTTAAAGGCACTTGATCGGAGTACGAGTTAACTTAAAGATTATGACAAAAAATGCTTCCAAGGTGCAGTACAATTTAAGCTTTAAGCTTCCTGCCACATAGAAAGAGGTCGATAGTATTCTAAATATATCCTTACAATAGGTCCACAATGATCTAACTTAGCTTTCATTGAAGATCAGTTGACTTACCACATTAATCATATGAAGTATAAGTGTTGCTTAAGAGTTTTGATACTCATTATCAAATAAATTTTGTTACTCATATTTACACGCTTCATAGAGGCCTATGCTCAACATAGTCTTAGAAAACACATTAAGTCAAATGTTATGTTTTGATTATGTGTTATTCATTTGGAGAGATAAAAATAACAACAATGATGTCAATCAAAATGACAATTTATTTCATTAGTGTTTTATAAAGCTTAGGATACAAATACAAAAAACAAAAAACAAAAAAAAATGATTAACAGAATTCACAGTTACATCAATCGAGAAGATTACATAAGTAAAAGTCTAGTATTTTTCCTAAGTGTCAAAATTCACTACTTCGTTCGCAACTACTTCAATAAACTCCTCGGGTACGTTCTTAATTATCTCTTCAGTAATAGAAGCAAAGAATCCTTCAATTAGATCCTGATCATTGCTGGAAATTCAAAACACATAACGTAATTAAGAATAAGAAATAAACAACAGTTTTCAACAGAAAAGAAAAGTTCATTTCATTTAAGAAGGAGTATTACATTAAAGCCTTGTTACATGGTAAACAAAGAAATAGAATAAAAGATGAGCTTAAGTCTCACTTCTCCCCCCTCTGGTAGCATACTTCTTAAGTTCTAGATGTATTTCTTTGGCTACACTCGAATCTTAGGCAGGATCCATAGGAAGAGGTTCTTATTGTGCAGAGGAGGAAATGTCCTTTGAAGCACTGCTAACCTCAATGCCATCTTCTTTGACGTCCTCTTTATGTGCAAAGATCGATGAGTTTGAGAAAGATGATCGAAGCTAAACAGAGGGATGGCATTAAAAGGGTTGGGGGAAAGGTACGTCTTTGTATATAGGAGAAGTAGGCTCCACATTTTTCTTTTTTACCACAGTCTTCCAACCATCCAAGAAGTATTCATTACAAGCATCCTGCATTTGGCTGACGAAGTCTTGAAACTAGGCCTCGAGGTTTGTAGCAGCTTTGTCTTCAGTATTCAAAGCTTGCTCTTTCTCATATAGAGCACTAGACTTAACCTTTAGCTCGATCCTCAGTTTCTCAACTTCGCCTTTTATGCTGGCTTGCTCAGTATGAGACTTTGTTAATTCTAGTGCCATCATCTCTTGCTTGGCCTTAGAGAAGGATAACTCAGATTTGGTTAAAGCGAGCTCACTAATCTTTTATACCAACTCTTTCTCTTTTGAAGCCAAGAGTTTGTCTAGATAAGTTGCCCTGTTGTCACTGGTTTCAGCTTTAGCGTTGGCAGCCACAAGTTATTGTTCAAGACTTTTCCCACAAGTTATTGTTCAAGACTTTTCTTCTGTTTCTCAGCATCCCTTTTTTTCTTCCTCCAAGCTCTTCTTCTTCGCTTTGAGGTTGTCTATCCTCTCCCTAAGGCTCTTGATATAAGTCTCATCTAGGTCTGCCTTTAGGTGTAAACCTTGGCTTCTTATGATAAGCTCCATTGTGTATAAGAATGACTGCAATATGATGAAAGAGATCAGTTAAGAAGCTTCACAACTTAGAAAGTGTATAAGTATTAAAGTTGGAGGAACTTACAGTAATCATATTTTTCATCAACGTCGAATAAAGATCCTCTATTTTATTTTTCCTCATATTTTGAACATCACGAAAAGGGAGGATAGCTTTGAGATACTCCTCAGGATGGTTGAGGGCAGTATTTTGAATTGTGAAAGGATGTCCAAAGGGGAATTGGAGGCTTGAAATTAAGATCTAGGGAATGAAGGGAGGAGAGTCTCGGACAAGATTTTTTCGAAAAATGACTTAAAGAGGGACCTGGTTAGTTTTCTTAACACTGGACGGAATAGAGCCAGTTTGCTGAGAGGATGGAGGTTAGGAGGATCTAGGATCACTCTTTGATTGAGCTGGAGGCACTTTGGAAGTTCCAAGAGCCTCCAGAAGAAGGGTTTCCTTAGGCTAGTTAGCTTTCTATTTCTTCCAGGCTTGAGGGTCATCTCCTTTAGCTCGGGACGACTTCTTATGCTCGGGCCTCACTACCTACTTGACCCCAGCAGTTGCCTTAGCCACTTCTTCTTCAGTCTTCTTCTTAGTAGTCGCCTTCTTCTCTTTGACCTTTTTTTTTGGCCTCATCTACTCTTAAGGCAGCCTTCTTAACGTCCCTCTTTACTGCCATTTGTTCTATTTCAAGGTCGAAAATGAGATGAGTAACTTCTACTTCTTCTTCACCTTCTTCCTCCTCGAGAATTAACTTTCTACTTCGTGGAGGTTGCGTAGCTAGTTGAGGTGCTTCAACGAATTGGTGTGCTGGCACCAGAATGGCGAGAGGTATCGCGAATGGTGGTGGTAATACTACCTAATCTTTATACTTCAAAGCATGAAAAACCTGTTTTTCCTCGATGATCAAGGTAAACCACCTTTGCAATTGGGTGATGGCTTCCCCGATCGCAAAACCCTGAGGAAGGGAGATAAATGATCTGTAGTTGGGAGTGAAGTTGAAGAGGACTGGTGCAGCTCTGGCAAAAGAATAGAGCTCTGGACCACCGAGGAATTTCAGAAACTCTTCTAAATGAGCTGTAACCACCCGAGTTCTACTAGCCCAAGATTCCTTCGCTTGGTCAGCTGCACAAAGATACATAGAAAGTTAGCAATCCATATTTAAAGTGAAAAATAGATGAGTAAATAAGGATCTGAAGTCTGCCGACTTGGGCCCAGGGACACCAAAAGAACTAGAGGGAAGGGATCTTCATCTAGATCGTGTGTCCAGTGCCTAATAACGATGCTAGTATCATCCTCCGATTTTATGTTATCGGGTAGCATGTGGACCAGGGCTTTCTCCGTTGGGACTTCAAATGCCATTTACTTTCATTTTTCCTATACTTTTGGACGGAGTAACAAAAACGTAGGTCCCATTCCAAAATATAGAACTTGTATCGTTTGTTGATCTCGTTGACCCCATTCATTGTTCTATAAAAATTGTGGGTCACACACTTAGAGGAGAGGTCAAAAATACTCATAACAGAGCAAAGGAAATTATTTAGGGGAAACCTAAGGCCACCCTCTGTAATGGCCACTCTGGGGAATTCCCCTGGCACATGATCCCCTTCATGGGATAGTCTGATGTTTACATTGGGAGGTAAGTTGTATTTTTGTTTGAAAACCCTAATTTTTTCTCAAATTTGAGTTCGTCAGCTAGCCTACCCATGATTTTATGTAAGAAGAAAGAAAGAACGAGAAGACAAAAGCTAAGAATTTTGACACTCACCAAAAGAGAAGCAACAAATCAAAGGAGAGAGACGCCAACAAAGAAGGGAAAGGTTGTAGAGATAATTTGAGTGAGCTCAAGGAAAGCAAGTTTTAAAAAAAATTTAAGTAAGGTAGATGATACGCACATATATGCATGCGTATGTGAAATTTCAAAGCCAAAAAGTCAAACGAGTAGGAAAAATGATATTTATGGCTACCTCCATTTTCAAATTAATATTTATAAGTCTTGAACGTCGCAGTCCTAGGGCTTCGTACAAGCAGCGTGATGACCTGATAAGGCGAAAGGGTGCACCGTGTGTTATAAATGAGACAGAAAAGTTACCAATTGTGGTGAAACACGTAAAAGGCAAGAAAATTATGAGGTATGTGAAGAGACTTTACATTAGTCTGATGAATGTCATTTCAAGAATCTTGTACTCTACTTGGGAAATAAATTATCTCGACTAGAGTAGGGCATAAAGTTGGTGCAAAATAAATTAGAGACACGTGGCATCCTCCTGAGCACAAATAGATAAGATACATGGCACTTTCCTGAGCACATTATAAATATACTCGGCATTGGGCCCTACTGCTTAATAGTGTGACTCTAACCATAAAATACCAAATAGTAATAAATAAACTGAATTTATTGACTAAGAGTTAACTTAGTTAGTTTATTTTGTTACAAGTGATAGATAGATATGACATATAGACAATTCTCAGAGTTAAATTTTATCTACTCAGATGCTCTTACTGCTCACACGCATTCAATGCAAAGCGAGGACATTAAATGAGAAATGGAAGGCATTAAAAGGAAAGGATAAATTATATATCAGAGAACATCATTATAATCTGATTTCTTACATATTAGTTTATCCATACCACCTTACTACAAATCAACTCTTAACTCTGAAATCCAAGTATACTCACTATTGTCAACCTATTGTCTCATTCATTACTTTTCACTCTTTAATTCTCTCAAGCCTTTGCTGACTTAAGCATTGGAGGGTTTTCTGGTCGGGGACCCTTTTTTCGGCCATAGCCTCTATTTCTTTTGTGCTTAGCAGGTCTACACCCGAACTTTTGGTTGACGTGGTAAGTAGTTCTGACAGTGAGTTTTTACTGCTGAACACATGCCATATATATTATATAATTTTTTCCATCAAAACTTTTAACAATATTTATTTTAATATTAAATTACTTACTTTTATAAATTGTTTTTACAAAATAACTTAAAAATTAAACCCACACCCATGAGTAAAATATATACACACAAATATAAATATATATAACCTGCCCTATTGGCCAACTATGCATCCTCGAGTTGGGTCTCGATGCCTCGATCTGAACCCGATCAAACATCTACTTCCCCCCACCATCCCCTGCAATATGCTGGCTATTTGTTACTGGCTGGTTAGTGTATTTTGATAAACCAAACACCCCAAATAAGAGTGAAAAAAAATGAGAAACAGAGAGTGATGCTATCTATGATTTAAAAGCATAAGAATAAAATAAAGCAATGTACAAATTTAGGTACATTTATAGTTTAGATATATTATTTTAATTTCATATATAATACACCACAAAATTCTAAATATGCAAAATATTTGATGAAAAAAATGTAGGTAATTGTATAATTGTAATTAATAGAAAAAATAAAATCGAATGCAAGAACTTATTTGTGAAGTACAAATAAATTTATCTTTTTATGTATTGCTCTCAAATTTATATTATATATTATTCATATTGTTTTTCCATTCGATCAATTAATACGAGAAAAAGATATAACGAAGGGACAAGGAATTTTATTCCTCTCCTTGAAAGGAAAATATGGACTAATCGGTGGTGTCTTAAAAAAAATATGAAATGTATTTGAAACTGCTTAATTTTAATTGAACCGACGCACAATTCAATTGTCGCAGAATTGATATATATACGTCCTGGTCGGTTCCTTAGTCCCTTCAATTGTGGAGCCAAAAATGAAAAAGCGAAAACCTCCATCAGTGATCAGTCATTTTTCTTCCCCGTTGTTATGTAACGGTCGACGTTTCCTTGAGTTTCTATATACATATATATACATCTCTATATAATAAAACAATACTGTTTTTTAAAATGTGTCTTTTACAAATTAAGATTTAACTATTAAGAATTATTATTTCTTTTATTCAACAATTGAGATCATTTTTATATTTTTAACTTCCATCCAATTCTTATTATAGTAAACCCCACTACTATCTATCGCACAAAACGATTTGACATTTTAAATTTTACTATATTTCACGGGTAGAGATCATATGCAAATTAAAACTATCAACTTAAATTCTGGCCAATTATACTTTCTAGAAAGTTAAACCTTTCAAATTAAAGTACAAGTGCTTATTAAAAAATAATTAGAGAGAGATCAAAATACATATAGGACCTAAAGTTTTAGAAAAAAAAATTAATTAAAACCCATGAATTATTATAATTTTTTTTATTTAAACTTTTTATTCAAAATTTTATCTATATAAGAAACTTAATATTAATTTTATTCAAAAAACTATAAGTATGTGTTATTACTAGTATATATATATATTTTTTAGGTTTAATGAGAAACAATAGTATATTGGTCTTTTGCGAGTCAATGAATTTTTCCTTTGCTCGTTCATATTCCTTGCAATATTCTTTTTTTTTTTAATTTAGTACTTTTAGAATTGTTATCCAACTCTCTCTCTATATATAATTTAAGTGTATATATATATATATATTAGGTCACTGAAAAAATATTTTTAAACTTTTTTTTTTAACAATCGTTCAATAAATTACTTTAAAGGTTATCTTGAAACAAAAATTAAGTGAGATTATTCCATAGTCATGTAAAGCGATATATGAATTTAAATATTAAAATATGATTTTACACTTTTATTTGTAGAGGTAAGACTATATACTTTAGAATTTTTTGGACCTCGTAATATCAAAATAATTTTGGACTTAATTGCAATAATATAAAATGAAATATTAAAATATTCAAAGTTAAAGCGGAGGTAGTTCAGGAAAAAAAAATAATAGTTATTGAGTCCATTAATCCTAGAATATGCCTTATTACAACAGTTTAACCGATCAGCCCGAGAAGTAATTATTAAAGTTAACATTACATCAGTGAATAAATTAAAATAATACTCAAAACTTATGGACTTTTCTCTCTGCTCTGCCCCCGGCCGGCCCAGGATTTAATTAAAATTTATTGGCGGAGACATGTATTGCTTTCTTTCGGTGTTCAAACCTTAATGAAGAATTTTCAACAAAACAAACACAAATTAAGGGCACGTTCGGAGTCCTACAAAAATAAAAAAGATTAAAAAATGGGGTTGACGCGATATAAAAGTGATACATAAAAAAATTTAATTAAAAAATTTTTAAAATTTTTTAATATTTTTTTTTCAAACGAACCCTAAAAAAACCTACTAATAATGAACACGGAATTTTTTTTTTTTTTTTTTATATACGTCTTTTTCTTGAAACTTTCTGTAAAATTTTTACAAAAATAATGGGCACGATAATTTAATTTTTTTGGGCAAGTGTTCTCATTGGATCTTTCAGTTTTGCGGATGGATGGAATTGGTTCTCTTGGAAGCACGCACAGATAGATTTCTGTCCAATTCACTTGTGCGAAGCTTTTGCATCGATCGATCTATATATAAGAAACAAACTCAACCAAACGGTAGCTGGGGTTGGTCAATTTCTCACATTAATATATGGCCTCCAATTCTTGTATTCCATCATCATCATCTTCTTCGTCTTCTACACCTCAATGGGAAGTTTTCTTGAGTTTTAGAGGCGAAGATACCCACGAGAAATTTGTGGATCACCTGTACACTGCTTTGTACCAAAAAGGAATCCCAACCTTCAAGGACGATGAAAAGCTTGAGAAAGGAAGACCGATTGGACCCGAACTCCTCAAGGCTATTGAAGAATCGCGGTATTATATTGTTGTTTTGTCTGAAAACTATGCTTCTTTCAGGTGGAGCCTCGATGAACTCGTGCACATCCTTCACTCCTGTTCCTGTAAGAATAACTCAAAGAGACCCCGACACAGTATCATCTATCCAGTTTTTTACCATGTGGATCCTTCAAATGTACGACACCAAGATGGAAGTTTTGGGGAAGGATTTGCTAAAGCAGCTTCCAAGCATGGGGAGAAGAATGCCGAGAAGTGGAAGAAAGCTTTGGAGAAAGTGGCCAATTTAGCAGGATGGGAATACCCAAGTTACCAGTATGATTCACTACCTAGCTTCTTTAATCAATCTTCTTACCCCCGCGCGATTGCAAGCCTTTTCATTTCTTAGGGAGATCCATTTACTGAACTATTTATACCTCAGGTGGATCGCATGTAGTTTATTACATTTGCAAAATGTCAACATGATAGCCAAGACCTCAGGATTTGAACTTCCCTGGTTGAACAAAGAGTTTAAAAATAAAATGAACTTAACCATAAAAATTTAAACTAAATAAAGGTTGTAAACATAAAATGTACAGGATTACAAAAATTTAGGATGAGCTAAATTTGAGAATATACATTTTTTAAACTAATATTTTTTTTTTTGGGCCAAGGTACCTGGGTTATAGCCCAAGATAGCTTTGTATATGCATCCGCTAGTGATGATAGCACTTGTGATAATTATACCCCGCCCGAGGGTTGACATAGCAATGATATGCAATGTTAGCCTGTTAGGTATGTTGATACTATGGAGGAGGATGAAGAATGATGTTTCTAGACTCAGATTTGAGTTTACCTTGTTGTTTATTGATGTAGTGATCTTGATAACAAGGTTGTTAAATTAAAATTTAACAGTTCATATGCATTCATATTTTTTTTTAATTAAAAATAGTGTAAATGCCTCTAAATTATTACATCAATATCACAGGGGCTGACAATCATTACTATGCCAACCTTCCCCTTTTCAAATTATACTCATCTCTACTAAACATAAAACTTGTGAGCCCCAAATGGTATTCCAAAAATGAAGCATGCATAACAATAATAATGATGTCTGCTGTCATTATAAATTGAGTTTCTATGCAAGAATTTTCCTCATTTATTTATTTTTATTGCAATCTACAGGTCTAAATCAAAGTTTATCCAAGAACTGGTTGGCAAAATTTGTTCTGAAGGTAAAGGCATATATGCAAGCATCACAGAGGACCTCGTTGGAATTCATTCTCGCGTGGAAAAAGTGATCCAATTGCTAGTTTTAGGATTGGATGATCATACTTGTGTTGTAGGAATATGGGGAATGGGTGGTATAGGTAAGACAACTATTGCCAAAGAAGTTTGTGGTCGAATCTATCATCAATTTGAAGCTTTTAGCTATCTTGAGAATGTTAGAGAAGTTTCAACAAGGAGTGGTTTGGCAACTCTACAACAACAACTCATTTTTGATACCTTGGGGCCAAAAGATTTGGGCATAAGAAATACTTTTACGGGAGATAGAATGATTAGGAACAGAGTATGCAACAAAAAGGTTCTTATTATTCTTGATGATGTGGATCAATTAGAACAACTAGAGAACTTAGTTGGGAAGCTTGATCGGTTCAATGTTTGAAGTAGAATCATTATAACCACTAGAGATAAGCAATTGTTGGCAGCGTATGATGTAAGAGACATATACGAGGTTGAGATGTTAGACGAAAAAGAATCTATTAAGCTATTCATTTCAAAAGCCTTTGGCAATAAACAGCAGCAAACAAAAGCTTTTGAGGGCCTTGTGAAACATGCCGCAGAATATGCTAGAGGAGTTCCCTTGGCTCTCAAAGTTTTGGGTTCTTCTCTTAAGGGGAAAAAAGAATCCGAATGGAAAAGTGCATTAAACAGACTAAAAGAATGGCCTAACCTGAAAGTTCTCCAAGCACTCAAAATAAGTTATGATGCATTACAATGGACAGAGAAGCAAATATTGCTGACATTGCATGTTTTCTCAAGGGAAAAAACATAACTCATGCAACACAAATACTTGACAGTTGTGGTTTTCATGCAAAAAATTGGAATAAGCATTCTTGTTGACAAGTCACTCATAATTTTTTAGTACAATAGAGTGTGGATGCATAATTTGATACAAGAATTAGGATAGGCCGTTGTTAGTCAAGAATCTACAGATCATGGAGAGCGTAGCAGGTTGTAGCGTTATAATGATGTATATCATGTACTAATGAATAACACGGTAAGAGATCTTATACAAAACCATCATCATTTTAGTTGGTAATTTTCATCAGATTTTCAATATTTTGCACTTAATAATTTGTTTCTTGTTTATTAGGGGACAAAAGCAGTTGAAAGCATAGTTCTACAATTTTCTGAGAAGAAGGAATTGTTAAACTTGGGAGCTAGAGCTTTTGCAAAGATGACGAAGCTAAGATTGCTGAAAATTTGTAATGTGCAGCTTCCCAACGGCCTCAAATATCTTTCCAATGAGTTAAGGTATCTCAATTGGGATGGATACCCTTTAAAATGGACCTCCCAAACGTTTCAACCAAAGCATCTTGTTGAACTTTACTTGAGCAACAGCTGCCTTGAATCGCTTTGAGATGGAAAACTGGTATGGTTACTACTTCATATATTTTAAGTTCTAACTACACAAGTTTCAAAAGTGCTATATTTATTTGCATTATTATTAATTTCTTCCTAATTTATGATTTCTTCCATAGCTTCTACCCAATTTAAGGATCATGAATTTTCGTAACTTAAAACTAACCAAGTGCCCAGACTTGACAGAGGCCCCAGAGCTGGAGTCAGTGATTTTTGCAAACTGTAAAAGTTTGGTTGATGTTCATCAATCTGTTGGAGCTCTTACAAAGCTTAATCAGTTGCATTTAGGGGGGTGTCGAAATCTTAGGAGTCTTCCAACTAGCATGGACTATAAATCTCGAGTTTCTAGCACTAGGTGAAAACTCAAAGCTTTTGAAGTTCCTGAAAATCCTTGGAAAAACAAAATCCTTGAAGGAGCTTAGTTTCACAGGAACTGGTGCAACACAACTTTTCTCAGTTGGTCATCTTACAAATTTTATTTCCTTAAAGTTGACTGGCTGTGTAGATCTTGAAAGTCTTCCAAGTAAGCTAGAATTTGTAAGTCTTAGAATTCTAGAACTCTCTGATTTCCCAAAGCTTATGAATATTCCAGAAATCTTTGGAAATATGAAATGTTTGGAGAAGCTTCAATTGCAGATGACTGGTATAATAGAACTATCCTTATCAGTTGGGCATCTAGACAATCTCATTGAATTAGATTTAAGCCATTGCCAAAACTTGAGAAGTCTTCTAGACTGCATTTGTCAGTTGAAAGCCCTTGAAAAGCTTCTTTTGATAAGGTGCTCAAACCTTGAAAAATTGCCTTCATCCTCCGGGTACATCTCATGGAACTCAGACATCTATGCATTGACGGATGTAAGAAAATAACATCCGACTCATTGAATTCCTTCTTGTCTTTCTCCTTGTCAAGAAAAAGTCTCTATTTTTTGGACATGGGAGAATGCAGTTTGAAATCCGTCCCCACGGCTGTATGTAGCTTTTGCTCATTGGCATGTTTAAAGTTGACAGGAAACGATTTTGCAAGATTGCCCGCTGGCATGAATCAACTTTCTCGACTTTGGTGCCTAAATTTGGAGGGTTGCAGGAGGCTTGAAGAATTGCCAGAGCTTACACCGAGATTAACTTGGATACATGGTTCTGATTGCCAATCATTAAGAACAATATTCATGAATCCATCCACATATCAAAACTTGCATCACTTTGACTTCAGTAATTGCATCAGACTGCTTGGGAATGAACAGATACTGGATGTATTGCTTTCAACTGCATCACAGGTACTCTCTCTCATAAGCAGAATTGTAACTGTTGAAAAATAAAAGACAAGAAATAAAATTGGGGAGAAGATAATATAAACTCTATATCTTGTTATATATATTATAAAAATTGAGTCTTATCATATATATTATAAAAATTGAGAGCTTTTAAATAATTTTACAACATTGGATATGTATGGTAATAATCTACCTACTAAAATAAAATTAACTACGTACTAAGATATAAAATATTCTAATATAAATATATATATATATATATAAAGAATATTTCACAACTTAATATAAAATATTCTAACAGAGGCCAGAGGCCAGTGTCCTATTACATAGATATGTTTCTTCATGGATAAACAAGTATCCATGCGACATCGAGATTACATTTCCAGGTAGTGAGATTCCAAAGTGGTTCAGCCGTGACAAAGTTGAGTTGCATTCTGCCAACAGAAGGAGCTTGGGATGTGCTACTTGTGCCATTATTGAAATTGAGGAAACATACCAGCCTTGCAATCAATTTTTTAACTGTACGACCCTGCTCAGATTAACATCGAAGATCGTCTTGTTCTTCAACTAAGTTCACAAAAACACTGGAGACCAACGGATACTGAAACTCTGTGGAAGATGAATTAGATCGATTGAATAAATTAGGTGGATTTGAATTTGGAACTTTCAAAATCACGCCAAGGGGGCTGGGCTGTAAAATAAAGAGTTGTGGGCTCCGCGTATGGTTTCAGGAAGATGATTTTGTGATCAATGTATTCATGGCACTCAGGCAGTCGAAGAATAAGAAGAAAAAGATAACGATGATGTTGTCGCTGCTTCTATGCCAAAGAGAAGGTGCCTGGATAACGTTGATATGATGATGATGAGGCGGAGGAGGATGAGGAGAAGGCACCCGAACAAGAAGATACTTAGGCAATTTTTTGAGCCCATAGCTATGGATCCTGACCTGAACGAGCATGAGACAGTAGGACCCAGTGAAAGTCACAGGTTGGAGGAGGAGGAGGAAGTTGACTCATCAATGGATCCACAACCGAGAATCTAAAGGCAAAAATATCCAATGTCTTCTTGTTGGTATGTCAATCCTCAACTTTTATCGTCACAATTCTCTTTTTAAAGTGGGTGTATTTAAAGTTATATAAATTAGTATAAATTTATAAAAATTATAATTTTAAAAATTTGTGCTAATTTGAATTTTGTAAAGATTTGTAAAACTTTACAGAGCATTTTATTCTTTTTTTTTTTTTTCGGTGGGTTCAAAATTTTCTTTACCATGCGGTGAACTGCAACATAGCTGTGGAGGCAATTAGGGGATTTGAGGGCCCCCCTGCTATAACAAAGACCAGCAATGAGAGATCTACAGAGAGAGACCACTTTAGATAAAAACAAAAATAAAAATTTATCATTGACAGATTCAAACTTCAACTATAAAATCATTACTTGTATATTTTTCTTATTTTTTCTCACATTTTTTAATTAATTAAGAAATATTGTGGTGTATATTGGGTCTTGCTCAATTATCTACTAGCATTAAGGAGAGCATTAATCTCTCCTTGAATATAAATTTTAAGTGGTTTCTTGCTCTTATTTATTATTTAAATAAAAAAATTCAAGTAAAGAGTCTTCTATTGGTCTCAATTGCATGTATATATATATATATATATAGTTAAGTAAAATAAGAAATTTCCTAACTTATAATGTTTTACTTAAAATTTTGTAAGTAATGTTTACACACTAGAATTTGTTTATCGACTCTAACTCTTCGTTGAAACCTGTCGATCGGTATGGACATGTATCATAGAACTTATGTTTTTTTTTTTTTTCAATTATTCAATTTCTATAAAAATTGAAATTTTCGGGGTTTGTTTATCTCTACAGAATTAAGAATTAAATTCATACAAATTATACATACAGTCAGTTTGAACAAAATGCCATTCTCTACTCAATTAATTCTTGCTATCTCCTATTTTATTTGCATGTTTTGAAGGGCTCGTTCATATTTTAAAAAATCAGCCGTCCATTACCGTTTCATTGAGACCGTTTGGATATCAAAAAATTAGAATAAAGTGTAATTTGGGTTATTTTTTTTATGTTTGAAATGCTGTTAAACACAAATCACATAAAACAAAGATGAATAATTTCATTCGAATAGATTTTCATTCATTCAAACGGATTTTCATTCATTCAAATAGATTTTGGTAGACACATTTTAATTTTTTATGTCAAAACTTTTTAAAATTTATAAAAAATTTATTGGGATATATTGGAATTCGTAGAGATATCTATATTTATACAAAATTGTTGGGATATATAAATCGAAATTTATGTAGTTCAATGTGACAAAATATTTGTAAAAATTTGTACAGATTTATAGAGATTTTTTTAATTTTTTGAGCTCCAAACACACCCATAATGTTTTGAAATACTATCATTCTAGTTACATTCATTTTTTCTATTACATCTATTTATTTTCGTTACTGTTATACCAACTGTATGTTTGCATCTTTTAAAACATTGTAACCCTCATAAATTGAAAGGTCCGAGCAATTAACACTACAATCAGTTGTTAGAATTAATTGATCTTCTCGAGCTTGTCATTAATTTGAGATATTAATAAGGTGAATACTCAATCTAATCAAAATGCATACATTTATCTCATACATTATAGTGATAGTGAGAAGAGATATACTTTACATCCCAGATGGGCTTAAAAAATATAAAGTTTTACGTCTAGAATTTTTGTTCTGCCTGAGTGGTATCTCACTGATGGCTCGGAAAATCATTCAAAGGTTTTGCCATTGACAACAAGCTTTCTAAAACACTTTCTCACTTTACTCAACCCAAATTCTAACTCTATGCATTTAAGTTATAATACTCCAGTATTTTTAGTCTCTATTTCACATTTAAATGTCTCAAATTTATAAAAATCTTATTGAAATATATATATATATATATATATATGAAAATTATTGAGAAAATGTGCTTTGAAATTAAAATAAAATGGTGAAGTAAAGATAATTTAGTTATGCTTTATGATTTTCTTTTAGTCTAGATATAACTATATATGTGAAACATGAATTTATGCATAGAAAAGAAAAGCAAGAGAAAATAAAATTACTAATTTGTGTAAGTGAACATAAAATTATTTTTTAATATAAATAAGGACAAAGCAAAAATATAATAGAAAGAAAAACTTAATAACAATAGAATAAAAGTATAATTCATAAAAAAAAAAAAAAGTTAAAACAAAATTTACAGAACTTAATTTTTTAAATTAGTGGGCCGCTGAACCTTTGGTAGAATCGTGGAAGTGGGTGACGTGATATCCGGGATTCAAAGGAATTAGGTGGTGTTGGAATTTTTATAATAAAAATTAAAATAATTTATTACTTTCCATTCTAAAACTATAGGTTTACATATTAATTTTGCACAATTTTCTTTTTAAATAGTTTTTCATCTTTACCTTCTCAATGCCATTCTACCCAAATGAGTTTAATCTCAGGTGCATTAGGTACGGGGATAAATGTCATGAGAGGATTTATTAATCTTTTAGGTTCACAAATTTTCATCAATTTTATTTATTTTTTTAAAATTTAATATTTAATTATTCAATAAAAAAATATTGAACCGTTTGTAAAGAACGAAATGTTAATTCATTTATATTTTTCAGGAATATTAGACTCTTTCAAAAGAAAAAAAAATATTAACTCATTTAAATTTTTAAAAATGTTCATGTAATATTACATGTTATCCTTATTCTTCACCCCCAACTCTATTTGTCTATTTTATTTATAGTTAAATTACATCTAGATCCCTTAAATATTTATGAAATTACATATGCATTCTCTCAACATTTAAAAATTACATACACCTTCCTTATTTTAAAATATTTGTAATATTTAACCCTTCTGTTAAATTTAATCCTAACTCTGTTAAATTTTTTTTATAAAGACAAATTTACCCTCAATTAAATTAATTAATCACAAAAAGACTTTTCTTCCATCCTTTCCCTTCTCTTCCCTTCTCTTGCTGAACATCACCAGGATGTCGGAATCGGAGAGAGCGCCGATGTTGCCGTGGAGTGCGTCAACAGGGGAGAGGAATCCAGATCCGATTCTGAGGGAGACAAGGGTCTGCAAGATCTTGCGAGCGACGAAGCCGGATTTTCCGACGCTAGAGAAGAAGATGGTCCCCTTGGCGTTCAAGAGGGTCTGCGTGAAGGCTAGGGCTTGAAGAGATGTAGGAGTTGGTTTCGATCGATTTGGGTTTGCTTTGAGGGCAGGGAGAGCTCCGACGATGGAGGGAGAGGCCCATGAGTTCTCCAAATTAATTTTCTTTACTGGTTTTGATTATATATCAAGAACGAAATGAGTTCAACACCTCATTCTCGCCGGACATTAGAATCTAGCTCGTATAGAAATTCTTGGATTGAAATTTTCCAGCTCGGTAATGTGTTTTGGTGAATCGTGAAAGAGGTCTCTGTTCTATCTTGTCATATATTAATATATATATATATATATCCAAAGGGCAAGTCTGCTAGAGTGCAATCTTGGTGCTTCCATTTTCTACCAAAGAGCAATGTTAGGGCTACTGCATATTCAACCGCCCCCTCTCTCTCTCACTCTCTCTCTCTCTTGTTAGCTTCATAGAATTAAAACCCACAAGAACTCGCAGGTGAAATTTGGCAAAAGAGAATTCGGAGCTCCTTCAAATTCCGAGATAGATTGCTTCTCCACACCATTGCTCACCGGCGATGACGCCCCCCCACCTTCCAACGAGTCAAACAGAGCCGGTTAATATCTCCAGCTTCATCTCCTTCACGGCTCGGAGAACCGGTCCAAGAAAACCAAACAAGAGAATATCTCCGGCTTCCATTTTCTACCAAACTCAATGGGGGAGTCATCTTCCAACGACTCGGTGAACCGATCCAAGAAAACCGAACCGTTGTGGTTCGCTTCTTGCTCCACGACGGTTACTATCTCCGGCTTCATCTCCTTCACGGCCGACAACACCTTCTCGATTGCGCCGGTTCGAGCCAACAACTGATGCAATTTGAACAGCGAATCGTTAACAGCACTGCGGATCTGGGATTTGTTTGATTTTTTTTTGAAATTTGAATTTTTTTTTTTCTACACTGGATTTGGAATCAAAAAGAGAGAAAGAGGGGTGGGAAAAAAGAAGTAAAAGAGATAAAGAGCTCACTATGAATAATGTTACAAGCGTAAAATTAATATATTAAAAAATTTTTTGATGTGGCGTAATCATTTTAATTAAAACCCTAACGGAATAGTAACGAAAGAGGGTGTGTGTTATAAATATTTTAAAATGAGGGAAGTTATTGTAATTTTGAAATGTCAAGAGGTCTATGTGTAATTACGTAAATGTTTAGGAGATTTACGTATAATTTATCTTAAAATTTTAATACAATGATCTTGAAGTTTGATGTCACATCGCTCTCTCCTTTTCGAAATAAAATTCCTCATTTTTTTGTTTTATCTTTCCTCAAAGAAGAGAAACTTATCTTTCCTCATACTATTTGATCGAATCGATTAAAAATAATAATAATATGCACATAAAATTAAATTTAAAAATAATATATAAAAAAGTAAATTTATTTGTACTTTACAAATAATTAATACCCATAAATTAAATTCAAAATAATTTAAAAAAATGAGTCTAAATTGTAATTTATAAATAATCTCTTCCATTTGACATTATTTTTCGTTAATTGAAATTACACAGTTAATTGTTTATATTTTCTTTTCATCATATGTATACATACTTATAATATCATAAATATCCTTATATACAAACTCAATTCAAGACATAATTATAATATCATAAATACTATTATTTGATAATATAAATTATTTTTTTAAATATATAAAGAAGGCAATTTATCAAATTTTTTAATTTTTTGATAAATGGACGAGCAATAATTATATATATATTTTTTGAAAAAATTCACTAATGCATATAAGTTGCTTTGCTGTTATAAAAATTTTTAATTCTAATTTTTTAAAAGATATTTTTTATTGTAAAAAAATTTAAATTAAGTTTTCAAAAGAAAGATACTTATGGTTTATTTGAAAAAATATGGTCTATATACTTAAAGTCAATTTTATCGGTACATTGAATTTTTTATTTCGATATTTTGTTGGTAGTTTTATTTATTTATTTATTTTAACGTGAGTTGTGAGGAAAAAAATAAAAGCAAATAGTCCTATTTTAAATTTAAGATTGGAAAGAAAAGTTAGTAAGTGTAACGGACAATTAAAATTTTAAATTTATAAGTAATCTTATTTTCAAGTTTGCAAGTTTTATATAAGAAAAATATATTTTTAAAGACTAAAATTGATTTGATTTTCATTTATGCTTTTAGCAACCATATAAAAATAAATTTTAATTTATTATATAACTTAATTAAGTAAGAAAATAGCCTATTTCATTTAAAATTATTTATAAACTTTTGTCATTTTCTTTATTATTTGGTATTTATTTATTTTTTAAATCTTTCTTAATTTATTTATTTTAACATTTGTATAGTCACATTGTTTTCTTACATTTTATTTTATTGTATTTTCTAAAAATATGTTACTAAATTATAAGAATTAAAAGAGTTGTATGGAACCTTATGAAATGACTCAAAGGAAAATGATAAAAGTTAAGATTATAAAAGTTTGTAAACAAAAGGAAAGAGATTATTTTTTATGTGAATAAATTATAAAATAAAATAAAATTTATTTTTATATAATTGTTAAAAATATAAAATATAAATAAAATCTGCCTTTAAAAATATTTTTTTTATTCTCTTGTTGTCTAAGGATGTTTGTTCAAATTTGTAAATGTTTTCTTTGTGAAGAAAAACTATATTATTTCAAATTATATATAAGAATAGTTAGTCAAAAAAGGATAATTTTGTAATTTCATTAAATTAAAAAAAGTAAAGTGAAGTGTAACAGGTTATTTGCCAACTAGAAGTACTTATTGACAGCTATTATGTCTTGTACAAATGTGACTTAAGAATCACTTATTGACAAGCGTATAAAACTTCATGTAAGTGTTCTTGATTTGATCACATTCAATGTACATATTTCTGTATAGACACCCACATGTTTGATTTAATATTTCTATATAAATAACTTTAGACTAATTATCCTTATAAGAGTAAACATAACACATGCTAGTTTAACTGAAGTATTAGCGTCCAAGGAATAATTTTTTGACTAGGAGAATATAACGATGAGTTTTAGATAAATATATTTCACTATCATGACCAAATCATGAGCCTACTTTCTTAATCTTATCTTAAGAACATCACGTGGTGGAACATTATAATCATGATAAAATAAACATTGTGCGTTTTATTCCTTAAAGGAAATAGTTATAATGTTAAAATAATCACAACGTCCTTTACAAAGATTGACATATATATCTATACCATTATAAAAAGAATACTGGGTGTAGTGGTGAAATCATAAAATCTATGAAGCCAACCACCAAGTAAAGTCTTTATTTTTTTTAATTAATAATTCTTAACCACTAATAATCGCTCACTATTTAAAATTAGTGTATAAGTAAATTTTAAATTTTTATAAGTTATTTAAGTAATTTTGTCATTTCATTTTTTTTATTTCCTTAAATGCCGTTTAACCACTAATACTTTTATAATGTCCTTTTGTTTTATTTAAATATCCCTTAATTACTTACTATTTACTTAATTATCTTCAACTACTAACTACTAATTTTTTTATTGTTTGAGACAATTTTTTAATTTTTTAAATAAAATAAAAAATTAATTAAAATACACAAAGTGTGTGCCCTTCCAGTTTAAGAATAAATTTAACACCAATCACTTCCTAAGGATGGTGATCACCTGAACTTGCTTATGGTTAATGTTTTCACTGGATGAGATTCACTCGTGGGTTTGACCAATCAGGTTGGGTTTAGATTGAAATGGGAACTTGCCTTTCTTTTGAACACTCAATGCTTGAGTCAACTTAATCAGTTGGCTTCTAATGCTATTCATAGCCCCATTAGTTTGTTCTTAAAATTTAGAGACTTGGTTATCAACTCCCCTTTGATCTTGTAAGAACTGTCGAAGAGTATTCTCGAGGAACATCTAATTCAGTTGTTCTCATAGGTTTTTTTAATATTGTTGTTGCAGATGAGGTGGTTGATATTGTTGAGCTTATAGCTCTTCCTCCCCCAAAAATCAGGTAATTGCTAAGTCCGAGTTGACATATATTATGGTTTAAATTTGTTTTCGATGTCATTTTTTTAATTGAAAAAGGAAATAGGAGAAAAAAATGTGGCTACAATTTCATAAATGCATGCAATGCTTGTGCCATTGATTGCACGGTGGGTCCAAAAGCTTTGTCTTGTGCTAGTTCTCCCCCGCTAAAAAAAAAAAAAAAATTAATTGCCTTTACACCCCTTAGACTCATTTTCACTTTTATCCCCTTAACTTCATAAATATGCACTAATACTCATGTATTGTATGCAAAAGTGCAAAAATAGATGAATCCTTCTAATTTAACAGTGCGTGCAATATACGCGTGTACAAAATACAATTGTTCAAAATAATATATATATGTATATATATAGACCAAAATGCCCTTGACAGACACCCTAAACTATTCTCATTCTTCTCTCTTCTCAGAACTGATCATCTTCCATCTATGGCCAAAGCTTTTAGTTGAAGGGCCACCTGAAATCGGGAGTTCAAGAGCCACAGAAGAAACAATGAAGTTGATGAGTAACCTCTCTCTCTCTCTCTAGTCTGTGGTCAATCACTCTCGCAGAGAACGAGAAAAAGAAAAAGAAGCTGCCTCACAAACGGACCATGATAGAGAAGATAGATCAGCTGGATTATCACATTTTTCTCTCTCTCTCTCTCTCTCTGGGGGTCTCAACATACCCATATCTAGCTGTAATGCTGATTCAAGATATATATGCATATATATTTAGATGATTTGGGATTTTGAGATTTTTATGAATATATAAATATACACAAATGATTTTGGGTTTAGGAGGTGATTTTAGAGATGATTTGGAGATGATTTTGGGTTTGGGAGATGATTTTGGAGATGATTCCGAGATAATTTTGGAAATGATTTTGGGTGTCTCACTGCTACCAAAATGAAGCTTTCGGAGGATAGTGGCTGAGGGCTTCAATGCCGACCATCTTGCAGCTACTATTCCTTGCTATGGGCAATGGCTACCGAGGTTGGAGAAGTGGCGGCAATTGCCAAAATAACTAGTGAGGGTTAAGAAGAAGGAATTAGCATGAAGAAATCTAGGTTTGTGATTAGAGGGAGAAAAGTTGAAAAACAAAGAAAATATAAGAGGAATTGAAGAAGAAAAAGAGAAGGGTAATTTTATCTTTTTCGCACTTAACATAATGCCATCAAATGTTGCATTTTTTTTACAGTACAGGGATGTTAGTGTACATCTATAAAGTTAAGGGGCTAAAAGTGAAAATGAGACCAAGTATGGGAGGTGTAAAGGCAATTAAACCCCCCTTCCGCGGGGCCAAAAAAAAAAGAAAAAAGAAAAAAAAAAGATTGTCATTAAATTGTAAACAGAGAAAACATAGGCATTTGTGTTAGTTGAACACACCAACTTCAACAAAAACTTGGTATATAATATCTTAGATGTAGCTTGTTTCAATGGAGAAGTAGAACTTCAATGCACCGATGCAAGAAAAATTTGCCAGATGTTTATTTCTCTCTGTAATAATTCAGCAAATGTAACTATTTCATATAAAAGAACTACAAACTGGAATTTCTAGTAACAAAAAGGTAAAAAGAAATACAAGAAATTAAGATTGATAAAAGTTACATTTCAAGTAAAATATTACATAGTAAACACGTTCTCAATTATTTCACGAACCTCATTAACGACCAAATATGCTTTGTGGCCTTCTATCACCTCGGCCTGTTTCTCGCCATCCTTCCACAGCTGTTAACGGGAGTCTTTCGTCACAAACAGAGAGGAGGAAAAGCAAATCATGGTACCCTCAAAAGACAAAATCAAATCCATAGAATTCACCTGTATGGTAGGCATTTTCTGCACAAGTTTCAGAATCCCCCACATACATGAAAAGGTACAGAGAAATGTTGATGACGACATCATCTAGATTTTTATTTCTTTTATTATTTTTATTTTATTTATTATTATTTCTATTTTTTTATTTTTACTTTATTTTAGGAAGTTTGTTAAGAGTAGAATTTTTAATTTCCTTGTACTCTTAATTTGATATTATTTTTAGCTATCTTTAGAAATTTTAGCCTATTTATAGGATTGGATTATTAGGGTTTTGGGTGACTTTGGAGATTATTGAATAATATCGGTGGCTGTGTTTTCCTTCTCTTTCTTCTAATTCTTCTTCTTTTCTTCTCTATTTTTTTCTTTCTCTTACTTTCAATTTCTTTTTTCTTTACTTTCAATCTTGTTCCGCATCAACTTGGTATCAGAGCGAATTCCCGGTGCAAAAAAAAAAAAAAAAACAATCAAATCACACTGTTTTCAGCCGTGACAAAACCCTAGCCGCAGCCGCTGTCGTATGTGTAAGCGTACGCGTCCTCACCCTCAAAACCTTCATACACACTTTCGTGTATTTCCGGCTACACCCATCTCTGGTGACCTACACCACTAGAATCACCTCCCTCCGGCGACCTCTCTAGTGACCCCAGAATTTTTCGGCGAAGCTCCGGCGACTTCTAGGACACTCCGAAACATTTTTCAGGACACTTGAGACATTTTTGGGCCACTTTACATCAAATTAGGTGCACTGGTTTCTTACATTTCCTATGGTGTTACAACCTATGCACTTTAATAGTATTATTTTCTCTGTGTGGCTCCTTAACATCCTTTATTTGCTACTCAACCTATAACTTATAATATCACATTGAACCAAATTTTATTAGCCTCCGATCCACTTTACTTAGACCACATTTGTATTATTTGTTCTTTATATCCATAGCATTCTAACATTATTTTGCCACCTTTCCTATTTGATTAATTGGTTACAAAAAAAAAAAAAAAAGGTTTCTTCGCCCTCAATTTTAATTGTGAGCTTGACTAATTCGTGGGATTTAATAACTAGGGTTGAGACCTCTCTTTTAAACTTTTGAAAGATAAATTAGTCTACTAGTTACATTACATTGAATTCGGATTTTAACAAGTTTCCAAACAAAAAAAAAAAGAGAATTAAAAAAAATTAAAAATTATATTTGGCTTGAAATTTTGTGATCATTTACTTGCATTGAGGAGTTGTTTATTGATCTCAATAGTCATTAGTTGAGGTAGTGTTGTATGCAATTGCGTAGTGGTCGTATTCTCACCCGTAGCTCACTTACTAGTAAGATGAGTACCCCCGAAGGTAATGATCGAATAGTTCAAATTCTTGAGGGACTACAAACTCAAATAACGGCACTTCATGCTGTAATGAATGCTAGTCGTCAGGCTACCTAGGAATTACTTAATCGAGTAACAACCCTGGAACAATACCACCGTCTGTCGGATGGTGACCTTTCGGATGTACCTGGCAATTTGAATCACCGCGATAGAAGAGATGATAGAGTACCTCTTAGGTATAATCTTGTTCCTTGGAATCGTGAGAGAGATCATGGAAAATTTGGTCCTCAAGACGAGGCCTATCTTTGTCAAGAGGACCGTCTCTTTAAAAATATTAAATTAGATGCCCTTACTTTTGATGGTCGTCTAGATCCTATTATTTTTAGCCAGTGGATTAGAGATATGGATCGATATTTTAACTGGTATAAGTTCATAGAGGAAAGAAAAGTAGAGTTTGCAAGTATGAGATTATCGGGTAATGCTCAGCTATTTTGGGAGAGTGTTCAAGATCTCTTGGCGAGGTGCCACGCACCCCCAGTTCAAACTTGGGATGAAATAAAACGCCGCCTCTAAGAGAAATACCTACCTAGATCATATAAGATTAATTTACTAGATCAGTAGAATAATCTTAAGCAGGGAAATAGGCCTATAACTGAGTATGTGACTCAATTTGATGAATTTAGAATGCGGTGTAATATCATAGAGGATGAGTCTATTACCTTGAGTAGATTTAGACAAGGCCTCCATGATGACCTCAAGAGAGAACTTGTTCTTAGAGATATGACCACTCTCGATCATGCTTACACCTTAGTTCAGGACTATGAGTTGGTTACCAATGGTCCCAGTGGACCAAGTTTTAATAGTAATTCTTCCTCACACCAAGTTTCCTCTTCAAACTCTAAGTCAGTCCTAGGTCCCCCTCCACCTGGTACTCAATCATTGAATGAAAACAAAGGAAAAGGTACAATGACTAATGCCCCAAGGAACTCATCCCGTGTGCAATGTTTCAATTGTAGGGAATTTGGTCATGTGTCCACTAACTGTCCAAAGAAACCCTTAGTTATTAGAGAACATTCAGGGCACATTGATGATGACCACTTAGAAGAACAAGTGTATGAACCTAATCTTGAGGACTTTGGTGATTTAGAGGATGACTATGGTGATACTGTCCTAGTTTGCATTAGAAGTTCCACCCTTCCCACCCATGTTGATCTTTCATATGGCAGCCTTGCTACCCTACGATTAGGTGTAGTACGTTCTACTATAACACAGCCTAAGGAGGCTGATGATTGGCATCGTCATTCTATTTTTCAAATCGTTATCAAGATCAATGGTAAACCCTGTAAAGTCATCATCGATAGTGGGAGTTGCATCAATGTTGTTTCTGCGAGTACCGTCTCCCGCCTGGGGTTGAAACCCATCCTTCACTCTAATCCCTATAATGTTTCTTAGGTTGATACCTCATCTATAGTAGTGAAAGAACGCTGTTTGGTGCCTATTCAGTTTTTGAGTATAAAGACCATATCTAGTGTGACGTAATCCCTATGGACGTTGGTCACATAATTCTGGGACGACCTTGGTGTTTGATATGGATGTAACCATTTGCGGTCGCACAAACTCATGTTCTTTTGTATTTAAAGGAAAGAAAATTCACCTTAACCCTTCGGCTCCAAAGTCTGTTGATCTCCATAGGGAGAAGAAAGTTGTGGAGACAAAAGGGTTGCATATCATTAGCCCGTTGTTAGAGAGTCTATTGTGTTTACAATCGTCGTTACAGAAGTTTATTCAGATTCTTAGCCTTTAGTTCCTGAAGAGGCCCATCAGGTACTTCGAAATTTTCAAGATATTTTTCTTGAGGATTTGCCTGATCACTTGCCTCCTCTGCGTGACATCCAGCATGCCATAGACTCTGTTTCAGGATCATCCCTTTCGAACTTATCCCATTATAGGATGAATCCTTATGAACATGCTGAACTACAGCGATAAGTAGGTGAACTCCTTTATAAAGGGTTTGTCCGTGAAAGCCTAAGCCCCTGTGCTGTCCCAGCTCTCTTGACACTAAAGAAAGATGGCTCTTGGAGGATGTGTGTCGATAGTAGAGCCATAAATAAGATCACTGTGAAATACCGTTTCCCCATTCCTAGGTTAGATGACATGCTAGACATGATGACAGGTGCCACAATTTTTTCTAAGATAGATCTTAAGAGTGGGTATCACCAAATTAAGATTAGGCTAGAAAACGAGTGGAAGACAGCCTTCAAGACGAAGGACGGTCTTTATGAGTGGTTGGTAATGCCTTTCGGGCTTTCTAATGCCCCTAGTACTTTTATGAGAATCATGACCCAAGCACTTCGGTCTTTTTTGGGACGATTCTTAGTGGTCTATTTTGATGACATCCTTGTATACAATAAGTCTAAAGAAGAACATGTGGATCACCTATCTCAGGTTTGTTCTGTTCTTAGAAAGGAAAAATTATATGCTAATTTGAAGAAATGCTCATTCTTTGTTGATAAAGTTTATTTCTTAGGTTTCATTGTCTCCTCTGTTGGAGTTTCTGCTGACCCCCAGAAAATTCAGGCTATTGTAGATTGGGCTGAACCTACATCCATTCATGATGTTCGAAGTTTTCATGGGATAGCCTCTTTCTATCGCCGTTTCATCAAGGGTTTTAGCACGATCATGGCTCCTTTAACGGAATGTATGAAAGGAGGTGATTTTAAGTGGACAGAAGAAGCTGTTAGGGCATTCAGGGCTATAAAGAAGAAAATGACGGAGGCCCTTGTGATGCGTCTTCCAGATTTTTCTAAAATGTTTGCGGTAGAGTGTGATGCTTCAGGTGTGGGTATAGGTGGTGTTCTTAGCCAAGAGCGTCACCCTATTGCCTATTTTAGTGAAAAGCTAGGTGAGGCCAAATAAAGATATTCTACCTATGACAAGGAGCTATATGCGGTAGTACAGACTCTACGACATTGGCAACATTACCTACTCCCTCGGGAGTTCGTACTCTACTCTGATCATGAAGCTTTACGGTATCTTAACTCTCAAAAAAAACTTAATTATAGGCATGGCCGTTGGAGTGAGTATTTACAAGCCTATTCTTTTGTTTTAAAACATAGGAAAGGAATTGAGAACCTAGCCGCTGATACTTTAAGTAGACGCTGATGCTTTAAGTAGACGCATTTCGTTGTTAACTGCCATAAGCGTTAAAGTCATAGGATTTGAAAGGCTTAAAGAAGATTACATGTCATGCCTTGACTTTAAAGACATTTATGTGCCAGTGCTTGAGGGCCGATTTGACCCTTCTAGTGACTTTTGTCTTCAGGATGGTTTCCTCTTTAGAGCTAATAAATTATGCATCCCTAGGACGTCCGTCCGTGATTTCATAGTTTGGGAGACTCATGCAGGTGGTCTCGCTGGCCATTTTGGGCGTAATAAGACTATAAAGGAAGTTGAGTGTCAATTTTATTGGCCTAGTTTGAAAAGAGACGTGGCTAGAATTATTAGTCAGTGTTGCACTTGTCAGTTAGCCAAACAGAAGAAGCAAAACACTGGCCTCTATACACCCCTTCCTGTCCCTAGTTGTCCGTGGCAAGATGTGAGCATGGACTTTGTACTTGGCCTTCTTTGCACTCCTAAAAAGCACGACTCCATTTTTGTTGTTGTGGATCGTTTTTCCAAAATGGCCCACTTCATTCCTTGTAGCAAAACCTCTTATGCTTCTAAGGTTGCGCGGCTGTACTTTGATGAGATTGTCAAGTTGTATGGCCTTCCTAAAACTATTGTGTCTGACAAGGACGTGCACTTCACTGGTCATTTTTGGAGGACCTTGTGGCACTTGGTTGGTACTAAATTAAACTTTTTTGCTGCTTAGCATCCTCAAACAGATGACCAAACTGAGGTAGTCAATCGTAGTTTAGGAAACCTTTTGAGATGTTTGGTCAAAGAAAACCCTGATCTTCAATGAATGTTTTGATCTCTAATGAATTGTTAGCTTTGAATTTCCTTATCATAAATATGCTTTAATGTTTTTATTAAGTGTTACAGTTGACAGATTGGAGAAATTCAATTTTAGTTTTTGTTATGGAATTGCGAAGGGGAAGATTGTAAAGTCAATTTTATGGCAAATCCAAACAATTAACTAAAATTGGAAAAAAATGTTGAATCAGAATTGAACATAAATTTTTGTTTCCTAATTGTTTTAGAAGAGAATGAAGAAGTTTTCTAAGTTGAATGGAACTCAAGACTTTCCAAACAATTGAAGATTCAATTGGGAGAATGATCACCAAAATGATAAGGATTCTAAAGAAATTGAGAGGGAAATAAAGTTCTAAAAACAATAGAAGATCAGAAAAAATCCAGAGAGGTCTGCAAGGTAGCCACAGGCAAGCTGATGGTTCGACCATAGAAGAACTGAAGTTAAAAAATTGGATAATGTGCCTCGTAACCAGGGCACAGGGAAGGCAATCCTTCAATCCCCTTGGCAATGCATCCCGCAGGTAGAATGTAGGGAAGATGAAGATTCGACTTATAAAGATTTTGCAAAGATTTTGTTTCTTTTTTTGGTCATCCAAGGGCAACAGTTGTAACTCTATATATGTACCTAGACTTAATGAACATAGAATATTAGGGACATATTATAGATATCTAGAGAGAGAGTTTTTCTTTTAAGAGTTTTCACGATCTCTCTCTATTCATTTCTTCACTTTCTGTGCGATGTAGAAAATCTACTTGTAGAGTTAGTCGAGTAAATCGAGTAAGAATGATGAAAGAATTTGTGCGAGTGAATCATAGAGAATTCAAGCAGTATCATATAACTCATTGATTGTGCGATTTATAATAGAGGTTTTTTCTCTCTGTGAAAGGGTTTTCTTAGTAATTCTCTAAGTTATTGTGTGCTATTGTTTGATTCGAAAATTTTTAATTTTTTCTCCTATACTCTCAAATATATGAAAAGAAAATTATTACTATTTCTTTCTTCTCTCATCTCTGCTTACCAATTTATGGTGAATGGAGGTGGAGTCAGAATTTTTGCTGAGGGGGGCACCGAGCACCCAAGAAAAAATAACAATCGACTTATTTTTTGATTAAGAGTAGAAAAAAATGATGTTATTTTTAGAGAGAAAATAAATTATTCTTAAGTATTAATTAGTGAATATATTTCTCATGGTTAATGGTTCAAGCACCTGAAATTTATTAGAGATATCCCTCGTTACAAAAAAAATAATTATTATTAAATTTTATTATCTATAGAATTTATTGTGTTATATGCTAAATTTACTGATAGTATAAACAAAAATATGCAATAATGTATTAAAAGGATAAACTTTATTTCACAAAAAATACTAAGTTTGATTCTTTTAAATTTCTTATATGTTAAAAAATTTTGAGTTAACTTTAAATTTTTAATAAAATCAAAATATCTTAATTTTTAATTAAAATTAAAATAACAAGGAGGACATTTTAGTAAATTTATCTTAAAAATTGAGGGGGTCACTTGCCCCCTTGCCCCCATGTAGCTCTGCCCGTGATGGTGAAGTTTTGAGTTCTAAAAAAATTCAAAACTTAGTGTTAAAATAATATAAAAGTGACACATGGTAAAATTTAATTAGAAGAATTTAAAAACTTTTAAAATTTTTTGAAGAAAAATTTAAGAATCCAAACGCTGCCTACATATATAGAATTTTTTTTTTTTTTTTATTTCCAAACGAAGGCAAGTTCCGAACAAAGTTTTAAACGTGATCAGAGGATGAATTTCGCATGTATTTAGTTCAATGATTGAAATGCGAATTTGAAGGCCAAGAAGTTGGAAACGGAATTCAATTATTTCCATTTTAATCAATCGTAGCCTATCAAATCATGTCACGCAGATGATAAGCTAAGAGAATCCCCCGTGGATTCAAACAAAAGTTGAGTCACTAGACATGACTGATGCCCAAAACCTAGTCTCTACGTTTCAAAAGATTAGTTAACCATCCAACAACGTTCGCTTACAGAGAGCGACGTAGCACTTATAGCAGTCGGCATTTCTTTACATTTCCATTCGTGGACGCATAAGCAACCGAAGAAACGCGAAACGGCCACGCATGCAACAATACCACTGTTTGTCTTCATCCATTCACCTCCCACCGCGGTTCCGTTTCGTTTGAAAATCTAAATTTTAATAAATTTTAGTATTTTTTTAACAATAACTATTGGTTGTAATTTTTAATATATTGAGTGAAGTAAATAATAATTTTTAATAATTTTTTATAATTTTTAAGTATTTAGTAAAATTTTTAATAATTTTTAATAATTTTTAATAATTTTTGATAATTTTAAGTTGACAAATAATTTTATGTGAATAGAAAAAGACAAAAAAATTTAATGATTTACTAGACACTAAAAGAGCAAAAATTAGACAAACTATGCCTCGGAACGGACCCGAACATTCCTCATCTCGCAGACACGACCCAGTTTGCCAACAAAGCTGCTTGTGACAAATGGCCACAAAAAGGAGACGGATGAATCTGAACGATTTCTGTCTTCATATTCTCAGCAATATTCCTCTTCTCACACTTTCCCCAAGCTAAAAAAAAAATCACATTAATAGAATACTAAAAAATAAAAAATTAAATAATACATACTCATCTTCCTCATATCTTAGTTTTTCAAAAGCTTTCCAATTTTGGAGGCCAATTTGAAGACCTTTAAACGTTTTCTTCCTTCAATTTTCTTAAACGACAATAAATAAATAATAAATTAAATTAATAGTTTAATTTGTAATGAGAAGTACTTGCCCTGCAAGTTGAATTTGGAAATATTAATTGCAAAAACTTTTGTATAATTAATCTCGAATACAGATGAATGTGGCTTATTTCCCACTAATGCCAAAGCCATTATGAATTGAAACTTCTCCGATCAATCATTTTAGATGTGTTTGGAGTGACAAAAAGTAAAATAAAATGAGATAAAATAAAATAAGTTGTGAGTTCATAATTCGTACAGTAAAATAAAAAGTGAATAATTTTTAAAATTTTTTAATAATTTTTATCATTTTTTAAAATTTTTTGTCACTCCAAACGAAACATTTGTTTGCAATTTGGAAGCAATTGGAAGCAAAAAGAGTCAGAGCAACGAAAGCAAAAAAAGCTAGATGAGTTACAAGACCAAGACTTTGTGTTGTCCCTCTAGCTGATTATCCTTCTGTTCGGCAGCAAAAATTATCGCCGGAACTGCTGACCACGCCAACCGGAAATGCAATCGCTGACCTGCCGAACAAAGACAGAAAGAAAGGTGACGGCCGGAGAGGATGTCTCTGGCCGGAAAACCCTCCGATGATTAAGTCAGCAAGTCGCTTAAAGAATGAGACTTTTTGGGAATAATTGAGTAAAAGCTTGAGTTGGCAATAGTCAGCTTACCTTTGTGGTTCGGTAGAATATCCTATTTATAGTAGTCTGAGTAATGATTAAAGCATACCTGCGACTTGACGTTACGCACACTGCCGTGTCCCTCTTTTCTTCCCTTACTTTAAATACTCTTTCCCTTCATTTAATGCCTCAAACCCCTCATTAATACACCATGCCTTTCATTTAATGCTTCTGGCAGCTTAACACGGCATTACAACCGGAATTTCAGGGTCAGACTGTCTTCCTGTCACATCAGCCACCAAATCGTGACGAGATAGACCGATTTAGTTACTTCCTCAGAGACAAGTACCCAGTTCAATCTTAACTAAGGTGCATTTATGGTCACGAGCCCTCTTTAAAGGTTGTGGGTCCCAAGTTCGACATTTATTAGCCGCCAACAGATAGGCCGAGCAAACTAGCTTCCAAGATCCTCGGCTATAGCCACGTGGCAAAACACTGTTCATTGAAGCTGAGATTCAGGGTACTCTTTGGAACACTAACTTTGAATCATGTGTTCACGTATAACACTCACGTGGAACTCTCGTGCCATTAATCAGTTGTTCGGCAGGACGCCACGTGTCACGACGGAAACGTGCTCGGCTAATGACTATGTGGCTCACACGAGTATGCTCGGCACTGGGCCACGTGGCACCAGACTAAACTTGTTCGGCACAAGTACAGCTTAGTTTTATTTTGCCCAACACCTTCCATTGCGAGTTAGGCAAAATCCATTAAAAATCTCAATTTAAAAATTCTCAGTAATTATTTATTATTTTTTTAAATGGTTGGAACAACTTAAATCAAAATTTTTTTGCTTGCATTATGCGTGCGAGGAAGAGAGAGGAATTTACAATTAATTTTCTATGTATTCTTGATTAATTCTTTTTTCCCCCATTTTTTCATTTGTTTGTTCACTTTCACTGGCTATGTCTCCTTAATCATTTTTTTTTCCTTTGTAAGCATAGCAATGCGTGCAAGAGAGATTAGTTCCATTTCAATACCGTGACGTCAAAGTCAAACTAATAAAATAATTTTATATTTACGAATAAAAAATTAGGTAACCTAGACCCTTTGAATATTAGGCTAATTATACCTAGATTCCTGAATATTTGAATCTTACACTTAAACTCATTATTCTTAAACGTTTGTAACACTTAAGTCCTTCCATTAGTTTTATTCGTTAACTACCATTAACTGCGTTGTAAAATGATAAAAATGCCCCTACACCGTCAGCAACACTTAGAGGGTCTGCGTGTAATTAATCTAATGTTCAGAGAATCTAGGTGTTCTTATTAAAATGGTTTATTAAAATATTTTATTAAATTATATTAATTTTATTAAATCTAATAATAATTTATTATTAAATTAAGTTATAATGATACATTTTATTAAAACTAATTATTATTAAAATAAATATTTATAACATTCAATTAATTAATTTAAATATATTTTATTAAATTAAATAATCAAATTAATTTTAAATTTATTTTATTGAATTCAATTAATTTTATATTTTTAATAAAATTATATATTTTTATTTGGATAAAATTAATTAATGTAAATAAAATTATATCACCAAACATATTTATGTTTTTATTTATGTTTTAATAAAATTATATATTTATTTTTTTAGAAATATCCAGTATACACTTTTCAACTGAGTATGGTTAAAAAATGATTGTTTTACAAATACTTTTTACCTAAAAATTTATTATTTTTAATTACATCTATCATTAAATATATTGAACTAATCCTTTAAACTATTTTTTCTTAAAAATCTGATCTTGCTAATAAAAATGTTTCAAATTATTTTAATTACTTAATTACATATTTTTTCTCATTTTAATTTTATTTTTAATTATATGATTAAAGTTATGTCTAATGAAAAATTAAATTAAATTGAAAATACTTTGCATTGAAAATTTTAAAATAATTAATGTTTCTAATTTTTACTATTTAATTATTTTTAGATACATTTTTCTTCGATCAGACTTAATTTTAGTAGAGGATTTTTTTTTTAAAAATTAGTAATTTTTAACTTTTATCCTATCATGATCAAAATAATGTTTATAAATTACTAAAATTAAAATTATACAAAATTAAAAATTGAATTGATAAATACCAATATTTTTTATTAATTAATAATTTTATCCTATCATGTTCAAAATAATTTTTATAAATTACAAAATTAAAACTATAAAATAATCAAAAATTAAATTGTTAAATATCAATATTTTTGTTTTATTAATTATTTTTTTAAAAAAAAGTCCTCTATTAAAATTGAGTCAAATGGAAGAAAAATATATTTGAAAATAATTAAATAATAAAAATTAAAAAATTAATTATTTGAAATTTTTTTAATGAAAAGTCTTTTTTAATTTTATTTTATTTTTCATTTGACACAGCTTTAATTATATAATTAAAAATAAAATTTAAATGAGAAAAAAAATATGCAATTAAGTAATTAAAATAATTTGAAACATTTTTATTAGTGAGGGTAGATTTTTAAGAAAAAATAGTTTAAAAGATTAGTTCAATACATTTAAAGATAGATGCAATTAAAAATAATAAATTTCAGAAGAAAATATTTGTAGAATAATCATTTTTAAGCCACATATAATTGAAAAGCGTTTACTTGATATTTCTAAAATATAAATATATAATTTTATTAAAACATAAATATGTTTGGTGATATAATTTTATTTACAATAATTAATTTAATTTGATTAATTAATCTAATAAAATATATTTAAATTAATTAATTTAATGTTATAAATATTTATTTTTAATAATAATTAGTTTTAATAAAATGTATCATTATAACTTAATTTAATAATAAATTATTATTATATTTAATAAAATTAATATAATTTAATAAAATATTTAAATAAAATAAACCATTTTAATGAGAATAAATTATACTGAGACCCCTGAATATTAAGTTAATTACACACATACCTCTAAGTGTTGCTGAGGGGGTATTTTCGTCATTTTACAATACAGTTAATGGCAGTTAACGGAGAAAATTAATGGAATAACTTAAGTGTTATAAATATTTGAGAATAAAAGGTTTAAGTATAAAGGTCAAATGTTCAAGGAATCTAGATATAATTAACATAATGTTCAAGGGATATAAGTGTAATTTAACTTAAAAAATTTTGGTGATCAATTCTTCACGAGGATAGATCTGCGGTTCCATGGGTCTCAGGAGCTGAGGCGTGAAGTGAATTTTAGCGGTTAGTGTGTAAAAAATTAATAGTTTTGATATGATTTTAATTTTTTTAAATGACGTACTAATTCGAATTTAACTTAATTTTTTTAATAATTTAATAATTATTAAATCATTCAAATAATTTAATGTTTTTGATCTTCCAATAATTATCAAAACTAATGATGTTTTACACATCAATCGACGCACATTAGTCCCTAGAACACGTTTCCATGAGTGCAAAGTCCGCATGGACGCGTTCATTTGCGGGCACTGGAATTGAAAAAAAAAAAACCAAGAAGATGACACGTGGCAGCCATATAGAGGCTAGGAATACAAGGTCCAGTTAATCAAAGCTCTTTGGCCAACTGTTGCCAAGGAGCAATAGCCGATACATAGGCTCCGTTTGAAGTTTTTTAAAATAAAATAAAATTTTATAAATTTTTATAGATATAAATTATGAGATAGTAAAATTTAAATTCTTTATTTACTGCATAAATTACGAGATATTTATTTTTATAATTTTATTTTATTTTATATAATTTTATAAAACTCTAAACAAACCAATATATATGGATAGTGTAATAGCCTCAACACATCGAAATCACATGGGCGGTCGATAATCGGCACTTTTCTGTAGTATTGCCCTCTTCGGGTCATTGTTCCCCTGGAAATAAGAGTACATAGCGACCCGCTTCAAGCAGCCACCCGCAGAAAAGATAAGGAGCCGCCAGGTCCACCTTCGTATTTTTTGCAGCAATTGTAGAAAATATTGCCAGCTTAGTCATTTTGCTATATGTTAAAGAGGCAAGAGATTTGGCGGGGTCTTATTTTAGAGCAGATATGGAGGCTGCCGTTGTATCTGCTCAACAATTTCTCTCTTGCAAATAATTGCTCTCCCGACTTTTTGAACCTATGACCTAAATAAAAAAATGTGCCGTTTCATGATTCATGTGAAAATCAATTAATACTTAGTGAGAGAATTAAATTTATTTTATAACATTTAGAGGTCGTGTCATGCATGCTTCTTTCTAGAGAGTTCAAGGGACTACAAGGAAAAAATTTATTGCAAGGGTTACAGTAGAAAAATGAAAGATTGAGATTTATTTTCACTTTAATAATATGTAACTTTTTACATTCTGCATTAATTGTGTTCCAATTAGATTTTTTAACTTTTATTTTTATTTTAAAAATAATTTTAATTAAATTAAATTAGAACCATTCGATTAAAAATAATCAAATCTCAACTTTTTATTGTTCACTGTAGCTTCTACGGTGAATTTTTTCACTGGAGGCAGTGAATTTTTCACTGCAACTTCCTAAAATCCCTTTCTATAGTTGTCATAACAAGCGGCATTATAGATATGTTTGAAATTATATAAATTTATAAAAATTAATGTCTCATATTTTGTATAGTAAGTGAAAATTTTAAATTTTATTATTTCGTAATTTATATTTATAAATATTTATAAAAATTTAAAAAATTTTATATTTTTTTTTTGTTAACTCCAAACATTGCTTATAACCACCCAGCAATTAATACAGCTCACACTCTTTGGGTCGTCGTAATAAAATTAGATTAGGTATGATTAAGTGCATTGCAGCAGGCGCATGCGTGTACGCTTGATGTTTAGAGGCAGCACTTGACACTTGTGTGTGAGAATTAATTTCATTGACTACTTAATTAATTTAGTTTTTATTTTTTTCATTTAGAATTATTTCAGTTATAGTTCAACGACATTCAAAATTGGAAGTTAGTGAACAACAAAATTTCCATTGGACGCTTTGACATTTAGGGCCTGTTTGGCGTGCTATAATTTGTTGAAAATCTCTGAAAATCTCTATAAATCTCTGTTAATTTTATATCACATCAACTTTTTTCTCTCACTGCACGCATTACGAACTCTCCCCAAACCACAATTTATCTCAATTTATCTCATTTTTTCTTACTCCAAACAAACCCTTAAATTCAAATCAGGTGTTCTACTCAAATAGATATATTCACTTGAACAGAAGTGTATGTTTAATTAAACAGACATAAACATAGCTGGTGTCTTAAAGATAAAATTAGTTGCTCAATCAAGCCAAATTAAATTATATCAAATTTGAAAGTTTGAAAATTAGTAACAAACCAACTCTTTAAATTTATTATCTGTAAATTTTGGTTTTGTCGTATGCTGAAAAAGTCTTGCTTATAACCCTACAGCAATACAAGTGAGGGAGGAGAGAAGGCGATAATCTCAAAACTTAATTGATCTAGACAGAATATATAAAAAATTTTATGAGTAATTTTTCTTATTTTGATTTTAAGTACTTATCAAAAGTATTATTTGACAAATATTTTTTTATTTATTTAAAATTAGTTTTAAAATATCACTTATATTTATTACAAAGCATTCGTCAACATATATTGGGCCGATCAACTATATGGAATTACGGTTTTTACAAGCGAAAATGCTTGGAAGAGATAATAAATGCAAAAAGGAATTGTGACATTGGCAAGTGAAGATGGTTGGAAGAGATAATAAGTGCAAAAGAAGTCTATAAAATTTTAACTATTAAAGAAAACTGTTAATCATGTGTGAAGAATTAGGGTATTATTTCTCATATATTAGGTAATTTATAACATCACAGGAATAAGTAAAATGTGATACAATCTTACAAAAAGAGAGATGCAAAATGGGTGTTTCCACTTTCATATATTAAAAGATAAAAGATTTTTATATACACACATACATTAACTTTTAGTGCACATGTGATGCATATGATAATAGAAATGAAAAAATTATTCGTCTCTAGTAGATATTCTTATTATCATGGGTATAGAGATACTGTTCGCAAAAAAAGGAGAGAAGTACATAAATTATGAGCGACATTCAAATAGGGATGATGATGATAGTCACCACCCAACTCTATATTCATTCACATGCCACTTGTATATTAATTATATATATTATATGTTAACATATAACAATATTTGATACATACTAAGTAACATTATTTTGATTTAATAAATAGTTCTTACAACATTATTTTGATTTAATAAATAGTTCTTACTTTTAAGAATGGAAGAGGAAAGAAAATCAATATTTATACGAGAATGGAAATAGGAAGAGATTATTAAACGAGGTTAGGAACGGAAAAAAAAAGTCTCTTACATGAATTTGTCTCGCTAATATCCCTATGACAATCAGAAAAGATGTCACTCTCTTTTTAGTTCCAAGGGTTATAGAACTATCGTAGTATGGTTCAATTCCAAAGGAGCATAAGGTATAGAAAAAATTTAGGTTAAATAAAATTGATAGTCTAAAATGATGAACCTTCAAATGCATATGAATTGTATTCATCAATTTTAGTGTTGTCTTATTCTTCTTCTTCTTCTTCTTCTCATTTTTTTTTTGATAGGTAATTTTAATGTCTTTTAAAACATAATATATTTAATTAACTCCTTTATTCTTGACATTGCATCTGGATAAACAATTATAAGTTTGAGTAAGTCACCATGATGAAATTGGTAGACATGCCAGTCTTAGGCAATAGTGCCAAAACATCTCAATTTGAATTTGTTTGTGTTCAAATAATTTACAGTGTTTTATGGTTTATTAAATGTGTTAGTGTGTGTGCGGATGTGCCAAAATCTTATGGATTCAAAGGATAAACAACGTTAAGTGAGAATCAAGCGAGTGTAATTGTGAGATTTTTGCCTTTTCAAGACTTTTGAACATGTAAATATATGGTAAAATAAAACTAATAGTGCACAAAAAAAGTCACAAATTAAGAGAAGTAATTTTTATACTAAACAGGCTAATAATACCTATATTCAAGCCTTCATTGAATAAAATTTTAACATTTATCTTAGAGATGATGGATGTAAGTAACAAGAACACACATGCCATGTTTTTGTCGAATGAGGAGGGAAAATGACTACTTTAAGGCACAAAAAAGTAAAGAACTAGGAAAGTAAAATGCAAGGAAAGTAATATGCTAGAAAAAGTAGGGTCTTGAAGGGAGAGGTTTGATTAAGGAACCTTTCTCAATCCCTCTTAGTTCTCTTTTATACTTTAAGTAGCCATCTTAATAACTCTCAAGTTGCCCACTACTATACGTCTTAAATTTGTAGCATTGTGCCATATCCTTTCACTGTAGTATGATATTTGTATTAATGGCTGTTATCTTGTTTAAGGTCTCCAACTGTCTTAGCCGATTATTACAATAATGGTCTAAAGGATCTTATTCAATCATCCAACCGATCAAAGAGTTTTGTAATTATAACTAATCATCATCGACCTCTTCGGATCGATATAAATTTCAACTTTTACCTTGTTGTTCAAAACTCAACAGTTGAAAACAACATGATTGGCCCATAGCTTTAGTTTATTCATTTGACCAATTGTCACAATATCGACATTTCTTTTATTACATTTGGCCGATATTACCACTTATTCATGTCATTTGAAGAACTTCTCTAACATATAGGTCTATCATTTTGGTTGATATAACTTTGAATCTTTATGATCCTTATATTAAATATTTCTAATGGCAGCAATACATTTGTCATCACATTATAAATTAAGGTTTTGCAGGAGTAAACAAAGTTCAAGCAGTGATATATCATCTTCTACGAAAGATATAATGGAGTCTACAGGAAAATTAATATTTGATTTTCTTTTCATAATTAGGAGATCTTTTTTTTTTATCTAATACTTCTTATAATATTTTTTAATATTCAACATATACTAACTCATTCCTATTTTTAATATATTGTTTCAATTTTTCTTGCAATACATCTAAGAAATTTATTAATTAATGAAAGTGTAAAACTCTACCATTCATAATAAAAGGATATGGTAATTACCTTTTTAAATATAACATGATTATTAATCATTCGTTAGATTTCCAAGGCATCTCACATTAAATAATTTATATGGATCATTATTTTTCCTTTTATTGAATTTTTTCATTACTCATATTTTTCGTCTTCTTAAAAAAATAAAATTTAATTATGGGTATGCATAAGTTAATTCGAATGCCCATAGTTAATAAAAGAAAAAAAAAGTCTAATTAGGATGGTTTATAGTTAGAACTATAACCATTATATATATGTTTATTTATTAGATTATAATATATTTTAAATTTGACTAAACAAAGTAACACCATTCAATACAGGGAAAATATATCATTAATTAAGTATATCTACCATCTAATACTTGGAAAAATAAGTTACCAGTTATTAATTTTTTTATTTTATTTTTTTTAAATAACTAAATTTATCTCTTACAAGTTAAACTTAATTTAAATATTAAATATAAAATTGTCTAATTAACAAAAAGTTAAAAATTTAACTATTAAAAGGTTAGTTTTTTTTTCCTTCCTAGATATTAAAAAGTTAACTTTTTAGTAGTTTAGTAGCTAGTTATGAAAAAAATTACTTTTTTTTTTCTTTTCAAACACAAAAAATTAACTTTTTAGTATTTTAGTAGTCAATTAGAAGAAAAAGGTTATTTTTTTCCCTAAACTCAATTTTAAATTTAGCTAAAATTGATATTAACTCATAAAAAATCCAGTAATTAAAATTTAAGTGGCGTTTGAAGTTTAAAAAAAAAATCAAAAAATATTGGTATAAAAATGATTTACGATGAATTTGATTAAAAGAAATTAAAAAATTTTAAAAAAAAACTTGTGGCCGCAAACGGAGCTTTAATCTGTATTTGGCTTAACAAATTATGAAATTATTACCTCCGAGACAATCAGATGAGTTCCATACGCGGAAGTTTTCTTTTTCCCGCGTTTCACTCGTCTTTCACGCGCGACGGTAAAACTCTCACCATCCACGTCCCCGCGAAACGAGCAAATAGTTACCGTTTCCTCTGCAATCGCCATATGTTCGACACGTGTAACGCGGGAATATGCCCATAGGGCCATAAGTGACGGAATCTTATCTGAATCAAAAGCCTATATAAATAAGAGCTCCTCTGCCTTCTGTTTCTCATCGTCTTCGTTGTCAAGCTCCTTTGCTCAAATCCACTCGACACTGTTACCGGACGCACTCTCTATCTCTCTCTCTCGCGCGCTCTCTCTCTCTCTCTCTCTCTCTCTATATATATATATATATATATATACACACACACACGAAATGGCGATGAGTTTACCACAACAGATCGGAGCGTTGTCAGGCACGACGATAACGGTGGATTCAGGGATCAATCCCGGCGAACCGATGTCGGCGACCGTGAGCACCTCGGCGGTGTGGAGATCGCCGGCTACCAGCCTCCGGTGCGTAGCACTGAAGCAGGGGGCGGGGGAGATCGATCGGACATCGCCGTCATCGCCACTGAGCCCGCAGATCGGAGGGATGCGGCCGGATCTGTCGGCAGCGTGCCAGGCGCTGGTAGAGGCGCCACCTGCGGCGGATGCGGCGGTGGTGAGGGAGTACAAGGAGAGCAGTGCGCAGGTTAAAGGGGAGGGGGTGCCGGTTTACGTGATGATGCCGCTGGACAGCGTGACGGTGGGGAACACGGTGAACCGGAGGAAGGCGATGAACGCGAGCCTGCAGGCCCTGAAGAGCGCCGGAGTGGAGGGGGTGATGATGGACGTGTGGTGGGGTCTGGTGGAGAGAGAGTCTCCGGAGACGTACAACTGGGGAGGGTACGAAGAGCTCTTGGAGATGGCGAAGAAGCACGGCCTCAAGGTCCAGGCGGTGATGTCCTTCCATCAATGCGGCGGCAACGTTGGTGACTCTTGCACGTGCGTATTTTAGCTTCTCTCCCTTTATCTTACGCCTTTTCTGTTTCCTTATAGTTTGCTTGCTCTTGCTTTACTCACTCATTCTCCCACTTTTCACGTGAGATTTGGTAGTTGAAAAGTCAAGCACCTTTCATTTGACCTTTTCTTTCTCCAGTTGGAAAAAGTTGGAAAGAAAAGAGGAAAAGAAAAAGTTGGAAAGAAAAAATTTGACAGGGACAGCGCATGAGATGTGTATTCGTGTGTTAAAATAAACGTTAAAAATGCTTGGAACAGATAGTTGAGCTTCGAAGCCTAAAATCAATTTATTAAAGGTTTGTCAGAGAAACAGAGAATTGTAATTTATGCGATTGGTGTTGGATAATTTAGTATCATCCCCATTTGTTGTTCCTTTGGATCTGGGCTCCAAAAGTGTTCATTCTTTCGTGGGTAGTTTTTTAGCTATTGATTATTCTACTTTGACTATGAACTAGTAGCCTCCGAGAATTCAAATTATGACACTATCAAGGTATTTTGGACTTGTAGAGGAAAGAGACTAGAAAGGGAAGAGGTGAAATAAGGAAAATGGAGCCAGAAAAACTAAATTTATTTATTTATTTATTTTCGATTGAGTAAAAAATAATAGAAAATAAATTAGTTGTTGTTTAAAGAAATTCACTTTTTTCGCTCATATGTAGTAGATCATGGAGTACTTGAGCAAAATTCCTTCGAGCTTCTAGTAAATGCTTCAAGAGCCATCAGTCTATACAGTTCATGAGAATAAGTTCGTTTGGTACAGCAATTTTTGATAATTTTTTTTTTAAAATTACTTGAAATTGCCTATAAATTGCCAAAATTTATTAAAAATTATCAAACTAGAACTTAAGACATTTCCTTTGGATTGGAGATTAGAACTTACAAGTTAAAGCTTTTTGCTACATCACAAACCTAGGGGTTTGGGAATCAAATAAATTTTGGATGTAGATGGGATAAAAATATGATGTTATATTCTCCCCTAAAATTTCTAATAATTAATTGGAGCCTTTCGATATGCTTGTTTTGGCCGATGGTTATTATGAGGCAGAGATCCAAGGACAAGCCTCAGCAGTTCAAGAATCCATTGAAAATGATAACCAATTATAGTATCGAGAAGAAGTTAGGAGTTTACATTTGTTATTTGGTGTGACCCTCTTGAGTTCTGTGCAACTTGATTTGGCTTTGGGAAAATATGGAAGAAAAATGAATTGATTGAGGTTTTGCATGTTTAGTTAAATATTGAAGTTTTCTTCATGGAATTGGCTTAGTTTAGACACATGCACGGACGGATATGTGCTGCAGCATCCTATGTTAAGATAACTGAATCAATTTGCAAAATAAGTTTGGTAGACTTCCAATATTAATGCAATAATGATATGAAATAGGGGATTTCCTATCAGTGGGCCAGACATGATAGGATTTTATATACTTTTTCCTGACATTTATTATTTTTTGTGGAATTTATGTATAGGATCCCCTTGCCGAAATGGGTTGTGGAAGAGATAGATCGAGACCCTGACCTTGCCTACACAGATCAATGGGGAAGGAGAAATTATGAATATGTATCTCTTGGTTGCGACACTCTTCCAGTCCTCAGGGGACGGACACCTATTCAATGTTATGCTGACTTCATGCGGTCCTTTAGAGACAAATTTAAGCACCTTCTTGGGGACACAATTGTGGTAATTACTAATTCTTATCTGTTCCTTGGGTAATAAATGGTTTCTTAACATGTGCTTTCTCAGTACAAGTTTGCGTTGAGATTTACTTGGCAGCCATAACCTTCGTTTATACTGGACCATATGGCAAATTCTTTGAGCACTAACAGGGCTATCTATATATTGTTAACCTGGCACTTGTTAGTTTTGCATTTATGGGGTTAAAATGAAAGCATTGCAAGTGCTAAATATGATGTTCATTAAACTTGGATGCTGAGAGGCAGTAAAGCCTGTTTTGACATGCCATTCAAGCATATTGTGCGAAAGTTTGTTGATTAATTTTGCCTCTCTGAAATCTGTTTTGAATTAGGAAATCCAAGCTGGAATGGGTCCAGCAGGTGAGCTTCGGTACCCCTCATACCCAGAGCAAAATGGAACATGGAAGTTCCCCGGAATTGGAGCCTTTCAGTGTTATGACAAGGTACAACACACTCCCGTCTCCTCTTCTCTATTTCTTTCGCAACGTGCGAACCCCACTTACTTTTGCCCTGTACAATCTTGTTGACACAATGCAGTACATGCTCAGCCACTTAAAGGCCGCAGCGGATGCTGCTGGGAAACCTGAATGGGGAAGCACAGGCCCTACAGATGCAGGCCACTATAACAACTGGCCAGAAGACACAAACTTCTTCCGAAGGGAAGGCGGTGGTTGGAACAGCACCTATGGCGAATTCTTCCTCACTTGGTATTCCAACATGCTTCTGGACCACGGCGAGAGAATATTGTCATCAGCCAAGACCATTTTCAACAAGACGGGTGTCAAAATCTCGGTTAAGGTCGCGGGAATTCACTGGCATTACGGGACTCGGTCCCATCCCCCCGAGCTCACGGCAGGGTACTACAACACCCGTTTCCGAGACGGCTACCTTCCCATTGCCCATATGTTCGCACGCCACGGGGCCGTATTCAACTTCACCTGTATCGAGATGCGAGATCATGAGCAGCCGCAGGACGCTCAGTGTGCACCAGAAAAGCTGGTTAGGCAAGTGGCTCTGGCCTCTCGGGCAGCTCGAGTCCCTCTTGCAGGGGAAAACGCCTTGCCACGGTACGATGAATATGCGCACGAACAGATACTACAAGCATCGTCTTTGAATGGAGAGATGTGCGCGTTCACGTATTTGAGAATGAGCCCGCACTTGTTCCAGCCAGACAACTGGAGACGATTTGTAGCATTTGTCAAGAAGATGAAGGAAGGAAAGAGTTCGAACCGGTGTTGGGAGCAGGTGGAGCGGGAGGCGGAGCATTTCGTGCACGTGACGCAGCCGTTGGTACACGAAGCTGCTGCTGCTCTCATGCACTAGAATTTTTTTTTTTTGGTAGTTTATATGTTGTTTCTATGCTCGCATGTAAGTCAGTTATACACACAAGGGCTACAATAGTATTATTATAGATATTGTAATAAGGTTCAGGCTATGCCCTGCTTTTATAGCTTCTATGTTCTTAATTATACTATGTCAGGAAAAACAACATTAAATTACTAGATGCTTGGTGTTCCTCGATCCTTTTGTTTTGTTTTGTTTTGTTTTAGTTCAAGTGTTCGGTTTATTGGAAGCTTTTTTACTTCGCCTTGCAATATAAGTGGATAATGGTGTGGTTAGAATAATTCTAGGGATGAGATTCTTGTCAGTGTTAATGTATATAATTACATATAATTGTACATGGTCTTGCTACATTTGATAAATTATTCTATTTTCCTACTTGGCTTGGCTTAGAATATTTTGAGTGTGTTTAGAGTGATAAAAAAGAGATAAAATGAGATAAAGTGTGGTTTGAAAAATTTTTTTTCATTTGATGTACACATTTGAAACCGTATTTTTTTAAGATGAACAGTAAGATTTTCGTTTCGACGAATTGTATTTTCATTTGGACGAATTTAAAATTTTGTATCAGTCATGACCTCTTTGCAGACTAAACCGGACTCGAAACGATTTTTACAATCTGTTTAGACGGATGTCGACTATGCCAATTCGTCGGAATGGTTTCTGCAACTCCGGAAAAAATAGTTACAGTGGATGTCATTTGATAGTTTGGGAGTCTGTGATGAGAACGGTAAAAAAATTTTTACTATTTATTAATCAAATTTCAATTATCAATTTTTTTTAAATGTATTAAATTTTTTTTAAATTTTGAAAAAATAAAAATATATAAAAATATAATAAAAATTTTTAAAAATTTTCATCAAAATTTAGTGGACTAAACACAACCGTTGATTCTATTACCATATCCAATCTGATCTCATTGCCCCTATCCAAATGTACACGTCAAATATATACTTCTTTCGTTCCAATTCTTGATTCCAATGCGGAATCAGAGTCAAAAATCTAAATTTGATTGGGTCACCATCACCGTTTAATTGTTGGCTGTCACGGCTCTCTCACCACCGGCTCAAGTATTTTTTTCTATCCACGTTGGATCCGATTGATTCAATCCATATAGACTGCAATTATCCACATTGGATAGAGTTAATCCGGCCCAATCAAAATTCAGATAGGCCGACAACCTTGTGTCTTCACTTAGTCCATGGCCAGCTCACTGCCAAGTCGTCCACTTGCTCGGCCGCCCCTACCCGTACAGCTGATTTAGGCGAATCTACTTGAATCACACGCAGTTGTTGCACTTTATCAATTGCCGGTGACTCCTCTCTACTACGGATAAATGAGAAATCTCTCGACCTATTTCTGCGAAGGTGGAAGGCTATATAATTGTGAGCTGATTCTAGTAAGACCTGACAATGACACTTATCCCGGCTAACTTAAAGAAATATACTAAAATTTTGTTAATTTCTTTTATTTTTCTTATATATTATATATTTTTTTTATGACTACTAAAAAATGGTGCAATCGCATAAAAGAAAAACTCACGACAATCATTTTTTCACGAACGCTAACATGGTTTTTGCAAATTGGCGGTCGCTACTAACTCGCAGCTATTTATTCGCAAAATTAAGGTGCCGTTTGGGAACCTGAATTACTAGTTAGCTATTTTATAATAACACTATAACAATTATTTCATTGTTCTTTAAAATTATCAAATTATCTTTTGTCATATTTTTAGAAAGAAGTCGATCTCTTTAAATTAGTAGATCCACTCATTCTTTTAGATTTTAAAGAGTTGAGACATTTATGTCTTTAAAGATAATTTTAAAAAATATTTTAAAATATCAAAAATATAAATATCAATATACAAATACGAATTTAGTTATAACTAACTTGACTTCTTAAATACAAAAATAACTTATTTTTTTAACTAACTAATAACTAACTAAGAAAAAATAATAACTAACTTGAAAAAAAAAACAAGCTAAAACTCAAGCAGCTTTATGAGCGACTGCTTTAGCGTGCCACTGTACTCGGGCAGACTGTCCTCGCTTTTTTCCCTCCTCATCTCTCTTTTTCTTTTCTCTCCCTTTTTCCCTCCCCCTCTTCTTTTATGTTCCCGCGCCCTCCCTCTCCGCCCATTCTATTCCCACCTCCCCCCACCGGAAGACCACCGCCTCCCTCCGCTAGTGACATCAGGTGAGCACCCCAGCCCTTCTCCCTCTTTCTCTCTCTCTGTCTCTCTCTTTATATATATATATATATATAACAAACTATTTTTTTTTTTTTAGTTTATATTTCCAGTTTTGATTGAGTTTATCTCGATCTACCCTTCCGTTCCTCTCGATTTTCAGGTCTGTTCCTGATTTCTACCTGTTTTTTTTTTTATTTTTTAGTTTTCATGCCTGCTGTTTTTTGCTCGTTTCAGTTCTGTAATGTATATATGCTGTTATTGTGTTGAAATATGTTGTAAGATGGACGTTTACAGAAATATGTTTGAAATATTTTGGATTTTTTTTATTTTGTTTGAATATTGGAATTGTTTTTTTTTTTCTTTTTTTGGTTGTCTATATATTGTTGGAAATGAAATTTTTTGTTTTGGTTCATAATACATTTTCTTTTTTTATATTTTTGCACGGCTTTTTTAACTTGTTAGTGTGTAACCTCATTATAGTTTGCACTGTTTTTTTTCTTTTTTTTTTTTTTTTACTTTGCCAGTGCTTTTTTTCTTTTTACTGCTTGTTTATTTTTTATCCATATATAAATGGTTTGGAATTTATTTCATTAGAATGTTAGAATGTCGGAATGTTGGAATTTTGTTGAAGGAATGTTGAATTTTTTTTTTTGTTATTTTGTAATAGTATTAATATTAATATAGTAATATTAATAATATAATATTATTAATTAAATTAAATTAGTATAAAATTATAATATTAAATAATAAATTGAATTAGCTAATTTAATATCGTAATGTCAATAATAAAATATTAAATTATTTAAATTAATAAAAATATTATTATTATTTAAAATATTAAATAATAAATTGATTAATGTTATAATAACCAAATAAATTAATTAATGTCACATTAGTTAAATTAAATTATAATATTAATAATATTAAATAATAATATTAAAAATAATAAAATTAGGTAAATTACTATTATTATTATTACATAATATTCAAAATATAAATTAATTGCTTAACTTATAATACTATAATATTAAATTACAATATTAATAATATTAAATAAAATATTATTATTAGTTAAAATATATTAAATTTAAATATTATAATATTAAATTTTAATGTTACATTAGTTCAATTATAATATTAAATAATATTGAATTAATTGAATTAATAACATTAGTTTAATTATAAATTAATATTACTATTAATTTATAATAAAATTCCATAATAATAATAATAATAATAATAGAAGTAATAGTGTTAGTTTATTATAAAACTAATATTAATAACATAATAATTAAACACTAATAGTTAAATTAATAATAATACACAAACCTCTAATATTGCTTGAGAGCAATCCAATTCAATATTAATAATATAAGGAAATTAGGTAAAATAATAATTATAATTAGTTAATTAGTAGTATTAAATCAATAATGTTTAATTAGTTAAATTAGTAACTAATCTTATTTGGGCCAAATCTAATATTTTACTTGGACCTAATCTAATTCAGTATTAGTAATATAAGGAAATTAGGTAAAATAATAATATTATAATTAGATAATTAATAATATTTAATTAGTTAAATTAGTAACTAATATACAAAACTTGTAATCTTATTTGGACCCAGTCTAATTCAATATTAATAATATAAGCAAAGTAGGTAAAATAATAATATTATAATTAGTTAATTAATAATATTAAATTAATATTATTTAATTAGTTAAATTTGTAACTAAGACACAAACCCCTAATTTTATTTGTGCCCAATCCAATTTAATATAAATAATATAAAAATTGTGTCAATATTATAATATTATAATTAGTTAATTAATAATATTAAATTAATAATAATTTAGTTACTTATCTCTCTTATCCATCTTATCTTGTTTCTGTTAAGCTTTGTTTGAGATGCATCTAGTTGAGGTGCTGGCAGATGAAAGGGAGTTTGAGGAGAAGAGGGATGAGATATTTTACTCTCTTATCGGACATGATGGCCACAGATAAACGTTTACGCGAAGTGTGGGTATTTCATGCCGATCTATCGCGCGGCAGAGGCATCCGCATCTAACTCCTTCCAGGCTAGAAGATACAGCAAGGATTTGCTCTAAACCTTCTGTGAGGAGATGGACACGCGAGAGGCATCGCTTCAGGCTGAGATGGAGAGGCATTTATCTCAGAGTCAAAGCCATCCTCCCTTCCTTAGGTTAGAAATATTAATTTTTGTATTTATAACTAATTAAAATTTTATGAATTTATTTATATTTTATTGTCACGTTCTCATTCGCTTTATATTTTATTGTAAGACATTGACGATGGAGGCTAGCTCTCTTGGACTAGACTGGGGTGATTTTCATTGGACCGGCGTATTTTGTGTTTTATGTTTTCATATTTTATAAATTTTTGTATTTCGTATTTTGTGTCTTGTTTTTTTTTTCCCCCCTTTGTGTTATACTTGTATATAACAAACTTTGTAATTAATTTCGTGCCGTTTTTGTCTATGTAAATGAACATTTTTATTCTACTTTATTTAAAAAATTTCTATTACATGTGCATGATATATAGGTGTAACAAAAATTATAATAAAAAAATTAACTTAGAAATAAATATTTAAAAATAAATAATATAAAATAATAAATGAATTTAAATAAATTAATACAAAAGTAATTAAAAATTAAAAAATTATAAAAATTTTAAAAAATGAAAAATCTTAGCGATCGCTAATAAAAAATAAATTAATACAAAAGTAATTAAAAAATAAAAAATTATAAAAATTAAAAAAAAAATGAAAAGTCTTAGCGATTGCTAATAAAAAATAATATTAAATGTAAATAATTAAAAAATTAATTATCTTTTGCGGTTGTTATCGACAGTCGCTAATGTGAACAAAGTAGTCGCGAATATCTTCTTGCCACTTGGCGGGGATTGGCGCCAAGTTTGCGAGAAGGTATTAGTGATTGCTTAAGTAGTCATTGATAACTATATAAGTGGTCACTAATGGTCTTAGAATAAATTTTTCAGCAGTCGCCACTTCGGTCGCTAATACTGTGGCGATCGCCACGGCAGTTGTTAATAGTTTATAATGACAATGCATTTGCAACCCCATGTCTAGCGGTTGCCGAGCAGTCGCTAATAAATTTTAGCAATTACTACCCCGGCAGTCGCTAAAATCTTTATTTCTAGTAGTGTATAGTTTGCCCTTACTATATTTTTACTTTTACTCTTGTTTACTTTAAAAACATAATTTTACCCCTTTTAATTGTAAATTCCGAGTCCGCTTTTGGCTCTGAATATATCTTGTGGGCCTTAACTCTCTGCAGCGTTCTTAAAAATAGGAAGCTATGGAAGTATATCATTGGAGAAATCATTAAGCTTGTCAAATGTGACACTGAGTTGGTGACTATAATGTCATGTACTCTGTTTAATATTATTTATTTTATTTTATTTTATTTGGAATTTAAATATTTTACTTATATATTATAGATTACTTGATACATGAGTTGACTTAATTGCTTAGTATTCGATCCAAAGATAGTTGTGTCAAACTTTGAAAATTTAACTTTGGAATCTCTTGCATATCGTGCACATGCCTATGAGATTCTCATATGCATACTATGGTAGCTAGGGTGGTGCTGTAATGATTCATACCTATACATGTTATTGTATTTATGATAGATTGAGTTTTGGCTTATTATTTTATTATTTTATTTTGATATGGTTGATTGATGTATGATTTGATTCGGTTGCTGAATTTTTAGTTTAAGATTGGTTGTACTGGGTCTTGAGAGGTCTGATTGGGTATTGAGTGAGCCATGCACACTAATTAGACTAATGCCTTGTGCACGCCCTGTCCAATCTCTAATCACCTGCAAGTTGCTTATTTTTTCTAATTTTTTTCAGCTAGTTTGTTTTCGTTTAAATTTTACTGCCCTACCTAGTTAGCAAACCCCTAGCTACTAACCACCCACCTCTCTGCTCACCTTTTTCTTTCTTCTTTCCTTCATGGTTAAGTAATTTATAGTCTATATATGTACATAAGGTGTCATCGATAGACTTTTCAAAGCTAAGAAAAAAAGTGTGAGTTGGGCGAGTGTGCGTTTTCACAAATTGATCATTCTTTTGATTCCATACAAAAATTAGTGTTGAGAGGTGAGATTTGGGTCTTGGGTCAGGATTAGAGGCTTTGATGGTAGTGTTCGATGATCATTTTAGATCAGTTTTGGCTCTTCCGGTGATTGTCCGTTTTGTCTTCTTTGATCGAACAACTCGAGGTAGGGAACATTGGTAGACTCCTATCATAAGTAAGAAAATATAATATAAAGTGTAAAAAGCACTAAATCAGTTCTCATAATTTCTTCTTTGTTGACAAGCAGTGGCAACAAAGATCCCATGCTTTTACAACTATAATACTTGAAAAAAGAATACACATAAAATGGTGATATTTCTACTACAAAAAATTTACTGATTTGGAAGAATGGTTGAATAGTGAAGATGAAGATTAGAATGTAGAAGAAATTGCAATCATTTAAGACGATACAGATGGTGATAATATTGATAGAAGAAATTTGGTCTAAGCAAAAGAAGTTGATGGAAAGCCTTTGATTATTGGATGAAGTTATTATAGAAGGTGTTGTGAGTGGAAAATATCCAGGACGTGCTAAACAATACAAGTGTAACTGTGTAAGCAGTACAAGGCTAGTTTATTAGCACCTATACTCTAATTAATGCGCACTTATTTGTGAGACCAAAATCAATATCAAAATATGCCCCATTTTGTTAACCGTTGTTAGGGACTACAATATTGTTGGAACTCCAGGGTGTAACGTGAGCTGCATCTCCAATGATATTGCTCTCGCTCAAGTGTGTGGCTTGGTTAGGTGCAGGTTATACTTTCCAAGGGGTCACATATTCTGATATTACTCCCGCTTAAACACACTTAATCTTGTAGTTCCAATAGAATCCAATACTCTCATGACACGTGGCTCTTTTAGGTGTTGGGCAAGTACTTGCTATGGGGTCACCTCTTCTGATACTACTCGAATACAGTACTCTCATGACATGTGGCTTTGTTAGGTGTTGGACTAGTACTTCCTACGAGGTCACCTATCTTGTTACTACTCTTATTCAAGCATGCTTAATCTTGTAGTTTTAACAGAATCCAGTACTCTCATGACACGTGGCTTCATTAGTTGCAAGGCAAGTACTTTTTACGAGGTCACCCACCCTGCTACTACTCTTGCGTAAGCATGTTTAATCTTGTAGTTCTAACAGCATTAAGTACTCTCATGACTTGAAAATATATTGTACTTTGTAAATATTGAATATTATATATATGTTATTTTTTTCCTTTATCTAGGTGATGTGGGATAGAAGGTGCAGGGGGAGTACTTCTCAGGGGGTCACGGTCACTTATCTTGGTATTGCTTTTGTTCAGGTATGCTTATCTTGTGTAATGCTCTTACGCAAGCACACTTAATCTTGTAGTTCGAATAGAATCTAGCACTTTTACGACTGGAAAACGCATTATACTTTGTAAATATTGAATATTACATATATGTTATTTTTTTCTTTTACCCAGATGATGTGGCACAGAAGGTGCAAGGTGAGTACTTCTAAGAGGGTCACGGTCACTTATCTTGGCATTACTTTTGCTTAAGTTCAATGACCTGTGTAATGACTTGCATTTACACGATACAATATTGTTGGTTTTGGGATTGGCTAGGAGTACTGCTCCACTCAAGCACACTTAAAGTACACTTAATTAGTATACTTAATCCTAGAGTTCTAACCTAATCTAATACTCTCAAAACTTTAAAACACATTGTACTTTATAGATACTAAATATTATGGATATACTTCTTTCTCTTTGCTCGGTTGTATCTTGCGTGTTGGGTTATTATATTCACGATGATTTTGTCCCCGCTTCCTTGCTATTTAGTTTCGAGAAATTTACCCCTATGACACAACAAAGCCAGATCCTCAATTCACATAAACTGAAAATGTTTTACATAGGTTCTTGAATGACAATGTATAAAACCGAGCCTTTATTTGGGAAAGAGTTTCGTGCAATGAATTATCCTTTTCGTTAATATATCCAAACTTCATCGTACCTATGCTTTATAAACGGAAGCTTGTTGAGAGGCTCTTGACAATACTATTGTGCTTTGGCTTCTTCTCGTGGCTTAAGATTTTCAAACTTTGCCTCAGAATGTCCACCTCGCGCCCCCTCTTGGATTTTTCTTGCTCCAGTGAAGCTATTCTTGCTTGCAGAACTTCAATGGTTTCTTCCTTTGCTTTCAATTCTCTTTTCAATCCTTCCACTAATTCTTCTTCCTTTTCTTTCCAAGACGTCTCTCCTAAAAAATAAAAAAATAAAGAAGAAAAGAAGGAAAGGAGAGAGAATATATAAAGAGTTAAGAAAATTTATTACCATATATTCTTCTCAATTTGTTTGAGTAAAATCTGCAGTTAACTAATGTTGATTAGATTTGCGAGAAATTTCATGCTAATATCGAATAAATTCCAACATCAAGGAGATACTAATTCTACTAATTAGGTGCTAACAACGTAGTTACTGACATTTATCGAATCTCTATGAGATAATCTGACAATATCATCAGAAGGATCAAATTGATTCTCACTTATGCAGAGCCTTCCAGGTTTTTGGGGACAAATCTACGTATAAAAACAACACGTTACCATGTATGTAGCAACTCTAGGCCCTATATAGCTTGATTCAAGCCATAAAAAAGACATGAACCCATCTCAACGTACTTCATCATCTAACTAAAAAAATAGTTCATTGTACGAGATTTCTATTGTCACTGAATTAAAAATATGAAGTCAAATGTACATAAAGATAATACATATTATATTATTTTTGATGTCAATATTTCTACGTAAATTTAATTTTTAGCCCCCAAAAAAAAATTGGCTTTTGTTCGGCAAAAAGTTTGGTGTATGCATATTTATTAAAGCATATAAAAACATACACCAATGATGACAAAATCGCAAATTAAGAATATTGTTATTAATGTGGTGCTACATCAGCAAAACGGACTCAGGACTTATAGTTTAATTGGACTAAGCAAAAGATTTAAAAATAAACTGGTTGAGTTACACAAATTTAGGTTGAATATAGATTAAATGAAGTGTTTAAAGGAAAAATAGATTGGGTTACAAAAATTTAGGACAGGCTAAATTTAAAAAAAATATTTTTTAAACTAAATTCACCCGGGTACGTCAGTGTTTGTTTTAATGTTGTAACTTTTAGTGATTAGTAAGCAAAGGATAATTTTTTTTTAATGAACTAATCAAATTCAGTCTTGCCTATATACATTCGACTAGGAGTGTTTGGTTGGTTAAAATCAATCAAAATCTGTTAACTTTTATCAACTTTTTATTTTTTATTTTTTTCAATTAAATTTTATCATATGTTACTTTTATATCAAATTTTTATACTTTTCTATACTTTTTGGTTAAACTTTTATCAACCAAACACCTTAAGATAAGATTGCTAATCAAAACTGAGATGTTCACGTTTATGCATATTTTTTATTACTTGTGATGTATTTTATTTTTATGATATATTGGCGATTAATCACCAAAGGATAACTTTTTTTTTTTTTTTCAACCAACTAATCAAATTCAGTGTGTTCTACACTGTTTTTAGCGATTAAAATCATAGCGGCTAAAATTGGACTTTTGTAGATCAAATTTTTGATCACTAAAAATATATTCCGTTGTAGTGTATGAACAAAGACCAGTGTAGCTCACTCTAAACACTTCCATCACTACAGATTTAAAAATAGTTGGATACACACAAAGCTAGGACCTTGAAAAGTCTATAGGATAAGGAGAAATAGATTTAGAAGTTAAAATTCGTCTAAATTAAATAAAAAATTTAAAGACATTGAATAAGATTACAAAAATTTAAATTTATTAGAGAGTTTAAAAATAGAATAGACCGAGTTATAAGAATTTAAAGTGAGTTAGATTAAAAAAAAAAAAGAAAGAAGAAGAAAAAGAAGTAGATAGGATGAACTAAGTAAAATTTTTTTGGGCCCAATTACAGCTCCGGGCAAAACCTACGGTCAGTCTGCCCTTGATGATGAAAGTGAGAAAGGTTGTACCTTGGTGTGTCCTCTGAAGGAGATCATCAAGCTCAATCTTGATGGCAAGGTAAAGCTGCTTCCATCTCTCCGCCGCCGCGTCCCGCCACCTTCTCTCCTCCTTCATCTGCTCCACCAAGTAGCTAGCAGCGGTAGCACTTCCAAAAAGCTGCAAGTCCCTTTCTTCCTCAGTTTTCTCATGACCCTCTTCCAATATTCCTCTTTTAATTCTCTCTTCCCTCTCCTCCAACTTCTTCCTCAGCTTCTTCACCTCCTCCCTTAGCCTCTTCCTCTCTTTCTTCCACTCTCCCTCCTTGAATGCACAGACCACCATCTCTTGCTCATAAGCTTGACTCTCATTCTCTCTCATGCACATTATCTCACTTATTTCCTTCTCAAGAACCCTCACCTTCTCTCTTATCCCTTTCACATCCTCCTCCCATGGGTTGCTTTGGGTGCTTCCCATGCTTGAGTGTTAATTCGTTCCTCCTCTCTTTTCTTGCTCAATGTTTAAACTTATACATATATACTGGGAATGTTCTGTGTTCGAGCTCGCAATTGTATCTATTCGTGATTATTATCAAATATTTTGAAAATTAATAAACATGCTAAATGAATAACATATTGCGTCTCAACTTTTAGTGTGTGTATATATATATATATATGTGATTATTTTTGGTTGGACCTAATTTTATTATCTTATTAATTTTTAGATTTTAGAGTGTTTTGAAGACCAAAAGTTCGAAAAAATTATAATGCGTTCGTTACTTTTTGGTTTTTGAAATGGCAAACTAAAACTAAAACTTACTATTAGAACATATTAGAGTAGTCAATGACCTGTTTTAATTATTTTTGTGTAAAAAAAAAATTGTTACAAAATTGATAAAAGTTCTTAAAATTATTTTAAATTTAAAATTTTAAAATAAACAACAGCAAATGGAAAATGATCAAAAAATTTATACAAATTATGTATTACTTTTTGTAAAATTTTGTGATCCAAACGGCCCAAAATTAAAACCCAAACGATTTATATCAAGTCTTTAGGTTGGAATAGTACTGTGCACAGATTATTCATTTTTATGAGCGCAGACTATTTTAATTTTAATTTGCATATATATATATATATAGAGAGAGAGAGAGAGAGATTTGGATAATAGCAGAGTGTGGATGGCATGAATTCCTTGCAGAGGCTCCTCGATGGATAAAGGGGGTTGGCACAGTATTTTCTATTAGGATGTATGCTGGCTCTCATTAACTTGATCAATAATGGAGATGACAAAGACGTCCGATCGTATATCGATAGATATGACTATTATATGTATATATATATATATATATATATATGACTGTTTGGTTAAAAAAAAGATAAAAAATATAATAAAAGAAAAAAAAATTAACATAAAAGTGATATGTGAATAAATTTAATTAAAAAAATATTAAAATTAATTAAAATTAATAATTTTAATAATTTTTAGTGTCACCGATCAAAATCATAGTCGTGAATGAATGAAGTTGTTGAAGGTCACATGAAAACATTCGGAAATGGTAGCGTCGACAAGACAGAGATTTGATTGCCAACTATATATATATATAAGCTTTGTGCCTAAATTGGGTCCTGCGATCTTTGGAAATTGCAGAAGACATGACAAAAGAATTGTACTAGGGGCATCTTGTGGGCCTGTTATGCTGACTTTAATCTATCACATGAGCAACAAATTAATTTACCTCACCAAACTCAATGATTAAGCAAAATGCGCGGAAACTCAATGATTAAGCATGATGCACGGTAAAACTCAAGTATAGAAATAAAAAATCATAATTTAATTAAGATTTATTAATTTTATCGAATAATATTTATTAATTTAATTAATAATATTTATTAATTCAATTAAATTTATCTTATTAAATCATAATCCTCTATTTTTACATTTCAGTCCTTATAGTACATTTTACATCGCAACTCTCTTCAATTGATTACAGTGTAGTTGGGTTTTGATTGGGAGGGGGAAAAAAACTTATTTAAATACTAACTTAAATATTCATCCAGTTCAATCAAAACCCAACTCAATAAATTAATGATATTGTTAGAGAAAAAAATAAATAAATTAAGTTGCTTGTTAGGCCTATTTAATAAGGTTTTTGTTTATTATTATTTTTTAACTATGTTTGACAATTTTTGTTTTGTATTTAATATTTTCAATTATCGTTTTTCTCCCGCAAAATAAAAATAGAGAATATGTTTGGTAATTAATGCAATTTTGTTTAAAGTAATTAACTTTAACTTAATACAATATTTATTTTTTATAAAATGAAAATTTAATTTTATAAAATATGTATCTTTTAATAATAGTTAATCTTGATAAAGCATCGTAGTAAAGAACAAAATCTAATAATCAATTTTTATTTATTTAAAAATAAATTAATTTAATAAAATATTTTAATATGTGAATATTATTAATTAGAAACTAATTTAAATTTAATTAGAGAAATCATTTTAATCATAAACTATTACTCTAATAGTATTTAAGTTTATTTTAATAAAATAAATCATTTTAATATGTAATAAATACTTAGAATATTTCATAAAGAAAATTTTAACATGCAATTATTATTTATTTAAAACTAATTTAAATTTAACCAAATAAATCACTATAATTATAGACTATTACTTTAATAATAATTAATTTTATTTTAATAAAATAAATCATTTTATTGTGTAATTAGTATTTATTAAAAAAAATCTTAATTTAATAAATGTCATCCCTTGGATTTTTACAGCTCAAATTTCCGAGGGTTACTTGTGAATAAGGATATAAGTTTTTGATACCAAGGTGATGCGTTTCAAATTTTCTCCAAACTCGAGGTTGACCTATGAGAATAAATTAGGGTATTTGAAAATCTCTAATTTATCCTTTATTAAATTCTAAGCTATTAGGTTAAATAAATAGTGGGATTTCAATTACAGAGTATAAAATAATATAAAAATAGAAAATATGGTTACAAAGCCGTCTAATTGTTCCAACTGCATGATTAATATTATAAACCAAATAAAATCAAGTTTAAAATTTAGTTCTTTCAATCATATAACAAATATTTTTATAGACCAAAATTTTAGATAGTCTTCTAGTGATGTGGAAGAGGCAAAATAAACTGTTGTTCTAGTAAAATTCTAAGAGAATTAATTTCTCCCTAGTTTATCTTCAGTATTCCTGTACTTATTGTCATAAATAATTTCTCCAGGATAGGTTGAGCTATTAAAGTCTTGTAGTTAAAATCCCTTAGCTTATATATAGTGGCCACAATATTACACTTTATTATGTAACCTAATACACTAAATATGGTTAGATAGCATGTCATTCATATAACAAATAGTTTAAACGATCATAACTAAACAATGTAAAGTTATACTTTCCCGTTAAACAATTTAGTGTTACAATTTTTACCGCAATGAAATCGATGTCGCAATAATAAGGATCTCAGATTTAGCTATACAATTTCTAGAGATCAAATCCCATAGTAATATTGGTTTTATGTATTTTTTTTAACACTTTATACATAGCAATCATCGAAAGGAATTAGATATAGTGAAATAATTCCGAAATGCAATGTTCCACACATAAGCAAGAGAAGTTTTTAGTCATAGAAAGATTAGATAAAGGGGTTTTATCTAGAATCTTCTTGAGTTAATTATATTCTTATCCTCCTCTACCCCCAACTTTGGAGATTAGTGACTATTGGCTGCAAATCTAATGCATTCTGACATATGTCACTAACCAAAACCTAGCTATCGCGACTAAGTACTTGACTAGCCAGTTTAGAAAGGGGGTATTCCCACACAACAAATGGATAAGTTTTCATCTCCACCTAGAAAGGTTATTTCTACTCACCCATCACCCTATTGCCAATAACAACCTCAACACCACATGCTTTGGATTTATTTTCACCCTTTAATATTTTCAAGAGTACCTTATTTGGAAACAAGACATTTTATTCAAACTGGGCAATGATTCTAGATGATGAATCACATTTGAAATTATTCAGTCATATTCATTCATAATTCTAAATCTTTCATTTTAAAAAGTTAATATTTTCGTAATCAATATTTCTCAAATTAACTAAAATTAAACATATCCACAAATATTACATTTATGTAGATAAATACTTAAGGTACACAAATGGTATTAATTTGCTAAACATAATTAAGATTAAGTATTTTATTTAAGTTAAGTCTTTTGACTAATTTGTCGGACCTAGGTGATTAATATTTAACTATGCTGAGGTTAGTGGCTTGGTGGGAAGATGACCTAATTATTAATTGCAAGGTTACGAGGTTGAACCTCATTAGTCCCAATCTTAATTTTTTTACCAATTATTCTTTTTCTTGGAATTCTCTTTAATCGTAGAAAATTTTCTAATTACTATTTTATTTCAACTTTGATAACAAAATATATAAAATTAGATATTTGAATTTTGGGATATAAATTTCTGGGTTTCAAGATATTCATAACAATTTTATAAGGTTATTTCAATATTATTCAGGCAATTAATGTTGCGCCCCGAAGTTCACAACTCAGGGACATGACAGCTTGGTATCAGAGCTTAGGTTTAGGAATACCTAGGGACAGTGGGAAATTTTATGATTTGGGGGTTACGTGTTTTTAAGGATGTTATATATGACTTGATTTTGAGACCTTGAAATTTTGAAACTTATAATTATTTTCTACTTGTTTCTAGCTTTATGGCACCCAGAACTGCACCAATTGCTAGGGGTAGGGGTCGTGGGTAACCCAAAGGTCATGGGGCTTAGGCTGGTCGTGGTTGTGGCCGTGGAGCTCAGATTGGCATGGGTCATGGCGCCTTAGTTGAGGATGTTCATCTAGGATTGACCCGCGAGCAGGGGTCTAATGCGAGTGCAGGGTTTGAGGCTCTGCCTGGGGTGGGCTTAGTGCAACAGTAAGAGGAGGTGCAGTCTGGATAGCCTTCAATTCAGACACCTGTAGCATTTGATCCTGCCATATTTATGCATCAAGTGGCAGCAACCATGGCAGTGTTAGCAGGAAGTGGAGCACGAGTGGGACCTCCACCAGCTTCTAGTCAGTCAGCGGGTTCTTTGGAGCACTTTAGGAGGATAAAGCCTCCAAGCTATGACGGAGTGCCGGACTCTGATGTTGCTGAGGGTTTTCTCAGCCAATGCGAGAAAATCCTCAAGGCCCTTCAGATCACAGATATTCAGACAAATATTTCCCTTGTCACCTTTCAGTTCACTGGTGATGCTGCTATGTGGTGGAGTTCTGTAGAGGGTTCACAGGATGTGGCAGCTTTGACTTGGGAGAGATTCCAAGAATTATTCCGTGAGCACTTTCTCTTTATCGCTCTCAAGGATGTGAAGAGGGATGAGTTTATTGCATTAACTCAGGGACCCATAATAATGTTGGAGTATGAGCATCGGTTTGCTTCCCTCTCCTTATATGCTTCTGAGTTGGTATCCATTGAGAGATACCGTTGCAGACGTTTTGAAAGGGGCTTACGTGTGGCTATCAGGAGCAGAGTTGTTCCAATGGGGTTAGATGACTACAAAATTTTGACCGGCCGAGCGATGACTATTGAGAAAGATCTGAATGATGTCCGAGCAATGAATGAAGGCAAGCAGGGGAAGGTTGTTACCCTGCAGTCAGATAACAAAAAAAAGAAGAGACAAAGGGAGGGACCTAGTGAGTCCCAGCTATAGCAGTTCCAGCTAGGGAGTGTGGCCCCTACTTAGACAGCTAACAGGACACAGTCTTAGGGTCTGAACATGTGCCACATCTGCCACCAGCCAGGGCACAAGAAGAACCACTGCCCATTGAAAAATGTATCGACAAAGATCGAGCAACAGTTTGAGCTACGGTTTGAGCAGAGGTTAAGATTACCCACATGTTTTTCTTATGGCCAGCCAGGCCATATTTCTAGAAATTGCCTTCAAGACAATAATGCAGCTAGGTTTCAGCAGCCAACACAATCTGTCGAAAGTAATAGACCTACAGCATCGTAGACTTTTCAGAATCAGTTCTGACAGAGGTCACAAGGTAGTGCCCCAAGTGCTCAGAGGACAGCTCAGGGTGGTCCACAGCAGGGGCAGAGAGGCGAAAGGCCACCAGCAACTCCTACCCAAGGGAGAGTATTTACCATAGCACTGATTGAAGGACTTGTGGAGCTAATTGTGACTGGAGGTACATTTACAGTTTTTGCTATGCATGTGACAACTTTGATAGATACTAGGGCTTCTCATTCATTCATTTCTGAAAATTGTGTTTCCGTGCTTAGTTTACCCCTTGAGCTTTTGACTCTACCCATGCGTGTTGAGACCCCGATTGGGGGATTTTCTCAGTTGGGTAAGATTTGTAAGGGGTGTGTGATGGCTATTCAAGTGTGTAATTTAGTGGATGATTATCAGTTTTCTCATGATTTCATAGTACTGAAAATGGATAGCTTTGATGTGATACTCGGTATAGATTGACTGGTAGCCTACCGAGCATTTATTGATTGTTCCAATGGTCACATGACCATGCACACTCCTAAGGGAAATGTGATCAAGTTCACAGGGGATCGATACAGTTCTCGGACTTTGCCTTCTATTGACGGGCAAGGACCAGTGGAACTTTGTAGTCTATTTACCAACATAACCGTGGAGGATGAGGAACAAAGTGTGATTGAGTTACCACGTGTTGTCTGTGAATTTTCGGAGGTGTTCCCGGAAGACTTGTTTGGGTTACCACCAGAAAGAGAAGTGGAGTTTACAATTGATTTGGTTCCAGGGATTGAGCCAATATCTATTGCACCTTATCGGTTAGCACCAGCAGAACTAGCCGAGTTGAAGACTCAGATTGAGGATTTGACCTTAAAAGGATTTATCCGACCCAGTACATCTCCGTGGGGTGCACTAGCGCTGTTTGCAGCAAAAAAAGATGGCACACTCAAAATGTGTATTGATTATAGGAGACTGAATAGAGTCACCATCAAGAATCGGTGCTTCTTACTGAGGATTGATGACCTATTTGATTAGCTAAAAGGGTCGGTGTTCTTTTTGAAGATCGATCTAAGGTTAGGTTATGGCCAGTTAAGGGTGCGAATAGAGGATGTCCTCTAGACAGCATTTAGGACTCTATACGGTCATTACGAGTTCCTTGTTATGCCATTTGGGTTGACAAATGTACTAGCAGTGTTCATGGATCTAATGAATCGGATATTTAGTAAATATTTAGATTAGTTTATGGTTGTCTTCATTGATGACGTATTAGTCTACTCACAATCAGAGGAAGAGCATGAGAGGTATTTGCGGATTGTGCTTCAAACCTTGTAGGATCATCGGCTGTATGCCATGCTTAGTAAGTGTGAATTCTGGCTTCGTGAAGTGAAATTTCTTGAACATGTGGTATCTGCTGAGGGTGTTGCAGTAGAATCTTCAAAGATTAAGGCAGTTATAGATTGGCTGAGGCCAACAACTGTGTTCGAAATCTGTGGCTTCTTAGGGCAACAGGATACTACCGGAGGTTCGTGATAGATTTTTCACGACTAGTTGGGCCAATGACGAGATTGACTCGGAAGGGGATCAAGTTTGTGTGGGATGAAGCTTTCTAGCCTTCATTCCAAGAATTGAAGAAAAGATTGACTTTTGCTCCAGTGCTTGTAATCCTAAAAAGGGGTTTGGGGTATACAGTTTATTGTGAGGCGTTCAAAGAAAGTTTAGGTTGCGTCTTAATGCAATGAGGGAAAGTAGTAAGTTATGGGTCTCGGTAGCTAAAGACTCATGAGAAGAATTACTCGGTGAACGATCTTGAGTTGACAATAGTTATCTTTGCACTCAAGAGTTGGAAGCATTATCTCTACGGAGAGAAATTTGAAGTTTTTCTTCGACAATAAGAGCTTAAAGTATATATTTACTTAGAAAGATCTGAATCTGAGACAGAGGAGATGGGTTGAGTACATGAAAAACTTCAATTTTGAACTGCATTACCATCCGAGCAAGACCAACGTGGTTGCTGATGCCTTAAGTCAGAAGACCCATGCCACCTTGGCTAGTGTGGCAGTACGACAGTGGAGGATGATGGATAATTTGGGTGAGTTTGGGCTTGACTATTAGGAGGTCGAGAACCCAGCAGTGTTATGTCCTATGGTGATTCAGCCTATCTTACTAAGCAGAGTTGTGGAGGTCCAAGGTACTGATGTTGAGGCAAATGAGTATCGGGTACGGGTAAGTAGTGATGAGGTCATACCTGGTTGGATGACAGGGTCAAATGGAGGATTGAGATTTTAGGGAAGGCTGTTTGTGCCAATTTCAGTTCGAGATATAGTATTAAGGGAGTTTCACCATTCCAAGTTTGTAGTACATCCCGAAGGGACAGAGATGTACCTAGATCTCCACTGGCAATTCTTTTGGGCAGGGATGAAAAAAGAGATGTAGTTGAGTTTGTGAGCAAGTGTTTGACTTGCCAGCAAGTGAAAGCAGAGCATTAGAGGCTAATAGGGTTGCTTCAACCATTTCCAGTTTCGGAATGGAAGTGGGAAAATATCATAATGGACTTCGTTATTAATTTGCCCAAATCTCCCAAGAAGCATGATACTATTTGGGTGGTGGTGGATAGATTAACAAAGTCAGCGCACTTCTTACCGATTTGTTTGACTGACTCCATGGATAGTTTGGCTCGGTTGTACATCAGGGAGATTGTGAGGCTACATGGGGCTCCGGTATCAATCGTATCCGATAGGGATCTGATTGGACATCAATTGTTACATATTTATATATTCAAATTACACTTGCACACATCATAAAAAGATATAAAATCTATGTTTTGTGCAGATTTCATCTCCATATCTCCAAAGTGGAATATGTGTTGATTTCCATCACAAAAACAAGAAATTGAGCTACATTGAGGGTGTTGAGAAGAAAGCATGCTGCACAACACATCAAAGGATTGAAGCTATTTCAGAAGAAGAAGAAAATTCAGTTGAAATCAGTGCAAAGAGATCAGAATCACTATTCTGAAAATTTCTGCAGGAGGGGATCATATTCGAATATGGTTTTACTGTATTCGAATATAAGCTTCTTCACAGCAACGAATTCCATGTGACCCCAACTTCCCCATGTGATGTAACCTGCAATCCAGGGAGGGCAAATCAGGAAAAAAAAGATATAGGAGAGAGAAGAAGCCATCATGAGGACAACATTCGGTTAGAGGAGAGAGAAAAAGGAGGAGAGAGAAGGAAGAAAGAAGTGGAGTGAGACCCACGCGAGAGAAACAGAGAACATTTTTGGGGAAGAAATTCAGATTTCGTAAGGGAGTTTTGGAGAGTTTTTCATTGAGAGTTCATAGTTTTACATTGGAATTTCAATTCAGCATTAGAGTTTTTGAGATTTACACTTTGAATTCATTCCAATTTCTGTAATCAGATTTTCAAGTCTAAATCCATTAAACTTTCAATTTCAGATTGTAATGTCTTCGAATCAGATTTCCACTTCTGTTTTTCTTCTTTTTAACATGCTCGGCTAAGATTTCTTGAGCTAAGGCAAGGGTAATGCCCTTCCAATGAATCTCAAGTGGCCGAACTTCATGAATTTACTTTGAGTTCTTATAGTATCAAGTCAATTTGCAGCTGGGTGTCTTAGAACTCATTGATTCAAGACCCGATTAATCCAACTTTGTATATCCTATTGATGAGTTCATAGGTGTTGCTTAACTTAGAACTCTCATGACATTGTTGTATGTGGGTTGCTAGAATTAGAACTCATATTGTCCTTAAAATAGGTTATGCACATTGAGTGTTTAATCCATGGTTTGTTTCAATTGAAATTAATTTTCTCAAAAATCAGTACAAATTGATTTGGTAATTTATAAACTCTTGGCACTTGAAATTCATTCGGATTGGTATTAAACTTGTCTTGCTCAATTTTTTTTATCACTTAATCTTTTAGTTTAAATTCACTTTGCTTTTGGAAAATTAGTTCAAAATCATCAACCAACCAAATCAGATTTTAATTTTATATTTTACATTTTTTTGTGAGTTGTGTTTTGCCAAATTAATCTCCATTAGAGTCATTCACTTCATTACTCCCTAGATCCCTGTGGAAATGACCTGGGACTTACCAGTTATTTTGTGCTTCAACCACACCTTGCACTTAGGGGAAAACTTGTCTTGATTTACCTCACTTAACATTTTCTTTAAATTTGAATTTATAATTTGAATTTTCATTTGAGCTTTTATCTTGGAGTGAGGTAATTAAACAAGAACAAGCAGGATCCTAGATTTGTATTTCGTTTTTGGCTGAGTCTCCAGCAGGCCATGGGTACGGAGTTGATGTTCAATACCGCCTATCATCCTCAAACAAATGGGCAGTCTGAACGTACCATTCAAATCTTGATGGATATGGTTCGGGCATGCGTACTGGATTTTCAAGGTAGCTGGGAGGCTCACCTTCCATTGGTAGAGTTTGCATACAATAACAGCTATCAGTCGAGTATCAAAATGGCACCTTATGAGGCATTGTATGGCAGGCCGTGTAGATTTCCTATCTGTTGGGCAGAGGTTGGAGAGGTAGCTCTATGGGGACCTGAGATGGTCCAGAAGACAACAGAAAATATCAGAGTTATCATGTAGAGGCTTAAGATGGCACGTAGTCACAGAAGAGCTATGCTGACAGGAGGCGCAGACTGTTCAAGTTTGAGGTGAGAGACCATGTGTTCCTGAAGGTCTCACCACGGAAAGGACAGTTCAGATTCGGTCATAAGGGCAAGTTGTCACCGAGGTTCATTGGGCCATTCGAAGTGTTGGCCCGAGTTGGCGAGGTGGCTTATCGTTTGACTTTGCCACTAAAATTGTCAGGGGTGCATGCTGTATTTTATGTGTCTATGTTGAGGAAGTACATCCCTGACTCGTCGCATGTTTTGGATTGGGGAGAGCTTGAGGTTAATTCTGATGTTTCCTATGAGATAAAGCCTGTGAGAATTATGGATTCTCGTGAGCAGATTCTTCGAGGAAAGATAATGCCTTTGGTTAGGGTGTTATGGAATCATCATGGGATAGAGGAGTTGACTTGGGAGCACGAGCAAGAAATGAGGCATCGTTATCTCGAGTTGTTTTCGTGACTGTACTGGGTATATTTTCATTGGTTAAGGGGGAGGTGAGTTTTCCATTAGTCAAGGAAGGAGGTGCTTGTGTTCCATTAATTGAGAAGAGAGATGGCTTTTTTCCATTGGTTGTTGAGGTGGTTAACTTTATGACTATGTGGGGGAGGCTAAAGAGCAAAGCTTGTTAGGGAAGTTGTTTTGGAGACTCTATATAAAATCCCTCCCACTTAGTCTCTTAACTTTTTCCCTTACAATCTGAAATTTTTATAGAGAGAAGTATATACATCTATTGCCACCGTAGGCTTTGGTAATTCGTGTAAAGAGGATGAGAGAATCCTCCTATGTCTTTTCTGGTGCATCTTTTATTTTAGCTCCAATAAGTGGCTTGGGCAAGGTTGCCGAATTTTTGGTAGAAGAACTAACTTAAGTTGGTAGTAATGTTTTTACACACCGATCGTTTACGTGTGTCGTAAGGTAGGTGGGGTTTAGGATATAGATTTAACTTTCTTTCATGTTTTGCAAAATAAGTTGTTTTTTATTATATGTTTTTGTGCAAGAGTTGAAAGCTTGATCTATGAGTTAATTTCTTTTTGTTATGTGAAATTCTGAAACTTCCACACTAAAGTGAGTGTACTGTTTTTCTATAAAAATCATACTTAGAGATCGATTTAATTCTTGAAACTTTTATATGATAAATTAGACATGTAGATGAGTTTCTTGTAAAAATTTCATAATTTTTGGAATTAAAATGAATTCATTAAAAATAGTCAAACTTGACTGTTTGGTTGGGAATTCTATATTAGGCCCAGCATACTTTTTTTTTTTATATGAAATACATACTTGAAAGTTGAATTAATTTTCAATATTTTTACATAAGGGAGTAAATATCCAAACTAATATTCTATAAAAATTTTATATGTTTTTGAGTTAAAATGAATTTCATAAAAATTGTGAAAGTAGACTGTTTAGTTTAATTTGCTGCACTGGCACCAGTTTGCTTTTAGGTATAAAATGTATACCTAGAAATTAAATTAATTTCTGAAAATTTTGCATATGAGACTATACATGTCAGAGAGTCTACAGTAAAATATTTATAATTTTTTGAGTAATATTTTATTGTGAAAGTGAGCTGTTCTATGTAGTTCTAAATACAGATATCCTTTTAGTCTTCTTAGAATCTGTATTATTTGGCTTTACAAGTAAATTATGAATTTTTTTTATGAAATTAGAGTTAATTATAAGCATTTTAGGCTTTTGAACTAATATAAAATATTTTATTTTCTATTTTTCATAAATTATCAAAAAATTTATGTCTTAAATCCTTCTTTGTCATGACATGCTTGATATAAAATTTTGTTTATCAAGTTAGATGTATAGATATGTTCTTGAATATGGTTGCTTGAGATTTATTTGATAAATGTTGTAATGAGAATGATATTTATAGAGAGGCAACATGAAACTTAGGCCTGGAATATATTTACACTTCGTAAAACTTACAAAGTAATGGAAGAACACAAGGAATCTAATTTAGGGGTTTAACATGTATCTGATGTGATGTTAAATAAAGGACTTGATTTTTGATATTGGGGTCGTTAAGGGTATTATAAAGAGTGGGTTCTAGAGCCCAAGGGTCGAAAGCCCTGAAACCTGCGCAGGGTGCTATAGCATAACCAGTAGGTTAGAACTTGCAAAGTGTATGTACAGCTTACACTAGCGTATATTAGTATCGGGACTGCAGAACCGATTTGCCTACTAAGGCAAGATGAGTACATTTGAGATTGCGGGACCAATTGTACCTCACGGCCGAAGTTTGGGGATTTGATGAGTACATCTGGGACTGTGAGACCAGTTGTACCCCACGGTTTAGGCTTAGGGATTTGATAAGTACATTTAGGACTGCGGAACTAGTTGTATCCTACGGCTTAGACCTGGAGATTTATTTTGGGTTTAGTTCTGTAATCACAGACTAAACTTGCAGAGTACTTGACCCATAGTATGATATTGTAATGTGCATTGTGATTAAGTTGATGGGTATTATTTAACATAAAACTGCGGGTTCATGGCTAAGTTGTGTTTAATTTAAAATGGCATGATGATTATAGATATGGTTATAATATTGTGAAATTGGTGAGAAGTGTACTAAATTCCAAAGTTAATTAACTGTTGTTTGTCTTACATGATTAAGAAACTTATTCTTATATGCTTTATACTGAGCACACGTTGTTTAGTGCTCACCTCCCTACAGTTGATCTTGCAGGAGCAGACGCTCGTGATGGACTTATGAGATAGAGTGGCTGATTTTGAATTATTTTATTTATGTTTCGTGTACTTTGGATTTTAGTTTTGGGCCCTGTTTGAGACGTATTGTTTTGTAGCCCATTTGTGGCACTTATTAGACCTTTGGAGTATTCTAATGGTGAATACAGCATTATTATTTGACTTTCTTTTTGATAGTGTTTGATGCATGTTTATTTGTGATGGTTTTAGGGTTTAGTCCTTATGTCCTCGAGTTGTGAACTTCGGGGTGTGACAATTAAAATATACAAAAATATATAATATTAATCAAATAAACATGCTATGAAATTTAATATCATTAAATTGACCGAGTCATGAGAATCTAATTTAAATGAATGGAAGTTACATAAAGTGTTAGGTTAATAAAACAATGGCTAAAAATTTAATAGGATGAGCTAAGTTCATTTAAAATTCCAAGTGAGGGAAAATAAGTGATAATGTATTTAGGCATTTTATCGAACAACTAAGTTCCATAGCCATCTTTGTAATGACTCATGTATTCAAATATATTATTTTATTTATGATACATTGAGTTATAACTTAATAAGTTATTTGATGTGCTTAATTAATGTATATGTTGATTTAGTTGCCCAGTTTCTGATTTAGGTTTGATTATATCAGAATTTAGACTTGATATTTGAAGTATGGTCTTGCCATGCGCACCACAAGGTTTTTCCTATGTGCATGGCATTGGTGTGCACATGCCCCCTTCTTCTTCTGTGTCATTTTTGTTATATTTTAGTCGATGTTCATATCTCATTAATGGCTGCTGACCACCTTACACCTAGTCTATCCTAGCCTCACCAAGCTTATCATCTCACCCACTCACTTTTCTTTTTCTTCATTATGAAGAATTCTCAATCTATGTGTACATGTGTATAGGGGGTGTGTGTGTTCAGAAGTTTGATAGAAAATTGAGAGTTGGTGAGTGAGATTGAGAGCAAGAGTTCTTCACAAAATTGAGTTACCTCTTCCATTCCATTGTAAAATTTATGTAATGAAGAGTGTGTTATAAGAATTTGGTTGGTGTTGGGATTTTGGTGTTAATCATTGTTGAGTTCCAACATTCCCAAAGCTTTCTTGAGTCGTTTTCTTCTTTTTCCAAGCAACTCGAATAGGGAATATTGATTTCTTGTTGCATTTGTGTTATATTGATGCATACAGCAAGACTGATATTGATGTATTGTTTGTTAGTTGCTTAATTAAGAAAATGGTACATGAAAATATACGTATGTATATGTTTAAGGAAGAAGATGATGAACAGTGTTTCTAATCCATGTTAAACTCTTGATAGTTTGAGAAATTGGGGTTATGATGGTTGTGTATGTATACAGTTAAAGACTAAAAATGAAAATAAATAATAAACAAAATGATTTGAAAATGAAAGAATTAAACTTGGAAAAGTGGAGGCTCAAAACAGAGTACGACAGGCTAATGCTTTAGTTTGTCTGTTGTGTGCATGCTTTTTCAGAGGCCATACGTACGAATTGAGTTTTGGCACCCCATTCGCACAAGAAAGGAACCTTCATATGCATAACTTGTCTGATGGCTCCTATGCACATGAGACTCTGTCTCGCTTACACATAACCCCTCCCATGCACACAAAAAGCGAAGCCCAAGCCTCCCATGTACACTACCTCATGATTTACAACCGACAGTTGCTGGTTGACCTTCTCGTGGGCATAAGACAGTTTTGTGTGTGCGCGACTAAGGAATTCCTTATTTACTTTGGCATGTTTTCAAAAACTAAAATGTTTTCCATATACATTTTCTAAGGACTCATAAAAGATTATTAAAGTGACACTGAATGTGGAGCATGATGATGGTAAAATAAAACGAAAGATGATGTATAATTATGTTATGTTATAACCCGTATGTTAGATGATATGAGATGTCGTATAGTCTGTGTGGCTGATGATATGAGATGGTTTACGTGGCAATGAGATAGTGATAATGATAATATTAATGAAATATTAAAATATATTATGAGATGTGATATTGATTTTGTGTTGATTTTGGGGATAGAGGGTATTAAAAATAAAAGAATATATATGTATGTCCTTAGGTTAAAAAACTCTAAACTTGCGTATAGTTTTAGTTATTGTACCAATAGATTAATAGCCAACATAACGACATTATTACTACTTAATCGTGATCATTGGAATGTAAACCCATAAATGACAATGTATACTTAGTTAATCATGACTTTTGGGTTAAGACCCATAAATGAGATGTTATCTGTTAATAGTTTTCGTTGGGATGTAGACCCATAAAAGATGATGATGATTTTCGGGGTTAGGCTTAGTGGTTATGAGACAGTCTTACAAAATACGTAGCCTTTGTGTGTGTGTGTGTGTGTGATGAGATGACGATGAAAGGATAAAAGACAAATAACATTATAGTAAGATATTAAATATGACATTTGTAATATCTCAGATTTCTGTATTGGTATAAATTGATGGTTTTTAACACATTTCAGGTGTGATAATATGTTATTTAGGCAATATTAGTCATTAGGGATGGCTTAAGGTTATAAATTTTGGAAGTAGTGGGCTAAGTAACTCAAAATTTTGCATTTTGACTCGGGAAAATGTAGGGGGCACCCTGGGTAGAGCAGTAGGCGTCCGGGGCCTCAGGGGGCACTTAGAGTGCCCGGGGGCGCCTAGCCTTAGTAGTAGACTGATGGATTGACGTGTCTTAGGCTGGTCTGACAGAGGGCTGCACCTATGGTCGTCTATAGCTAGAATAGGGGATAGAGGGTAGGCTTAGAGCCTTGTAGAAAGCATGGAAACCAAGCCAAGCATGATATTTGTATGTATGTATGAGAGAGGAGAGAGAAAGAGAGTTTGGTGTTGGGAGAAGGAAACCTAGAGAAGAAGAGGAGCCAAGGAGGGACCAAGGGAGTTTTGTGTTGGTAAATTCTTCTAACTCAAACCAAATACAAATTAGTCTTGCCAAGATGCAGTTAAGCTCTCAATGAACCTTTCAATATGGTTTGTTTGTTGTTTGGATCAAGGGGTGAGGAGATTAAGCAACTCAAAGTTGGAAACCAAAATCGGGAGTTCACCATTTTCATACTCCACCTTGTTCAAACTTGAGGTAGAGATTTCTAGCTTTTTCTTAGCATATATGAGATGTAATGAGTTAAGAAATATTGTTATGATGATTATTTAAGAATTTAGAGTCATAAGGATGTGAATCAAGGGGTGTGATATAGGTGTATATGTGTATGTATAGGTTGAAATCAAGATTTTTAATTTATCAAAATGAGTGAATTAAAACTTGTTTTAATTGAATCATTAGAGTCTTTAGGGCCTAAACAACACATAGAAACAAATGAAAATTTTCCTAGATTACTAAACTTCTCTTTTTTTTTTTAATTGTATTTGAATTTTGAATCATGTTTTCTTAATTCCCTTCCTAAAAAATCCTTCTTTTTTTTTTGATTGGATTTGATCGAAGCTTCCCTTATTCCTTTTATTGAGCATAATGATGCGTCTTGGATTAAACATTGGGTTTGGCCAAGTATAGGACATAAAAACAAGGTATATAGCTTGAACCAAAATAGAGCAAGTATTCTGGAACACAGGGGGCACCCAGGGTCCCTATGTGGGTGCTCGGGGTGTCTTACCTGAACCTAGTTTGGTGGTAATGGTGCTCTGGTCCCTTAAGGGGGTGCCTAGACCCCCTAGAAACTTAAAACATAGGATATTCTTGTTTAAGTTACCCTTTTGCTTAATATATATACAAGGTTGTAAACTTGCACATTTACTCAAGTAAAGTTTGTAAGTGTAAAGACTCAGTTCTAGAATAAGTTTTTGAGATAGAACATGAGAAAACTTGCAAAATCCTGAGTTTGCCCATATGAGGCACCCTAGTGGTGTAGAGGGGCACCCCAGCCCTTGATGCAAGTGCCCGAGTCCCCTCTAAGGGTGCCTCGGGTGCTCTAAAATCTTAGTTTTGATTTTATTTGAAGTGTTTCTTAGTTTTGGGCTTCATATTCTTGATATATATTCCTCATTATGTTATAGTAAACTTGTGAATATGTTTTATATGATGTTAGAGTTTAAAAGAGTTGAAGTATGTTAAAGAAATGAGATAATGTTATAATTAAATGATAGCATGTTGAATAAAAAATTTTGATTCTTATGTGGGATAATATGATATTTGAGATCTAGTTGAATGAGAAAGATCTAGTTGAATGAGATGATAATGTTAATTGTTACATGATTGAATGTAACGATGATGTTAATTGTTATATGGTGAATGAGATGAGGATGTTAATTGTTACATGGTTGAATTAGATGGTGATATGAGCATAATCATGTTAATGAGATGGATAAGTAAATAAGAGAAATTGTAAATGTTATTGAGAAATAAGGTTGGTGGGTATAAGAAAATAGAAAGGATACAGAAATTACTTTATGGTTAAAAGACCTAAAACCTGTGCAGAGATTGGTGTTCATGCCAGTAGATTAGTAGCTTACAACATGATGTGTGGTGTGGTTAATCGTAACCCTTAAGACAACGTATACTAAGGCTAATGTGGCATTTAAGGACGACGTATGCTAAGGCTAATCGTGGCCTTTAATGACGACGTTAATTTTGCCCACCCTGTAAATAAAATGAAAATAGAATATGAATAAAGATTATTATGATAATAATGCTTAAGTGAATGAAGGTTGAATAAAATGATGAGATTTATAACAATGATCATGGCATGTGTTTATTTAAGGTCCATTTTGATAATGAAATTCTGATGCTTAAATGTATAAGGATTTAGGTTTTGTTTAATGATGTTGCGTGGCTATGTAAAGATATATATATATATATATATATTAAACTATAAATGTTAGCATTGTTTATATTATTATTTTACATATTATATATAATTTTATGATGCTTCGAGAGCATAAGTGGACTAGTGATCACGTCCCTACAGATTCTATTGTAGGAGTAGATCCTAAGAACTAGGTGGGTATTAGTGGGATTAGAAGTGCATGTGCTAATGCTGACATTACATTTTTCATTTATTTAAGTTAAATTTTTTTATTTGGGACTGTAACATTATTTTTTAAAATTTAAAGATTTATTCGATTAGCTTATGGCCTATTATTATTATTATTATTATTATTATTATTATTATTATTATCAAGGGATATTGTTAAGTCTTGTAGCAAATCCAATCAAAATATTAGTTAAATTAGGAATGCTATTAAAGTTTCCTAAAGTGATGCAAATTAAAGATTTGAAAAATTATGAACAATTAAGGAGATAAAGTTAATCAAGTTGACCAAGATTTTGAAGAATTCTAATTGGTGTGAAGGATTACAAAACCTAATGGAATTCGAACGCAGATTTCTGGAACGTGAATGAAATTCCAGTGTACCTCGCAGGCACGGCGCGGGGAGCTCGCGGGTGCGCTCCAAGCACGCAAGCATCCCGCAGGGAGCGCGTGGGTGCGCCAAGGTGTCTCAGAAATTCCAGTGAGATCCGCAGGCAAGAGGATGGGAGACCGAGGGTGCGCCAGTGTTATTTCCTAAAGTGTAAAAATTCCAGTGCAGGTCGCAGGCTGGAGGATGGGAGCGTGAGGGATCGAGCTTTGAATATTTTGTTCGGATTCAATTTCCTATTTTGCCAAACTAGGGCAACTTTGTAAAACTATATATATGTGAAACCAACTCTGTAATTGTAAGAGGTGGGAGAACATATTATAGGGACCTAGAGAAAGAGTCTTTGAGTATTGAGAGCTTTTATGTTTTTTCTCTAAATTCGTCTTGTATTTTCTTTTCACTTTCTGTGTGAGGCAGAAAGCCTGCTTGTAGGGTTTATCGAGTGATTCGAGCAAGAGTGACGAAAGGATTCGTGCGAGTGATTCGTAGAGAGTCTGAGTAGAGTCTTGTAACCCGTTGATAGTGGGATTGTAAATAGAGGTTTTTCTCCCTGTGATAGGGTTTCCTCGTTATTCTCTTGTGTGATTACTTTCATTGTGTGTGTGATTGTGTGGGTTTGGAATTTTCAATTGGTATCAGAGAAGGTCACTCTAAGTTCTTGAGTGAAGATCTTCATCCAAACCAATGGATCCACCACGTGAAGGAGGCTCAAGCACCAGACCCCTTTGGTTTGGCGGTTCAAACTATTTATACTGGAAGGTACGAATGCAAGCTTTCCTTTTGGGAATGAATTACAAAGTCTGGATGTCAATAGTTCAAGGATGGGATGAACCGACTCATGATGTTGATGGAAAAATCGAGCAAAAGTCAATTCAGACGTGGACTAAAGCTGAGCAAGAGAGTTCGGAGTGGAACTTCAAAGCCTTGAGTGCCATATTTTCTGCAGTTTGCCCTAATGAATTCTGCCGCATCTCAAGTTGTACGAGTGCCCGAAAAGCGTGGTTAATTCTGCAAAGTACACACGAAGGGAACGAACAAGTCAAAACCAGCAAGCTTCAAAAACTCACTTTGAGTTTGAGGGACTAAGGATGAATGAAGACGAAAGGTTTGATGACTTTTATGTCCGGCTCAGTCACATTGTTAATTCATGCCACAACCTTGGAGAACCTATTCCAGAATACAAAGTGGTACGTAAAATTTTACGTTCTCTTCCACGAGTGTTTGATTCTAAAGTCACAGCAATAGAAGAAGTCAGAGATGTGAACTCCATGAGAATAGAAGACCTTGTGGGATCCTTGCAAACGTTTGAAGCAAATATGGTGAAACCTCGCAAAGCGTCAAAAGGTATTGCTCTAAAGACAGTGGAAGAAGAAAGTGATGAAGAGGAGTTGGATAAAGAAATGGCGCTTGTGGCTAAACGATTCGTGAGATATATAAGGAAGAAGGGTTTATTTAATAAGAATAACAAGAATGAGTCACAATCTCAAGAAAAAGGAAGAAGATCAAGAAGATTGAATCTGGGGAAGAAAATAAGAAGAACAAGATCAAGTGTTTTGAGTGTCATGGATATGGACACTTTGCTCAAGACTGTGCAAACAAAAAGATGAAAAAGAAACAAGTCAAAGTCATGAACGCTACATTAGATGATGAATCCAGTTCAGATGAATCATCTTCAGCAGTATCCTCAAACGATGAAGGTAATTTTGTTGCTTTTATGGCGTCTCACTCTTCGTCTGCAGGAACTCCATCTGGATCTCAAAGCGACACCGATATATCTAATCATGAAGATGATGACTCTGAGGATGAATTCAATAATGACTTGCAAGTGGCCTATGATGCTCTCATTGTCGAATACAGTAAGGTAAAGAAACAAAGACAAGCCCAACATACCCGCAACAGTAAACTCCGAAGTGAACGAGATTCCTTGAAGACAGAGAATGAAAAACTCACAGGTAAAATATCTATTTTGGAATCTGACAAAACTTCTCAGTCTCATAGTGCAGAAAAGTTCAAAGAAAAACTTGAAGAAAAGAATAAAAAGATTGATGAATTGGAGAAAGTTGTTAGAGAACTACAGGATGAGATCAGTAAGCTGAAAGAAAAGATCAAGAGCGATGAGAAGATAATTGAAAGAATGAACTCCAGTTCTCAAAAACTTGAAGAAATTTGGAGCCAACAACGAATACATGGATACAAAGCAGGCTTAGGCTACACCGGAGAGAAAAATACAATTGTTTCATCATCATTAGCACCTTCAGTAGTAGCAAAGGTTGTTTCAAAACCTACAACCAATCCCAAGACCTTCCCAAAGCCTGTTGTACCACCAAAGAAGAGTTTTGAAAATAATAAACACCATCAGCATCCTCCTAACATAATGAAAGGTACGCATTTTGCTAGACCCCAATTCCTTGTACCTGTTTGTCACCATTGTGGAATCAAAGGTCATATACGCCCAAACTGTCACAAACACTATGGTATTCCTTTAAACTATATTAAAAATTTTTCAAAAAATCATGGACCTAGAGTTCCTGTGATAAATAGATTTCAAGTGTTTTCAAAATTCTCAGAAGATTCTTACAAAAACTCACGTCCTTTTCAAAAACAAAACAGTCCAACATTTCAAAAAGGTAAAAATTTCAAATTTGTTGAGAAAAAGAATTTCCATAAAAGTCAAAAACGTGAGAAAACACCTGTCAAGACAACTGATCTTAAAACTAGAGCTATTTGGATTAAAAAGTCAGATTTAAATTGTTTTGTTTCACAAACTGCCCTGAAAGCTTTGAACTCAAACATGTGGTATCTTGACAGTGGATGTTCTAATCACATGAGTGGAAATAAATCTCTATTTTTAAATTTAGAAACTTTTCAGGGTGGAATAGTGACTTTTGGTGATGGTAGCACATCTCAGGTAAAAGGCAAAGGTGAGATTAAGTCCACAATTTTTAAATGTTTGAAAAATGTTTTATATGTGGATGGACTTAAAGCTAACCTTATAAGTATTAGTCAGTTGTGTGATGCTGACCATGTTGTCTAGTTTTCTAAAAATGAATATAGTATTCTCAACAAAAAGGGACAACAAGTCTTACATGGCATACGCACATCTGATAATTGCTATGGGGTAGCAAATTCAGAAGGTTTTCTTTGCAATTCAGCCACCTTAGATGAAAATGAGTTATGGCATCAAAGATTAGGACACATGAATTACAAAGATTTACACAAATTGTCCAAATCCGAACTCATAAAAGGCTTACCTAATCTTAAAAAGCAGAAAAATAGTGTGTGTGGTCCTTGTCAATTGGGAAAGCAATCTAGGAAGGCTCACAAAAAGATAAAATCAATCAACACTACTGAAACCTCTTGAGCTTGTCCACATGGATCTAATGGGACCCACATGCACTAAAAGTCTTGGAGGTAGGCAATATATTTTTGTGGCTGTAGATGATTTTACTCGATTTACATGGGTGAATTTTTTGTGTGAAAAATCAGATACTTTTGATGCATTTAAGTCCTTGTGTTTCAGGTTACAACAAGAAAAGCAACGTGTGATAGGTTGCATCACTAGAATCAGGACTGACCATGGAAGAGAATTTGAAAATCAGAAGTATGCTGACTTTTGTGACGAAAATGGGATTAAGCACGAGTTTTAGCTCCAAAGACACCTTAGCAAAATGGAGTAGTGGAGAGAAAAAATAGAGTTCTGCAAGAAATGGCGCGGTCTATGCTATATGGGAAATAACTACCTATAAAATTTTGGGCAGAGGCGGTACACACAGCATGTTACATAGCAAATAGGGTGTATCTTCGTCCTAATTCATCTAAAACACCCTATGAGCTATGGAATGGTAAGAAGCCCAATGTTAAGTATTTCAGAGTTTTTGGGAGCAAATGTTTCATCCTCAAGGATAGGGTAAATCTTGGAAAGTTTGACTCCCGAAGCGATGAAGGAATCTTCTTGGGCTACTCTTCTACTAGTCGTGCTTTTCGGGTTTATAATTTAAATACATCTTCTATGATAGAATCTGCCAATGTAATTGTTGATGACAATACTAATACTACTGTCCTTGAACAGGGTGAAGAAGATAATGAACATATAAAGGAGATTGAAGAAGCTCAAGAGCATATGGAAGAAGAAAACACTGGATTGAGAAAAGAAGACAAAGTTGAACATGCCAAAACCACAAAGCAGTTGGAACCATCATCCAGAGTAAAGTTGAATCATCCAGTCAGTCAAGTCATTGGTGAGGTAACTGACAAGATGAAAACACGCATGCAATTAAGGAATGAGGTAACTTATGTATGCTATGTTTCTTGTGTTGAACCCAAAAATATTAAAGAAGCCTTGCTTGATGAAAATTGGCTAAATGCCATGCATGAAGAATTAGATCAATTTGTTCGTAATGATGTGTGGACCTTAGTACCTAGACCTACTAACACTAATGTAATTGGGACTAAATGGATATTTAAAAACAAAAGTGATGAGTTTGGAAATATCATTAGAAACAAGGCTAGACTTGTTGCACAAGGCTACACACAAGTAGAGGGAATTGACTTTGATGAGACTTTTGCGCCAGTTGCTAGACTTGAATCCATTAGGTTACTTTTGGCTGTTGCATGTTTGTTGAAATTCAGATTATTTCAAATGGATGTCAAGAGTGCTTTTTTGAATGGTGTTCTTCATGAAGAAGCGTATGTAGAACAACCCAGAGGGTTTGAGGATCCTAAATTTCCAAATCATGTCTTTAAATTGAAAAAGGCTCTTTATGGTTTGAAACAAGCTCCACGTGCATGGTATGAAAGACTCACTACATTTTTAATTGAATCTGGATTTACTCGTGGTAGTGTAGACAAGACATTATTCCTTCACATGGATTCTAAGCACATCTTAATTGCACAAATTTATGTGGATGACATTGTGTTTGGTTCTACTTGTGAATCTTATGCTGTTGAGTTTGGTAAGTTAATGTCTACACAGTTTGAGATGAGCATGATGGGTGAGTTGACTTACTTTCTTGGACTCCAAATTAAACAAGAAGATAATGGGATTTTCATTTCACAATCCAAGTATGCTAGAGACTTAGTGAAAAGATTTGGCCTCTCAAGTGCAAAACATGCTAGAACTCCCATGAGCACAAGTACAAAATTGCATAAAGATCCAAGTGGAAAAAGTGTTGATCAGACCATGTATAGAAGTATGATAGGGAGTTTGTTATATCTTACATCTAGTAGACCTGACATTGCATTTAGTGTGGGTGTGTGCGCTAGATATCAAGCTGATCCTAAGGAATCACACTTACATGCAGTCAAAAGGATAATAAAATATGTCAGTGGTACACTAGAGTTTGGGATATGGTTTACATGTGACACCAATTCTGATCTTGCGGGATACTCTGATGCCGATTGGGCAGGAAGTGTAGATGATCGCAAGAGCACTTCTGGCGGATGTTTCTATGTTGGAAATAATTTAGTCTCTTGGCACAGTAAGAAACAAAACTCCATTTCATTATCTACTGCAGAGGCTGAATACATTGCTGCTGGTAGTTGCTGTACCCAACTTCTATGGATGAAGCAAATGCTTGCTGATTATGGAATAGAGCAAGGCCCTATTACTTTGTTTTGTGATAACATGAGTGCTATTAGTATATCTAAGAACCCTGTCTTGCATTCTCGCACCAAGCATATAGACATTAGGCATCACTTCATTAGAGAGCTGGTAGAGGAAAACATCATCATATTGGAGCATGTGCAAACTGAAAATCAACTTGCTGATTTTTTTACAAAACCCTTGGATGCCCTTCGCTTCGAGTCTCTAAGAAAATCTGTAGGCATTTGTGCACACCATTGAAATCTAAAAGATAAGCTAGAAGTTTATTAATTAAGTTGAAAATATTTTATGACTTCTATACTGTTACATGTGCATTAAATCTTCCAAATTTATATATTTCAATGAGTTCATAATTTTTGCATTCCTTGTAATTTGATACGAAGTGTCTTGGTGAGTTTTGTCATAATTTTGGAGTGCTTCCTATGACACTTGATTGTACATGCATATATCTCTTTCTCTTCTTTTCTACGAATCAAGAGTTATTATTTGATGTGTTTAAAAAATGTTGAGGAGCCTGATTTGTGCATATCAAAGTTATGCATAAATGAAATAAAAAAAAAAAAAAAACTTGGAAAGGGCTACCGGTGGGACCAGTGAGAAGCCCCTTAATGACTCGTTGATTGTTAAGGAATAGCTACCTGCCCATAAGCGTATGAAAGCCGCCAAGTGTTTAAAAAAAAAAAAAAATGGAAGATTGGCTCTCAATTCATTTGGTACATCAAATTTAACTTTTTGAGTCTATGATTTGTTTGAGGGGGAGCCTATATGTATATTATAGTAAAAAACTCACACGTGTACAAGCATTTGTTCAATTTTATGACTTATTTCACCTCCCAACACAGAATTGACAATTTTCTTGGAAAATCAAAATGTGAATCTTTGAATTTATGAAGGGTGAGAGATTGATGTACATGTATTGGTATAGTGGAATTAAAAGTTTTTTTTAACATCTTTAATGAATTCTTCTACTGTTCTTCTTTTTGGTTTTGATTGTCTGTGTCCACATCTACTCTTACAAGATTTTCCCGAGAGCCTCGCAGGCAGGACGCAGGCTACGCCCTCCTTCGCGAGATCCTCGCAGGCAAGACGCAGGATGCACGCCCCTTCGCCGCCCCTGGCGTAGCCTACCTGCTGGATGCTCGCGGGAGCGCCGTGGGGTATATATGGGGCCTGGACAGTGCACAGGTCATTTTCAGCACGTGTTTCTCCTTCGCACCAGCGACCATCCAGCTTCCTCTCCAGCGTCTGTGTGTGCATGTGTACATTCTAGGTACTCTTCACGTCTTTCTCATTTAGTTCTGTCATTTTTTCCTAAACATGTCTAAAAGAACTTGAACTGGGTCCTCCTCCACATCTGGTAATCGATTTTTGAATCAAAATGAATTCCGCACATTGTTTTCCAAACGCCCAGTTCTCATTGAACGTCAACTAGACTTAAATGATTTTCCCATGATTCAACCTTTGTTTGCTCAGTTAGGTTGGGAGTCTATTACTTCTCTATCTGCATGTGTTCCTGTGAAGTTGGTACAAGAATTTTACACAAATTTTTGTGAGACTGATTTTGAAAATGCCATCTTTAAGACTTCAGTTAATTGTGTGTCCATCACTGTCACTCCTGATTTTATTGCCTTCATTTTGGGCATTGTCCCGACCTACTCTTGAGGAACGTTCTTCACTTTTTCATCCTACTCAAGATGGTGTGTCTCCCACCAAAGAAGAACTGACCAATATCTTTAGTATTATGACTGGCTCACCATCCTGGCGTGGTGAAACATATGTTCATGGGCATCTCAAAACTGATCATCGCATGCTTAATCTCTTTGTGTCTGCATCCATAGATCCTACCTCACATTATTCTGATGTCACACTTAGAAGAGGTCGTGTCATGTATGCCATACTGATGGGTCTTCGTTTTGATCTTGCCTTATTCATGTTTCGTCTCATGTTCACTGCTCAACAATTGAAACGCACAAAGGATTCTCTTCCATTTGGTGTTCTTGTCACCAAAATTATATAGTCCCATCACATTGACTTACCTTCTTCTGGCCTCACTCCACAGCCTACACCCATTACTCGCCTTACTGCTAGGAAATCTGTTAGTCAGGCTATGGATGACACACTTGATGCACCAAACGAAGCTGAATCTAGTCGTAGCACACGTCCATTTACTATGAACTCCATGTCTTTGTCTTTGTTGCGACTTGAGGGGGAGGTTGAAAATATTCGTGCTGATCAGACTGCAGTTAATGGGCGGTTGGATACTATCGATGCAAACATCCAAGCCTTAACAGATTTGTGCACCACTCAATTTCAGTCCTTACATCGCCAGATTGATAATTGGGGAGCATTTCAGGATAACTACCATAGGACGATGATGATGATGACACTGGATTTGGTGGTGGTTCTTTTGGCAGAACTGATGGTGTTGGCGGCAGTGGCAGTGGTGGTTTTGATGATGGCAGTGGGTTCTTTTGATCTGTTCTGATTTTCTTTTGTCTTTCCATCATTCCCCCTATTTTTGTACGCTTGTCATTTCCATATCAAAAAGGGGGAGTCATTTTCAGTTATGTATGTAATATGTGAACGTGTTTCGGCTATGGCATGATATTTTATGTCTAATGTGCTTTGGTAATGATATCATTGATCATTTCTATATTATTCCACATGGTGCCTTGATGTGTGTGTTCAGTACGTGCAGAATTTGAGCAGAATTTAAAATTTAACTTAAGTTTTGATATGGAATTGCCAAGGGAGAGATTGTAAAGTCTTGTGGCAAATCCAATCAAAATATTAGTTAAATTAGGAATGCTGTTAAAGTTTCCTAAAGTGATGCAAATTGAAGATTTGAAGAATTATGAACAATTAAGGAGATAAAGTTAATCAAGTTGACCAAGATTTTGAAGAATTCTAATTGGTGTGAAGGATTACAAAACCTAATGGAATTCGGATGCAGATTTCTGGAACGTGAATGAAAATCCAGTGTACCTCGCAGGCACAGCGCGAGGAGCTCACGGGTGTGCTCCAAGCACGCAGGCATCCCGCAGGGAGCGCGTGGGTGCGCCAAGGTGTCTCAGAAATTCCAGTGAGGTTCGCAGGCAAGAGGATGGGAGACCGAGGGTGCGCCAGTGTTATTTCCTAAAGCGTAAAAATTCCAGTGCAGGTCGCAGGCTGGAGGATGGGAGCGTGAGGGATCGAGCTTTGAATATTTTGTTCGGATTCAATTTCCTATTTTGCCAAACTAGAGCAACTTTGTAAACCTATATATATGTGAAACCAACTCTGTAATTGTAAGAGGTGGGATAACATATTATAGGGACCTAGAGAAAGAGTCTTTGAGTATTGAGAGCTTTCGTGTTCTTTCTCTAAATTCGTCTTGTATTTTCTTTTCACTTTCTGTGTGAGGCAGAAAGCCTGCTTGTAGGGTTTATCGAGTGATTCGTAGAGAGTCTGAGTAGAGTCTTGTAACCCGTTGATAGTGGGATTGTAAATAGAGGTTTTTCTCCCTGTCATGGGGTTCCTCGTTATTCTCTTGTGTGATTACTTTCATTGTGTGTGTGATTGTGTGGGTTTGGAATTTTCAGATTTGTTGAAGCATGATAGCCTGATAATAGCCAGGACTTAGTTTATAATATGTATGTTATTATTTTGTGTGGATGTCGTTCCAAGGTTATCTTATTGCTCTGATTAGGGGTTGGTTAATTAGGGCATGATATGTATGTTATTCACTCGCCCCTCGGGTTACGAGATCTAGGGCGTGACAACATTGATATGTATATATGTGATGATGATTTAATTACTGATGTTATATTACGCATAGTAGTAGCATATAGCATATTAGGGCATGTTATTACATATTATGCCTTTTGTATGAATAGTGGGTATATATACATTTTGTGCTCACTTCTTTATAGATATTGTTGCAGGTGTAGAGCTTCATACTTAGATGGGACCCAGGGTCGAAATTTTGATGATATTTTGATATTATTATTCTTTTAATCTTCAAAAATATTAGTTTGTACTAGACATACTTTTGATATTCGATATGATTGTAAAAAGTTTGATGAGCCTAATTATTATGACTTGTGGTTAGGAGTTCTTTTGCCCAGTTGTGGACCAAGGCTTTTATTTATTATATTATATATTTCGATGTCTACTCCAAGGTGGTTGTAAAAATCTTTTACAACCCTATTATTTAATGCATAATTATTTTTTTATTACTATATAAAACAATGAATTTTTGAAAAATATTTTTTGGACAAAAATGTCACCATAAAAATCATATTTTTTTGCTCAAAATAAAATCATTAACCTTTGAAAAACATTTTCTAGACAAACATGTCCTCATTAAAACTATAAATATCTAAACAACCTTATAATTTAATACATAATTGTATTTCTTACTATATATAGCATATAAAAATATGAATCTTTGAAAAATATTTTTGGACAAAAATGCCCTCATAAAAATCATAATCTTACTATTATATGAAAAAATGAATTTTTGAAAAATAGTATCTATAAAAAAAATGCTCTTATAAAAATCATGAATGCCAAAATAAATTTAATGATTTAATATATAATTTTGTTGACCATTTTTTGGACAAAATTGTACTCAAAAAATCATAAATACATAAAAATTCTATGACTTAATTCATAATTGTTTCGATGAATCATTGAAAATATTTTTGGAACAAAAGTGTCTTCATAAAAATCATAAATACCTATTAAAAATCCTATGATTTAATACATAATTATTTTACCATTTTTTGGATAAAAATGTCCTCATAAAATTCATAAATACCTAAAAGACCATTTGATTTAATACATAATTTTTTTTACAACTATATAAAAATATGAATCTTTGAAAAACATTTTTTGAACAAAAATGTATGCATAAAACTCATAAATAAATAAAAAACTCAATGATTCAATACATAATTGTTTTGACCATTGTTTGCACAAAAGTGATCTCATAAAAATTATAAATGCCTATACAACCCTATGATATATACATAATTATTTTTTTTACTATTATATAAAAGTATGAATCTTTGAAAAAAATTTTTGGAAAAAAATGTCCTCATGAAAATCATATTTTTTTCATAGATCTTTCAAAAATATTTTTGGGACAAAAATATTCTCATAAAAATCATAAATACCTAAATATGATTTAATACTTAATTTGTTTTCTTACTATATCTATATTTGTTTATACTACTATAAAAAGTCTGAATGTTTGAAAAATATTTTGTTGACTAGTTTACCCCTTTTTTTCAATCCAATCCAACTCTGTCCCTCCGTCATCATCGCTCCTCTTCGACAATCAATTCTCACATAACTGTTACGCTAGTACTCCTAGTCAATAATCAATTCTCCCATAGCTGTTACACTGATGCTATTCCAACTCTATCCTTCTGCTTAAAACATTGATCATCGCTCCTTTTTGATAATCAATTCTCACATAACTATAATGCCGACACCATTCTATCTTCATTATTTGCCATTCGTAATTGTTATTGTCATGAACGACTTTCATCGTTCTTCTCCCACAATCAGTTCTCACATAACTGTTTTCACAATCAGTCCCCCGACCATAAGTTATGATTACCTTTCACTATTCTTCTATGACCATAAATTCTCCCCTTGCTTCGATGAATGCCTTTCAATAGCTTTCTCTGATCATGAGTCACTTCAAATAACACTTTGCAACTACCAACTACATTACTTTGATGCTTATTAGATTTTTGCACCCAATCAATTTTCGCATACAGTCGTCATTGAATCTAGGGTTAAGAACAATCATCGTTTTGATTGTTCGATGGCCACTGTTTCTTATTCAGATAATTTTATCCCTTCATTTACAAAAGTTATTTACTTTTTGTATTGGAATTGAATTAGTTACCTACATTATATTTGTTATTTTCCTATTTTTGTGTTTCGTTTGGTTGTTTAAGATAGTTATGTGTCATACATTATGTTTGTTCTTTTTCCATTGTATTCATGTATTTCAAGATAGAATACCTTATATTTATGTATTTTATCTTAAAATTTAAGACTATGGATTACGTTTCATGTTTTATTTGTCCCTATCCATTATAAAACACATTATATTTATTTATTTTATCTTGAAATTTATGATGTGAATTAGGCTTCATGTTTTGTTTTCTCGTAACCATTGTGATGTTTATTTAATTTTACAAAATATTATTTGTTGATTTAGTGTCTTGATTCAACAAGTTCTTATAACCTCTTATATTTGCAATACACATTTTAAAATTTTCTGGGGATCAATTTATCATTCAATTTCAAGTTTTCTGCGTTAGTTTAATATATCATTTAAGTCTATCCATTAGAGTAGTTGCTTTGTAATGCTTTATAGAAATTGACTAACATCTGATTTTTGAGAATGAATAATTTTTCAGGGTGTGAATTTATTTTTTTATCTCTGTGATATTTGAGAAATTTTAAACATGCATAAATAAATTTTAGGGTTAAATGCTTTTACACCCCTTGTACTTAAGTCGATTTGCACTTTACCCCCTTCACTTCAAAAACTAGCACTAATACCCCTGTACTGTGCACAAAAGTGCTACGGCAGACGTCGTTACGTTAAGTGATTAAAAAGTCATTTTTGCCTTTCTGCAAAAGCTGAAACCCTCGCTTGATAGACGGAGCAAATCCTCACCGATGGAGCAAAATCTCGCCCAACGAAGCAAAATCTCGCTCGATTAAGCAAATCCAAGGATTGAAACTCAGTTTGGAGTGGTATTTTGGGTCAAATTGACTGTACTGAGGGGTTTTGAGAAATCGTATGTCTCTCTCTCTCTCTCTCTCTGTCTCTGCCTATATATATATATATATCTTTCACCGAAGGAAGAAGAAGAAGAAAAAGAAGAAGGAGGAGAAGAAGAAGAGGGAGAAGGAATGTATTTTTAACCGAAGGAAGAACAGCCATGGAAGAAACCCACCTAGGGTTATATATACATACATATATATATATATATATATATATATATATATATATTTGTGAAGAAGACGAAGAAGAAGGGGAAGACGAGGGTATTTTCGTCATTTAGATCAAACTAACACGCGTGTAAACCACGCGCAGTTAAAACTCACGGAGTTACCTGCCGTAGCACTTTTGTGCACAGTATAGGAGGTATTAGTGCTAGTTTTTGAAGTTGAGGGGGTGAAGTGTAAATCGACTTAAATACAGGGGGTGTAAAAGTATTTAACCCTAAATTTTATTTGATTATCTGGCTACTAATGTTATATATTGATTCCATTAGTTGAAACTTTGGTAAAAATTAAAAATTTTTACTTACTTAAAAATTCTGATAAAAAGGAAAATTTTCTGATAAGATTTTATTTCTTCACCTTAGATTTAATATTTCATTCACAATTGAAACTAAGAGAGGGAGTAACATGAAGTACCAATTCTTGGAAACAAATAAGTCCTAACCCATTTAAAAAGACAATTTGTAAATTCAGTGGGCGCATTTTATATATTATGTATTAAAAAAAATAAAAAATTAATATAATTTATAGAATTTTTTATGCCAATGAGGTCATTTGCCCTCTTAGTCCCTCTTTAAGTTCGCCCTTTCCAAATAATTGTTGCCCAAGCAATAGTGTTCGTTCATATTGGCTATGGTCGATATATGATAGGTTTGGAAGGGTCATGGATTGGTAGTCTATAGCTAGGTTTGTCAATAAGGTAGATCTAGTCCAGATCTGACTCGGACCATATCCAATAATAGTAGATCAAATCTACCTAATTAAATTCATGATTCAATGGATATAAATTCGTTAGATTTAAGAACTAATAGATCTGAATCCAAATAACTGCCAGACCCATTATTTTAAAAAAATATTTAAAAATAAAAAATAAAATTTTAAAAAATAGTTAAAAGATAAAATAATCATTTTAACTATTTTGTTGTACTATATTTATATATATAAAACCTCTCTCTACTTTGTCTCTCTAAAAAATTCTCTCTAGAAGTTTAACGTTGCAGTTACTATTTTTTATATTTTCTGGCGCCACCGTCAACTCTTCTTGCTTGCCGAAAACCCCTTCTCTTTTCTAGAAATCGATTTTGGCTTTTAAAATGTAAAGTTGTATCTCTCGTCTTATTTCTTAGTGGTTGGATTTTTTTCTATATAGAAAATTCCCACAATAATCTTCGTAGAAAGTTGGTCTAATATCTGATATACATGTGCTTTATACAAATGTGTTTATGAGTTTTTTCTTGGTTGATTTTTTTTGGGGGAGTTTGATGGTTTAACAAAGTTACAAGCTTGTGTATGCATTATGTTTGGACTAATTTAAGGACTGCATCGAGAGAAAATCTATTGTTGTTGTTGTGTTTGTGTTAGATCTGACTGTTTGTGAATTGTGTTTCTATTTTCTCCTATAGATTATTTTTGCAAGTGTTGAATCAAGTGAATGTTTGTGCAAAACTAAGATTCATTTTGTTTTCAGTAACATTCGAGATCTATGATTTGCAATATTACCACATTGATATTTTGATATTTCTGTGTTGGTTTGATCATCATATATATATAATATATAATATATACATATTGATCTTTTTTTTTATGAAATAATGATTTAAAAAATAATTATTTTTGAAAATTGGTTGGATTCGTCGAGTATATGAATCTAGACTGAATTTTACAAATTGGATTCGATTACTTTTGGATCTGGATCAGGTCTGAATCTAACGAATTTGATCTAGATTCGCCCCATTGACAAGCCTATCTGTAACCATGGACTCACTTGATAGAGTACTTAACTCATTGTACTTTGATTTCATTTATATGCATATTGTATGGTGACTGATAATGAATAAATAATTTATTGATAAAAAAATAAATTAAGGTTGAATTAAATAATATAGAGATAAAATAATGAAATGATAATGAATTCACAGACTGTTTCAACTGTTGTGATTGATACATATATTGTTTATTGATGTGGTTTTTTATAGACGTTAGTTTGGCTTGGCAAGATTATAGGGATTAAAGATGACAAAATTAATAAAGTATGTTCGATAAGAATGAGTTAATGGTTAATGAAATGGAAAGTTTGGGAATAAGAAGGTTAAAAGAGAAATAATCTTCATGGATGATCATTCGTTATGGTTAATAATAAAGTTTATATATGTATTGATGGAGTTATATTCATTAAATTGAATTGAATTGAGTATTGTATGGGGTGTGTATAATGTTGAATTGGGTTATGTTGAGTTGATCAAGTTTATATAGTAGCATGATAGGATGGAAAGTAAGATAAATTAATTAATTATTAAATGGTTGACAAGCACTATTAACGAGTAAAAGGTTGCTGAGAATAATAAGGATAAAGGTTTTATATTAGAACATAAAAATAGCAAATAGAATGTTAAGGAAGACAATCATAAAAGATGAGGTAAAAGGTTTAGTTTTGATGAGTGGTAACGATGGTAATGTGATTAAAAGTATTAAGATAAGTAAGTTTAAAAAAACCTTTAGGGATGGCTTAGTTGCATGATGCGATTATTAAATAATGAATATCATGAGTGGGATATGATATTGAAATCAAAGATAATAATCAATGAAGATACATTAATGTGTTAAACATGGCATACATGGCAGTGTTCTAATATGTTGCAATATATGATATAGTTGAGATGAATGATCATGATAGCTATATCACATAACATATTATATATGCTTGTGTATTGAGGTGGAGACACATGGCATGATGCTCATTCTCTAACAAATATTGTTGCAATTCAAGCACGAATGTCTGATGGACCAGTTGGTTAGAAGACGCAAAGTTATGGATCGTTATTATATTATTGTCATTGTGATATTTTTGTGCTAGTTTATATACCTCATAAGTAAGATTTATCATGTAGTTATTTTGTTAAACTTGCAATCACAAAGAAAGATGATTGTATGGTACATATTTGAAATGTAGTTTTGAATTACGGTGGTTAAAAAAAAAAACCACTTTTAATGTGTATTTTAAGAAATATAAGGCGGATTGTACCTTGTATAATTTTTTATGGGGTATCAAAGTGTGACCTATGCTGAGATTTTATTTTGTAAAGTTATATTTTAAAATTTTGTATTGTAAACTTCTAGTGTCACTCCATTATAATTGGCTCTATTTGAGAATAAAACTGTGTATAATTGTGATTGAATGCATGGGACTTAAATCGTGTCTCATATCATAAAATTCGAGGCGTGACAATTAATATAAATTTTTTAAATAGAAATGCAATCTTATATTTAACGAAGCTCAATCTTGCATCCCCAACTATGTGCCTAGTTATACATTTCCAAAGTCATGAAAACTAAGGGTTGTTTTATTTCTAGACTAAAAAAAGTAATAATTTTAGTGAATCTGGTGTCCATTGTCCAAATTTAAGTTAAGAGTTTCATATTTGCAAATAATTAAAAAAAAAAAGCAATACTATATATTTTAGAACTATAAAAAATAATAAAATTAAATTTAAAGTTAAACAACACGTAATATAATATGCCATAATGCACTAATATAATATGCCGTAATATATTACACTAATAAATAAATTAATAAAACTGATACAACCGCCATGGATGCAAATAAAAGGTTTGTCTCTGCCCTTCCTGTTTCATCCGGCCCAATTAATGCAAAACATGGGCTTGCATAGCCCGTGGCTCTGCTCACTCCGCAGTAATAGACTTGCACTATCTTCCAAGAATACCAAAAAAGGGCCACTTAACTTTGTTCGGATAGTAATTTTTGAGTATTTGGTTTGATTTGGTTTAAGGGTGCGTTTGTCCTGATGAAATTTTTAGTAACTTTTATTCAGATATTGTTACGTGTCACTTTTAAAAACAGGTATATGTTTGATAAAAATTTATAAAAGTTGGAGAAAATTAAAAAGAGTTATAAAAAATTAAAGAAATTTGATAAAAATTAAAATTTAGTAAATTTTCATAAAAAAATTTAAAAAATTAATAAAAGTTGATAATTGATGAAAAATTTGTAAAAGTTGGTGATAAGCAAACGGCCTCTAATTTCAAAACTGAATAAATCAAATTCTTTTTAGTCTCCTTTTGGAAACCCGAATGAAACCGACCGAGGCCCAACTCAATTATATTACAAGATTTCTTTGTTTATTTTTTTTACACGTTATTTTGTCACTCATACATATCTATCATACAGACATAATACTACTAATTATATATATATATCTTTCCATATATATAAATAGTGATATTTATAATTATATTTAATTTCCCTCTGAATTAAGTTTTTTATTAGTCTTACATATAATTATATGCTTATCTATTAATATTACACTTAATTTATTGCGTATAAATTCATCTCTATTTAGTATCATTTTTATCAAAAATATTTTGTAAATAAATGTAGAAGTTTTAGTAATTTATGGTTATCATAAAATAAAATTTAAACTAGTCATATTGAAATAAATTCAGTTTTGACCCAAATTGTAGTAGAAAATTCAAAATTGAAAAATTAAAATACTAAAAAAAAATAAAAAAAATCAGGTAGAATTAAATTAACCGACGAACCGAATTTGATTTTTTTTTTTTTCCCGATTTTGATTCCATTTTACTCATCCCCACTACTAATCTGTCCATTGCATTGATTACAACCGTTGACAATCATGTTTTTGCAGTACGACACAATGTTTTACTGCATATATATGTTTATATATATATATATATATATATATATATGATGGTAAGGATGCGTCTAACTCTATTTAAAGTTACATTTATAATTATAATATAGACCCTATTTGGGTAATAAAAAATTCTGAGAAATAATAAAAAATATTAAAAAATTTTAAAAATTATTTATTTTTTATCTCATTGTATAAATTACAAACTTATAATTTATCTCATTTTATCTTATTTTTTTATTACTCTAAGCGCGTCAATAATATAAAAATAGAGGGTAGGTGAACTATATACAGTAAATAATAAATTAAGAGTGCATTTAGAATGATTAAAAATGAGATAAAGTGAGAAAAGTTAAGTTCGTAATTCGTGCAATGAAATAAAAAGTGAATGATTTTTAAAATTTTTTAATTTTTTTTTTCATTTTTAGACTTTTATAGCATTGCAAACGGAGCCTCGGCTGTGTAACTTTTTTTATTTAAGACAGGTCACACGACTACTCATAAAATTTTAGTAAATTTCATGGTTTAAGAATCTTTTCAAACTTACCCTCCCAAAAAAAATTATTGTAATAACGGCCCAAAACTTTTTTTTTTTTTAATTACTCCCGCCTTGCACTGTTAATGGGCGCGGGCACGCGCATATATGTTAATAAAAAAATATACTGAAATTTACCTAAGTATGAATATATTACAAATATAAAAAATCAAATAATATCTAAAATACTTAAAAGATATTTAAAATTAATAACCAAAGCTTCAGCTCAAATATATAATAAAAATATTCAAATTTTAATAAATGAAAGGAAAAGAAAATTAAAATATAAGAGAGTTTAAGAGTAGCATAGAAGAAATAACTCAATTCAAACTCTTTGATTGGTCTAAACTTATTACTAGCATTATTATTATTATTATTATTATTATTATTATTATTAAATGAAATAAGTATTATATATATCTTAAATTAAAATACAGTTATCTTGAAATAAATAATATATAAAATAAATAAATTTTTTTTATTAATAACAGTATGAAAAAGTCTTATTTCACTTATATTAGAATATCATGAATAATTATAAATTAAACAACATATATGAAAAATTTTAGAATAATAGACTTATATAAAATAAATAAAATTCCTTAAAATAATTATAATTAAGTGCTACGTTTACAACTATAGCATCTAATCTATAACATCTAATTAGGTGTCCCATGGTGTAACGATATTTTTCAAGTAAATTAGAACACTATGAGTAATTATAAATTAAATAATATAAATGAAAAACTTATAAAATAAATAGAATTTTTTCTGATCGATTTCTTTACACCTCTTGTTATATACTAATTACTTTTTTACCCTCTGTTTTATTTGACTTTGTATTAACGTTATCGCAATTGTTATCACCACACAAACCGTTGCGATTTTTTATGGGCCTTAAGAGGGATTGACCATTCCCCAAATCATGTGATTGTGTGTTAATTTTCATATATTTATCAACGTGTTGAGTATCTCAGTTGGGGGAGAAGGTTGACCTATCATTTTGTATTGCAACATTATATAAATGATTTCAGTTGTTACAGTTATGGAGTTGGTTGCGTTAGAATATATTTATAAATATAAAAACATATGCTGATGATGAAGATAATGCTTCAAATGTATAGTCCGTATATATGTGTGTTATGGTACGGTCCCGGAGCTATATATTTATATTTACATTGCACATATATTCACAGCACTTGGTAATAGGCTGATAACCTTTGTTATAACAATTAATTACACCTATTTCTACTTAGTATACGAGTAATTATGGCACCGTTTGAAATTTTGAAAAACAAAATAAATATCCAAAAAATTCTATTTTGTTTCCTGTCATTACTAATTTAAATTTTTCCCGTTTTTATTAAAAATCTCAAATTCGTTTACAAAAATCAAAACTTCAGAAAGAGATTAATCGAATGCGTAAATTTTTTTTGACAATCATATTCTCCTAGTTGAAAGCTTTCAAACGAGTACTATTGTTACTATTTTTTATGATTTTTTTTGAATCCGTGAGAACGGATTTGAAAAACCGTTCTCACGGTTTTGAAAAAAATGAGTATTATTTTTTGAATCCATTAGAACGGTTTTACCAAACCATTCTAACGGATTTTTTCGCCAAAATTAACCCAAATCACGTTTTTTCTTATTTTTTCTTTTTTTTATCACTCCAAACGCCACCTATATGTACCACATTTTAACATTTAAACATTACACTTACTTTTTCTTATTTTAAAATGTTATTAATATTTATCATGTTCTGTTAAAATAAATGTTAAAATAGAAGATGCCAAAGGTAACTCAAATTTTAGATTTTTTTTATTTAATTTATCCCTATCACTTTTACATATTTATCAATTCTTTTATAAAAATATCAAAAAAGTTAAAAAAAATGTAAAAAAAAAAAAATTGGAGGATTTTTGTAGAAAAATTTGACGAAAATGTTAGATAGAAAGGATAAAATATGAAAAACACTTAAAATTTTAGTTATTTTAATATTTTCTGTTAAGTTTTAATAGTTGATTTAATGAAATATAATTAATGTCAATAATATTTCAAAATAAAAAAAGATATGTATAATTTTTAAATATTGAGAATGATAAGTGTAATTACCACTCAAATGTTTAGTGGTTGTAAGTATAATTTATCCTTGTAATTAATTAAAGGCTGAAATTGAGAAACAAAGTTTTTGAACTGCATTTAGCTTGGGTACTCTCAGGTTACATATTTGAATATTGGATTAGAGCATTTAAAGAAAATTATAAATAAAATGAAGTTAATTGAGTTAAGAAAATGAAAATAAATGAAATAAATAATTTTTAATTATTATTTTTAATTTATTATCTATAAAAGATGTGCATAAATAATTTCAACTCTCTCCTCAGAAATTGAACAAAAATCCAAACATCTCAAGTATAGTGAATGTAGTAGTATACATTTTTACATGCATGAATCATCACATGGTTCTTTTCTTCTTCTTCTTCTATATATATATATATAATGTGAAATATCCTCAAAATTTAGTAACAGTTGGTCTCTCTTCAAGTACAAACCTACAAGAATCATCACATGGCTCTCTCAATGGAAGAGCCAGATATAAAAATTTCAGTCAAAATAAGCATGTTCATGGTTTAATGTCACAATATACATTGCTAGGTGTAATCCCTGCCGTGGCATTTGGATGATTAAGATATAGAAATAGTCTACATTCATTTAAACTTTAGAATTGGCTTTCATTAAGTGTATCTCATTATTGGAAGCAGTGTCTAATTAATGTAGAAATGAGTTTTCATCCATGTTCAATGATTTCAACTCTCTATTTAGTATCATTTTCTTAAGAGAGAGTCCTTATGATTGCACCTGCCTCTTTGAAAGGGAAATTTTATGCTACCCAACTAGTAATTAATTTTTAGTATTGTACAGAAATCAAATATTGATAATAAAATACTTAAATTTGATCATATTTGATGGTTAAAAAAAAAAAAAAACAAATTGAATGATAAATTAGACTGTCACATCCGTTGTTTCTGTCCCTTAACAAAAGGAGGGTTACATTTCTCAATTGTTTTTATTAATAGCCTTCACTTATGATTTAAAAAAACAAACTGTGACTATTTCTTATATGAAAATAGAATCAGTTTTAGTGACCCCTGAGCGTTAATTTAAGTGTCACGTGATTGTAAGATTAAGTTTTGAAAATAGACGGTAAAAGTTCAAATTTAACAAAGAGCATTTATAATATTAAGGATTCATTCTAGCTTATTAATTTGATCACTATAGTGCCTGAAGAAGAAAAAAATTAGTTAAAATAAATTTAATCGGATTTATTGATAAAGAAAAACCGAACTTGTAAGACTATCTTACAACTTTTTATACAAAAAATAGGAGTGTTACTTGTTATTTTACTTAAAAAAAAAAAAAAACTATCTAACTTCTTATTCACATATCAATCTAAATGATTAAATTTTATTTCAATTTAATATCTAAAACCACTAATTTAATTAATTGAAAATCCATGTCCCAATAGAACAAACATGACAATGGCGAAGATAACAAAACTTTGAATGCATAATCGAGAAAAAAACAAGGAATAATATAAATGCATACGTGGCACTTGTATTTTGATGATCATCCATCTATATTTTTGGTTACGTCACATGCAATCAGTTGTTTATGGCTGGTCGTTGACTAAAATGTAGTTTGAATTTTTTCAGTTTACTCGTCATCAAATAGTGTATACACAATAAAACAAATTGTTTTTTAAAAATATTCATTTCATAAACTAAGATATAATGATTAAAAATTATTTTTTTTCATTCAGTGATTAAAATCATTTTTATTTTAAATTCCTGCTGAATTCTTATATATTTTAGTGGACCCTATTATTATTTATCTCACAAAATAGTTTGAACATTTTAAATTTCACTATATTTTAAGGGCGGTGATTATTTGCAAACCAAAACTGCTAATTTAAATTCTGCCTAATTATGATTTATAGGAAATTAAATATTTCAAATTAAAGCACTATAATTTGTATTTTCTTTTATGGTTCTTTTCAAAAATTAATTGGAGAGAAAGAGACCAAAACACATGTAGTAGCTTATAGGGTTTAAAGTTTTGGAAAAAAATTAAACCCTTAAATTATCATATTTTTTCAATTTAAACTTTTTGTCCAAAATTTCAATTATATAAGAAATTTAATACTAATTTTGTTCGGAGTGCCATAGGCACGTTTTATTACTAGTATATATATTTAGGGTGCTCATGGAGCCAGAAAAAACTGAACCGACCAAATTGGTTTTTTTCTTTGAACCCAAATTGAATCATTATAAATGGTTAATCGTTCAATGGTTAATTGCTTAAATCGATTTGGTTACCCATTTTTACCGATTTTTTTATAAAATAATTATTAATATAACTAATTAATTATACATTCAAGATTATGAAAACAATATATATTTATAATACATATAATATATATTATATAGATTAAGAAATTGTATAATATATTAATATATAATAAATAAATATATACTATATAATTTGTATGAATAATAACATTTAGTCAGTTAACCGAACCGACAGTCAATGTATATTAAAAATTGAAATCAAGTCAAAAAAAAAAAGAAAACGAAACCGTTAATTTGATTAACTGCAATTTTTGGTTTGGTTTGGTTTGATTTTTTAATTTATTGATTTTTTTTTTTTGCTCACTCTTATGTATATCATAGCGTGACGACAATGCGAGATCAAGTTTTGTTAATATCAGAACATATTTAATGCCCTCTTTCTAACAATTTTACTCTTATTAAGTTAGTGATGGTTTGAAACTTATAACATATTTAATGCACTCTTTATATGTTAATTTTATACTTATATTAAGTTAATGAGGATTTAAAACTTATAACATATTTAATGCACTTTTGAAAATTTTATTTTTACTAAGTTAATGAAGATTTAAGACTCATATTTATTGTCCGTTAAATTTTTAGATATTCTCAGTTATTAATTTTTAAATTAACATTTACGTTCCATATAATTTTTTCCATAAAGAGATTTTTCCTTTTTAATTTTTTAATGATAATTTCAACACCAATTATCTTACATGGTTTGAATTAATTATTTATGTCTATATTTTATGTTATATCAATTTAGTAAATTTTAAATAGATATTTACTCATATTTCACCCAATTATTTGATTTCGGACTAACTATATGTGTAGAAGTTTCAACATTCTAATTTTTTACTAAAATTATCTACAATGCCTGCTGCGGTAGGATCATCACAGAAACTTTGTTGCTGCCATCAAGCAAATCATTGCATTTTCCTTAATCAACAATTTCATTTTATATAACAAATTTCATTAAAAAAAGAAAAAAAATTCGGCCTTGACGTCCTCTTAGAAGGATTTGATTCCCCCGGTTCTATTAAAATAAAATTTAACCTTGTATGTTGCTAATTTACTACACTTATTCCATTGTTCACAATACGATGACAATTTTATTTTATTTATTTTTTTGGTTAAAGGAAGCTGGCACCTCCCCAAAATCTTATTAATAGTCTTCGCTTGCATTGGAGAAATACCCTCACTTGCAAAATTTTATTAATAGCCTTCACTCGCAAAATTTTCCCTATAGCTAATTAGCCATCTAGCTGCTCTCCATTTTCTTTTCTCCCATTTTCTAAATACAACCTTTTATCGGCTTCTGTTCTCGGGTAGTTGAAGAAAGACAGGGTCCTCAGATCATGCTGGATCAAAGCGTGGATTTGGGAGAGTGGCAATAACTCTCTAGCCATCAGCTTCATATGAGACCTTAGACTGAGTTTTGGAAGGAAAAAAAAAATTAATCTTTTTGTTAACTTTTTTTTTTTTCTTTCTCAAATACAAATGAAAAGCTTTTAGTAGTAACTTTTTAACATTTTAGGGCCCGTTTGATAAAACTATCAGTTTTCAATTTTTATGTTCAGTTTTTGTGTTCAGTTTTTCAGCTTTTGTGTTTAGTTTTTAATTTTTTATTTTCATTTATATAGTAGAAAAAGAAAACAAAAACTTGAAAACACGTTTGGTAACGATAATTGTTAGTTTTAGCAGTTACAGTTGTTAATTAATTAAATTCAATAAATTTAATTATTTTAACTATATTAATCTTTAAAAATAATTTAATTCCATAAAAATAAAATATATTAAATATAATTTATTATAATTACTTTTAAAAATAATTTAATAGAATATATTTCCTGTTAATTAAAGTAATTAATTTAATTAACTTGATTTAATTTAATTTAATTACTTAAATTAACTTGATTTAATTAATTAAATTTAATTATTTTTATTATATTATTTTTTCAAAATAATTTGATTCAATAAAAATAAAATAAAATATATTCAATATAATATAATTATATTATCTATTAAAAATAATTTATATTAAAATTTTTATATTAATTTAATTAATTAAATTTAATTATATAATAAATTTAATTTAAATTAATTAAACATAGTTATTTTAATTATATCTTTATTAAAAATAATTCAATTTAATAAAAATAAAATATATTAAATATAATTTATTATATTATTAATTAAATATAATTTAATAAAATAATTTTAATTAATTTAACAAATTAAATTCAATTATAATTAATATACTTTGGTTAATTAATATATTTAATATAATTTACGTAATTAATATATTTAATATATAATTTCATATATTAAATTAATTATTGATAAAATTAATTATTAATTAAATTATACTTAATCTATTTTTACATAAATAAAAATAATATATTGATAGTTTTATATATAATATATTAATTTTATATATTAATATATAATTATTTAATATAATATATTAATATATATATATATATATTATTAATATATTAATATATAATATATTCTTACATAAATAAGAATAAGATATTATTAATTTCATATATTAATTTAATTTAATATATTATATATATTAATTTAATATTTTTATATTAAATAATAATATATTTGGTTGTGACTAGAGATGAGTGGAAGGTAGTGGCGGTGGTGGCCGCATATTGATAACAACTAGTTGACGATAGTAATTAATGGTTGTAACTAGTGTTGTATAAGAAATTGAAAACTGAAAATGAAAACTTGAGAAAACATCTTTTCTATGTTTTCATAATTTTTAAAAATTTTGAAAATACTTTTCATTTTTTTGAAAACTAAAAACTGAAAACAAATTTACCATACGCGTTTTCATGTTCAATTTTCAAAAAAAATGAAAACAAAAACAGAAAACTGAAAACGAAATGGTTATCAAACGGGGCCTTAGTAACTAACTTTTTACTTTTTGTTAATTTAACTTTTTGTCCTTCAATAATTAAAAGATATATAAAATGTAAGAGGATAAATTTGACCATTTTAGAAAAAGGACGAAAACTAATAGCTTTTAGTTAGAGCGACTAGTTTATTTTCCCAAATGCACTCCTAGTGTATATGGATTGTTACAAGTTCGATGTATGCCGGTTGACAACAACAGATGGTGGTTGAACATTGGCACCGGCTAGTGATGGCAGAATGGGGCCATTTATATGCCACTGCTAGGGATCTCCATCACATGCACACCTTAATACAGTTCTCATTTTTTTTTTTTTTTTTTTTTTGATAGGTGCTTAATACATTTCTCAGTACTCTCTAATTACCAAACTTCCGGCCTTCAGCCAGCTTCTTAAAATACAAGCACGCTCTGTAATATAATCAAACAGTTGGTGTGCAAAATTCTCATTAGCACCCATAATGCTGCACCTACAAGTCAAAACTACCAACAACATCCCAATCCCAATCACAATGTAATCACATGGCCACCAACAATGCCCATTGCTCACTAGGAAGTATTGGAGAATTTTATCGAACACGTGATATACATGAACTCATTGTTTCTCAGGGATACTCTCTCATGCATCGTTTTGCATGTCTATCCCTTACTGTTTGCTTTAACTCTTGTATTCGCAAATTTGTGTCTAAATGAGATTATAATTCCTAAACCTTATAATACTTTAATTGTATTTGTTAAGGAAATAATGAGTTGTAATAGGACTAGTAAGGGGCCATTTGCACGATCCAAAGTGGCCAAAAATTAGAAAAAGTGAGGATTATCAGTCACTTTTTGATGTTTGGAAGACCAACCAAAAGTGACCAAAATAATCCGTTAGAACGGTATAAAGTAAGCCGTTCCAATAGTTTTGGTCAAAAAGTAATATGAAAAGGTGACAAATGTTGAAAAAAATAAAAAAAGAGGGTAACTTTTTGCACATTTTTGTAATTTTTTGTAAAAGTTTGCAAAATTTAAATTCTGAAAATAAATCCATGAAAAATAAAAAAGACAAAAATTGGTAAAAATAGGTAAATATTTATAACTTTTTGTAACTTTCGGTGGTTTTGGTAGCACCAAATGAGGCCTAAGTTGTACCATTTTGTATACTTGTTATAAGCCAAATTTTTATTTTGCGTTTTTTGGAAAGTAATTAAAATAGTACAAAACATATTTGGTTACTTGTATTTTCAATATTTATTTTAAAAAATAAAAAATGAGTTTACACATGAAATTCAAAATAACAAAAAGTCATTTTGTTCGTTTTTAACCAAAAATAAGAAAAATCTCAAAAAACCAAAACAAAAAAAGGTCAAAACAAATGTGTTTTCTGTTTTTCCAAATGCATTTTCTATTTTTCTTATTTTGGGATTTTCAAAATATAACATAAAATAGAAAATAAAAAATAAAAATAGAAAACAAAAAATAGAAATACAAACTAGATGCCACCTTATTTGTTTTTGTTCTTCAAAACTCATATTTAGAGGACCTTTGTCCTATTGTCACTGAGATTAAGAGGAAGTTTCCTATTTATTTCTAAATGTTAGGAATTTAGGTCTTCTAAATTCATCTCATTAGAATCTATCTTGGGCAAAATATTTGATATGATTAATTAAAAATAAAGGGGAATAAAGAGAGGAATAAAAACACAACAATGTACGTGGTTCAACACTCTTAGCCTACATCCATAGGTAGGAAAACACAACTCCACTATGTGGGAATACAAATAGAATCTCTCTCTCTCTCTCTCTCTCTCTCTCTCTCTTTGTGTGGACATAATAAATCCATAGCTCTCCTCCCATGGACCATGCACAAAACATCTTTCCCTTTTATCAACAGTGTTCAAATGGAGATAGATAAGTAATTAACTCATGAAGCTGATAACAATACAACTCAATAAATGAGAGAAGACCCTCTAGAAGACTACATAGCAATAAATGGGTGAGGATCCCCAACAATATTAAGAAGAATAAAGAAATAATAGTAATGACACAACAATGTATGTGGAAAACTCTCAAATCAAAGAAAAATTATAGGCACAAAATAATTTTCTAAGTAAATTTTAACTTTCACCTCATAAAAAAAGAATTTTACTAGAGTTAAAATTTGCTATACAAAACATTGACCAGTGTATCTTCTTCAAATGAAAAAGAGTTTTTATTAGTAGCCTCCTTTCCTTGTGACTAGAATTGATGTGGGACTCCCAAAGAAGCCACCACCACATGAACACTAAACCTTGTACGCTTATATATAGGTTAAGGTATTATAAGTCTAAGTTTGGAAGATATATCAGAGTGTCTAAAAGTAGCTTAAGTTTTGGAGAGAGAAAAAAAAAAAAAAAAAAACAAAACAAAAAAAACAAAAAGCGAGAAACAAAATGTTATATTGCTATATGCAAAAATCTAGGTAGCTATTTGTTTTAGCAATTGTAAAGTTATGGAAAATATCTTACTTTGGAGCACAATTATGAAACCCAGTGCAACTTGATTACTCTAACCCTATGCACTGCTGCATAGTTAATGTATAATTTGATCTACAAAGTTTCTTCACGCCCATAGAAGAAGCAGTGTGAAATTAATCCTAGGAGCTCATGAATGAACAATGACTAAATTCAAAAAGTTGTGCAGAAAGTTTATATATACCAATAATGGTTCATCATTTCTTTAAAGTTGTGCAGAAAGTTTATATATACCAATAATGGTTCATCATTTCTTTCTTTCCATTTGAATCACTATTAATTATTGTGTTGAATTGCATCGTGGGCACAATACTTGGTTGAGAGATTCTTTCTAATCTTTTCCTGACTTCTAAATTGTTGATGAGGTTGCAATAAATAAAGTAAAATAAGAGCAATTAATTAAGAATCTATTTATTTATTTCTTTTATTTCTTTTGTGTATGTGCAAGTGTAGTAATATTAGTGGAACAGGAGGGTATCAGAACCAATCAAACCCGTTGTGAAATACCCTAATAGGATATGAAAGGTTTGGGATTGAAATACTTGTGCAGGTTCAAAATATATTTGAGATTTATCCGTATAGTACCCAATATAATACATTATATAGTATTTATTTATACAATTACAATTTTGTGCCAAAAATAAAATTAGTTAAAGCCTTGAACCTAAGGCAAAAATCAACCTTTGGTGAAATTTATTAGATGTGTTGGTTGTAGATTGCTTTCATTGTGGGCTGTTGTCAATTGTATTGATTATGGATTATTGTTCGAAAGTTCACATTTTGAAATGATGGTTGAATGATTAGATTTGTGAAATCATTTAAATGTATAAATAAAGATTAGACTCATAGGTATTTTATTATTTGTAGTTTATTTGAATAATTTTTTTTAACAAGGGAAATAGTAGAGATTTTAATAGAAGGAAATCTACATGTATATATATATATATATATTCACAAATATATTTACTTTGTTGTAGAGAGCATATCAGTTGTTCTGAAAATTTTCAATTTCTAAACGGATATTTAATGAATTTTTCTAAACAGGTATTTCATAGGTAGGATGGGACAGGAGGGTTTGAGACGAGACTAGTTGGAAATTTTAACTAATAGTGTGTTTGGAAGCAATTTGTTTAGGAACTTTTGGTGAGTTTTTGGCAAAAATTAGTAGGTACAGTTTTGTATGTGTTTGGGAAAACAAATAGAAATATTTAAAAAATTTTAATAACTTTTGGTTGTCTAGTAAAAAGTTAGAGAAATTTTTAGAAAATTCTAAGAACTTTTAGTTGTTTGGTAAAAAAGAATTAGAGAAATTTTCATAAATTTTTAACAATTTTTGAGGTGTTATGACTTTCAAGCACACCCTAAGAAAATAAACTTATTTGGAATAATAACGAATAGAAAAAATAAATAAGTTTAATAATAATAACAGTTAATTAAACAAATATCTTATCCGTTTACGTAGCTATACAAGGGTACAAACTTAGAGGTATATAATTTGTCTAATCGCGCTTGATAGCTAGCTCGAATAATTAATGGGTGCGTTTGGAACATTTTTTTCTTCAAATCTTTATAAATTTTTTTTTAAATTTAAACTTTCTATTTACTGCACAAATTATAAGAAATTTTTTATTCACTATATAAATTATGAGATTATAATTTTTACAAATTTAAATAACTCCAAATACCATATTGGATATTTCTAAAAGTACAATAACTTGTTTATTACCTCAAAAATATAATCCACTACAATTAGTAGTTTTAGCAACTATTTACGTACAATTTGAAAAAGAAGAACCTACAAATGCAAAGCGGATGCAGAATTTGTAACTAATTGAAAAAAAAAAAAATAACCTTGAGGTGTGTGAGAAACAAAAATTAAAAAAAAAATTAATGCAATAAAAAATTAATGGCACGAAAGTACAATTCATATGAATAGGAGAAAAAATAATAAGGCAATTTTTCGAATTAATGGAATAATAATCATTAGCCTTGGAACTAAGGTCCGTCGGTTCGCACGTGAAGTCTTCCGTTTCAAACTCAAGAAGTCTAGTAAAAGGTAAAGGGCCGCATTCCTTTGTGCCCTACACGCGTGAATGCGTCCCCGCACAACCGTCCGTCAAAATTCAGCATTCAATTATGACTAGGTAATTAATACCTAGTACAAGTAACTTCGGTGCAATTGCTTTGGATTTTTATTTTTCATTTTTTTCTTTTTATTTTAAGATTTATGTTTTAAAAATACTTAAAACGTATTTGATTTGACTTTTTTATTTTCTGTATTTTGAGTTCTTCATATTTTAATAAAAATACTCAAAATAACTTTTGATCATTTTACATTTCATGTATAAATTTATTTTCTGTTTTTCAAAGTAAGTTTTAAGAATAAGAGTGACCAAATACTGTTTGAACTGTTTTTATTTTTTCAAAAATGTAAAAAAAAAAAAAAAACTGACCCAAAATAAATATACCAAATGGTACTTATTTTATTTTATTTTTCTCAATTTATGAAAAATATTTGAATTATTAAAATTGAAGTGACTATTTCTTGAGTATTTCATGACTGAGATTATTAAAAAAGTTGATCCAATACTCTGGATTTTGTACAAACTTCCACGCATTTGGCGAAGGAAAACCAAAAAACGTGAGAGCCAACCAAATTCACCGGCAAACATGACGCGTTCTTTTTGTCGATTTGCATGCCAGATGGCATGATTTGGTCGAGAGAAACTTAATTGGGGAACGTTTAGCCAACAAAAAAAAGAAAAAAAAAACTAATAAAATTTTTGCATGTATAAGTGACACTTGTTAGGTATTTAATAAAAAATAGAAAATTTGAAAAAATTAAAAAAATTGGTTAAAGTTAAAAAAATTAATAAAAATTATATAAAATTGATAAAAGTTAATTTCATATTAGAAACAATTAATTAAAGTTATTTTTTTATTAAAGTTGGTGAGCCCAATGACTCCTTATTTATAAGGATATAGCTATAAAAAAAAGTGAACTTATTTGAACTCCATTTATTTCTTCTTACATTTCACTTTTTTTTTTATTAATTGAAATTGTACAATTACCCATCTTCTTTAATTTTCATTATATGCTATATAGAATTTATAATACCACAAATACCTTTATACAAATTTCAAACTAAAGTATAATTATAATATCATCAGCATCCTTATTTTATAATAGAAAATATCTTTTAATACAAAATATTGAGAAGAAAATTTACCAAAAATTTTTTCTATTCCTAAATTTTTTGACAAGCAAGCAATGGCACATTAATTTTTCAAAAAAATTATTTATGCCATATAAAAAACCTTATTATGATAAACATTTCTAATTCTATTTTTTTTAAATATTTCCTATTATAAAGAAATTAAATTTTCGGAACAATGACACTTATGGCTTATTTGATAATTTTTTTTTGCTTAAAGTTTAATTTTTGATATATTAATTTGCTTATTTTGATTTTTTTTTTGAAAAGTTTATACAAACTTCAACTAAATGACTTGAGAGTGATGGCAAAAGTTTGTAAAGAAAATTAAATGAAAGAAATTAATTTTTTTTGTTTGATTAATAAGTTATAAAATAAAATAAAATAAAATTATTTTAATATTCTTGTTAAAAATATAAATATAAATAAAATTTACTTTAATCTTTAAAATATTTTTTTTCAATTTTCTTTTACCAAAATATCCAAATTTTTAAAAATTTATTTATGATGGATAATTATGTCATTTCAAGTTATACAAGTGTGGCTAGAAAATACCTCTCCGACCATGACAATGCATTTCTGACCACGATAGTGCATCCTCGACCACAATATAGCACTCCTATCAGAAATGGTATATTCTAGTTAGATTGAGACTATTTAGTCTGAAAATTACGTCATATAATTATTTCATTTACTTATACTCAAGTGTATCAGGAGATAGATTCTGCAAAATATATACAACGAAGTCAATTCTTCACAGGTCCCAAAGCTTACACCACCAAATATTTAATATCACTGTCGCGTGGTCAAATCAACCAAAAGTATGTCAAATTCTCACTCTATAAATGATATGAGCGTGGTCCAGGTAAGAGGCTCTCTCTTTTCATCTCCTCCTCTTCTCTCTCTCTCTCTTTGTTTGTATAAATAAGATTATTATCTATATTAGTTACTAACTTAAGTATTGGAGTGTTCTTGGTTAGGAACTAACTCTAACCGTTTTATTTCATCGTTTTCTTACATACAGGTTGCCGCCGAGAGGAGATCTACAAGAACAAGGGAGAAAGGAAGTCTACAGAGAAATAGAGTCAAAAATTTTTCCGAACAATACATAAAAGTAATTAAATAAAAGGATTAATTTTGTAATTTTAATTAATAATAAAATAAAATAAAATGTAATAAATCAATTTGTAAAGTGCTAATAGTCTCAACTGTACAAAAATTTTAACAATTATAAAGGGTTATTTTGCAAGGCAAGAATCGGTACCAATGAACTGACATCAAATTTGTACCGAGGATAAGCTAATTTTATTGTGCAATATTTATTAATTCACAGTGGGGAGGCTCCGTTGGGAGCCCCCTTTTCTTTTCTTTTTCCCCAAACCCCTACAAATCTCTTTTAGGTGGTGTTTGAATGGTAAAAAGTTAAAAAAAAATATAAAAAATTTAATATAAAAGTAATATGTGATAAAATTTAATTAGAAAAAATTGATAATTTTTTATAATTTTTTGTAACTTTTAATGGAATTTGATAAATCAAACATCCTCTTAAAATTTAAATTTTTTACTCACTACATAAATTACGTAAAAATTTTCTACTCACTACACAAATTATGAGATTATAACTTTTACGAATTTAAAAAATTACAAATACTCCTGAAATATGTTCAAACCCCCTGGCTGATAACAAGCCGCCAAAGGCTAATAGAATGAGATTTGAATGATAACGGGAACATATGTACGTGATATTAGATTAAACGACTACAGATTGTCCCAAAACTTTAATTCTCCTATATGCGCATATATATATATATATCTTCAGCCACATTAGCAAAATGACTTTGAAAAATATTTCGTTACTATAAGAAACTATCAGAGTACTGTATTGATATATAATTGTGATTTTTTAATTAAAGTTTACTTTGTTATATATTTTTATTAGAAATGAAAGGCCTATTTGTTTCGACATCTTTTCAATAAACTTTTCTGATAAACTTGTTTGATAATATAAAATAACTCAATTAAGATTATTAATTTATTTATTTTGGAAAGGTATAACTCAGTTAGGATTTTGTTTTTTGGACCAACTGTTACCATTTTTGACCATTGAAACATAAGGTATGTGACAGGACATGACTAGTAGTTTAAGACAACAATTAAGTTCTCATTTGTATTAATAAAGGGACTAGCTAAATTAGAATTCGGAGGCTGAACTGAGGATAGGGTGTGCTTAGATACATTTAGTTCGAGCTCACATTAAACTCAGAAGTGAACCGAGTATTGAATAAAATCGAACCGAGTTGACTTGATTTTATTAATTTGAGTTAGTAATTAATATAATTATAAATTTTGTCAATAACAGTAAGCAAAACATCGAGTTCATTCGGGTTGGATCGGTCCAGATCTTGAAGTACTCTAACTTAGAACAAAATTAATAAAAATTTGATTAACATATTTGAGACCCCAAACCAAACTAAACCTCTAATAAAATTGACACAAAGTGGTCGAATCAGTTTAATTTTTAGGTTATTTAGATATTTTGAGCATTTCTATCCAAGAATATTGATTAATTAATATGAAACCTAGCCATGGTTACCTCAGTTAATGACCACCTCATAAATGTGCAGTAAAAATAACCCTGAAGTGTAAGAGTGTACAGTGTAGCTTTATCTGGTGAGATTAAGATCATATTCACAGGGAACTACGAATGAATCCTATGGTTTCTAAGTTCTTCTAAATTATTGTTTCTTTTTTTAATTAAAGTAATAAAAATAAAATCAATTTTTGAGTTTGAGAGGTTTGATTTTCAACTATGTACTACGTAACAATAAAATAAAACGAGAGTAATTAAATTAAACTAGAAAAGAAACAATTAAAGTAATTCCAAATTGATTAAAAGCAATTAAGGAATGTAAAGTAAATTAAACTAAAGTAAGCAGTGAATTAAACTAGGGTCTTGAACAACATAAGTAAAGGTCTTGATTCAACCAACAAATTCGGGTGAATACTTTATTTTTATGTTTGGATGTACAATTATTATCTCGGTTTACCGCTCATGTTTAGGAAAGGTAAACCGAAAAGATTTCGTCATGAAAGGTTTAATTTCCAAAGCACGTTTTTAAAATCACATTTAGGATAAATAAAATCAGAAAAATATCATCTTGAAAACATTCTCTGGTCCTGATTTCTTTTCTTTAATTTTAAAATATAAAGAAAGTTTTAATCATATAATGTCATTAGTGATTTCAATGAAATATGCTTGAGGTTACACATTTTCGAAGGCTATGAAAATCAAAAGTGGAAGAAAGCCAAAAAACATATCTATATCTATTTCGTTTATTTTCAAAATATTAAGAAAGTTATAATCTTGTGTAGTTACCAATGATTTTAAGAAAATATGATGAATTATATAAGCTTTTGAAGGTTTTGAAAGAAAGTAGATTTAGAAAACAAGAACCCTAACATGCAACTTTTACGTTGCATGCTTGGATCCGGTCACATTCAACACTCAGACAAGGATTCACCCATCATTGATGGATTGAACCAAGAATGAATCTACGCTAACATGTTAAATAAACAAACAATAAAGAAAATAAAAGAGAAGGAAGAAACAAACTTCATAAGAACGAAATTCTGCATTTGTATATAAAGTTTTGCTATGTAATCCAAACTTTGATCCAAATCTTCAATCAAAAGTGATGAAAAACTCTCAAAAACTAATGAAAGAAACTTAGAAAAATAACCTTAAGATGTGTTTATGGCTCCCCCCAAGGTCTGATACAAGATGTGTATTTATAGGCTATTAAAAAAAACCTAAAATTGGAGTGTTATGACTGTGACGTCTCGATGCCGTTAGGATGCCAGAGGGTAGTGCCTCAGCCTTTTTTCTTCAGTCTAGAATCAAGTTTGCTGCTGAGTTTCGTCTTGATGCCATCAGGATGCCAGGAGGCTTTTTTCTTCTTTTGCTCCATTTTTGTCCTCTTCCAACTCCTCCAAGTCCTTGATTATGACTTCAGGTCTTTTCCCAACTTTTATACACATTTGCTGCATCAAAGAAAATCTCATGTAAGAAGTATGAGATGTTATTAAATTTAATGAATTAACACCAAAAAGTAGTTAATGACAATAGGAAATCAAGCTAATGATTACATTTTCAAGCGTAATCACACCCCCACCTTGCTTATTGCTAGTCCTTAGCAATGAAAGTAAAAATTTAAAACTAATAATGTATTTCAAGACGTGAATGAAAGAATTTTACATAATTGAATACAACTTCATGGAAGGATGTATTCATGCTTTCATTAAAGAAATTTTACTCAACAAATACACAAAATCTCCTTAATGCTCTTACAGATGCCCATTACCTAAAGTCCACAAGGTCTTTTTTTAGGTTGTAACTCGGCCATGGGTTATTGGGTAGACAAACAAAGGATAGGAAAATCAAAATGCATGTCTAAGGATTATAATGATTGTGCAATAAAACACCCCCCCCAACTTTTCTCTTTTTAGCTCCTTGAATACCAACATTGAAACTTTTTTTTTTCATGGGACTAATAATAATGAACTTATGAAATGCTATGTTCTAATTTTTCTCCCTTCTTTATTTATTTTCTTTCCAATTTTTTTTTTTCAAGACGTTTTCCAACTATAAGCTCCTCCCTTATACACCTTGTCATAATTTTTTGCACAAGTATCCCATGACATGCAAGGGTTGGCTCACCTATATATCTAAGACTAGAGGGTTATAAATGTGGCTAAAACAAGAAATTTAATATCTATTTCTTTTTTCAAAGGCTTCAAGGTGGCTCCAAGATTAATATAATCAAAGAAAAGTTATAGTTTTTCAAATATAAGAAAAATGGCCGAATACCACTCTAAAGACTACAGGCATCTTTTAAAGACATTGACTTGGCTACGTGTGTTAAATATAACAATTTGTACATGTAATACCAAAACAATCTAATGTTTATGAAACTGAAAAAATGTGATAAAAGAAAAATAAAGAGTTTATGTAATCCCTCATATCAAAAAAGTTAAGCTTTAAAGCTCACTGAATGGAGGGTTTATGAATCTCTACCTATGTTTTGCCATATTTAAAAAACTTATTCCTATGAGTTCTATTTTAACACATTTTTATTTTAGCAATGTTAAATGTTAAGTTCATAATGTGCTTCAAAAGGTTATTTTCATTCTGAATTTTATCACTTATCTGGGATTGAAACTGAACCACTTATCTTTGCATCAGTTAATATCAACTAGTACTAATTTAATAATATGCTCATACATTCACTTTTGTCTTCCGTCAAGTCTTTAAGTTTGAAAATTTTCCTTTTTGAAAATGTTTTCCATTTTGATTCAAAATTTTCATGCTACTATGTGCTCACCCCCCCACCTAAGATGCACATTGTCCTCATTGTGACTAAAAATGACTTCGTGGGTTTGTAGTGTGCAAGGGAGCATGATAAAGACAAAAATGCAACTTGACAAAGCATGGATGCAAATTAAGCATAAATTTACTCTCCCCCAAAACTTAATGTAAAACTTACCAAAAGAAAAAAAATTAATCACTGTAGAAGCAATATATAAAGAGGGCAAGGTAATGATCAAATAATACCTTGTGAGTCTAATAAGCCATATTAAAGTAGAAGTCAACCTGCAATGCAAATATAGTTTGAGAGGTGACGATTTCTTCATCATCAAATTCTAAGTCGAGAATGTCCTCCTAATCTGCCATGTCGAGTTCATCAATATGTTCTTCATCACTAGACTTAGAATCACTATTGTCATGAATGAAGAACTCGTGTGGCATGCTACGAAACATGCCTCTATGACTATGACGACGGGGTAGAGTCATAGGTGGGCCAGTCAGAAAAAGATCTTTAGCCCATGACTCCAGGTCTATGGCTACTAAAAATTTGTCCCTGTCTTCTGTGGGACCATAAAACAAAGTAATATCGGCAACCATTCCACCACACTCATCATATGAGTTGGGGTTGTCCATTTTAGCAAATGTAAAATCATCTAGATCGTCAAAAGCATCCATAACACGGGACCTAATCTTTTTTTTTTTTGGTAAGTCATAGGACCTAATCTTGTAAGCAGTAAATGGCAATTGATTCACAATAAGACTAAATAAAAGAAAAAGAACTATATTACAAAAGAAAGTTAGGAACATTAGTTCAAAAGATAAAGAACAAAATCATTAAGTTACAATACCCAAAATAAGAAGATAGTCACATAAAAAAAAAATAGTAAAACGAAGAAGTTAAGTTACATCCTCATCATCAAAAGAGAAAAGAAATATGAATACAACTAAGAGTAGCACAAAGAATCTCTTGGCTATGAAGGTGGTAAGGTGAAGTGCCACCTTTGAAATGATATTCTTAAAAACAGCTGAGCATTAGGGAATTCTCTGCTGCAGTGACTTCCACATTGGACACCCTCTCGTTTAATTAGGCAATCGCTTTGCCTTGACTGATCAACATGTCTAAGAGTTGGCAGTTTGTCACCTCCTCCTCCTCGTCTTCTTCATGAATAGTTTGAGAACTACTACTTGCTTCATTCAACTGACTGGCACTTTTTTGTTTCCTAACGGGTCCTTGTGGTCGTGCTTTAGTGAATGAAAGGTAGTTTAAGAGACCAGGAGACTTGGCTCGATGTAAAGTGTCGTCAATGATAGCTCATTGTTTTTCAAAAATTAATGTCAACATTCCTCCAAAAGGTATACCACCTTGCCTCCTAGGGTGGTCTATAAAATCATCTAATTCATCCCATAATAGGCAAGGTAAGTCTGTTGAAGCTCTGGTACTTATAGTGTAAAGAAAGATAGCTAACTTCTAGCTACATTTAGACGTACGATTTAATAGAAAAATGTTGTGACAACTAAAGGTATTTAAGGGCCAATATTTGTCATTAATGTTGAATATATTCATTTGGCCTGTAATTGGCCATTTTAGCCATTCTTTCAATATTTCGACGCTTACTCTCTCCATCTTTGGTTTAGCAACCAATAAATAAGGATATGGGGGATACATTGTTTATGGTAACCAAAATAGTTCAGCGAATGAGTTGGGTGTAACTGCAACCTTCGCACCCCAGACATAACTTATAATTTATATTCCTCCCTCTTCCCATATTTCTTATGGAATGATGTTGTAATAAAATTCTCTTACCACCTCAAGAACACATTAGGGTTAGAAGGCAGCAAAAGCTAGCCACTTTCGTTCACTAAAATTCTGAAACCAACCAAAATTGTCACCTTGAAAGTATTCTAATTCCCATTTCTACTCCACAATCACTGGTTTATTTACCCAAAATCTACCATATTTAATTTCTACCTTCTTTTTCCAAAATCTAAGTCGGTCATAGATACAGGTGGTTGGATTTCTATGAGCAGGCAATTTTTGTGGACCTATGACTAAGTTGTAAAATAACAAAATAGCATAGAAATATGCCCAATTAGTATCTCTATGATTTCAAAGTTCATTAGTAAAAATGAGTGCAAACTGCGGGAAATATTTTAAAAATCTGTTATAACAGTTATACTTGCCACTTATAGAACTAACTCATCTCCAGTCTACCCATAGATGCTGGCGAAAGTTACATTGACAAGAGATAGATAATCTTATCAAATAATACCATTCTTCATTAAGAAATTCACAAAAATTTTAAGAAAGTATTTAATCATGTATTTGATGAATCTCCTCAAACGAAGAATGAAAGAGATATCAAAAATGGGTTTTTAAATTTTTTTTTAAAGGTTTTTCAAGAAAGTTTAACGAGAAAAGAGAGAAAAACTCACTGAGAATGAAAATCTATCAAAGAACCTCAAAGAGAATGGAGACATGAAGAAGGACTTAAAGAACTTCGCAATGGTTATTAGATTCTTGAAGCTTTTTGGTTGAGAAGTTCCCAAACCTCAAGAATGGAATGATAAGACTCGATTTGCTGGATTTTTGGCCCAAAAATCTTTAGAAGAGAGGTGGTTCTAGAGAGAGAGAAATGTTTGGATTAGAAATAGAGAAGACGGTTGGGAAATAGAAGGAGAGAGAGGGCCGATCGAGGTTTAAAACCTACTTGTAGGTGTGCCATGTCTTGACACCATTGAGATGCCATGGGCCAGATTGGGTGCTCTAGTCTATACCCCACCACTTGACTACATTGCCATCTGCCCTCTTGATGTCTCAAGATGCCGGTGGGTAATGTAGTGAGTTTTGATTCCTCTCATTCTTTGCTTGGCTAAAACATTCTGGGTATTGATATTTCAAATGAAATCTAGCTAAACTAATGTATAACAACTTTTAGGTTCTTGGTGAGCTTAATCAAATGGTGGGAAATCTTAAAGATCCCAAGTTTCAACTGCGGCCACGTAATTCTCCAAGGTTTTAATCGATGCCCGTTCACCTTAAAACAATTCTTATTTTTAGGATTCTCAATTTTTATAGCACCGTGATAACTTGCACGTTAACAGGCTAGCTTCAATCTATCCCATTGGTAGCCATTTCCAAGTGATTTTACTTTGAAAGATCTCAAGAACAACTAATAATCCAAAAAAGAGAATTTATAAAACAATTGAGTAGGGAAAAGGATTTCTCATGATGTACTAAATTTCGTGCAATTACAATTAGCACACCATTACCATAACAAGGAAAAACAAAACACAGGATTCAAGTTCATCAAGCAATTCAAATTCATGACCACTATGTAGATCAACAATTTTGATCTTGTGATTTTGAAATGTGTATGAATTAATAGACGATGCAAGTATATCATAAAGAATAACATTGTACCAAAAAATTATTTTTTATTTTATTATTATTTTTTAAAAAATTAAAAAAATAATCTACACGATTTCATAAAACTAGAAAAGAATATAAGAATGATGCATAGCCTAGTTCATGAGAAAAAAAAATTGCCTTTATATGTTAAGGCTCACCTCTTCAACATCTTTAGGGGTGTAAGTGTTATATAGGTCATTCTTCCTAACCCAAACAGTTTTTATTTTTGGAAAAATACTTTGAGTCTTGGGGTTGTTTAGTTTTGGACAAATGGGTTTTACAAAACATGACTCTTGAACCTCTATTGGTCAAAACTATTTGACACTTAAAAATTAGGTCTCAAACAATTCCTAGTGTTAACATATGATTGGGGTAACCCATTTAATTTGTGACAATAAGGTCTTACGTGACCAGGTATACCACACGAAAAACTTATAAGCTTACGTTGTAAGTTAGGGGTCATATCTTTGTACTTCTGAAAATAGGCTCTTGATTGATTACCTTTCTTAGGTTAAGGGGCTTTAAATATTTTTGGAGCAGTTGTTTTTAGAGACTAAAATTGAATCAGCTTAGGTTTTTTCTACTTACTTGGAGTAGCTATATCTTCAAAATTGGCCATCTACATGCCAGTATAGCCAAGTCGTCTTTTGTCACTTAGGCTCCTTTGTATCCAAAGTATGTCATCAAGTTGGAAGATATTGTATTCATCTTGAATTGCATAGTTTGCAACTTAGCCTGGACATCCTTCAATTTATTGTCTTTTTTTATCCAGTTTGGTCTTGAAGGCTATTATCAATTCATCTTGAGTTTTCTTGCTCGCTTTAAGACTGTCAAATTTCCCTTGCAATTCTTCCAGGATAATTTCAGACCGTCTCTTTCTCATTTCAACATTTCGTTTTTCACAGTCAATTTTTCTTTTTGTTTGTGAAGCTTGCGACAGTCTTGGTATAACTGTTCATACGCCTCTTCAACATCCAATTCCTTATCTGTATTTTCTTTGACTTTACTTTCAGAGGATTCTTCTTTCTTACTCTTAGAAAGATGGTGACTCTACTGAATTTGAGGGGGCACTAGCTCTAACCATAAATGCAGTAAAATTCTATAGATAATCTTTAAATAGGAGGAGGTACTAGATTGATCATCTGAATCATCAAGAGTTGCATTGAGTACTTTCTTCTTGTTCTTCTTATTTCCACAATCTTGAGCTATATGACCATAACCCTGGCACTCGTAGCACTTCAAGCCCTTAGACTTGTTCTCTTTCTTCTTCTTTTGTAAAGGTTTCTCTGCTTTGGCTTTCTCATTCTTCTTTGTCTTTCCATGCTTGCTATCCTTCTTTTTAAAGAATTTTCTGATTTTCTTGGTATAAATAGCAATTTCTTCAAGAGAAGGGATTAACTCATCATTACTTGAGGAGGATTCGTTTCCCTTAATAGTTTTTAGGGCAACTCCTTTGAGTTTTGGTTTAATCATGTTGGCTTATAAGTCTGCAAAGAGCCAATTAAATCTTCTACCCGCATCGTGTCTACATCCCTGACTTTTTCAATAGCCATGACTTTTGCTTGAAAAGATATCCGTAGAGAGCGAAAATCTTACTTACAATCTTTCGGTTTGGAATTTGTTCTCCAAGGTTGAAGCTAGTGTTGACTATATCACTTAACTTTGCATAAAAACTGCCAAAAGAATCATTCTCAGACATCTTCAAGCTCTCAAATTCAAGAGTAATTTTTGTAGTTTGATTTCTTCACAGTGGAGTTGCCTTCATGAGTTAACTCAGGATCACGTTTTTCTCTAAAAAATAAACCTACTCTGATACCAACTAGAATTTTGTAGTCTTCAAAGTGCTAGATATTCCAATTAATCAATCACACACACATGAATGTAGAAGGCAGTATAATAAACGAGGAAACCCACACACAGGAAAATCCCAAAAACTTTCACTAAGAGTAAGCATTGGTTATAAACTCAAACTCTCGATAGATTGACTCATCGACTCTATACTCTTTTGACGTTTACTCAAATCCTCGATGCAACAACTCTTTTAGTGAAAGCTCTCTGACTCCTCGAAGGCACAACACCGAATCCTTGATAACTCTCTTGCTAAATCCCTAGTACTCAAAGATTCGAAGTCCTTCGATTCACACAGATGCATAGATCTTTGGCTAGATAGCTGAGAGAACAATGGAATTATTTAGCTCATAATCTGATGATTATTTTTTCTGTGTATCGAACCCTAAGTATGTCCAAAGAATATATAATAAAACCTGGGATGCACGGGCTTCAAAACAGAACTTTCGAAGGCCCAAAAATAAGCCTCGTAGGAAGCTTACTCCCGCAGCCTTTCCACGATGTTCCTACGACCTTCCTGCGAATGAGTGCAGTCATCCCGCATGGCCAATTTTCTAAAATCAGGTCTTCCCTTTATACCACGGGTACCTACGGCCTTCCGGCGATCTTCTTGTGTTGTTGTATTCTAGCTCTATTTGGAATTTTTCAAATATTCTAAGATTATGCAAAAACAACTTTTCTAATACCTTTACACTTCTATTTAACTCAAGATTATAGTTCCTTATTCTACACTAAATCTAAAAGTTACAGATCACTTTCTTTGATTATGGATTTGCCAATTTACAATTTTAACTTTAACCGTAACACAGAGTCAGACTCATAGTAGTAAAGAAATGGAGAATTGATACTTTACCAAACATGTATTTGGCATCAAATAAGATTCGCCTTAAATTTTTACCAAACACTAATATTCTTCTTTTATTTAGTAACATTTTGACGTATTATTTGTATTTATTTATAAAATAAAATAAAATCTGAAAACAAAAATACTTATAAATAGTAAAATTCAGATGCAGTGTGGATCATACGGCCCAAAAATCATATAAATTAATGAAAAAGTGGCCAAAGTAAGGCTTTATTTGTTTCGTTGTAAAATATTTTTACATGTGTTGTTGAAAAACAATTTTTAAAATTGACCCTGTTTGGACTGCTAAAAGTTGGGAAAAAATAAAAAACGTTAAATTTTGAATTGTTGGGTGTTTAGTATGTTCCTCGTAAAGTGTGAAATAGTTAAAGAAAAATAAGAAAAAATTAATAAATTCTGAAAAAAAATTAGAAAAAGTTAGAAAAAGTTGAAAAAATTGGTAAAAGTAAATAATAATTAAAAATTTTTGCTGTGAAAAAAATTGAAAATTTTTTTGGTCAAATGTGTCATTCCAAACGGGCGCTAATGTAAAAAAGTATTTTACACTCTAACAAAAGAAGGTAGGCTAAGTCAAACTTAATATCAGGAGACAAAACGAAGTCTCATACCTTCATTAAAAGTAGTGGGGACACGTTACAGGCTTGTCACTTGAGAGAGAGATACCATCAGGGCATTATTTTCCACTCCAAATCACGTGGCCCCTTTCCCTATTTAAACCCCCCTAACACACATTTTCTTCGTATAAATGAACTCTTCCTCTCTTCTATCTTTTTTTCCCTTTCATTGTTAGTTAAACTTTGTTCTCCACTTTTCTTTTCCCCTCTCATTGTTAGTTAAATTTTGGTCTCCACTTAATTGGGAAGCATTTGATCTTTCAATGCTACTTACAATATCATTACTTTAAGGTGTTTAATTTATCAAAATTTATGGAAATCTATCAATTTTTTTTTTATTTTTTTGATTAAGTTTTACCACATATTCTTTTATATTATTTTTTTTTTTATACTTTCTTATACTTTTGTCATCCAAACGCTATCACAAAGTATTAGTTAGTTCCCATCTATAAGTTTCCTAATTTCCAAAAACATCACTCATTCAATGCTTGGTCATCTTCATCTCCTTCAACTACCAATGATTCAAAGAAATGACTGTGAAAGCTTCTCTCGGGGAAGGTGTATATTAGTAAATGGACCGGTGATTGTCGGGGCCGGTCCATCAGGGCTAGCGGTCGGAGCCGGCCTAAAACAACAAGGTGTTCCATTCGTAATCCTCGAGAGATCCAACTCCATTGCCTCCCTTTGGCAAAACAACACTTACCACCGCCTCAAACTTCACCTCCCCAAGCAATTTTGCCAACTACCCTACTTCCCGTTCCCGGAGAACCTCCCGGAGTACCCCACAAGGGATCAGTTCATCCACTACCTCTGTTCGTACGCGAAACGCTTTGACATCACACCGCGGTTTGGCCAGAAAGCGCGGTGCGCTAGATTCGACGAGGCTTGCGGGTCGTGGAGGGTTAAGGCGGTTGTAGGTGGCGGCGGGGGTGGTTCGTCCAAGGGGGAGGAGGAGGAGGTTGAGTACATCTGCCGGTGGTTGGTGGTGGCCACTGGCGAGAACGCGGAGAAGGTGGTGCCGGATTTTGAAGGGCTGGGGGAATTTGGTGGCCCTGTTTTGCACACTTGTGACTACAAGTCCGGCGAAGCTTATGGAGGAAAGCGGGTGTTGGTAGTCGGTTGTGGCAACTCCGGCATGGAAGTTTCTCTTGATCTTTGCCACCACAATGCCATTCCATCAATGGTGGTCCGTAGCTCGGTGAGTCAGTATATGTTTCGTGCGTATTGTATTAAGTACTAGACTACAGCCAGTCTTCACTTTTACCTCATTTATATTCTCATTTATATATTAATTACCATATTTTAGCCTAGGTTCTACAGAATAATACAAATTTTTATAAAATTAAAATTTTATACGTGATGCATAAATTATAAAAGACCAACTTTTATAATTTTATATTAATTTATATCAAATATGTAATTTAAAACATACATAACTTTAATTTGATTTAGTAAATAACTTTTAATTTTAGAAGCAGTAAACTAATCAAAAGGTGATTTTGGGTTTATCTCAGCTCAAAAACCTAATTCAAAAAAACTCCAATAATCTTCTTCTTAAGGTATCCAACCTTGAATCTTGAGGTAGGGACAACTCGTATCTTCAAGTGAGTTAAGATTAATGATAAATTTAAACTTTGATATTAGTGCTGATAATTTTGAGTTTATTTTAACCCTAGAAAATAGTTCAAAAGAGGAAAGATTCTCTCACGCTTATAAACTGACCAGTCCTTCCATAATCTACTTCAAAAACTCCAACACTAATCATCAAATATACCACATAGAGTGGGCATAAAAGTGTACCACTTTCGAGTATAAAAATGGGCGCAAAATCAAATGGATAGACGGAAATGAGATTCTAGTCTTCATCATATTTCTATACTTGTTGTATATTTACTTGGGTATTTTCTATCTGGGTTTTATGCTATATATATACAGGTTCATGTCTTGCCAAGAGAATTCCTTGGAAAATCAACATTTGATCTAGCAGTTTCAATGATGAAATGCCTGCCACTTTGGCTTGTTGACAAAGCATTGCTAGTCATTGCAAGGTTGGTGCTGGGAAACATGGAGAAATATGGTCTGAAAAGGCCAAAGGCAGGTCCTTTGCAGCTCAAGAATACCGAAGGAAAGACTCCTGTGTTGGACATTGGAGCTCTGCAAAAAATTAGATCTGGTGAGATCAAAGTAGTCCCCGGAATCAAGAGGTTCTCACAGGGTAGAGTCGAGCTTGTTAATGGTGAAGAGCATGAGATTGACTCTGTGATTTTTGCAACTGGGTATTCCAGCAATGTGCCTTCTTGGTTGAAGGTGAGAAATATATATACGTATATATATACAAGTTTATTGCAATATACATGCGCTCTAATTAATTTTTGTATGTTTGGATTCAGATGACAGTTGTGGAAGTTGGGTTCCTTGTATATGCCCTATCTATACCCTTACATAGATCGGGTTGATGGGTACCGTGGGTGGTTTTATCCTCATTTATTTAAAATATATTACTTGGCTTCTTACCCTTTATACTAGGGAAATTAATAATATCCTTGAATTTAAAATTGTACATTTATACCTTAAAAAAAATATTCGAGATTAACGTAAATTTACGAAGGGTGTTAAATTTTCAAATAAAAAATATTTATTTAAGGTCAAATTAAATTATTCATGTAGTATAAGCACAAAAAATGTAAAGTATGGGGGATAAAACTTATTTTAAAATTTATTAAAAGTCAAAATTATTAACTTTATTGATGATTTTTTTAATATTTTTACTTTAATTTGAATTAATAAGAGTGCAAATATATATATATATATATATATATATTTAATTTTAGGAGTAATGGTGATTGTCTATTCAATACATATTGCAGAGGTAATGTCCTTTAAAAATATGTTTGGGAAGCTCCTTATTGATGAGACAAGCTAATAACGGTAGTCACGGGAGTGTTGAATAAACAGGTTGGAGCCCGCTAAGGCTCTATTTGGCAAGAAATTAATGAGATTCCAGCTACTATCTTTTTTATTTTTTTAAAAAATGATTAAATTTATCTTCTTACATTTTAATTTTCTTTTAAACCGTCAAGGGTAAAAATATCAAATTAATAAAAAGTTGAAAAGTTAACTACTAAAAAGTTAGCTTTTTTTCTTCAAATACAAAAAAAGCTAGTTTTTTTAGTAACTAACTACAAAAAATTTAACTTTTTTACTTCCCAAAACTCTACAAACTTCTATAAATTTTTTACAAAATTTAAATTTTCTATTTACGTCACAAATTACGAGATTATAATTTTTATAAATTTATATTAATTTATATAACTTCAACACATTGAAATTATATAAATTAATATAAATTTATAAAAGTTATAGTTTCGTAATTCGTGATGTGAGGAAAAAAAATTTAAATTTTGTAAAAATTTGTAAAAGTTTACAGAAATGTACTCCAAATGGTGCAATCAAAAAAAATATTATAAAAAGTTTGTACGAAAATACGTGGCTAACTTATTGAACTCAAAATTAAAATTAGAACAAGAAAGTTCACGAAAATGATAACTTATTTACAGAATTTTCAGTATTATATTATTTTTATATTTTTTATTTGTGCATAATAGCATTTTTCCTTCATATATATTAACCATTGATTTATATAGGTCGCAATGTGTGTCCTACAAAGTATATGATTGAGACTGAGTGTTGATGGTCTTTCTCTCTCTCTCTTTTTTTTTTTTAATTTATTTCTTACTATGAATTGCTCGTGCCTTTACCCACAAAATATAATTTAACTTGTAAAGAATTTAAATATAAATTTATATATAAATTTATAAAACAAATTTACGTAAAAATTATATAAATAATTTATAAAATTAAAAATTATTAATTAAAAGAGGTCAAAACAATCTTAATGCTTGTTAAATAAATTCAAGAGTTAAAAATACTTTAAATTTAAATTTTTCGGTTTCACGTTTTTCCCATAAAGGAAAGTACCGTTTTGCACTATTTCTTCCGTAAAAGAGTGGAATACCATTCATTTAAATCCTCACCACCCTTTTAATTTTGCTGATGGTAAGGTAATCCATGAAGTGATTAGGTTCTGTTTGGCGGCAGAGAAGAGGCTGACCTTGTTTGGAATGTTTTTTTTTTTTTTTTTTTTTGGTGCTGGTGGCGTTGGTTGTTCAGGAAAACGATTTCTTCTCCGGGAATGGGTTTCCAAAATCTCCGTTTCCAAACGGGTGGAAAGGCAAAGCAGGGCTCTATGCAGCTGGGTTCACAAGGAGAGGCCTATCTGGAGCATCACTAGATGCGGTTAGAGTTGCAAATGACATTGGCAAAATCTGGAAAGAAGAAACAAAGCACAAGAACCATTCTGTCACAGTACTCTCTTCTCATCGAAGATCCAAATCTAACACATGATGTACTTTATTCATCAATAGGATTTTTTTTTTTTCATTTTTTTCCCTTTTTTTTTTTTTTTTATTTTAGTAGTTTTGTCTAGAGTCGATCGTCTCTCTATTTGCAAATGAATGACTGCCATTGATCAATCAAAAAAAAAAAAAAAAAAAGGAAAATTGAATGACCGTCTATATTTAATTTTCTCTACATATCCGCATACCTTTCTTTATTTTTGATAGTTTTATAGAAAAATTAACCGATGAATTCCGGATGAGATTGGGTAAAAAAAAATGAAACAAGTGAAAGGAATAAATTTTTTTTTTTTGGTTGAATACTCAAAGTATCCAGGTTAATTTGCTAGTTCCTCAACTAATTCTTAATATCTTAAAATTAAGAATTAGATAAACTCTTTAGTGACTAGATTTAAACTATAGGATGAAATATTTAGTGAGAGCTATGAAACTGTAAAGTTGAATTATAAATTTCAAGATTCAAATAATAAATATCATTATATAAGAAAAGAGTTTATCTATTGAAATAAGTTAAAGACGTGACAAAATTTTTTAGTGACTGGACTCAAATTAAAAGACGAAATATTTAGTGAGACCTATGTGAACAAATTTTCTACTAAAAGAGTTTTGTATTAATATTAAAATGACTATGAAACTTTGAAGCCTTTCAAGATTCAAATAATAAATAACATTCTATAAAAAAAAAATTTTATTTGTTGAAATCATAAGAGGCAGATACTACACTATAATTAATTAAAAGATATTTTATGGGAATGGGGAACTTTCAAATTAGGTATATCACTATATTATATATATATATATATATACTAGGTGCCATTTATCACAATCATAACATAAGTTAGGTTATATGTAGCATAGTAATATTGCGAGACTCTATTTTATATATATATAATATGATATAGGTCCTTATCAGAATTGTAAAATTTAAGACATTTATCCTGACACTAGCAGTAACTAATAGAAAATAAATTCAAATTTTTATTTACCACTAAGGATTTAAAACTAAAGAAGCAACCCTCCAAAATCCCAGTTGGAATGATTTGCGCATTTTTGTACAAATAGAGGATGAGATAGGTTATGTTTTCCGTGTTTAGTGTAAAGTCACTTGTCAAACGGTGGTGTTTGGCTGAATAAGTTTTATAAATAAATAATTTTCATTAATTTTTACTTTTAATTAATTTTAATTATTTTTATTAATTTTATCAATTTTTACCAAATACTCAATATCTAATTAAAATAGCAGGTATCAAAATCCATTCTAAAATTGACAAAAAAATTTGTGTTGTCAAATAGCCTCCTTTAGATTGTACCATCGTAAGAATAAAAAACAATTATTAAAAATATATAGAGACTTGTGCGTTTGGCATTTTACTAAATACACTCTAATTAAAAAAAAACATATAATTCTCACATATTTTGATCGATTTTTCTAATAAATTTCTTTTTAATAAAATAACATTTTCGCTAATTTAAATAACCCATGTGAAATTGCAGCCACCGCGTCAATTGGGTCCACCAAGTCATCATTATTGCAACTTTTCCATGTGCCCCAATAGTCGGGCATGACTGCCCTCTCCAACGCAAGTTCGTTTGGTTGGTCAAATTTTGATAAAAAAAAATATAATAAAAATAAAAAAAGTGATATAAAGATGATAAATATTAAAATTTAATTATAAATAATTATAAAAAAATAGTTAAAAATTAATAAATTTTAATAAGTCAAACAAAACATAAAATAATGCGCTGCTTAGATGGCAACAAATTTTTATAAAATTCAAATTTTTTTACTCAGAGCGTAAATTACAAAAATATATCACTTGTCGATTACAAGTGATCGAAACCTAACATTTTTCCTTAATATATTTCACAGCAGATCTATGTTAAAAAATTTAACCGTATGTATAATGATTTAACATTTCTCATGATAAATATTTCTGTATATCCAACTAATGGTGCAGTCCCAACCCCCCCCAAAAAAAATTATTTTTATTTTTTATGAAAGGGAAGTCAAATTTAATAAATAGAAAAAGTAATAATGCAGTTTTTCCCACGTAACAAGCCCATTTAATTAGCTTGATTATAAATCTTTAGGCTAATGTAATTACAGTATTCCTCCATCACAAGTTAATCATAAGTGATGGTTAATTTTACGAAGTAGACATGAAAAGACATGTCATGAGAGAATTTTCCCACTTCAAAACAATGTTGCTAACGAAAATATAACCAATAAGGTTATCCCTACTTTAATAATATAAGTTTTTAGGGTTGATTAGCTAACAATTTAAAGTTTCTTTTCTTGCTTAATTAATTTTCTTTTCCTTCCAACTTAAAGGAAAATGAGCCTTTTTATTTTATAATAGAGATGAAATAAAGACAAAATATTAATATGAATCTTGATTAAACTTATTTATAAAATTAGAAGTAAAAACGTCAGTGATATTTACGATTTCTCTTAATTACATAAATTGATGACGTGCTATTGAGGAGTTCTGGCTTAATCCTATCAATTTAAATCTAGCTAAAATTAAATTAATTTATTTTATTAAATTAACTTTTTTAACAGATAATAATTATATATAAAAATTTTATTTTATTAAGGAATTAGACTTAAGCAGTCATTAATTAATTAATTAATTTATATTACTGTATTTTTTGTAAATACATGTAAAAATATATATTTAAATACAAAAGTGTTAAATTACTATCTTTTCATTTTTTTTAAAAATATAGATGTATTTTGGATGATATATTTATGAATTATTAATTTTGGATAATATATTTACAATTTATATTATGAATTTAGTGAAGGTTTTTGGGTCTATTTGATAACATTTATGCTTTTTTTTTCAATTTATGCTTAATTATTTTTATTTTTAATTTTTATTTTTAGTTTTTGTTTTTTCCTTCGAAATAGAAACAAAAAACAAGTTTGGTAATGTAATTTTATTTAAAGTAATTAATCTCATTTTAATAAAATATACTTCATATTAATTTAATTAATTAATTTGATAAAATATATTTAAATTAATTAATTTAATGTTACAAAATATTTTTTAATAATAATTATTTTTAATAAACGATATTAATAAATAACATTAAAATGAATTTAATAAAACATGTCAATAAAATAAATTATTTTAATAATAAATTATTATTTTAATATCCATTAAAGAAATTTTTGTTTAATAAAATAAAATATTTTAATTTTAATTTAATTTTGGCTAGATTCAAATGGATAAAATTAGAACAGGACTTTTGTATGTGTTTATCACCCAAATTATAGAAATCGTCATCATCACTTACGTTTTTACCTCTACTTTGACAAATATGTCTAATTAGAACTCAAATTAGTATTTTATCTCTATCTTATACCTATTAATGTAAAAAAAATCTTAGAGAAATGAAGAGAGAGAAAGATACAGGTTAAGAGAAAAATGTTGAGTCTCACGTATTTTTTAAATAATTTTTTATATAAGATTTAAATTGTAATACATATACGAAACAAAATTTTGTACAAAACAAAATTATGGAAGCAAAATTTTCCATCCGTCAAAGAAGAAATATTCAACCATCATAATTTCTTTCTATCAAGGTTTTCTATCATCCTTCTTGTCAACCAAATGGGCCATTAGTCTTTAGCGTTGTCGTGGAAAAAACAAGAGTTAAAATTCGAATTCACATTGCACAAGAAATGAGAATATTTTCATACACAAAATAAAGTTAGACGTAAAGAGGCATCCCATATGAGTCTCCATGCTGTGTCGTACAAAACCATTTTTTCAGAAAACCTGTATCTTGATGTCCCATCTAGAATGAATTTTCACCATGACAAACCAAGAATTTCTAGAGAGAGATTAAAGTGTTTCAATATTGAATACAACAAAGGGAACATCTCTTTCCTTCGACTTGAATTTTGATCTTCCAGCTTGCGTCATGGGAGCTACAGTTGTTTCTCTGTCCTTTTTCAATTGGAGTTTCCGAGGTTCTTTAGTTGGCTCTCTGCTGCCTCATTAGGCATCACCAAAGAAACCACATGGGGAGGGGGGACATTTCTTACATATTCCTCAGTTTCTAATCACTGGAAGAACCCATTACTTCTTGTTGTTATATGTTTCATACATTCTATTTGTTACAGAATCCCTTCCTTTTACATTCTAGTTTGGAAGGCCCCCATGTGTATAGAGCAACTTGCTATATAATCTTATCTCAATTATTCTAGTTAGGCATTGGAGAGGGAAAAAAATCACATGCCGTCTCTTGTATATATCCCTTCCCTTCATTTTCTTTATGTAAGCTGCAAATAACACTACAAAAAATATAACATTAAAGGTCAATTAAACCAGTAGCAACCAGTCGAAAGCCCTCCGACACCCAAGTCAGTGTTAATTTTTTATCATAAAAGAAGAAGAGAGTGACAGAGAAAGAGAGAGTCTCCTATTCAGAATATACCTCTTTTTTTTTTTATATCTAGTCCCCACCATATTCTTCATATCAAGAAGTGAAGATAGTGGAAGGGGAATGGTAAGAGTAGTGGAGGTTTCGTCCTCCTTAATTTTAGTAAACTAAGAATGAGGGAGTGCCACATATAATGGTGGTCCCGCAGCATAATTTTTGACCCTCCAATTAACCCCAGCTTCTCCTCTTAACTCAACCCTGAGATGAGAGTTAAAACCTAGCTAATAATAGAATAAGAAACCTCGTGCTCTTAAAGTGTACATGCCCCTTCTTAGGCTATTCAAAACTATCTAGTAATCCATTAATAGGATGAAATATTTTTCCAAACAAATGTATATACGAGGCAATGAAGTGAACCCACTTCTTAATTGGCAAGTAAGAAAATACAAGAAAAAATGGAAACAATCGCGTTTGATTCGAGAGCAACTCTTCTCCCAATTGAAAAATTAATCCCAAAATGAAAATTCCTTTTCCATAATTTTTTTTTCTTACAATACTCCCTATTTATAAACTCTACTACAACAATACTAACTAACTAATTTGGAATATTAGCTAACTAATTTTGGGTTTATAACTGAAATTTCTTATTCTCCTAGGTGCTAGATATCTCAAGCAAACACAAAGAGTAAATAGAGAAGGACAAATATAAAGCAAGAAAACCTACGTAGGGAAATTTCTTGAAACTTTCACTAAAAATCAAGTATTGGTTACAAACTCAAAACTCTCGACAAATCAACTCCTCAATTCTATACTCTGTTGATGTTTGCTTGAACTTTCAATGCTCCAACTCATTTAGTGAAAGTCCTTCGACTCCTCGAAGGCATAATACAGACTTCTCAATAACTTTGTTGAATCCTTGGCTATCATGAATCTGAAATCCTTCGGATCACACACAAAAAATCTTAGCTGAGTGATTGAGAGAATTTTTAAAATAGTTTTGCTCCTTATTGAATGAATATTTTCTCCTATTGAAACCCTAAAGATATCCAATGAATGTATCATCAACCATGGGATGATTAGGGCTTTTGATCATAACTTAGAAAGCAAAATTATTCACCTCGCAGGAAGTTCACTCCCGTGGCCTTCCTTGGGGATCTTGCGAATTAGTACAGCCTTCCCTCATGCCCAATCCTCAGATTTTAGTCCTCGGTATTATCCTACGAACACCCGCAGCCTTCCAGCAGCCATCCTGCATAATTTTGATTCTGGTTTTGTTTAGCTTGTTTCAAACTTACAAGGCTATCCAACTATTTTCCTGAGGCATTTATACTTTTACCTAACTCAAGATTATAGTGCCTTAGCCTACATTAAGTCTAAAAGTTACAGGATACTTTATTTGATCATGTATTTGCCAATTTACAATATAATTCCTAACAGTAACAGCTCCTACACTTTTAAAAATTGACATTGTCCTTAAGGTCAAAGTACAATTACTGTGGTGTTGCAATGTAAGAAAACTTTTTTTTTTGTTTGCCTTTAAAAGAAAAAGAGAAGTGACAACACAAGGAAAAAAATAAAAATAACAAGTCACTATTGGCCCTTCACTTGGACCGTTGATGATGAAGTACCTATGTGGCCTAAAACTAAGACTATGGGAATTTGTCCACAAACTCCAAGATCTTTTTCCATGTCTTCGAATACCATCTCACTTAGGGTTTCTAAGAACAAAAATTAGCAACCAGAACTCTCTATGTCGACTTCATCATCCGTCTCCACCACTACTCTGGCAGATTTCATTGCTGTCTCCTCCACTCTTTCTCAAGAATTTCTTGATGGACACCTCTCAGATTGAAAATCATGGATATATCATTGGCAAGGGCAATACAGATTGTATCCTTTATTTTCTTTCCCTTAATCAAGATAGTGTCCCCGCTAAAAAGCTACGACTTTTCTTTATTCTTCTTCTTGAATAGAATCGACGATGGGGTCTCCAAGCTTTTCCCTACTGCAAACTTTACAATCTGTGAACTATTTGTAATATCAATTAGCATTGATCTCGCTTATTACTGCATCCCATATTGTGACTTGGATATAAAAAAAAAAAACCTTTTCAGAGTCTTTGTCTTCCCCTTCTATAGTCTCTGGTGGATTAAGAATGGATCGAGTCAATTCATTTTCTTATTTTTGGAATGACCTTGCTACCATTCCTTCTCCCTGCTTCTTCTGAATTGTTACAGTATTATTTTATTGATTTTCGTTGATAATTTTTGGTATTTGAGGCATAGAATCCCCAGTTTGCTCATCCTTTTCTTAATTTCTTTTAATTGCTTCAATGTTGGATTGAACATGTTGAAATAAAACATTTAATCTATCATTTGCAGCTTCCATCTTCTTTATTAGTTGTTTGAAATTGTGAATTGATTTCTTGGTTTTGCTGCATTTGCATATCTACTTCTACCATTTGGATCAAATTGCTCTGACACCAATTAAAATGAACCCACTTCTTGATTGGCAATTAAGAAAATACAAGAGAAAATGAAAACAAATGAGTTTGATTCGAGAGCAACTCTTCTCTCCCAATTGAGAAATTAATCTCAAAATGAAAATACTTTTTTCCATGATATTTTTTTTTCTTATAATACTCCCTATTTATAAGCTCTATTACAATAATACTAACTAACTAATTAATCCTAACTAACTAATTTAGAATACTAGGTGACTAATTTTGGGTTCATAAGTATGAAACGATTTAGTAATTCTGTGCTATTAGATATGAAAACAATTAGAGATTAAGTGAGCTGAAGTATGGAGATACTTAGCAATTTTAGAGTCTCGAGTTAGTTGACTATTAAGCAAGTGCCAGAACATAAAGGCAAATGTGCCAAGTATATGAAGCTTGATTGAGCCAAACAAATAAATATTCTAAATATATGAATTTTGATTGAGTCAAGTAAGAAAATATGTTAATAAATGAGCCAAGCCAGAGTGCCAAAGCATAATATCTGAGCCAAGGTCCCAGAGTACACAAGGCAATCAATTCTGCCCAACTCGAGTAGGTTAAGTGGCTAAGCTATGGTTCTAGTAAGTAGAGACCAGGTAATCATGCGGGAGTAATGTTCGTGCACTACCTAGCAGGTGGGCCCACCTCATTAGTGGTGAATGAAGGTTCCCTAGGAGTAATGTTTGTGCACTACCCAGCTGGTGGGCCCACCTCCTTAGTGATAAATGCAGACTCCCGTATAGAAGATAGAAAATTTTCTAGAGATTAGCTGTTGCTTGTAAGTTTAGCCATATTTGAGCATTGAATTGAGAGAAATGATATAAAGTCTTCAGGAAATCAGTTGTTGCTTGCCAATTTAGTAATAGTTGAGTATTGTAAAGATAAAACTTCAAATGGTCATAATTTTGCACTTGGGTGTCTGATTTGAAACGATTAGAATTCTGAAATAGTATCGTCTTCATGTAGTTTTTAGACTTTTCTCCCCAGATAAGCCTAGCTAGAGATGTATAGAGGTGCTCTGTTTAATAGAGAGATGTTCAGCCAAACATAGAGTTGCTCGGGCATAGATAGAGCACTGCTGGGAAATGGTGTTGATCTGCTAAACTAGAGAACTGATTAGCCAAAGGAAATGATCTGCTGAATCAAGAGAGGTTGGTCCACTTTATAGGAATACTAATCAACCCAATTCGTCAGTGGTGAATGCAGGCCCCTATGTTCCTTTTTGAGTGGTGAGAAAAAGGTTGCTTAAAAGCTTTAAACTATTGCTTGATTATGTCATGGTCTGACAATCTTAGATAGTGGTGGTCAAACAATCTCGGTAGGTTTTGCTCACTTTTATTGCTGGTCGAGAACATCAATAGCTCTGGAATAACTTTGTGATTAAAACAACTGCCTCTGCTAATCAATCATATTATGTAATTGAAGTAAGAAAGCTTTTGTTACATATCTCACTGTAGTAATTTAGCTGTTATTGTAAACTTAATTGCTTTAGCAAGTATCTAGATTGTGATTAAAACTGTAGTTGTGGTTGTGATCTGGTTTGGCATTTAAGTTGCAATATTCAGTTGGGTTTGTTAGAGTTTGATGATGTGTTTAATATAGCTAAATGGTGTTAAATGGCAAATTTCTCAATTTGTTGTATGGTTATAGTCAGACTCTTGGTCATGCTACGGAACTGAGATGCTGCTTGGCAAGTGGTGTTTTGTTTAATAGAAGTGCTGCTCATCAAGTTGTGTTTGGTTCTATAGAAGTACTACTTGGGTTACGTGATGAAACAAGTATCAAATTGCTTTATCTCATTATATCATTATACTACTCAATTATGTTCATATATATAGCTCATGAAACTGAGCAGACATGTAGATGATCTTAATAAACGTAGTTCTTGACATATGGGGAAGTCCGTGACATGCTGTAGCTCGGGAGTTAGTGGCTAAATGAACTTATGAACAGAATATTGATAAAAACTCCAATATTAATTGCTGTATTTTAGCTTGATAACATCTAATTATAGTATGATGATTCAAATAAATTCTTGAAATGCCACACCGAACAAATTTGTGTCAAATGAATTATTGGGCATTTTTTTAACTTCATTTAGTACATAGATTACCTAGTTGTCTTGATCACCTTGTATTGCCTGCTTCTTTGTCAAATTCACTTGGTTGGAATTATATAATTGGTTGCCGGTATTGATCTTATTCATTGTAGTGGTCTATTCGACTAATTGAATCCAATTGCTTAGCCATTAATAATTCTCATCTTGGGTTCTTATTCGGTGTTATTGTAAATTCAATTGAATTGCTGCTCTATCATGCCAAACTTTGAGTGCAACGATCAATGCTCGAAACAGTAGATGATGTGTGCCGATCATCTATTCATAGTTCTTTAATATTGCTCAGCCGTTTAGTGATTAAGTATCGATACAGGTTTCTATTCGGGTTATACTTTGGACTTATACCTGTCTTATATTGTTTATATGATGATTTTATTTTTAATATAAAAGGCTTGGACAATTCTCACATTGTAAACTAATTTTTAAGATGAGTCAGGTTGATAGTTTTTTCAACAACTGGATGTACATAGCACGTAATATTTTTTCTCTAGCTTCTTTCGCATGAGGGGGCTGCGAGCTATGCTCCTCTTTGTTCTTTCCACGTGAGTGCTACGAGTGAAGTCAGAATATAAAATCTTTTTTGTCTTTCTTTCATTCTTAGCAGTCTCTTATCAATAGGCGATATTAAGCCTCGCCTCGCATCACTCTGACATTTGCGTGTGAGAGAGGCTGTGAGCAGCAACGGAGCTAGGATTAAAATGGGGGGTCAAAAATAGAGAGAGAAATTTATGGATTAATTATAGAATCATCAATTTTGGCTTTTAACTAATTTTTCTTTTCTTATTATACGGTGTTTGAATCCTCAAAAAAAAAAATCTAATTTTTACAAATTTAAAAAAAATTTTTCAATCAAATTTTATCAAGCATAATTTTTACACCAACTTTAATTTTTTTGTTTTTGGGCAAACCTAATGCCACATAAAAGTATCAACATAAAGTTACAAAAACTTAGAAACTGAAAAGTTTTTATTTTTTATTTGTTTTGTTTCTGTTTTATTATTTTATTTTTAAATTAATACTCAAGAATATTTAGGAATGGGGTTAAGGGTTTGGAGGAGGATGTAGTGTTTCTTACACTGTGAAGTGTGAAAGATAAAAAGTCCAGGTTGTCTATACATCATTAGATGGTCCTTATTTAATCTGAGTAAAATTAAAATTATTTGATCCAATTTAATAGTTCATATTTTGAGAAAAATCAAGACCTTTGATTTTCACACTTTAGCTATTGTATTGCAAAAAGCACTACAGCCCCTTCAATCGTTCAAATTTTGAGAAAAATCAAGACCTTTGATTTTCACACTTTAGCTATTGTATTGCAAAAAGCACTGCAGCACCTTCAAACGAGGGCTAAACTTTTATTTACGAGATAGAAAAATTAGATATACATGTCCTAAGTAAATAGATAGAAAAAACAAACAAAAAACAAAATGAATGAATGAATAAATAAATAAAACACAAATCATTAAATTACTTTGTTCTAAGTTAATAATAGCAAATTATCATTTAAGAAGGGGCCATTATTATAGAAAAAATTTTAAGAGTTAAAATATTTATACTTATATCTATACTATTATACCGTAAACTCATAGGTTTGGTGAAACTCCTTATTTGGTAGACTTTTTTTTTTTTTTGGTGAAGCTTTTTTTTTTCCATAATATCCTTTAATTTTCTATAACTGCCTACATTTCAATAGAATTAAAAAGTAATTTATTTATAGATTCCATATAATTAAGTAATTTCATCTATTGATTTTTTTTTATTTTCCTTAAATGCCTTTTAACAAGGAAACCTTTTTACAAAGAGAAAAATTTCAAATACAAATTTCATTATCAGCAGATTACAAGACTCTATTTAAACTCACTATCAATCACTCGCATAAATTCTTTCGTCACTCCTGCTCAATTCACTCAACTAATTCTACAAGTAGGCTTTTTATTTCACACAGAAAATAAAAAAAGAATACAAAGAAAAATAAGAGAGAGACTTGTAAGTTCACAAAGGAAAAAAAATATTTTTCTCACAAGACTTTATAATACGCTCCTTTAATTCCTATTGTACATAAGGCTTAGGTGCATATATGTAGATTTACAAAATCCTATTCCAATTAGAACTTAAATACATAAACAAAATTTCTAAACAAAAATAGTTACTCAAAATAATAGATTTCCTAAATTGAAATAATATCTTCAAGATAACAAATTTTCTAAACGGAAATGAATCTTTCAATTAATACATAAGTCGAACTATCGGACTCCCATTGGCCAGGCTACGAGATCTACTAAAATCCGTTCTGGGGTAGAAATTAACGTGGACAAATCCTCGCGCAACTTGAAGACTCCCAGCGCCAATGCGGCAAAGCCACACACTCCTCGCATGCTACCTGTGATGTGTACTAGAATTTCTCACATTTTGTACGACTGAGTCCTAGTCAATGTAAGATTTTGCTTTGACTTGGATTGCAATTTGCCACTTTTTGGTAACTTGTAGATATCTTGAATTTGGGGTAGGTACTTTCCTTTTCAAATTAAGAAACATGCAAATTTATCATATTTAATTTAATATTTTGTATGAATTTGTCATTATAAAACTTTACAACTTTAACTAGTTATTTACTGCTTGGATCACATTTATTAACTTCCTTAAAATTAACAAATTAATTAATGATACACACATAGTTTTAAAATAAAAATTCACGTGTAACGCATGTGTAATAGCATATAGAACATATATAAAAATAAAAATTAATAGAAAATTTGAGTGAATATTCATAATTGTAAAATTAAAATATTTTTATTAATTATTAAGATAAAAAAATTCACACGCATCGCATGTACACCGGTGTTTTAGTATTATAGGATAAAACCATAAGTTTGGTGAAACTTTTTTTTGGTGGACGTTTTTTTTTTTTTTTTGGCGGGGGGAGGGGGTGAGCCTTTATTTATTTTTCTTCTATTTATGACCCTTTACCATCAATAACTACTCACAACTTGAAAGTGATTTTTTCCATTAATGACCCTTTATTAGGAATAATGACTTATAATTTGAAAGTGGTGGATAAGTAATTTTTTAACTTTTATAACTTATTTAAATAATTTTACCCTTTTATTTTTTTTTCCCCTAAAAATCCTTTAACCACTAACTACTCTTAAAATATTCTTTTATTTTATCTAAATGTCCCTTAATTACTTACAATCAACTTAAATACCTTTAAATAACAATCTACTTACAGTTACACACATAGTTTTAAAATAAAAATTTACATGCATCACGTGTGCGCGGGCATAAAATTAAGTAAAATAAAATAAAAATAAAAATTCCCACACATTGTTTTAATAGATTAATTAAAAATTAATAAAAAAATTAAATAAATTTACAAAACTAAAATATTTTTATTAATTATTAAGACAAAAAAATCATACACATCGTGTGTGTACCGAAGTCTAATATTTTTTTTTAATGGGTAACAGCGAAGTCTAATATTACATAAATTGGACATCTTCTAAATCTCGGAAGGCCATGGCTTTGTCCCCGGCTATGAGCAAAAATTCCAGTCCCGTATCACCCACACGTTGGCTTTACTGTCCATCAGGAATGGACGGGGGCCAGTCTTAATATTATCTTAATAACCATTAGAGTGAGCCTAAAAGTATCGAGGTTGCGTTTTAAATACCAAATCCGTCCACTTAAATTAATTTTTTTAAATAATATTTCAAATAAAAATATATTTAATAATATTAACATAATTATTTGTTATAAAAAAATATATAAAATAATATATAAGATACATAAAATATTTTTTAATTTTGTTAATTAATTGTGTTCGACGTCTTCTTTCTTTAGTCTAATTAACAACTATATATTTAGATGTCGGATACAGATATATTACTATATTATTATGCATATATATATGTATACTATAGTACTAAAATCATATAATTTCTCTCTTCTCATTTCATTCATCCTCATTTTACGTGGCATATCTTTTTATTCTCCATTTCTCTTCCCTTTTTTTTTTTTATAGAATTTTGATTTTGTTTTTGAAATAAATTTCTCTCTCCTCGCTCCACACAGTACTCTTCTCCATCACCTAGAATGAATAATAATAAAAGTTTCATTAAATCTCTACTCTCTTTCTCTACCCAGTTCTCCCACCCATCACCTGGAATAAATAATAATAAAAGTTTCATTAAATTTCTCCTTTCTCTTTACACAGTACTTTCGTCCATTACTTGAAATGAATAATAATAAAAGTTTTATTAAAAGGGAGTTACAAAAAAAATCAAAATTCAAAAAATGAAACTCAACAGTCATTTTTTCTCCAAATTCCTCTCTCTCTACACAATACTCCCACTCATCACCTAGAAAACTTTTGAAGACTTTTGGGTTCACATTATTAGTCATTTTTTCTCCAATTTCCTCTCTCTCTCTCCCTCTCTCTCCACACCCATCACCTAAAAAACTTTTCAGTTCTCCTCTTTTGTGTATGTTTCTCCAATTTCCTCTCTAGATATTAAGAAATTTATAGATATGTTATTACATATATATATAACCGCATGTAAATTTTGTAGCTTTTTTGTTTTAATTTTTTTTATTAAAACTGGGATCCAAGTTTTTGTCAAGAATGAAGTGAAACAAAAAACAGAGTATATTCTGACTGCTGCTTCTATCTCTTACCTTTGTAATTCAGGTGATAGGTCTTGTTCATCTCTCAATTTCCTCATCCCCACTTCTGAATTTTTTTCCCTTAATTATATATCATTTGTTTGTTTGTAAAATTTCATATTCTCCTAGGTGCTAGACATCCCAAACAAACATAAAGAGTAAATAGAGGACAAATATAAAGCAAGGAAACCCATCCAAGGAAATTCCTTGAAACTTTCACTAAAAATCAAGCGTTTGTTACAAACTCAAAACTCTCGATTGATTGACTCCTTGACTCTATATTCTATTGACGTTTGCTTGAGTCCTCAATGCACCAACTCTTTCAGCGAAAGCCTTTTTACTCCTCGAAGGCACAATATTGACTCCTTAGTAGCTTTGTTGAATCCTTGGCATGCAAAATCCTCGGTTATCACGAATCCATAATCCTTTGGATCACACACAGAAAATCTTAGCTAAGTGATTGAGAGAATCTTTGAAACAATTTTGCTCCTTATTGAATGTATATTCTCTCCGCATGGACCTTAGATACGTCTAGTGTTTATATATGTCAAAATCTGCGACGTATAGGATTCAAAAATAGAAGCTCAGAAAGATGAAAATTCTATTTCGCGGGAACCTCATACAGCCCTTCCTGCAGCTCAGAGCGGCCGTCCCGCACGACCAATCTTCAAATCTTGGCTCTCGGTATTTTCCCACAAGTAACCACTATCTTCCAGCGATCTTCCTACGTTTTTGATATTTTGACTCTGTTAAGCTTGTATCAGACTTCCTAGGTTATCCAACTACTTTCCTGAGACCTTTATACTTCTACCTAACTCAAGACTGCAATGCTTTATCCTACACTAAGTCTTAGAATTACAACACACTTTGTTTGATCATGAATTTTTCAATTTACAATATAATTCCTAACAATCTCCCCCTTTGGCAATTCCATATCCAAGTTCAATGAATGAAATTTCAAAAGAAATCAACATAAATTAAGGTCTCAGTAAACGCTGTTAATAATTAATATACTCTAATTTTTAAGCTTGTTTGGTGCAAACTTAAATGAAATAATCAAGACATCGTGTGGAATAAATAAATAACTTAAAAAAATATTAAATGAAACATTAACAGAAAAATTGAAACAAAACATTTACTATTGTCCCTTTCAATTAACTTACTCCTCTTCAACCACTCTCCCCATTAACTATTCTCCCCCCTTTTTGACATGAATTGACAAAAAAATAAGGTATGATGTGTAATATTGATTAATTCATTCTAAGTTCTATTTCTTTAAACACAAAAATAAATAGTTTCAAATTTTTGGCTATGCATAAATAACAATAAATAAAAACTCCAAGAGTCACCTTATTATTTATGTGATAGGTTGTCCACACATGTCATACCAATTGTCAAATACTTGTGCAGCGGGTGAAAGGAAGTTTAAGTGCAGCGGGTGAAAAGAAGTTTAAGTGCAGCATGATTAATACTTTTAGCATACTCGCATGAATTTTAAAATGCTCTTTTTGGACTATGAATTGAATAGATAAAATATCCACTTGTGCTTTTCGACTTATTTTTCCTCAATTCATTATTTTTCAACTATACACTACGTTTTTCAATTTACTTCTACCAAGTTGTTTAATTTTTTCTTTTTCAAATTTTCTTACTTTACTTGGCAGTTTTCACACACTTATGGGTAGGTAGCCATTTTCCTGTATCGTCGAACCTGGGGGTGGTTATTTTGATAATCTGCACGTCAATGGGCTAGCTGCACTCTATTCTATTGGTAGCTCTTTCTAAGTGATTCTACTTAAAAGAGTTCAAGAGTAACTAATAGTCCAAAAAAGAGAATTTATAAAATAATTGAGTAGTAGGAAAGATTTCTCATGATGTACTAGAGTTCATGCAATTACAATTGGCACACCACTACCATGACACAGAACAACAAAACATAGGATTCAGGTTCATCAAGCAATTCAAATTCATGACCATTATGTAGATCAACAATTTTAATCACATGATTTTGAAGTATAAATAAAGTAATAGACCATACAAGAGTATCACAAAAAAAAAAAAAACATTGTACCAAAAATATTTATTTTTATTTTTTAAAAAAATTAAAAAAATAATTTATATGATTTTATATAACTAGAAAATAATATAACAATGACGCTTAGCCTAGTTATAAAAAGAAAAGAAAATTGCCTCTACATATCTAGGCTCACCCCGTCAACATCCTTAGGGGTGTGGATGATATAGGTCACTTTTCCTTAGCCAAACAGTTTTTATTTTTGCAAAAAACATTTTAAGTCTTAGAGTTGCTGGGTTTTGGATCAATAGGTTTTGAAAAATTTTTTCTTTCTGTTCTTTATCACTAGCCAAGTCAAGTAAGGTCTAGAATCAAAACATGAATTTTGAAACCTCAATGGGTTAAGACTATTTGACACTTGAAAATTAGTTCTCAAGAAATTCCTAGTGTCAACAAAGAATAGGGGTAACCCATATAATTTGTGACAATAAGGTCTTGTGTGACCAGGTATACCATGATGAAAACATATAGGAGCAAACTTACTTTGCAAGTTAGGGGTTATACCATTGGGCTTTTGAAAATAGGCTATTAACTGATTATCTTTCTTTTGTTTGGAAAGAGAAGGAGATGTTTTAGCATTTCGTAGAGTAGTAGTCTTCTGAGATTGGATCTCTATCACTTTGGTCTTTTTCTGCTCACTTTTAGTGGCTTCTTCTTTTGTCTCATTCTTTCCTGAGTTTAATTTAATTTAATTTATATATTTTTTTGTTATTCAGTAAATTTAATTCGTTATTTAAATTTAATAATTTAAAATTTTGCTATTTAATTTTGAGTTGTATTTAAAAAAAAAACAAAGATTAATTTTTGGTTACCTTTGAAAAGATTTTAAAATTTTAGGGAGAAGGGTATAATTCACTTAAACCCAAAGGGGAAGGTAGTTAGTAAAATAACTTTATAAAAAACCCTAAGGCAACTGTACTGTGATTCGGATTGCTAATATGTGTCTTCTTCAATTTGCTGAATCAAAGGTAAAGGGCAGAATTATGAAAGGTTGTAAATCTATATAAACATATATGTGAATTTGTTTTACACTATTTGTAGGAAGTTTGGTTTTGAAATTATATATGTATATATATATATATTACAATCTCATTTGTGTACCAACATGTTAACATTGATTGTTGTTGGGAGGATTGCCTTTTGTCCTTATATGACATGTGTGAATCATAATGGTTAAATATATATATATATATATCAATCAAGTCACTATTAGGATGATCACACAGGTGATCAATTGTTTGGATAGGCTTTAATAGGCAATGATTGCCCTGTAGAAAACCATCTGTTGGAATAAACTAGTATAGTATTTTCTTTTATGTGTTCTGTCTTGTTATGTAAATCATTTACATAGCCATGGTACTCATGTATATGCGCACTATTGCACGTTGATGCTTCTGTTTTGATTATATATTTGCTTGTTTAAAATTAGTGTTCTGCATTAGCAAGAAATTTGGTCGAGAAATATAATCATTTAGTGACCAAATCGATTTGGCCAGAAAGGTTTTGTCTACCAAATTTTATCGTTTAGCGACCAATATTTTGGATGGTATTGGTGTGATCTATTGTAGTGTCTTATGCATTACGACCATGCAAATGCATTGAGGCAAGTAAAGGATTTGGGAGATAAATTGGTGGTTGGAGTGGTCAGGGATAAGGAGATTATAGCTAGTGAGAGACTCTTTATTTTGTCTATGGAAGAAAGGTTCACCATTGTAAGTGTCTATTAGCTTATAGCATACTTTCTCTCAAATAAAACATAACATACATGGAGCCCAACTATAGTAGAAACTATTGGAATTGGCCGAATAAGGTTCAATAATGGTATGCTAGTTACATAAAACAACAAACTAATTTGCTGTAGTGTTCACAAGTAATTGGTCAAGTAGTCAATGCATAACTAGTATAAATGTGGTCAAGTAGTCAATGCATAACTAGTATAATTGGTCAAGTAGTCAATGCATCATCTTTCTCATTCCGACGGTAGAACTACAAATGGGGATTAATTCGATTCCCACAAATGGTACCAATTAGAGAGGGAAAAATTACATGCCTTCTCTTGTATACACCCATCCTTTCATTTATTTTAAGTAAGCTGCAAATAATATTACAAAAAATATAACGTTAGAGGTCTGACCGGAGACAGTTGGCTGGAAGCCCTTCGATGTCCAAGTCAGTGTTGGTTTTTTTATCATATAAGAAGAAGAGAGTGAAAGAAAAAAGATAGTTCCCTATTCAAAACATGCCTCCTTTTTATATCATAGATGTGGCCCCAACCATATTCTTCACATTAGGAAGTGGAGATAGTGGGAGGGGAATGGTCAGAGTGTTGTAGGTTTTTTACTTTCTTATTTTAGTAGACTGAGAGATGAGGGGGTACCACAAGTCGTCGTGGTCCCCTAGCATAATTTTGACCCTCTAAGCGTTATAAGAAATGACTAGACTAAAGTCATATGGTGTTAGTGTGACTAACTTAAGTAAGAGCTCTACTATAGCTTACACATCATATTGTATGTGTTACTAGATGATTGTAAAAAAGAGTTAAGAAAATCTATTATTCGTCACTATATGGACCGCTAGATTATTAATTCCATCATATACTCTTTGGAATTTAGAGTTATGTTTAGAAGTTGAGCCTTGATACTGTTATTTTAGCATGTTATCCAAAGGCCATTAATCATACAGTCCTACAAAGCATATCTAAGAAAGCAATCAGGTTAGATGGATAGACATGAGTGTCTAACAAAGGTCATTTAATACCACACTAATATTTTGACTCACAACCTGAACAATTATATCATCATTCGTCTTTTGATATAATCATGAGTATAAATATATTTTGAGGTCTAGCATGACCCTATATGAATTATAAGAGGGATTAAAGGTGTTAGATCCAGTGTGAGTATATGACTTCTTGGGTATTAAAAGAGACCTTGTGTTTATTTGTTACATTAGTTATATGGTAACTTAATATAACATTTCTTATTTTGATGCTCCATGTGTAAAAAATAATTGGTGGCTAATAATAAAAAATTAGTGGGTAAAAACTCACAATTTGGAGTCAAAATAAAAGAATTTAGCGCCAGTATATTAGAGACCAATTAAATGCTAATTGGATAATTTTTTCTTACAAAATTAAATTTTATCCCTAAAAGTGGTGGCCAATAATGTTTTTTGCTGTAGTGTAAACATTGATTAATTCTAATATTTTTAAAGATTTTAATAATTCGATAAAAAGTTTTAGATAATAAGAATGATTATTTATTAGCTTGCAATTGATAAAAACAAATAATACGTGCTATATGTGTGTATATATAATTATTATTTATTATAAGTCAAATAGAATTTCATAATAAATAGGTAAACTTTGGTTTGGATCATTTTTTTTTTTTTTTTTGAGACTTGAATCTTTAAAGGCCTATTAGTCCAAACAGTGAGTCTTTCAAGTGTTGGGCCACAAACTTTTATTTTCAGACTCCCTCAAGGCTGAAGCCTAGTTAGCTCGTTCGCTAAAATTCTTATATTGAATTTGACTCTCCACATAAATCAAGGACTCAAGGCTTCTTTAACGTGAAGTTTTATGGTCAACCATCGAGGACCCAAGGCTTCTTCAGTGTCTTCGTATGTCAGATCATCTGTATGTAGAGTATAATATCATGCTCTGCAGACCTACCTTTGGGTGGTCTTAAAATTCTCTAGTGGTCTTGGAGGTCTCAAATGCAGAGTAACATTTTTTTATGATTATATCACACTCTCTCTTCAAGTTAGATGATGCGACATTTTATCTTCTTTCCAAATTTCAATTGTAGCTACATTATGACATGATATATAAATATACAATGTATTTAACAGCACAGATCTGTGAGCATTTACTGCGAATCAAATGGATAACAACACAATAATATTTTATTTTATAATATTTTTTTATTATACTCATTTGGGAATCAGCCTCAGCATTCATTGCTTTGGAGATACAGGTAAGCATGTAGCTCCTAATGGAGGCTGTGGAGTGCACCAAACAGGCGGTAAGGAATTTGACATACGATGTGGATATACGCTTTGCACTAGTTTCCTCGTCTTCCCCCTCTAACATGCACCTTGATTTTTTTTTCATTGATCAGCCCATTGTGTTCTCGTCCACACCTTATACTACTTTTCTGTTTAGGCCTTTGTTTAGGATTTTTATTTTTTTGTGGCTAAAAGCTAAATATTTTATGGAGGGAGTACTTGTCCCTTGCTATCAACTTTTATGTAATAGCGAGCGACAGGTTCTCCTTTTGGTTTTTTGTGGCTCTGGCTTTCTTTCGCAAGATCTGTATCTATATCTGTATCTATATACTTTTTAAGCATTCTGATGTTGTTGTTCTAGATCTGTATTTTCTCTAATTTTGTTTTATTTATTAAGCTTGGTCTTTTTTTCCTCATACTGTTTAATTTTTTTTATATATATTTTATCTTTTGATTGTTTATCTATGTGTTTTATATTTTAGCTGTTTTGATGCTCCAACTTGTGGACTCGAATAGTGGTCTTTAAATTATGCATATTTTAGCTGTATTAATTCTTGATCAAGAATTGGCAAACACTTGGCTTGTAATTGTTTATAAAGTTTGGTACTTTATAAAATGTTTTAAGTTGATGTTCTAATAGGTTGAGAACGTTCTTTTTCAATGACGCAACTGAAGCAACCCTAATCTTTTTAATGAAAATTAGAAAAAAAAAATCTCTCAATGAAGTTTGAAATTCAACAATAGTGGAAAGATTGTTGAAAAACTACTAAAATGAAGGCTTTTAAGCCTAAAAATGACCTCAACTATATAAACTGAAGTTGTCACATCATAGGACTTTGCGAGAGGTTTCTGGAAAGGTGTAACAGGTCGCATAACTTTTTACGGATCAAAAGTTATGCCCAAAACTTATGATTCTTCTTAGACTTTTAGCGCCCCAACTGGTCCAAGAACTCATCTACAGCTGTGTCCATATCACTCAAAATTGTGCTTTGCAGTAGCTCTACATGAAATGACAGAAGTCCCATTTCGAGCAATGGACAAATTCGACATCTTCATGGTAAGTTATTACTGAAAGTGATCACTTGCCAATACCAGATATATTTCCTTACTCCATGAGTTTTCATTGCAAAACTACATGTCCTGTTGCTTAATACTACATCATGGGAACATCAAATTCCCCCCCCCCCAAAAGGTCAATAAAACAGTTACTAAGTGTTACAATAGTTAACTTTGGGAGTGTAGTAGCTTTATTTCAAAAGATGTTCAACTACTGAAATTAGTCTCGAGGTGTAATTTGATTTATGAAGTGTTGGCTTTGAATGTATGTTTGGTAACTTATATGGGTAATAATTTAAAATTAGCTCTTTTATTTTACTGCTAAATCAATATAAGTAGGATGACTTCTAGTTGACAATGCCTAAGCTAAATGGTCATATGTTATGGTTGAGTTCAGACAATTCATTTGTCTTTATAAAATGATGACTGATGATTTTTCACTTATTCTAATAGTTAAATCATATTCTATTAAAAATATGTGTTACCTTGCAAATTTGTCTCTAAAGAATTGTATTTTTACTCATTTTTTATAGTTTTGTCTTGATATTTTTTCCTACTTTCTTTCTGTTGTTCTTTGTGTCGTTACAAGGTGAACAACCTCTCACTCTCAACAAATTGTTGCATTCACTTTTAATAGATAAATCATAGAAAATGCCATGATTTATTGGTTTGCCCAAACCAAGTGAATGCAACAAGCTACTGATAGTAAGAGGTTGTTCACTTTGTAATGACACAAATAATGACGGAGGAAATTGGGAAAAAAATATCAAGACAAAACTATCAATAAGGAGTAAAAATGCAATTCTTTAGAACACAAATTTGCAAGGTAGCACATATTTTTAATAGAATATGATTTAGCTATCAGAATAAGTGAAAAATAATCAGTCATCATTTTATAAGGACAAATGAAGTGTTTGAACTCAACCATAACATATGACCATTTAGCTTAGGCGCTATCATTGCCCACATAAGTTACCAAACATACATTTAGAGCCAACACTTCATAGATCAAATTACACCTCAAGACTAATTTCAGCATTCGAGCATATTTTCAAATAATGCTACTACACTCCCAAAGTTAACTATTATACAACTTAATAGCTATTTTCTTAACCTTTTGGGGGGGGGGGATTTGATGTTCACATGATATAGTGCTAAGTAATTGGACATGTAGTTTGCAATGAAAACTCACAGAGTAAGGGCGTATATCTGATATTAGCAAGTATCACCTTTGGTAAGAACTTACCATGAAGATGTCAGATTTGTCCATTGCTCAAAATGAAGCTTCTAACATTTCATGCAGAGCTAATGCAAAGCACATTGTTGAGAACGAACGTTCTCAACCTAATAGAACATCAATTTGAAACATTTAATAGAGTACCAAACTTTAAAATAATTAAAAGCCAAGTATTTGTCAATTCTTAATAAAGAATTATCCCAAACATAGCTAAAATATGCAGAATTTAATGGCTCACTATTCAGGTCGACAAGTTAGAGGATCAAACCAGCTGAAATATAAAACACATGGATGAATAATCAAAAGATAAAATATATATCAAAAAAATTTTAACGATATGAAAAAAATAATGAAAAAAAAAGAAAAATAGATCAAGCCAAACAAATTAAACAAAATCAAAGAAAATACAGATCTAGAACAACAACATCAAAAAGCTTAAAAAAGTATATAGATATAGATATATTTTATCAAATTAATTTAAATATATTTAAATTAACATTGGAATGCTTAATTCTCTTAAGTTCTTTACTGTTTGTCAGTAAAGGTGCATCGACTTTATTGCATGTCGATAAAAGAACTTCAACATGTGTCATGAAGATCATTGTGCTCTATCACGTGTTAGTAAAGTATTTTCTACTTGTTGGTGCATTGTGGATACAAGCAAAGTGATTGATCAATAAGTGTGCTATCTTTTATTTGGGGTCAAAATCTTGTAGTCGAAGTGATAGTTTGTTATCATCATAGATGGTTTGGTTGAACCCGTATCATACTCAAGGTTTTTTTTTTTTTTTTTTTTTTTTTCCCATTAAGATTTCCTTGATAAAAATCCTCCCCCTTTATCTTGCACTCTTGATTTTTTTTATGCATAAGTTATTGCTTAATTGATTTATGGTTGATTTTTTATTGTCGAGTTACCCTAGCATCCATGGTAGAGGATTTTTTTCAATCACTATTAGATAAGGTTGGTCTAAAAGTTTTTTTTTATAATAAAAGTGAGTCCTTAATTTCTAATGTCATGAATCCCCGCAAGAATGAATCTTTAGCATGGATGAGGAGATGTAAAGTTAAAATTTAATTTTAAGAGTTAAAGTTACATTTTAACTTTTGGATTCTTATGAAATCCATCCAATTGATGCAAATATTTTAATCTTAACTGTTAGATGAACTTTCATAAGAATTTAAAGGTTAAAAATACAACTCATACTCCTAAATTATACGTCGACTTTGAAACTCCCCCATTCCTTTAGTATAATGTCATCCAATGGAAGCTCAATTGACATCACATTTCACATCAATATATCAACTGCAGCGTATGGCTTGTAAATGAACAAGAATAGTCGCCTCCAACACCCAAAGTCGAAGATAATAAGGTTATCAAATCCATGGAATTTCACAGAGACGGCCAAATGAAATTTTAAAGCCATTGGTGTCCATTGATGAATTTTCGAATGATTTAGATGCTCGGAAGATTTTGGAGTCGATACGTAAAAGGTGATCTATTGTAAAGAAATTCAAGCTTCAAAAGCCTACCTTAGAATTTGAAGCAGCCAAAACGGATGGTGAAAAAACATAGATATAAAAATAAAAATCTATGATTTTCATGCTAATTAAGCTCAGTTACATCACAAACTCTTAGCTTCAACTTGGGACAAACCAATTCCTCCCTCCATAAAGAAATTGTAAGGAAAACTATTCGACCCCAAGCTCCGGCTTTTTAAGCAAAAGCTAATGCAACGAAAGAGAGTCAAGATAAAAAAATAATAAATAAAAAAGAAGAGTGTCAAGACGTGGGTCAGAGTAGAGAACTTGGCGAGATCTTTACAAACTTTTGAGACTAACATTACTCGAAATTAACAAGCATTAACAGCCGTTTGAATTTAAACTTGACAGATTCTAACCATCACCGCTTGATTTGTGTCTGTTAAAATGAACAGGCGCGTGGATTGCTCAAGAGACACGGCCTCTATTTCCTTAAATTACAGATTTTAGAGTTCAAATTTTTTTTTTTATTTTTATTTTTATTTTAAAGCACTAAAACACACTATCAAGAGGTTGATAGTATTAATTTATGAATTCATTTAAGAAATTTTTTTTTTGTTTAATCATTATAAACGATTACTGAAGAGGGGCTTTGGCGCAACGATAAGAGTTAACACCGTGTGACCTGAGGTTACGGGTTCGAGTCGCGAAAACAGTCTCTTGTAAATGTAAGGTAAGGTTGGGTATAATAAACCTTATGGTCCGACTCTTCCCCGGATCTTACACAAGACAGGAGTTTCGCGCACCGGACTGTCCATTATAAACGATTACTACTAAAGTATTGGTGCCACTACTTTCAGAAAAAATACAACCACTGTTACATAAAATTTTCAGTAATAAAATTAACATGTTAAACTACGTAAAATCTCTATCTAAATTAACAATGTCATATTTGAGTAATTCTTCCTAATTAATTAACACCAAGTCCCTTATTTTCAAATCTGTAACACTTTATTTAAAAACATTCCTTTCTTAGAAATAATTTGAACTAATAAATAAAATTTTATATTTAGAACACATTTGAATTTAAGAATTAAATTAATTTACAAGAAAAATCAAATTTGACCATGTTAATTGAAAATTAAAAAATATGATAAAAAAATACTGTAAAAGAGTAAATTTGTCAACTTATATAACTTAAGAAAAGAATAAATTTTAATCAAATTTCATTATTTTTGTTATATTTCAAATGAAATAAAAATCCCATAAATTTAAGTTATGAAATAAAATTAAATTCAACTAAAAATCATATTTTAGGGTACATTTGGGACACTAAAAAACGTTGAAAACTCTAAAAATATCTGAAAATCTTTAAAAATTATTCACTTTTTATCTCACTGTACGAATTACGAATCCACAAATAATCTCACTTTATCTTACTTTTTGTCACTCCAAACACTACTTTAATTCCAAACATAAAAATTGGTAAATTCTCACTCAATAAAATCCAATCTTACCAAATCTACCATTCCAAAGTGTAAATATAAATGTAACCTAAATAATTAGCACTAAATTTTTTTAATTTCAAACTTATAAATACCAACGCAACCCAATTTATTTTATATATTGACCTTTAAGCCCTCACCTTTACAAAACACATAAAAGCTACATTTGGTTTGTTAATTTTCTCTAAAAATTTCTGAAAGCCTCAACGTTATTTATTTTTTATCTCACTGCAAAAATTACGAACTCACAACTTATTTCACTTTATCTCACTTTTTATCACTCTAAATAAACCCAAAATAACAATGTCAAGAACTAAAATAATAATCCTACATGGTCAAGTTTGACTGCACCATATGCTTTCTTTTCCATTCTCCTTTTTTTTCCTCTCATTTGTAAGAGTTAGGCTAAAATTTTATACACCCAAGTTACTAACTGAAGCAATTACCCAAAAAAAAAAAAAAAAATTATTAACTAAAGCAACTTAGGAGCCATCTTCATTTCTGAAGATGACAACTGAATCCCCTTCGATTGGTCAGAAAACCTGGCAAAAAGTCAATTTTTTTTTCCTATAAAGAATAATGGACTGAATAATTGACTCACAGATATACAGACTGCAATCTTGGCTATGCCACCAAAAAAAAAAAGGGCCGGAAGAATCTGCAAATGTGCTTTGTCTTTGAGAGTTGTCTGATAAATCATAGCTTGCTGGTTTGCCGCCTCGATGGCCCACCCGGAAAGAGCTTCATTATCCAGCCCAATACCCTCTCCACCACCTAGTAAAACCAAACAAGTGAGGTGTTTGCATGAAAATCACGTACATAAAATCCAATCAAAAAATTAAAGAAAATACAACTTGTCTCTCCACCACCTAGTAAAACCAAACAAGTGAGGTATTTGCATGAAAATCACGTACATAAAATCCAATCAAAAAATTAAAGAAAATACAACTTGTCTCTCCACCACCTAGTAAAACCAAACAAGTGAGGTATTTGTATGAAAATCACTTACATTTAATCCAATCAAAAAATTAAAGAAAATACAACTTGTTTTTAATTAGATAGGTTACACTTCGTAGTCCTATACTTTACCCCTAACCCACTTTACCAACTTTACTTTAAATCATGACACTTTTTATGTCACTTAGCCATCTATGCCTCGCAGCAGGTCAACACCTCTAAAAGAAATGGAGGACTTCATTCATTAACACCGCGATCACCCTTCCTATACTTTTGATTCAGTTCCACTTTGCTGCTTCCATCAGTTATAGTTCAAATAAAAATAAATAAATAAATAAATAAAAGCAACGGAAAATACCACCAGACTCGTGGCATTTTCCATCATAATTTTGATGAGAAGGATGAAGTGTAGCTAGATTAAAAGTACAATAGGCAAAGTAAGATTGAGAGTAAAGTACGAGGATGCTACGTGTAATTTACCCTTTTAAAACGATATTCCTTGAATAATAGAATATCTTGTGCAACAAACATTTGATACACCGCTAATGAGGTTCAAACACAAGCAAGTCCCTACATAACATAGCTCACTTCATAATGAGAGTGAAAACTTTCATCATTAACTCATTTGGGAGAAAGGATCCTTGCCCACTTCATCCCATCCCTTGGGATTACTATATTTCAAAACTTTGGACTAAACACCACAACCACAACTAAAGTTTTGGGCAACTTTTTGTCTAAGACCATTGTCATACATCAACAAAGGCTCAAGATGATTAGCAATGAAATGGACAAGTGGAGCCACCCTCATATACAAAGGCAAGAGTGAAAATTTCTAGTGTTCAACCAATGTTGGACAACACTTAGCAATGAAGTGGACAAGTGGAGGCACTTTTATACACCAAAGCAAGAGTGCAAGTTTCTAGTGTTCAACCGATGTCAGATAATTGGAGAGTACATCACCAATCTCTAGCAAAGTATTTAATCTCCACTCTCTAGCAAAGTATGGTTCTTGAGAGAATAAATAGGACCCTATATGCAATATTTTAATTATGCATTAAAATAAATGGGACCAAATGTTTTTATTTATATATTAGTTTACTTTATTAATTATACATTTATTGTTGTGTTTATTATCACACAATTACTGATAATTTAACATTTGTGAACTTATTTCTCATGTATGTGTCATAAAAAAAAAATACAATATTTATATGTATACATGAAATTATTGACCAATTAAAAGCTATTAAACAACACTAATAATGAATATCTATATATTTTAATTACTAAAACATTAAAAACTATCATTTTAAGTGAAGTGTAAATTCACAAAAAAAAAAAACATATTCACACGTCTAAATTTCACTTCCATTACATAGTATCGGTTATACCTGCGTCCCCCGTCCCACAACCATTATAGTTGGGGTTTCCATATCAGTTGTGAAAGGGACTGGTCGTTAGTACATAAGTATGAGGCAAAGTCTCACTCTACGAAATAGTTTTTGGGGATGAAAGAGGATCAAGACCACCCAACAACTAGTATCAAAACCCAAGTGTACCATCAATCTCCCTCCATAAAGAGGTACAGGTTGTCAGGTGTACCATCAATCTTAGTCCATCGAAAAAAATGGATTATTGGTTCCTCCGACTCAAGACTTGATGTGTGAAAAGAGAGATTGTTAAGGTTCCCACAATAGTTGTAGAAGGGGGCCCAAAACCCTATGTGTGAAGAAAGAGATTGTTGAGATTCCCACATCGGTTGCGGAAAGAACTGGTGGTTAATATATAAGTGCGAGGGAAAACCTCAAACTACGAGCTAACTTTTGGGGATGAGAAAGGCGCAAGATCACCTAACAATCTCTTTGTCTACAAAGTTAGATGTCAGCAAATTCAACAAAAGGGGGAATTTTGGATTGTGGCAGAGAAAGGTGAAAGATCTGCTGGTATAACAGGGAATGGTTAAGACATTAGTAACGACGAAACTAGAAAAGATGGAAGAAGCAGATTGACTTGAACTTCAGGCAAGGTAGATGGAAGACGACCTCAATCTATGTTGTTCAAGGTAGAGTTACCAATGTTTAATTTCCTAAGGGGATGAGTATTCACAAGGTAGAAATTGTTAGGTGGAGTTACTAATATTTAGTTTCCTAAGAGGTGAGTATCCACCACCTGATGCAATTGGAAGCATAATAAACCCTAACCTTTCAGGCCAAAGTTAGAGAGAATAAAATCTCAAAAAATTCTGTATTCAATCAATAATGAAAACCTTCCAATGTCTTACAATTCCTAACCTTTATGTAGGCTAGAGCTGAAATAAAATAAAATAAAATCTCACTATCTAAAGAAAGTAAACAAAATTATCTAAGGAAAATAAATAAAATCATCTTCTCAAAAAATTCTCAATTCCTAAATAAACATATCCAATTCATATTGTGTTCCTGTTAGGATATTTGAAATTGAAACATTCATCATGGTCCTCGCCCTAGTTTCCACGTCGTCTGGCCCAGTAATTCTTGCAAATCTTCTTAAGTTTCTGGCTATCCAATTGACCCAGGAACTTACCCGTCCACATCATCGTACATCAGGACTAAGTTGAAGAGTTAGGGTTTTCAACAAATATGGGTTGAGAGAAAAGGTAAGAACAAATGACAGGGTTGTCTAAAGTTCTTTAAGATTCTTTCATATCTCTCTTATAATTCCCGACTTCATTATTGGAATTTCTTATAATTGAAAATTAGTTTTACCTTACTCATGGACGTAGGCAAATTGTCGAATCATATAAATCTTGTATTCTTCCATTGTATATAATTTTCTTGTGTTCGTCTGTGAGTTTGCCATTATTCATCAGGATTTTGCCAGGAGTTGATCCAGGATTATCGTGACAATAATTACATTTACACTTATCGTTACTCTTATTTAAAACCTTGATGGCAGGTGGGGGCCACTGCCCCCCTATATTTTCAATTTTCCATCAAGATCCCACAATGTTTGAAATATTTATAATATAAAATACTATATCGGGACTTATTGGAAAAAAATTACTATGTTGCCCCCTAAAATTTTAAAAAACTTCAGCTTGGCCCCAACAAGGATTAAAACTTTTTACCCTCTAAACAAAATTCCAAGGTTTGCAATTGCACATGCATGCACAAAAATGAAGAGGGCAAAAAAAAGTATACTGTGAATGAAGAAAAAAAAAAAAACAAGTATACTTCCTTCACAGTATAAACAGAAGACTCCTCACCATCAAACATTTTTACTTCTTAATACAAGTAAGAATAAGTCACTATAAAAAGTAAAATTGCCCATTTCTCTAACAACTTAGGTGCCATTTGGTTTGTATTTCTATTTTTTATTTTTTTGTTTTGTTTTTTATTTTTCTATTTTATATATTTTATGTTTTGAAAATCCTAAAATAAGGAAAATAAAAAACAAATTTGCTTTGACATTTTCTGTTTTCTGTACTTTGAGATTTTTCTCGCTTTGAGTTAAATTGGGTTGAAAACGCTTAAAACAACTTTTTGTCATTTTGCATTTTATGTGTAAACCCATTTTCTGTTTTTTAAAACAAATTTTGAATATACAAGTGACCAAATGAGTTTTGAATTGTTTTCTTTGTTTTCAAAATTGCAAAATAGAAAATAGGCTCAAAACAAGTACACCAAATGACACCTTAATTTTTTAAGTCAGATTGTGTCTAATGTCTAATATAACATCAAAGCAAACAAAGGTTTTGAGTCTGAACCTCAACCCAAAAAATAAATTGTGTTTGACCCATTGAGAAAAGGTCAATCACACCACACGTGATAGCATGTTTAGAGGAGATAAAGTTGCCCCTTTCTCCAGTGGCTTAACTTTTAAGTAAAATGATGACTATCAGTTTAACAAATACTAAGGGATTCATACTAAATTTTAAAAGACAAATTTTCTATCTTCGGTGTCTTAAGATACATTTTGGTCCCATACCACATGCACTCAATGGAATTTGAGATGCCTAGTTGGATGTAAATAGTATAAATTCTATCAAATAATATAAATACTATATATACATGTATATATGTATGGCTTTGCATACACGGGGTAACAAAACAATAAGAATTAACATACTTGGAGACTCCAAAACCTCCAATGCCAACTAAATCAGTTACAGATCAGTGTGCTATTGTCGACTTGGCATCAATAGTAACAAAACAAATAACTGATCCTATATTAAATTCAAAGGTATCTCCTGGCGGCATGCTTTGTTTTAACTGGATAAAGCTGATCAAAATACAAATATAAAATGAGGAAACACATAGTCTACATGCATATATTGTTCTCTCCTGGTGGCATGCTTTGTTTTAGCTGGATAAAGCTGATCAAAATACATATATAAAATTAGGAAACAGAGTCTATATGCATATATTGTTATCACTATATTTCAGTGACCAGATTCAATTTTTTATTAGATCACAGAGTGAGCATAAAACAACCATTTACCATTTTAAGGACATCGAAGACCTTGGATACTAACCCACATCTACAGGGCAGTAAGACATGATATGGCCCCAATCCTTTTGCAGTCAAAAAACGGTTTCTATAGTAAACAAGCAAAGAATTGCTAACAACATGGTACCTCATCGCCTTCATCTGCACATGGAGTGTTGTGTATGCCCCGAGCATCTGGTGGTCTCGTTGGAATATTGTCATCTGCCATACTTTGAGCAGTCAAAAGCTCTAATCTTTGTGTTTGAGCTTCAAGTGTTCGGGATAATTCCTTGTTCAATTCCTTGAATTTAAGTAGAAAAAATAAATTAAACAAATTTCAAGCTCAATGCACGCAACAAACAGAAAGTGAGTAATTGTGAGAAAATTACAATTCCAATCAAACCTCAGATAACAAAAGACTATCTAGCTAATTATTCAAAAACAAAAAAGAAGTAAAAATAATTAAAAGAGGAAAACAAAAGGGAAAGATGTGTTTATATATAAATTAACACATCTCCAGCACATGACATGTCGCCTTTTTATTGACTGATCATTACTCAAAAATTATTCTTTTTCCAGAAAAATGATGTATATGACTTCCCACATTTGATAGGCCTGATTCAAAAACTCAAAAACCTGAAAATAGGAGCAGAGCTAAATAACTGAATTTGCAAGAGCTTAAAATTGACAGTGAATAATATGTATATTAGTCACTTATAAGTTAAAACAGAAAACCAATAGTTAAGGATTGCAATGGAACAGGTTTAGCTCAATCCTACCTTGACCCTAAAAAGAAAAGGGCTCACCTGGTGCGCAAGCGCTCCCCGGCTAGTGCGAGGGTAGGGGGAGGGTGTGCGCATTTGTACGCAGCCTTACCCTTGCATTTTGCAAAGAGGCTACTTCCATGCCTTGAACCCGTGACCTACAGGTCACCAATGGAGCAACTTACCGTTGCGCCAAGACCCGTGACCTATATGTCAATTCTACCTCGACCCTAATAGGAAAAAAACCTCCCCACACCCGCCCCGATATCCGTGACGGGTTGAACTATCCCACCCCATACCCATCCCACATAAATATATCGGTTTAAGAGAGATAAACCCACAAAGATCCCAAGAGTAAAAATTTATAAGTATTATAAAAATCAAAATAATACAAATTATATGACTATAAAACATAATATAAAAATATACTAATAATATGTATATACTATTTTTATTAGTAGGTATTATTTATGTACTATTTTAATATGAAAGTGATACTTAAGATATTATATTATATAATTTGGGGCGTGTTCGGGTTGGGAAGACCAAAAATCTAACACGACCCATAACCACATCAGGTGTTATTACTAAAATCCCATATCCACTTCGGGTTTTACCATTCAAATCCCAAACTTACCCTATTACAGTCAAGGCGAAGCGAGTAATCAGCTTCTCGGTTAAATTGTCATTCCTAACCAATTGCATTCGTCACATTTAAAATAATGTTACTGCCACATCGTTCTTGATGAAGGATTCAATTTTTATAAATCATTTTTCAGAATTCATTTAATGAAAGAACCATTCATGCACCTTTTTCTTTTCTTCAAGAAAAGAAGCTGCATAAGCTGAATAAAATTGAATAACCGGGTCATATCTTTCATCCTACTGTAGGTGCACATATGGGGCTCATTTAACGATGGATCCCAGCCCTCAGAACAATCATGGTACAAGGCGTGCTTAGATGTTCGCTAATACAGCATGTTCCTACAATCAGTAACTGTACTTTTTGAAAAATGAAAAGTATGGAGGATCACTAAAAGGCAAACAGATTGGTACTTAAATATGGATTCTCTGTAAGCCCTCCTATGAAGGAACCAGAAAAAGGAGAAAGTAAATAAAATGCTTTCCTCTGAAAACTCATGCAGAAAGCATGCAACGCACCCACAGGCTTTATGAGCATTTGTTAACAGGTATCTTGTATGCATTCTTAGCATTTGATTACCAGCAACCTGAACCTTAATTGCTTCTGCCATCATTTTACATTGGTTATGCCACTGCACTAGAGCCAGAGACACTCCATCATATAAAGCTCCATTCAGTCCATAATTACCTTCAGCTTGGAACTTTCAGATGATTCAGTCAGCAATGCTTGTATCAACTCTTCTTTCTCCAATGCTAACTGCAAACATATGAAGACCATAACTTAGTGATTCCAAAAGTATACTCAACAATAAACTTCGACTAGTTTATCAGTTAATTAGAAATGACAAATTTGAGGAAGGAAAAATGTGTGATGAAGAACCTGGATATTACAAACGGTGGGGAAAAAGGGATCTACTCATATACATGAAACAATCTAATCTGAAATTTAACCCATGAGGGAAGAGATGCTACCTCGGAAAGTAATTTGTTAATACTTTGAGTTGTTCGTATTTGATCAGGCGGGATATCTAAAGATGAAGCTTCAAGATTTAACTGTCTATTTTCAGAAAGGCAAGTGGAACTGAAGGTATCACTTCTGAGAAGAGGAGCAGTACTGTGCACTTCCAAGTTTGAGGTGTCCGCTGTGGTATCCGTATCGTCTTCATGGACTGAATTAATGATATCAACATCAAAGATATTTAGTAAATTCATAGAATGAGAACAATTACCAAATATTAAATCACGATCAGTATCCAATAATCACTAATAAAGATACAGATCTATTCATGGCTCGTCTATGCAAAATTGAATTTTGAAATTAAAAGAATCAAATAATCAACATCTAGCACAACTGGCTAATCATCAGAAGACCAACCCCAATTATCAAAACTACCCATGGCGTGGAACCTCTGCTATAATAGCTTGGTAATTTAAAGACTATAACAGCAGAATAAACTGTTTTGGAATAGGTGCAACTAGATTAGGTCCAACTGAGTAACAAACACAGACTGAAAAGAACCATAATTCACAAAGGAATATTTTGAATTTCAGTCAGCAAACTGATATTCAATCCTATCCAAGAACTTCCACTATATGTATTGTGTACATGTTTTATTCGCCAATAGGAAAAAATTAAAATAACTAATGCTGCTAAACCTTTTGTCTATTAGTTGTTCTTATCCAAAAATATTTTTTTAAAAGGTAAAAAGACAGTATTAACCACCAATTTAATATATATTTCACATTTAAAAATAAATTCCTCATAATTGACTAATTTTTATTCACATTTATCTTTAATTCAATGACTCATTATTAAAACCAGTTGAACTAAGATAAAAGTAGAACAAAATAGATTGTGTCTTAAATAAAAGATAATATTAGAGACTCATAAAGGTTACTGACTCTTATGATTAAAACTAGTTTATACTACGACAGTTTTAATTTTAGAATTAAAGAAAATTTTAAAATGACTAATATATTTAATGTCGTTATTAAAAAAATTTTGGGACCTTCTAATTGGACAGGGTAGATTTTCATGAGTTAAAAGTGAAAGGTAGAATAATAGAAAGAAACTAAAAGCGTTTACAGTATAAATGCTTTCAATTAAAAATCACAATTTTAGGTAAAGGTGTTTGTACAAAAAAATGCTTTCAATCCAAAATATCTGGTGAACGTATTTGCTGTACAAATGTTTTTTCATTTAAGCGAAAACATTTGTACAACAAAGTTCCCTTTTATTTTAATAAAACAATTTAAAAGAGTCCAATTTTTGTATATACTGATAAATTTGCCTATTGAAGAAATCTCTCTCTCTCTCTCTCTCTCTCTCTCTTTCTGGTTCAAATCTGAAGAGTTGAAGACAAATTTTTTTCTTTTCGTGGAAAATTTTAGAGAGTCCCAAAATATCAGCAAGTATACAACTCCAAGCACAAACTAGACAAACTAAGTGATCTCCATTTCTAGATCTAAAAACTAGATGCTAGAAATTTCAAATCTAAAATGCAAGTCAACAAGCAACCACAAGAGATACAAGGTTTGTTCACTAGGGAAAACTCCTTTGATTCCAAAGGAGAAAAACCCTGGATCCTTAGCACGAATCAGACAACTATCTTCACTATTTCAAACAAGGTTACAAGGTTACCAAGAGAGATTTCAAATTCTCAACCAAAAACCCATTTGATCTAGTTGCAGAAGACCTCCCCAACCTTACTTGCTTGACTTGTGAAGATGAAGAACCTTCTATCCGTGAAGAAGCTCCCCGATCTGAAGAAAATCTAGTAGATCTAGGCAAGAAAGGCGATATAGGATTGAATATTCAAAGAAGAAGAAAGAAGTAAAGAAGAAGAAATGTGGGAAGGAAAACAAGCTATAGGCTTCAATTCAATATTTTTTTATCCATCAAAAGTCCCATAAAACTTACAATCCAAGACTTTATATAGGCATTCAAATCAACTATCTACGGAAATTAAATCAAAGATAAAATGAAATAAAAGATAAGATAAAATCTAATTCTACTAATATGGCAATAGAATCCTATTAATTTAAAATATTAAATATTTAATTTGCATAATTATCTAATACTAATAATATGAAAATTGAATCCTATTAAATTAAAAATCTTAAATATTTAATTTGCATCATTCTCCACCGCTTAGAAAAACTCGATTCCATCGAGTTGAAAATTTGTGCACTTCTTTAATCACCAGGCCACAAACAAAGCGGATATTCAAGCTGTTCTCAAAAGTCATGAGAGGGGTAGCAAAAACCTAGTATCTCCACCAAGCCTCTTGAGGTGGAATGAATGCGATTTCAATAACCGAACCTGCAGCTGTTGAGATAAGACCAAAAACGAATCAACTTGTGGGAGAGGCGTAGTTGTAAGGAAGACAAACTTCACAAAAGCACCGTAGGTTTTAGGCATACTCTTCAACTCAATGTGTAGAATAATACAAGCAAGGACCTGAATGACTAGAAATATTTGTTGAGCAACTAGAAATATTTATCTTGTCAGCAAAAGTAACCACAGTAGTCGCCACTACTTCATCAAGTGGTGCAATATGACAAGGTGTCACATCAACCAATTCGCTCACAATTTGGTCATTAATATCCTCATGAGAGAAATAGAAACTGTCCAGGTTAGGGTCATAAATCAATACTTCACGGTGATCATCATTTGACTTTCGCTTCTTTTTATCAGTGACCTTAGGAACATCTATGCAAGCACTCAATGGAGGAGGAGCTAAAACTGTATTTAACATTTGGGTTAAATAACAGTGATTCCAATCATCTAACAATATTGTGTCCATCCTAGTGGTTAGTCCTTCAATTGCATCTAAGATGGCTGTTAGTTGGGTTTGCAATTGGTTACTCATCATTCCTACTAGATGTGAGTGTGTGAATCAGTAGTCAACAGTGTATTATAGGCTTGGAATCTACTAAAAATGGATTGAAGGATGTTTTGGTAGATTCTGGAGGTCGCTAGAGGGCCGCCAGAAAGCTGGCCAATCGCTAAAGCTCTGGTTCGGGTCGCCGGAGGGAGGCAACACTGGCGGTGATCACCAGTAGTCATGGGTCCAACACGTGCTGGAAAAAGATGCCAAGAGTGAATCTCACTCACCAGATAAGATTATACACACGTCATGTCACGGCTTCCCTAGTAATTTTGGGAGGTTGGCGTCGCCGACAACTGGAAGTTGTGCAATGGTGGCTCCAAGATGAAATGAGAAAGTGGTCTTTGTATTTGTTCAAATTAGCAGCTAGGGTTTTGGACTATGATAGCAGCTAGGTTTGGGACTCTCAACAGTGAATAAAATATTGATTTGAATAAGGTTTAGAGATCGAGATTTTGCTTTGATACCAAAGTTGATGCACGACGGTGTAGATTAAAGCTTAGAAAAAAATAAAAATTAAGCAATAATATGAAAATAGAATCCTATTGAATTAAAAATCTTAAATATTTAATTTGCATCAAAAGGTGATTGTTCTTTGCCAAAGAAGGAAAGATGATGTCAAATGCAGGTCTGAAGCTTAGTCATCATCATCTTTTTGTTTTTAGCTCTTTAGGGTATTGAACTATAAAACACGAATACTTCAAATTAGGTGCCGCTCTCGTATTGGATACTCGAGGGGACACAGATACAACTTAGATACGCAAGGATATGTATCAGACACGCAAGGATATGTATCAGACACGCCATGTAACGTGTCCTGATTTTTTATTTTTTATTTTTTATTTTGCATAGGATACAAAAAGGATACTTTTGAGATACAGCGGGGTCCAAATGTAATATCTCAAACTTTATTCAGGGTAAATTAACATGATAAAATTTAATCAAGGGTCAAACTATAAATAAGTAAAACATAACTCGATACAAATCTTGGAAGACCTGAGGCACGATTAACAAAGAATCTAAAGAATGGTATTTTTCATGCCATATAATTGTTATTTATATAATGTTTGGTAATACATAGATACTATCTTCAAATATTTTAAATAAAATATATATTTTATTTTTTTTTTTTTTTCGTATTCTCATTGTGGCCGTATCCTCATTTTTTTAAAAAATTACCGCATCCCTTCTCCATACTCATATCTATATCCGTACTTCATAGTTAATGGGCAAGAAAGGTGAGTTCAATAGCTTAGAGTTTGGGAAAAGATTTTAGCTATTTATATCAAAAGAAAAGGTAAAAATGAGATTCAGACAGATCTAGAAAATTCCGTACACTATCGCAGGCAACTTGTGGGCATAAGTTCCTTGTGATCTGCTTGCAAAGCATTCTAGACACTATCGCGAACGTAAGCTTCCCATGGTATACTTGCAAGGCATTCTGAAAAAAGGCTGAAGGGTTGTAGGCTACTTGCGGCCAAGAGGAAGTCACAAGCTACTCACGAGGAACACTATTTTCTAAGCAGGTTTTTTTTTTCTTTTTTTTAAGACTCCAAGAAGGCCAAGCCGCAAGCTTCTATTGAGGCACAAAACCCCCCTTTTCTTCTTCAGTTGTTCTCCCAAACTTCTAACATCGGCATGTGCTGATGTATCATTACATAGATCTTGTGATATTTTAAACTCTAAACAAATGCTTTCTACAAAGTGTTTGCTCAAAAATTACCAATAAAAGTAAACACATATACAAGCGCTAACAATTTTCATTTGATAAAATTGAAACAACCCCCCCCCCCCAAGAACTTTTTAAAATTTTACTTTCACCTAATCCACTGTGTCTCAATTGGATGTTCCCAACATGATTGGAAGAAGAAAGAAATTTGAAAAATAGGGGGACTTGCCAGGAGGTGTGTTCAACACATGTCAAGCATAAGTGGGACTACCATGTACATCATAAAAACCTAGCTCAATGAACTAGAGAAACTCATTTGCTTTGTTTTCATTATCAATCGCTAATCGTTCCACGACCATTTCATTAAGTTCCTTAGATGTAACAGCTCCACTTGAATCCGTAAGCCTAAGGCACTGATTTTATTTAATGTCCATCAACATGCCAGGCACCTGTAAGTTCTTGCCCCTCATGAGTTCATGATTCTTGCTTTTTCAAATTTGGCCTTCGACTATGATTCAAGGATTTTCTACTCACGGCCAAGCCACAAGCCAACAAAAGGTAAGGCCCTAAAACCAGCTCAAACATCTCCAGGCAGGCCCAACATAATCCTTGGCATATGACACATGAAATTCTCTTGGCAACCACATACCCCCCCCCCCACAAAAAAAAAAAAAAAAAGAAAAAACACTTACGATTTAAGGTAGTAATAAGTACTATGCAAAGACAGAATTTCAAAACAAAAGAAGAAGAAGAAGAGAGATATCCGAATAGCTTACATAAATCCACCATAGAAGTTGACGCATCCTTTTTATCAGCGATGCTCTTGCTAACATGAATGAACTGTCCATTTGCAGAAGCTTTTCGTAGCTTAGCTTGTAACATCTTTTTCTCTATGTGAAGGAAATAAAAGTGAGAAAGGAGCAAAATAGACAGAGTACACGTCACAATTATTTAACAAATGTAATTTACCATATCAGTAAATAATTATATAAATAATAAAAACATCTTACTGAGATTAACCTACAGCAAAACCTAATAAAGTATAAATAATAAATGATATGTAATAAACAATAACTTCATTCAGTGGAGCAATTTTTTTCTCAGAAACATCTGAAAGTTACATGGAACACCCTACATCTAACAAACAGAATAGTAATATCAACTTATTTTGTGGAATATATCTCAAAAAATTGTAGTAAGAAACAATCAACAGTCTAAACTCAAGACAACAAACCATAACCACAACTATCTGAAGGTCGGCTACATGGATCCATCATCCCCAGGCAATTCTTTGTGAAACACCCCCTCAGTTTAAATTAAGGTCAACATATCCTTTTTCATTACCTCAACTCGCTTTCCTTTTGTAATTCCTGTTGTGCTTTTACTTCAAACTAAATTTAAATATGCTCCTCTAAAGTTCCAAACTAGAAGGCTAGTTAGGCTACATTGTAGGTAGCCAAATTTTCTATAAACAATACTCTCCTAATTTGATATTTAACTGGTACCACTTCTTGCAAATTTGAATTTATTTACATTTTCCTGTACAAGGACCCAACCGCTACAAAATCCTCATTTTCCCTTACATTAGTTCCTTGTACAACAAAGCACAGGAATCTTGGAGCTGCTCTTTAGAATTATCCCTTACTGGTTACTGGTTACAAGCTATAAGATCGGGCATGTCTATGGTGCAATGTATCATATCACTATTTAACAACATACTAGAAGCAATATTCAAAACAGTCTTCATATGGAATTGAATGGAAATTTTAAGCCCCTCATTCAAAGAAAGAAGAGTAGCTACTTTTATCAATGATTGGCCATTGGCAATCTTTATAAGATTTCCTCCAACGTAACAGCTAACCTTTAGGTCTCTAGGCAATCTAACCACTGATGCCTTCACTCAATGACATCAGCGATGGTACTCATCCAAGGACCATTCCCAAGGAAGAATGATAAACAAACCTTCTTAGGACGACAAGAATCATTGATAGAAAGGGACCCAGTAAGCAGATAGAGAAATAGAAGAATGACCACTAAACTATTCATGAACAGTGAATCCACTTTCACAAAGCAGTCAACTTCCTTACTGGCTAACCCACAGAAACTGAAATGATGTTTATTTTCTGAACTGAAATTTCTCATTAAATGGCCGAATCATCAGAAGCCTACTCTCTCACCCTAGCACACCAGTTTCAGGAAGGGGCCTTTTGTATTTGAAAGTCTCTTTCCTCCAATCAATTGTAAAATACCCAATAGGAAAGCTGATGGAGCTGACTATTTATGGATTATGAATGGTGAAACCTCCACGGAGCCCACATTTTTTAGAGAATTCAAGATCGGGGAATTGGAGGCAGAGGGGGCTTTTTGATACATTATATGAGGTAAAGTTAAATGGAGGGACAGAGAACAGATTACCGCTGAAATGGGAGAATGGGATCTTTGTAGTTAAATCCTATTACAACATGCTGTCTAACATTTTACAATTTTTTCTATGGATAACAGTCCGAACTTTATTATTATCATTGATAATCTGGGGGAACAAGGAAAGATGCTTCCAAATTGGTGGTGTGTGCCAGGGAGCAAAGGAGTTGCTCAATCATCGTCATTGCAATGTGGATTGGCATTTGTGGAGTATGTTGTTTACTATCTATGGCATACAAACTTTTGTTAGACTTTATATATCTCATCTTTGGCAACAAATATAATTAATTGTGTATACTCTATGCACCTTAGTTGCACCCACGCTCACGTCTTATGTGGGTGGTATACTATATTTATTAGGGGAAAAGTGTGGGGGCAGAAACATCTTTGGAGGAGGACATAAATCTACTTCATATGGTGAAAACCTAACTCAATTACCTCGGAGTAAGCGAGAACCATACATCCCTTGAATTCCCTGTGTTATCCAGATGCCTCTTTTATCCAAGTTAACTAAGAAGCATCCACCAACATTGATTTTAAGGGATCCATCTGGATACATCTTACCATCAGTTTCTTTCATTTTCTAATAAGTAGGTCTTCCATCACCATATAATAAAAAATAAAATTTTCATTTTGGTAGAATCAAAAATCAGTGTTTTGGTCAACATGAAGTCAAAAACGTTTCAGAGATGTTTCAAAAGCAATGATTTCTCTTCTATTTAACTCACGAATTAAAATGGTGAACATATGGGAAGTTTGTAGCTATAGATTTTACACGAAGACAAGATTCAATTCGTTAGTTGTTGCAGTTTCTGCAAACTCTAGAGGGAAATGTGCTGGAAACACTTAATCAAACTAAAGCACAGTCTATAAAATTGGTTTCTAATATGATTGCAATGCGATGGCTCTCAGAAATTACATTATTTTGCAATAGTTATACTCAAAATTGTCCCTCTTTGTACTTCTCTTTAATAGAATTTTAATTCCCATGTACAAAAAAAAAAAAAAAAAAGGAAAGCAATATGTAAGAACAATAAGTATGCTAACCTTCATGCAGAGCATCGATAGTCGAATGCAGATCCTGACGCTCTTTCTCAAGGCTTGACATTTTCCTTCTGTGAAAATTGACATAAAACATGGAAAGGCTATTGTCAATTATTTAATCATGCTAAGACAACAAACTGGAAATTACCCCATCCACTTATAAAATGTTTTGAACCAAGATGAATCATGTAAATTGTGGAGAAAGAAAAAGAAAATACTTCCTGGAGCAATACCACTGCAGTATTTGGATGGGGAAAAAGGAAAATAAAAATAACAAACGTTGACAGTAGGAAAAGAAGCAAGTGACCATGTGCAAGTCACCGGTTGCCACCTTCATCTCAAATGTGCAAGGTTATATTATATAAGAACTATAAATTATGACAAGAAAAATACTGAATCAATTTTTTGATCACTATGAATGACTCAGCATGTGTGTCAATCTGTCATTAATAGTTGTTATTTGTATTTTCAAGCATAAGAGTATCACAGAAAAGAGAAATAGTGAGAATTTTTCATAGATAACCAATTCACAATTGCATGTCAATGCCCAACATGCTTCATGCTATCTCATAAAAGTCAGAAACTGACCTATTAAAGCATATCCTTTGCTTAAGGAAATGATGCAACAAACAAGTATACTAAAAAATATTTTTCCTTTCTGAGGGTGAGCCTAGACAGAACAGTAAGATTGCTGCTTTGAAACCTGGAGGCCATGGATACAATACTGGAAACAATATCTAGTTATTAGGGGTAAGACTTTGTGCATTCTCACTTCCCAAACCAGGCATAGGCAGAAGTCACGTGCATTAGGCCATCCTTTTCAAAAATATATATATTTTTCTTTTATGTTCCTTTTCAAATAGTAGGTAGTCAAAAGTTAAATCATACTTAATCCATAGCTATTAAAGTTATATCATTGTCCACAACCAAGTGCATCTGCGAGCAAGATAAAGAGTATGATAGAATGCACTTCTTTAATACACTGCTATGCGATGTAAATAAGCCAAGACACTTGTTGTGAGTATTAAATAATAATATAAGTAACAAATACTATCCTCTCTAAACAACTAAAGCTTTTAGGTGAAATGGTTCAATTCTTAATAGTATCAGAGCAAACAAAATTAAACCATACAGCAACTTCTGGTGCATTCTCGAACTCTGACCACATGCGAGGGGTGCGTTAAAGGTATAAAATAATAATACAAACAACAAAATTGACTCCCCCCTCCAAATAGCTTGAGTTTTTAGGTGATATGGTGGCTAAGGGCATTCGCGTTAGCTTCTCTTAAGCTATTCTCAAGAATAGAGTAAAAACAATTTTAGAGATTTTTTTATTTAACATCATCCATCGGGTTCTCTAAATATTCACTTAACCAAACCAAACCAAGCCTTTTCCCACTAGGTGGTCTTTAAATATTCACTAAAATTAAAAAAAAAAATACAGTACCCCTCTAAATGTAGAGAGCTGCAGTAAAATATCCTTTAAAATAGTTTGTAGAGATCTTGAAGTGGGCCTATTTTTCACTCTCTCTATTTTTGAGAAAAGAACAGGTTTAAAGAAACTAATATGAATACCCTAACAGCTTAACATCACTAACAATACATAGAACACAATATTATGATTGTGCATGATTTAGTCATTAATGAACTATTTAAGGCTACAATATCAAAATCTTCATAAATAATTACTAAATTCCTTGCAATCAGCAAACAATCATGCATTGTTACGTTATGGAAACAAATAATTATCCATGCACATCATTAGATGATGCTAACTCCATCCAAGAATAAAGAAATTAAAGTAAGCGAAAACTAAAGGAATGATATCACAAAATTCACCCTTCATTGTCAAAAAGATAAGGCATACTTTATTGAGCAAATTTCTGCTTGTGAGTTTTCCAATTCTCTCTCCAATTTCAGCTCACTTGATCTTAGTCTCAGTGCCTGCCAAAATAAATTAGATAGCACATTAAATAAAGTTACGAGAGAGAGAGAGAGAGAGAGAGGGGCCTCCTGCAAAAATTTTGGTAAAACTCAGTATAATGAAGATCTAACATGCACGAAAAAAATTGAAATATCATAAAAACAAATAGTAAGTTGACACAATTTTCCAAAACTAATAGAAATGAATTTCATTTTTTTTTTTTTAACAAGGGCAATATCCACAAAAGTACAGAAAAAACTTTAGGGGACACATTATCTTACTAGTCCTAGAAGAAGATTGATCGAAACCATGAAACACTCCCATTTGCTAACCATTTCTTATTGCTCCTTAATTTTACAAAGGAGAAAAGTTCCCAAAAACTCTTCTAAATATATGAAATATTCATGTTGGACACCTAACACTTTGGGTATGGAGTATGTACAGGAGTATGTACAAGAACAAATCTAAGGGTGTGATGCGGGGAGAAGATGGTAATAAGATTCTTCTATGAAAGTTTCCTACTTTATTTTGGATAATCATCAAAAATTGTATTTAGCTATTGGCATTAATTTAGAATATTGTCAATTTTTACTTCTGTGAATTTAGATAATGGGCCACACAAAAATATATTTCATGATGAAGGTCAATTTAAGAATGATGAGTTGCAAGGGCAGATTCTATCAGTTGAAACAAATTTTGAAATTGAAAGTGCTCATGGAGAACAATCAATCAAGATATCTTCTTATTACAACGATCCATTCTTAAATTGATTTTTATGAAGATTCATCGATTATGCAATTGAAGATATTTTTGAAGATTTTAGTTGATATTTTGGGGGAAAACTATTTTCCTCCGTGGTTTGACAATATCTCAATGCCTAAAAATCAATGGAGTATAAAAGTCCAAACTCAAGGATGAATTCTTTCCAAGAGGGGGAGAATGATGTAGGGTGAAAATGATAATAAGGTTCTACTATGGAAGTTTCTTACTTTATTTTGGATACTCGTCAAAAATTGTATTCAACTGTTAGGATTAATTTAGAATATTTACTTATTTTAAATATGTTTCTAGAATAGTTTATTTAAATTAGGTATCAAGTTAAGAATATTCCAATAATAGAAATAATTTAGTTTCCATATTTTATATTATATAGTTTCTTGTTTTCTTGTTAGGATTTATATTTAAGCATTGTAAACCTATGGATTCAAGGAGCTTTTGGATTAATTAATATAATATTATACGCTTTTTCCTCTATTGTTCTAAGTGGTTTTTGTAATCGTAGCAATAGTTTGCCTGCCTACTGCGAGTTCTGTCTATTTAGAAATTCACTATTTGTGCGAAAGGTGTCTGATTCGAGCTCCCTATCATCACACGTTACATCAGGGTGGCGGAGGAGAGTGGGCACCCCTCAAGCTCTAGAAAATCCATAAAGGTCTAGTGCAACTTTAGCAAAAATTCTAAATACTCCTTAAGGTTCGCCACCTCAAATTTTTTCCAAAACTCCTATATACCCACCCTTTTTCATAATTTTTCAACCTTGCCCCACCGCATATCAAATCCTAGATCCATCCTTGGACATATACAAGTCCAACATATAGTTTGACATTCAACAACAAGCATAGCTGCTAATTTGAGGTGCCGTATAATTATGCGTAAAACTTTCATATTATGCATAAAATGCACTACGATACCTTGTGAAAACCAATAGAAACTAAAAGAAATATATTCAAGCAATATGAATATTTTTCTGTTTCTCCATGTCCTTGGACATGAAAATGAAATGAATCTAACACATATCCCAGTTCATACATCATAGTAACCAATAATGCATTTCACCTAAAATAATTAGAGTTGGATGCAAAATTTTAATTAAAGCTGATCAAATAAAAAAAAGTCCTCAAAATTTTCTCCTGGCAATGAGTAATATTCTATCAAACATTCTATGTTCCCTTAATTTTGACATTTTGTAAGTAGATCTGCCAGAAGCAGCATTCATTAAGCCAAGTATAAAACTCTAAGAGCATTAAGCCAAGAATTTGCTACCTCAAGGTAGTTTTTTATCTATTTGGTGTGTGATTCATGGGAAATTTCTTAGCATTTATAATCTAATAGTAAGAAGGATTACTGTAAATTGGTATTGCCAATATAATAAAGATAATAAGACTATTGACTACTTTTTTGTTCATTACATATGGTCTCAAGAGTAGTGGAAATTGGCTTTATGTTGTTTTAGATTGTCTTGGGTTTTTCCCATAATGCTTAATTTTGAGTCCTGGTGGGGACAAGAATCCAAAAAAAAGGAAGAAAGCTTGGCGGATTAAGTGGTTGTTGTGGGATGAGCAGAACTGAAAGTCTTTTCAGGATACTGAATTATCTTTGTATGAATTGAAAATTACATTTTTCTTTAATTTATATAAATGGATTTTGGTGGTGTAGCTCCAGTTTTGTATCCTTTTTTGAAGAAATGGATGTCTAGCATTGACCTTGAGAGTTACTTTTTTTGGTAATTGGGTGGCCTCCCCTTGATGTCTTTTACGAATAAACTATCTCTATTTGGGGGGGAAAAAATGTCAGCTGACTAGCTGGAAACTACTGCAGAATCCTTTATAGGATACAAACAATTTTATGAATCATTTCTTTTCATGCATATTAACTTATTTTTTCACTTATTTGTTGGCAAGTAAGAAATGTTCACTTATTATATACATAGATATATGCATGCAGATATAATAGAGGGAGGCATTCTTAATATATGCAGCTTACATCTTAACAGGTGGCAAAGCATCCTCAAATTGAAAATAAAGAAAACCCACCATTTTATCCTAGTCATTCTCTAAGATGGTAATAGTTCTATTAAGAAATTCCCACAGATAGTCCACCAGTCTATGAGGAAGAAATACCTTTCTCCCTCCATTTTTAATTTCTATGATAAAAGTTCTCTCCCACCAGATGATAGCTTGGTTCATTTTGAGCAGCACATCAGCAAACAATACATTCAGTTATATCATGAAAGCTTAATGTACAAAATTACATCTTTGCAAAAGCTACATGCATTCAAAGAAGTGGATGGACAATGAAGGAAATGATACTAAGCCCATAAGAAAGAGCTTTACAGAAAGGAAAGAAGTAAAATCCTATTTGGATAGATACAGAAAGCAAAACTATAATCACCACAGACATGAACTACCTTCTCTTCTAAGCCAATAACTTCAGAAGCCAACAACTTGGCACGTTCATCCGCTGCATTACATTCTAGTTGAGCATTTGTGTATTCCACATTCACAGACTGAAGTTCCACCTGCCCCAGTCAACGATGGCCCCATCACCAAACAATGACAACTTGGGGGGGGGGGTGTTGGAGCAGGGGAATATTGAAGACAAATATCATGAAGAATGAATAAAAAGCTTTGGTTATTATGTTATAATTGATTCCATGCATACATTACTAAAGAATAAAACCCTACAAACTGCTGATTGTCTAACAGCAGCAATTTATTTCTCCGGAAAATTGCATTAAACCTATGTTGATTGCTCCTTAGCATGGGAGGAATTAAAGAACGGAAAAATTGAGCATGTAATGAAGATAGAACAATAAATCAGGAAAAAAAAGGGGGCCAATTCAAACTTTGTATAACTAAATTTTGGATTGAGTTTAGTTTTAGTTCACTTTATTTTCAAGTTAATGTACCATTTTTATAGTGTTTTATCACCTTCAGTGGCAATGTCATTTGAATAAGTTCAAGGCTAGCAGACCATGGGCTATAGACAGCAATTTAATCCATAGGTTTTATTTTGAATCTGCAAGTTTTTTTGCCTTTATACATGGTCTTCATCTTGTCAAACACTGTCCTGTAAGCCAAAGTTTCAAACGTGCCAATTGAAATCCAAGTTCTTAGCAGGGATCAAATTTTCTTCTGAATAGGTTGTTTCAATTAGAACCAAAATGGAAACATTTAGAGCCCGTTTGACAACGTTGTCGTTTTTTTGTTGTTGTTTTTCTGTTGCCGTTTTGTATTTTTTGTTTTCTGTTGCCGTTTATTTTTTCTGAAATGAAAACTGAAACTGCGTTTGGAAATACAAGTTTATTTATAATTATTAATTTTTTTATTTTAGAAAATATTTAATTTTATTAGTTTTAAAAATTTAATAGAAATTAATAAAATATATTTTTATATTAATTTAATATAATTAATTAAATTAATACAGTAAATTATTTATTAAAATCATTTAATTCAATAAATATAAAATATATTAAATTATATTATTTATTAAAATTAGTTTAATAAAATATATTTCATATTAAATAAATAATTAAATTAGATTAATTATTAAATTAAATTATTTATTTTTAAATTAATTAAAATCATTTAATGATTTATTAGAATAATTTAATAAAATATATTTTATATAAATTAAATTAATTAAATCATAAATAATTTAATTTAATTATGATATTTATTTAAAATAATTTAATAATTATTATTAAATTAAATTAAAAATTAATTTAATTTAATTATTGATTATTAATTATTTTATATAAATTAATTCAATTATTAAATTAAATTAATTAATTATGATATTTATTTCAGATAATTTGGCAATAATTAATTAATTTATTTTTACTATATATTAAAAATAATTTATATAATTAATTTAATTTATTGAATTTAATTATATTATTTATTAAAATAACTTATTTTAATAAAATATTTGAATAAAATAATTTATTTTTATGTAATGTAAGAAAAATAGATAAAGTTTTAAAATTGACAAAATATTGACAACAGAAAAGAAAACCAGAGTGAAAACATCATTTTTCTGTTTACGTTTTTCAGTTTATGTTTTTATTTTTTTTGTAAACAAAAAAACTTAAACAAGTTTATCAAACATGTTTCTGTTGCGAGTTTACAAAATTTTGAAAATAAAAACAGAAAACGAAAACGTTACCAAACGGGGCCTTAGGAAATGTTTATGGAACATTTGGAAAGTGACAAATACAAAAATGCATAAAAATATTTATAACTATAAATTAATATATATCATATAACATATAATAAAGCAGGATCGCAGTTAACAAAATTGTGCCACGTGACACCTTATTAGGTATTATAGTTGTGGCATGTGTCTTTCAAAATAATTAATTTTATTAATTAATCATTATCTTCATATCCTAAATATTACGTATCACTTAATACTACAATTTATCTCTAAGTTGAATTCTTCATGGATATCACTTAATATTGCAATTGTGTTAACTGGATATCACTTAATATTGAATTCTAAGTTGAATTCTTCATGTTTATTTTAATCTTGGCCCTCGCTCAAATTTCTACGTGCACCACTTATTTCAACCCATGAGTAAAAGAAATGTTAATTGGTTCCTTAGTCCTGATTCCTAGAATAATTAGGTGACATCTTGCAGAGTGTAAGTATCCACATTCTTCCCATTGAGGAAGGTGTGCTCTGAGAATAAGAGTAACATGGTACTTTGAGAATACAAGGCAATCAACTCAACTTTATATGGCTGCAAGATTTAAAATTTTCACCAATGGAAATTTGATAAAATAAACTCACTTTTCAATGTAAGGACATGATTGATACTAACCAGTTGGGCCTTGATTTCCTCTTGCAACATTTCCATGTCAGATTTTAGTTGGTTGACAACTCTTCCCTGACAAGGAAAGAAATACGTCAACCGAAAGCATAATGCCATCAAGTGAAATCAAGGAGAAATGCAAAACTTAAGCAAATAGGTGCAGATGAATAATATACATTAAAGTACACGTGGAATTGGAAAAGACTATGATTAGCCATAATGGTTTACTTGAATGTTGGACTTCGGCCTACAAATCACATGTTGAGAGTATAAAATATTAATAATTTATAAAGCTATTCCTTTCCCTAACAGGTTAAGTTCTTAGGTGATATCAAATTAGGCAATAATCCTCAATTCAAAGTAACTCTAGAAAGTGTAATGAGGCATCTTCAAATTATAAAATAGTAATAAATAATAAAGTTGTTTAGATGAGATGGTAACTAACAGTTTAACATCACCAACCAATTTAACTCCATGTTTAAAGTTGGCCTACGTCTTGGTTTCCATAAATACTTTCAAACAAAATCAAGATTCACCCATGCAACACAAGGTATTTCTTTAAGCGTGCTTGAGTGGAGATACAGTCAAAAGAAAATAAACACAAAATATAATGGTACAGAACCCGTAACTGATAAAGTTGGTCAAATGCTTATCATGGCTAAAATGTTTTTAATCATGCCTGTTGTGAATTTTTATGCAAACCCAAGTTCTCAAATGTTTCTTATCATGCCTATCATGGTACAGACCCATAGAAATTAAACACCAAACATGTATACTGCTGTCAAAGAAATTTGAAAGAAAATAAACTTCCCAAGAAAGAAATATATATCTTTTTCATTTCCACATAAATAGTGCTGTGAACCAAAACATGCAGGTAATCCAAGGTTAATCTGTTGACATCGGGGCCATTTACATTGCTAAATACATATGAGCATGCCCTGTGAATATAATGCGTACATATGTCTAATGACACATCATCTTTGAATACAACAGTCACAAACAGTTAAATGCATACTTATAGATCCAACAATCATCAGTACTAGCCAACCTGTTGATTGTAACTATCAGTCAGTGATGAATTTTCAGCAGCTAAAGATTCGGCTAAAGATCGTGAGGCCTCGAGAGTTCGCTGCAACGAGAACTTCTCCTGTGTCAAATCTTCAATATGCTGCCAAAAGGGGGGGAAAATAAAAATAAATAAACAAACGTAAGAAATACAACGTTTGGCTAAAAGATAGATACATCCAAAGCTCCAATCTCTGATGGAAAAAACTTGTTCGTTTATGCCTGATGGAAAAGCTCTTTTATGCATGTATGTGTATCTGTTTGGGAACGTGGAGTAGGGGGATAAGGCACTATATACACTAAAAGACCAAAGGAGGCATAACCCACATGCAAACAGAGTATTCAGGAGATTAAAATTATTTGGCCCTTTCAAAAATTTATATGCTTAGAGGACTAATGTATGAACAATATCATAGAACTTCCAGAACAGAAAATATATGAACCTGCTCCAGCGCAGCAAAATCTTCATCTTGTTTTCGTGAATAAAAATCATGTTCTATATCCTCACTGTTCTCATTGACAGCATTCCTATACTTGTCATCTCCATTTCCAGCAGAAACTGATGATATGGAATTGTCAAACGAACCAGAAACACTTGGAGCCCTCAACTTTGAGAAAAGTTGAATTGTTTGAGTCTCAGTAATTGATTTCTCAGAAGTAGATGATGCCAAAACATTCATGTCATGAACTTTTGAACTTAACCGTACCCTCCCTGGTTCAGTAAGTGGAACTTTTGGCATGTTAATAGAATCACAGAAAGATGGACGAGATCTCCAAGCATTAGTTTCAGCTACAGCTGGATAAAATGGTACACAATTAGATGAACTTCTGACATCAAAATTGAAAGCAGTAGATTGAGATTCAGATGGCCGCAACAGTGTGCTGTTACCACTGGGAAAATGACCAATAAAGTTGCTAAACTTTCTTTCCCTGGTATCATCATTCGCAATATTTCTATATTCCGGAACAGCATGCATGTTTTGGGCTCCCTCAAAAGAAGATTCTGCAATCTTGGCAAGAGGGTGACTAGAATCTACCACAAAGAACACCATACTGTTGTCAGTTTATCCTCCAATATATGTATATAGAGAACAAACAGACGAGAAAAACAACATTACCTTCATGTAAGGAGGACATCAGGCCACTAGCCAGTGGACTGGTATGACCAAACCTGTTTTGCAGTAGGAAACTGCTAGTATTCTCAGGAAAGGTATTTCCAAAATTAACATGAGAACTTGGAGGACTTGTAACCATAAAATCTTTTATATGACTATCATTATCCTTTGAATGGGCTTCTTCCAACCCATAAGGACTAGGTTGGCTGGAATTGCCATCAAGTTCCCAGATCAATTTAGGATGAAAAGCAACAGATTGATCAGTCCCAATCCCATATCCATGGCTTCCTGAGGTTCCAGTAGAAATGTTGTAGTCATAGTTTTTCTCTTGAGGCTGAGAGTAATAATTCCCATTTATCACTCCAGCCGAGTGTAGCTCATTATACTTACCAAATTCTTGAACTTTAGCAGGTGGCTGCATTGTTTCTGCTGAAAATACATTATAATAGTTTGTTGGCAAGGTTAGATTAGCATGTACATCGTAAGAACCTAGCTCATTGTTCTGGACAAACTCCATTGATTTGTTTTCATCACCAATAACTAGATGAGACGGCTCAACAACTGTTTCACTAAGTCCATCAGATGTAACAGCTCCATTTGAATCCGTAATCCTTACGCGTTGATTATCTAAAGGTCGTTTGTCATGTCCATCAACATTAGCAGTACGAAGGTGATTTACAGGCACAGATTTTCCACCTCTTTCTGCTGCTTTCTTTTTACGAAACTCTTCCAGCTGCAAAACAAGATAAAAGCATCCAGAGCAAGGATTAAAAGTTCATCTTGGTATGGTGTTTTAGTTAATATGAAAATGGAAATATTTCAAAAGTGTTTCAGGAATGTTTCGAGATTGGCACAAAAATATTAGAATATCTAGAAATGTTTATAAATAGGCATTAAAATCCATCTAAATATACAAAAGCTTAGCAACAAAATAATTAAGAAACTTATTATTTTGGTAAATTATCCTATAGTTTTTGTGTGCTTCACTATATTTCAATGGAAACATTAGAATTATTCCATTAGTGTTCAATTTGGGTCTGTTTGGAGACGGAAATTTTTCAATGATTTCATGGAAAATAAATGATATTTTTATCATTAATCCCGAGCAAAGATTAACCAACGAGAAGAAATTATATGAGGAGTGACAAAATAATTATATAGGAGAAGACACCAATATGTAACTAAAACATATAAAGTGATACAAGCATGCCTCCAATTGCAAAACCTCCTCATGCCTCCAATTGCAAAACCACCCAAGGAGATAGAATGAAGGGGCAGTAATGATCACGAATAAATTCAACGGACAAAGACCGTTCACAATCTAAAAGGTCCATCCCACCATCTCCCAACCAGTAGATCTGGGAAAATGCAACACAAATGATGAATGAAGGCATACTCAACCCTTACCCCTATGAAGTAAACATGAATCCAACAAGCCGTTTTCCCTATTTTTGCTAGCATCAATAACAAACTAATCCATCTCCACAAAGAAATAGAACTTGAAAGGAGATGGCTCTAGGGGATTAGTCCCACTGAAGGAGGGGATACCTTTACTATTAGAGAGAGAGAGAGAGATTGTATCTTGCTAGACCTTGGAGCACAATTGAATGGCCATTAGTAGCATCTACTTGACCAGCAGCCAACAAATATCATACAGTAAACTCTCCAGCCCATTGACATGATTACCAAGGTTACTTCCATTTAAGCCACTTATTCTCAAAGAGCATAAACCAAAGTTAAACTTACCACAGAAGGGGTATGTTTCCACAGAACAACGGTATGCCTAACAATATTTGCACAAAGATTTAAGAAAACCAATCCCTTTGAAGCAACAAAATAATGTAGCCATGATTGAAGATCAAATTTTGTGAGCAAAAGGAGGAAGTCCAGGTTTCAAAGAGAATTCAAGGGGCTGCTTTGAGCAGATTTTTCATATTATTTCACTCCCCAATTTTACAAAAAAGCCGCCAGTATTGTTAACTCTCAAACCAAGTTTGCATTATTGATTTAACTTCTATGAGGCATTGGATGCTAATGGGGTCAACTAATTATAATAATACTGTTACTTGAGGTGAAGACAAGCAAGGGTAATGGTATAGAATAATTAGAAATTAACAAATAAAAGGCATAGCTAATTTAGCAATGAGTAGCTTGCTTGGGACCAAGTTTAGTATAACGATTTGTATAGCCGATATGATAAGATTCTTCTGAAGTTATTTTGGTGAAAAAATCCCCACCCATTCAACCCAAAAAAAAAGTGGGAGCATAAAATCCTAATATCTGCAACAGAAACTTGCACCCACAAACAAATTGGATGTTTTGGGATTTAGAATTCCCCAAATTGTAAAGTCCTAAAGAATCGATGGATATAAATCCACAATATTTTTGTTTTATAATTGATTTCCAAGTTATTTTCTTTGAAATTACAGTGTGCTTCTGCATGGATGAAGTGCACACTGTTTAGGCCTAGCCAAAAACTAAACCAACCATAGTCCTCCAAATGACAAATTGAAACATTGCTTCTAAAGCATAGAACTGAACCACACCAAACAACAAAACTAAGATTCAATTAAACTCAACCCATGGGTGTACTGTTTTATTAATCATTTTAACAAGGAAGTAAACATTTTTGAAGTTCAATATTTCGACATCCCATATTTGAAGCGCAATGCTTCAATAATAGTCAAATGGGCCAAAAAAGTAGCCAAGTGAATCATCAAAACAACTGAACTCAACATTTGGAATTTTAAAGTGAGACCTCCTTCAATCATGAGAAAAGGTAATTTGTTTTACTTCCAAACCGATGTGGGTTAGGGGAATGTCAAACAAAATAGACGCTACATCTGTGGCCTATTTATGAGTCAATGTATGAGATGTATCTCACTTCTGGTAATCCATATAAAGTTTTGTGCCTCATTTCCTATGAAGCCTACTCACACTTTTAGATTCCCTAAATACCCTTTAGCTACCCACTTTTTTCTTAAAAATAACTGCTACTAATGATATTAATTCAAAATAGCGAAAGAATATGTTGGAGATATGAAGAAACAAATGACAGAAGAGAAGACACACATGTAGTGTGTCTACGTATCTCCGCCCCTAGTCTAGGATTAATGCACTGGGAAATAGATTCTCCTCATAGACCAATGTCGGCAAGAGAGCTTTAAATTTTATGTTATACACTCAAATATGTCAAAGTTGATTACTAAAATTGCAAGCATCACCCAGTTCTTATTTGGTCAATTCTTGGGTTGACCTAGTGACACCAACACATTAACTCACAACATAAAAGGGTAATTGAAAGGTTCCATAAATGACTAGCATGGTGGAAACAAAGATACTTATCCAATAAGGCTAGAGTAACTTTGATTAGGAGTACACTATTAGCCTCCCAACTTATTTTATGTCCCTCTTTACACTGTCGGGGGGTGTACTGAGATTGATAGTAAAATTACAACGAGTTCTTATTGGGAGGTATGGAAGAAGGGTTTAAAAACCCTTTGGTTGACTGGGAGACAATTTATCTTCTGGCGAAGGAAGGTGGAGCAAGTATTCATGATTTGAAAAAATTTAGGCACCGTTTGGAGCTCCACAAAACAAAAAAAATCTCCAACAATCTCTATTTTGTTTCCTGCCATTACTAACTTACAGATTCCCGCCTTTACTAATTTCACTTAAAAAAACCAAAAATTCGGAAAGAGGTTAACCGAATGCGCAAATTTTTTTAACAATCATATTCTTCCAGTTGAAAGCTTTCAAACGAGTACCATTGTTGCTATTTTTTATGAATTTTTTTGAATCCGTGGGAACGGATTTGGAAAACTATTCCCACGGTTTTGAAAAAATGAGTGTTATTTTTTGAATCCGTTAGAACGGTTTTACCAAACCGTTCTAACGAATTTTTCCACCAAAATTAACTCAAATCACGTTTTTTCTTGTTTTTTCTTGTTTTTTACCACTCCAAACGCCACCTTAATATGGCACTATCAGGAAAGTGGTGTTGGAGATTTTGTATTGAAAGAGAGAGAATGTGGAGGGCCATTTTAGTAAAATATGAGTTGGTGTGTGTGTTTATATCACAAAACCAGTAAAGGCTTCTTATAGAGTTAGCCTATGGAAGGGCATTAGATAGCATTGAGAGGAACTAAGAGATGGGTTGAGCTGAAAAGTTGGTTGTGGGAAAAGGTTAATTTTGGAGCTTTAATTGGAATGGGGTGAAGAGGTTGATGGATCTTTTCCCCAATATTTACAAGTTTGATGCGAACTTGTGTGGAAAATTATTGGGTGACTAGTGGGAATACCTCAACATCGAATGTTGCTCTTTGAAGGCATCTCCAGGACTAGGAAGTGGAGAGGTATGTTGTTCTTTTTGGGATAATACCAAGATTTGAAGGTGGGAGGTGGGACTAATGAGGTGATTTAGACTACATCCAAGTCCAAGAAAATTGAGGTGAGGTCTTATTACCAGTATTTAGGGTCAATAGGATAGGACCTTTCCATGGGGCAAAATTTGGAGCTTGGGGTAACCTCAAAGTGATTTCTTCACCTGGTGTGCTGCACAAGGGAGAAGTATTTAGGGGTCGATAGGGTAGGACATTTCCATGGGACAAAAATTGGTATTCTGGGTTAACCTCAAAGTGGTTTCTTCACTTGGTGCGTTGCACAAGGGAGAATTCTCACTATTAACAGTCAACGAAAGTGATGGAAGGTTCTTCTAAATAGATGTAGTCTATGTAAAGAGCTTGGGAAATCTATTGACCATATCTTTATCCTAGTAAATGGACATGGAGTTTGTGAAAATTATTATTGCCTTCTTTGAGGTACAGCGGATTTTTCCAGTGATACGTAGGCCTTTTTGTGTTCTTGGTGGGGTAACAATCCAAGTCGAGTGTAGAAGAAAACCTGGTGTTTAGTTCCTTTTTGTATATTTGGTTGATCTAGAAGGAAAGGAGTAAAAGAATTTTTGAAAGACAAGGAATTGCTATTACACATGTTAAAGAGTTCATTTGTTGCTAACTTGTATAGCTGGAGGATGGGGGGTATGAAGCCTAATTTAGAGTCCTTTCTAATTTTTTCCAAGTGTATGATTGTATATCTTGGAATGGTTTGTATTTTGTTCTATTAGGCATTCTCTTGATGCATATTTCTAATAAAATCTTTGTTTATCTATCAAAAAAAAAAAATGAGTGACCTCCTTGGTTCCCAAATTTTGGAACTAGATCCACATTGTGGCATTCCAAGACCAAATTGAATTCCTCAAGTCATGTCAGCGTCTCAGGTTCACCACTTTAAAATGAACCACTAGCACATAATGATGTCTCTGAGGTGAAGTCATACTTCTCTGATTTTAATTTTCATATTTGTATTAAACCAACCATTGTTTGACAATAACATTTAGCTATCCAAAATGTTGTAGGTTCCAATAAGTCGAACATAAATCACTTTTGATCGAATCCAAGATACTTCAAGTTGATCCAAAACACTCTATCAGCTAAGCAATGGCAAGCAGTCTGACACGCGACTCAAGTTCGTTCATATGTAGCTGACTCAAGTTGGCTCATATCAAGCCCTAATAACAAATAGAACTATTCTTACTAGCCCACACAACTGATGCATGATTAAATCTAGGTTGCCAGTCAAATTAAGGAATCAAAACTTCTAATTCAAGTTTCTAGACAGTTCCTAGGTTTTGCATGCAATCTTCATTGTGTGACCTTGAGATCCTTTTTTAGGCTCAAAGTTTGCGTTGTAAGCACCACACATGGTCAATAATTCTAATATCATTTTTTGCAAAATGGACTTAGTGGTTCTTATCGCAAAATCTTAAACTAACCAACAATGCAAATCAAAACAGTAATCCACCATATGACCCATCTTGCATCTCGAGTGGTGAACAACAAGTGCACAAACCCACACAAAACAGAGTTCAAAGCAACTAGTATAACAGAAACAAAGACATATTTTAAGTCTTAACGACGACATCCTGAAACAAAGCTCTAATAACAATAGATGTTGAGTCACTAGTTACCAGCATATGACCCATCTTGCATCTCGAATGGTGAACAGCAAGTGCACAAAACCACACAAAACAGAGTTCAAAGTAAATAGTATAACAGAAACAAAGACATATTTTAAGTCCTAACTATGACATCCTGAAACAAAGCTCTAATAACAACAGATGTTGAATCACTAGTTACCCAAAAGCTTAAACTTTAAGAAAATTGAGCCAACAATGCACAGTCAAAGTAACAAATATGGATGATAACAAATGACCCAAGAAATTACAACACCTAACCAACCATATTTTTCTCAATTCCAACAATATACTACTAACTTTCAGAAGTATTTATATGTAAGCGGGTGTTTTGTAAACAAATAAGCAGGTAGATCAACTGAAATTTTCCCAATGAACCGACCCAGTAGGGCTTATCCATCTATATAAACAGCAGCTGCTACTTGCCAAACAAAATACATATGTAAATATAAAAAAAAAAAAAAAAACTCAACTGTTACCTATTTTGGTACTACAATCAGACGCTGAAAAAAAAAATCATTTCTTTTTATATTATTGGAAAAAAAAATTTCATTTCTTTTCAAATTATCCAAACAACAACCTTAATTAAATTTTCCAAAAACCCAATAGAAAAAAAAATTGACAGCCCAACGTGAGCTTACGCACGGTAGAATCAAATTATGGTAATAAATCATACCCGTCGCTTTCCAGCTTCCAAATGCTCTTGCTTCCTTGCCGAATTCGACAACACCTGAGCCGACGCCATTCCAAATGCATGCCAATCACAACCTCGAAAGCTCCTCAGCCTCCTCAACTGTCACCTACTCCACAAATCACCATCAAAAACCCTTGAAATCAAAAACCTAATTCAGATCAAGACGTGTGTCTCGAAAAGAAGAAAATCCATGTGCCAACGGCCAAAAAGATTCAAAAAAAAAAAAAAAGAAAAAGTAATAGATTGAAATTTTAGGAGAAGACATGGCCTATGCAAAAACCCTGATTCGCAGACAAAAGAGTCCGACCTGAGCGGGGAAGAGAGCTTTGGTGAGAGGAGTGTTGGTTTGTTCGAAATTGGAGAAGGTAGATCTTCACCTGTTTCCTCCTGTTCCCCTGTTCCAGTAATTTTGGTTAAGTATTGCGCCTTCATTCAAAATAAAGCAAACAACCGGCTGCTACAAATGTAGAACACGTGTAAATTACCCCTATTAGCATCCAAATTTTAAACGCCATGCGTGCCGTTACTTTTTGCCACGCCGAATGATTTGTCGTAGGTTATAGTGGCAATAATTTGTGTCAACCGCACTCAAAATAAAATTAATATTAAATATCTTATATATTTCAAATTTTGGACAAAAATTTATGGTAATTTGTGATTTTAATTTTTTTTTTAATTTTGAACCCTAACAGCTATTATATGTGTTTTACTCTCTCTTTAATTAATTTTTGATAACTTTTTTTTGAAAGGTATGTGCAATCAATTTTTGATAAGCACCATAAAAGAAAATATAAATTATAATTATTTAATTTAGAAGATTCAATTTCTTAAAAAACATAATTAAGTGAAATTTAGGTTAGTAATTTTGATTGGTATATAATTTTCACCCTTAAAATATAGTGAAATTTAAAATGTTTATAATATTTTGGGAGATAGATGGTATTGGAGTCCATTATAATAAGAATTTAACAAGAAATTAAAAATATAAATATAATTTTAATCGTTGAATAAAAAAATAATTTTTCAACGTTGGATCTTTGTATGTGAAGAGGACATTCTAAAAAAATGTCTTTTTTTATTGCATAGATATTAAAAAAATTTAAAATAATTGGGCGGATACTTAGACTTTGTTTGGTTAGAAAATAACTTTTAATTTTTTTTTAACTTTTTTTCATTTTATATGTCCTTTTGCACTAAAATTTATTTTTTTAAGAAATTATAGCTTTTAAGTTTGTTAATTGAATTATTGAAAAAATATTCGTAAAATTCACATTCATTTTTTTTTAACTTTCAGTTTTTTGATGTGTTAATCGCATTTAAAAAAATAAAAAAAATTACATTCATTGTGTAAGATCCATAAAAATAAAAAATTTAAATTTTTTGGTTACTTTTCTATCCAAACGAATAGTTTTTATTCAAACAAATATAAATTTTATTAATATTCTTTTTTTTTTCGAATTCAATTAACATGCCTAAAAACTATAATTTTTATAAAAAAATTAAATTTTAATAAAAAAGACATATAAAACCAAAAAAAAAAAAGCTAAAAGAATGAAAATTATTTTGTAATCAAACAATGTCTAAATATCCATCCAATTTAGATATATTTTTTTAATTTACACTCCACCCCCACTCGCTCTCATCCGAACCGTTACCATCCTACGGAAGACACACGGCAAACTATTTGGGGTGGCAAAGAGTAACAACGCGTATGACAATCAAAAGTTGGGACTTTAGTAGGAGCATTGCACGTGCTTTACATTTGTAGCAGCCACTTGTTTGCTACATTTTGAATGAACATATATAGGCGCAATACTTAACCAAATTACGGGAACAGGGGGAACAGGAGAAGATCTACCTTCTCCAATTTCAAACTAACAAACAAACACTCCCCTTAACCAAAACTCTCTTCCGCACTCAGATTGGACTCTTTTGTCTGCATCGGCCATTTCTTCTCCTAAAATTTCAATCTATTACTTTTTTTTTTCTAATCTTTTTGGCCGTTGGCACATGAATTTTCTTCTTTTTTAGACATACGTCTTGGAAGTGTTTGGTTGAAAAAAATTTGATCAAAAAGTACAGTAAGTATAAAGATTTGATGTAAAAGTGATATGTGACAAAATTTAATTTGAAGAAAGTACAAACTTTTTGTAACTTTTGGTAAGTTTTGGTATTTTGTTGGAGGCCAAATAACCCCCTGATCTAAATTAGGTTTTTTGATTTCAAGGGTTTTCAATGGTGATTTGTGGAGTAGGCGACGGTTGAGGAGGCTATGATCGGTATGCCTTTTGAATGGCGTCGGCTCTGGTGTTCTGAATTCGGCAAGGAAGCAAGAGCATTTGGAAGCTGGAAAGTGACAGACATGATTTATTCTCATAATTTGATTTTACCAAGCGTAAACTTCAATAAGGCTGTTTTTTTTTTTTTTTTCTTTCCTTCTTTTGAGTTTTTGGAAAATTTCTTAAGGTGATTATTTGGATAATTGGAAAAGAAATGAAATTGTTTTTTTTTTTCGATGTTTGATCGTAATACCAAAATAGGTGGCAGTTGAGTTTTGTGCATGTACATATGTATTTTTTTGGACAAGTAGCAGCTGTTCTATATAATGGATTAATTTATTTTTAAAAAAAAATTAAATTAATGTTAATTTTGCAATGAAACAAAATTACAAGAAGTATTTTAATAATTTTACTCTCAGAATCATAGGTCACTTGCCATCATTACCTTAAGGTTATTCTGCCACTAACGACGGTAGACCTTGACCCTAATTCATTAAATCATGGAAAAAAAAAAAGGTCTTAATTAGTTTTAATTTTAAAAGTTTGGTCTTAGTTGGGATATTGGCACTCTTTCAAAAATTTCCTCTACTTCTTATCATTTGTTCTTCTTTAAAATTACAAAATTAGCCTTATAGTTGAGATTTATTAATACAAAACATGTCAAATATTATAATTACCCTCACTTTTTATTTATTATCACGAAACTCTCTCCACCATTCACATTTTCTTATAACATCCTCCATTTTTTTATTAATTTACATGTTAAATTAAAAATTAACTGTTAATTATAATTACATAAAGTTTTTTTTGGTAGGTAATTTCATAAAGTTATGGGAGAGAGTTTTTTTAAGTAATTTTTTTTTAAATTAGCATTGTAAATATATCTTTTAAGTTTTACTTAAACAAAATCAAAGAAGTAAATTAAAAATTATTATTTTTAAATTGATATAAAGCAAAATATCATAATCATTGATCAATTCATACATTATTGAAAATAACAAAAATAAAAGTAAATCAAATTGAAATTCGAATCCTAATATTCATCCCCAGAATCAGTTACCATTAAATAAAAAATAGCATGGCAATGTTTAAAATAATTCAACATTTTTAACAAAAATCCTCTATAAATTACTAATTGGAAAAAAAAAGAGCTTAACAGGGAAAAATATCCTAATAATATTATAGCATATACACCAACAAAAATAAATAATAAAAAATATTACATACAATTTGTTCTACATTGTGCTGTCAACAAATCAATCACATGAAAGAAAAAAAATTAAAAAAAGTTAACAGTTGCTTTGCTATTTGAGGGATTTGATAATTCATAATAACATGAAATTTACTCTATATTACTTATACAAAAAAAAAAATTAATCATATTTGAAAGTTCTACTTCAATAGAATTCTTTCCCATGGTATTTCATTTAAGATTTAATGAACCAAAGAAAGATGATATACATCAGTGAAAGTAACACGAGACTATAAGAGATGTAGTTATGGAAAAGTAAAACGTGGATGATATTAATTTTATAATAATAAATGAAAAGAGAGAGTAATTATGGTATTTAAGGTATTTTACATTAATTGTCCTTTATTAATTACAATGTTAGTTTGGTAACTTTGTAGAGTAAAAAAAATGCAAGAAGTGAGGGAAAACTTTTAATAGAGTGCCAATATCCCCATCCTTTGGTCTTCGCCCTGCTAGGAGAAAGAAAAATGAGAAGAGATCGATGCATTGCAATTACTGACAATGTGATTTTGATAAGAAATAGTCTCTCACATTAATAAATTTTTAGAGGAAAAGAAGGTAATTACTTGGTGCTATCCAAAGAAGGTTATTTACTTGGATTGTGATTTTGGTAGTATCTTGATTAATAATTTAAGATATAATAAAAAAATTAATATTTAGGCATTTTTTTCTATTAATAAAGAAGTTACTATTGATAATTTAAGATATAAGACTCGCACTATTAATAATTAAAAAAAGTTACTCCCAAGCCTTAATAATAGTCAAGTATTTTTTTTCTTTTTTTTTTTTAATTTAGGATGTAATAAGAGCTGCTATTGCAAGAGAAGTTAGACTTTTTAAATTTAATTAATATTCAATAATTTCTAAATCTTTTCCCAAGTCGAATTAATCTTTTAGTAAATTTTACATCACTGCTAAACAAATAGAAGGTTAAAGGATATTTTAGAAAATAAAAAAAAAAAAGTTCACTTAGATTAAAGTTTAATTAATATTTTGGCTTTACTAATACCTAGTGCTTCTTTGATGATATTGTAAATTCACTTTTATTATCTCAATTACCCATTTTTATTATCCAAACATCGTATGAATACTTATTTATTTATTGATTCCTAAAATGATGGGAGTGTTTGGAGTTGTAAAAATCAGTATAAATTTGTAAAAGTTACAGTTTCATAATTCGTACAGTGAGTAGATGTCACGCTTTAGATTCCATAACCCGAGTACGCAAACAAAAAAACACATTTTACACCATTTAACCAGTTTCCATGTTCCACATCAGAGTTATATACACGTTATGCAGCAATAAATGTAAATAAAATATAAAAATAAATAAATTCACATTCTAAGCTTAAATAAATTCCTTAGTTAGAACCAACTAGGCAATAAGGCTCTAAAACAAAACTACAAGTCTTCAAACTAGACTTAGACAACTTTTATAAATCAAACATAAGTAATTAATATCTATCTCACAAATAGAGGCTTATTACATTCACCTTAAATAATTTTATAAAATTTAAATGTCAATAAAGAAAAATTAATAAAATTTCAATTCTCATGTTTAGCAAATCTAGCACACAACTCAAAATCATTACTTGTATCACAAGTAGCAAGGGGATGAGCATTAATACCAAGTGTGTTCGGAACTCTAATAATAATATAAATGCAAAAATGCCCTAGCATGTTACTAAGTGAAACATCTCAATACAAATAACAATATCATACAACAACCTTAAATAAGAAATTAAATTTCTTTCTTTCTTTCTTTCTTTTTTTAACAATTTAATCATGTATTAACACCACATAACACATCAAAATAAAACATATTGGTTTTAGGAACTGTTGCTTGGTTGTCCTGTAACTACAAGACGTAACTAATATATACCATCTTTTGGTGTCTACTTCCTAGCTAGGCTAAAGTCTTAGAAATATTAATCACATCATCATTTGGTGTTTACTTCCTAGGCCGAAACCTTAAGAATACTATATGACACCCTTAGGTATCTACTCGCTTTGTTTGTTACTAGCTTACTAGACACGATTACCAACCCCATGCGAGTTTCGGGACTTTCAACTCTTAAGTACATATATCAGATATTTTAGTACCCCTTAACCCAAACAAAACATAAAATAAAATTTCACTTCAATTCCACATTAAATAAAATCTCCCTTTCTTCTAAAATTTCACATAAAATTATAAATAAATAATGAATAAAATGTTTCCTCAATTACTTATATTTCATGAAGTTTCTCCAACTTCCAGTCAGTGTCACTATCAAAATTTCCAAACAACTAATGGACAAGACGTTCTAATAATATATCCATATAAACATAATATACATTCACGTTGCAAGAATTTAAATGAAACAACGATCCCTTAAGCAAACTAACACAACTTCAACCAAACCAATAAAGTGGTGTCCAGAGCATTTTATAAAATTATATATATAAGCGGTAAAACACACAGAAGCACTGCAATATGCAAAGACATAAATATATATAGCACACATTGAATGTTCTACCCCTTACCTGTAATGCAGCAGTTATATATATGGATATGTAATCGCATTAACGCAATGAGAGAAAAGTCGGGATATGCTATGCTGTGTTCGGTAGAAAATATAAAAAAAAAAAAAAAAGAAACAAAGTAGCAAAAAATGGGTTTCTCCTCTTTCTTCTGTTGTCTCTATGGTTGCTAAAGCTTAAGATGGGAAATGGATGGTTGAGAAAAAAAATATAGAAGGCTACAGTTGTATATCTATATTTGTGGCATTTTAGGGTTTTCTGGGTGTGTACCTGCACCCTTATTGTAAAGTTTTATTATGGAAGATCCATATAAAATTTTAAGTTAAATATGGGAGATTTGCATGTTCTTAAATTGAAGAGAAGATATTCCAAGATCAAGATATTTACAAGTTTCCAATAAGATGGCAAATAATGATCCAAGTCAAAGATTGAACACAAAATAATCCTATATGGATTAGCATTCAGTTGATAAGGACAACAGAAATTCTAGTACACATCGCAAGCAGCACGCAGGGAGCGCACAGCTATGCAAAATTAGCACTGGGAGCCAAAAGGAAGCGCATAGGTTTGCCATGTTGAATTTTAGCCTAGAAAGGATTTCAATTTACATCGTAGCTTGGCCAATGACAGCATGATAGATCAACTCACTAGCACTGGCATGGCGCAGGGGGTACGAAGGTTTGGGCTGTGAAGATTTTGTATGATTTAATTTCCTATTCTACTAGATTAGAGCAATCTTTTGTAACTCTATATATATGTATCTGATCTTAATGAACATACAAACATAATGGACATAATATAGAGATCTAGAGAGAGTTTTTCATCTTGAGAGTTTTCACGATCTTTCTCTAGCCATTGTTTTATTCTTTTTTAATTTTTTGAGTGAATCAGGAAGTCTACTTGTTAGGGTTTGTCGAGTGAATTGAGTAAGAGCAACAAAAGAATTTGTGTGAGTAAATCATAGTGGGTTTAAGTAAAGTCTTGTAACCCGTTTACAGTGGAATTGTATTTGACATTTTTCTCCCTGTGAAAGGGTTTCCTTGTTAATCCTTTGGTGTTATTTTCTTTACATTGTGTGTGCTTGCTTAATTTGAAAATTTTCAATTGGTATTAGAATGGGTCACATTTTCATTCTTAAGTTAGATGTTCAGTTTGAATTAGTGGATCCACTAAGTAAAAAAGGCTCTAGTTCCAAATCACTATGGTTCAATGACACTAATTATTCATAGTGGAAGGTATGAATACAAGCTTTTCTTCTGGGGATAAATTACAAAGTCTGGATTGTTATGGCTTAGAATGGAATTTTAAGGCTTTGAGCACCATCTTTGCAGCTGTCAGTCTAAATGATTCTGCAGAATTTCAATCTACACGAGTGTAAGAAAAGCCTAGATGATCCTACAGACCACATATAAAGGTAACACTCAGGTTAAAACAACTAAGCTTCAAAGACTCATGTCTGAATTTGAAGGCCTAAAGATGAGCAAAGACAAAAAGTTTGATTATTTTTATATACGACTGGCTGATGTTGTTATTTCCTATCACAATCTTGGAGAGCCCATCCCCGAATCAAAAGTGGTGCGTAAAATCTTACGATCTCTTCCTCGTACTTTTGATGCAAAAGTTACTCCTATTGAAGAAGTTAGGAAAGTAGATGCGATGAAATTGAGAACTTTGTAGGATCTTTACAAACTTTTGAGGTGAATGTGCTTTAGTCACGAAAGGCCTCAAAAGGTATTGCTCTCAAGATAGTGAAAGAAGAAGATGATGATGATGATGATGATGAAAAAGAGTCAAATGAAGAGTTGGCCTTGATGGCTAAGAAGTTTATCAGATATCTCATGAAAAAACTCAAAATTTAACAAAGCCAACAAATCAGAGTCAAAGCCTCAAGAAAAAGGTAAGAAATTCAATAAGGATAACAAAGAAAGTGACAAGAAGATGTCAAAGCAGATTTAGGACTTTGAATGTCAAGGATATGGACATTTCGCACAAGATTACAGAAACAAGAAGAAGAATAAGAAGCAAGTCAAAGTGATGAATGCTACACTTGACGATGAGTCTGACTCTAACGAGTCCACTGCTTCAGCTTCTTCAGAAAACAGAGGTAATTTCATTGCTTTTTTAGCCTCTTGCACTTCATATGCCCAAATTGCCATAAACTTTATGGTCTTCCTTTAAACTATGTGAAAAAATTTTTCATAAATCAAAACGCTAGAGTTACAGTGACAAATAGTTTTCAAACATTTTCTAATTTTTCTAAAAATTCTTTTAAAAATCCATGTCAATTTCGAAAACCTAAAAATTTGAATTTTTTAATACCTAAACATGAAAATTTTTCAAAGAAAAGGAATTCAAATTTTAATAAAAATCAAAGATGTGAGAAAAATACTGTCAAGACCACTTTTTCAAAAATTAGGGCTATTTGGGTTCGAAAATATGATCTTTCACCAAATTCTTGGCCATCCTTTGCTTTAAATCTCTTAGTAAACCTTTGGGAATTTGTGTACATTCCTAATTTTTTTTTTTTAAATAAAAGAGGGATAGGAGTTCATTATTTGTTTTGAAGATATTTTATAACTTTAATCTCCTTATATGTACGTCAATCATTCAGACAAATTTATTGTAATGGATTAAAATTTTGTATTTTCATTTAAATTTAAAAGAATTATATATTTTGATAAATTTTGCCATAATCTTGATGTGCTTCTTTAAACATTTGACTGATTCTGCATATATCTTTTTATCTTCTTATTTATGAACTTTAAGTTAATATTTGACACATTTAAAAATGATAAAGGGCAATTAAAAGAACAGTTGTATCCTATCTTGAAAAGGGTATTAGTAAGACCAGTGAGAAGACCCTTAATAACATGTTAGTTATCAAAATAACCAACCCCTGAAAAAAGATGATTTAAGGGAATAGCTATTTACCCATAAGCATGTAAAAGGTGCCAAGACCTTGAAAGAGATATTTATAGAGAAAAAAAATGAATGGATGAAAATTAATTGAGAATATCACAAAGAAAAATCCAAAAAAAAAATTAAAATAAAAAATTATTTCAATTCATTTGGTGCCTCAAATTTAACTTTTAATTTTATGATTTGATTGAGGGGGGAGAATATATATTTGATTAGTCATAATCTCACACATGCACAATTATTTTCTTTCGATTTTATGGCTTAATTCATCTCATGACGTGAAAATTTATTTGTAAAAGTGAATTTTTGTCCATTTAAATTTATACAGATTGGATGATTGATTTACATATTTGGACATAGGTGAAGTAAAACTTCTTTAATCTATTTCATTGAACTTTCCCATCAATTTTTGGTATTTTTTATATATTCAAAATTTTTTTAGTGCACAAATCTGGCCTTACGGGATTTTTCCAGAGAGGTTCATAGCAAAGGAGTAAGGAGGCAGGAACCTCGAGCCCGTCTAGTATGTGCACCCTGTTGGACAGTTGGCACACCCTGGGCGTAGAGTGCTGAGGGGGTCAATCCCTCGTATATAAGAGTTTGATCAAACTTTGATCTTTATTCCACACAGCTGTCTCAACTAATCCCGTGACCATCTGTCTCCCCTCCAGTGCATAGGTCTATATGCATGTGTCCTATGTAATTTTTCTTTTGTCTTTTTCTTTAGTTTACTACATTTGGCATTATTGTGCATCTTTAGACTATCTTTGTGCATCACTGTTCAGATGCTTTCTGCTAAAATGTTTAAAAGAGCTAGAAACGCATCCTCATCTTCAACTGGAAACTTTTTTCTGAACTAAAATGAATTTCATAATCTGTTTTCAAAACTTATTGAAAGAAAAATGGGCATGAATGATTTTCCATTGATCCACCAACTATTCTCACAGTTGGGTTGGGAATCAATCACAAAAATTCTTGCTTCTATGTCCGTTAAGCTGGTCCAAGAATTTTATACTAACTTCAAACAAACAAATTTTAAAAATGCTATCATTAAGACCACTGTTAGTAGAGTCCCAATTTTAGTCACCCCAGACATCATTGCATTTGTCTTAGGCATTAAGCATTCTATTCCTGGTAAGAGACTCACCATGTTCTATCTGACTCACAATGCTTTCTTCAACTAAGAAAGAGTTGACTAATATTTTTAGTGTCTTTATTGGGTCTCCACCTTGGAGGGGTGAGACTTATGTTCATGGTCATTTGAAAATAGATCATTGCATGCTTAATTTGTTTGTGTTTGTATCCATTGACCCTACCTCTCACTATTCTAATGTCACCCTAAGACGAGGTCGTGTCATTTATGCCATTTTGATGGGTTTAAAATTTGATCTTACATTATTCATTTTTTTATCACTGCCAGCAATTGAAACCTGTTAGGGACTCATTAGGGCAAATTAGAATGATTTACCATCCTCTGGCCTCACACCACAGTCCTCATCCATTACACGACACACTGCACGTAAATCTATGAGGTAGGCTGTCGATGATACTCTTAACGATCTTAATTTGGCAAAATATAGTAGAGCACTCGTCTCTTCACTATGAACTCCATGTCACTCTCATTGCTTCAACTTGAAGGGGAGGTAACTGGAGTTAGAGTTGAACAATGGGTTGTGGAAGGCAAATTAACATCCATAGAAGGCAGTATAAAGAATCTTACAGATCTGTGCATTGCCAACTTCCAGTTCCTACACCAACAAATTGACAACTTCGGTGCATTCTAGGATGAGTTGCCACAGGACAATGATGATGATGACACCGGCTTTGGTGGTATATGGCATGCCAATGGAGGTGGAGGTGGTTATGATGGTAGCGGTGGTTATTTTAGATATGCTTACCTACTTGGCCATGTTTTTGCTTATTTTTATTCCCTTAATTTTGCATATTTGCTGTTTCCCATATCAAAAAGAGGGAGTAAAAATTTTGGCTATAATATGTGGTCTTGTAATAATTTGACTTGGTTGGTCTTAATTTTCTATTCAATTTTACTTGACTTTGCTATGAATGATTTTTAATAAGATATTGTTATTTATCATATGATGCCTTGATGAATTTGTTTAAGTGTTGCAAATTTATTATTTGAAATTTAATTTAAGTTTTGATATGGAATTGCCATAAAGTTTTATTGTGGCAAATCCATACAAAATCTTAAGTTAAATATGGGAGATTTGCATGTTTCCTAAATTAAAGAGAAGATAAATATTCTAAGATCACAATATTTACAAGCTTCCAATAAGAGGGCAAATAAAAATGATCCAAGTCAAAGATTGAACACAAAACAATCCTATATGGATTAGGATTTAGCCGAGCAGGATAATAGAAATTCCAGTACGCATCACAGGTAACACATAGGAAACGTGTGGCTGTACCAAATTAGCACTAGGAGAACGCAAGTTTGCTCGTGTCAAATTTTGGCCTAGAAAGGATTCCAGTATACATCGTAACCTGGCCGATTGGAGCACGATAGATTGATCCATTGGCGTTGACATGGTGTAGGGAGTGTGAAGGTTCAGGCTATAAAGATTTTGTATGATTTAATTTTTTATTCTGGCAGATTAGGGTAATCTTTATAGCTCTATATATATGTACCTGACCTTAATAAACATACAAACACAGGGACATAATATAGAGTTCTAAAGAGAGAGTTTTTCATCTTAAGAGTTTTCACGATCTTTCTCTAACCATTGTTTTGGTCTTTCTTAACTTTTTAAGTGAATGAGGAGGTCCACTTCTTAGGATTTGTCAAGTGAATCAAGTAAGAGTAATGAAAAAATTCGTGCGAGTGAATCACAGTGAGTTTGAGTAGAGTTTTATAACTCATTGATAGTGGAATTGTATCTGAGGTTTTTCTCCATCTAAAAAGGTTTCCTCTTTAATCCTCTAGTGTTATTTTCTTTGCATTATGTGTGATTGCTTGATTTGGAAAATTTCAATATAAATATATATTAGATTACAAATAAATTAGATATTACCAATATTCCACCAAGTTTTTTTCAATAACCAATTACACCTCAAGTCTACAAATTTCCACTTAAAATTAAATTGTAACCGAATTAAAAAAAAATGCCATCCACATAATTTCTCAAGAATAATAAAAGAATAAAATAAAATTATCAATATATGTATATATATACACACACTTAGCATGATATCAGATCACTTCAAAAATTTAATTGCAATTAGAATTCCTACTTCACGTCATAGTCACCCATTAACCGAACTGACCACTTGTAATACATTATATTATTAATATTATTTATTTATTATTATTTTTAAATAAACACATAATTTAATGATATCTATATGCATATACATACATTAGCATATGTATATATATTAGCAGCAAGAATCTTTTTTATTAAATTAAAAATAATTAATATTTTATTTAACTAGAATCATACCATACTTTATAATTCACAGAAAATTTTAAATACCAAAAACAATTCTCACACAACCCATGCGTCTTCAATAAAATTAACATTTAATTAATGGCTCAAAAATTTAAATTAATCAAATAAATTTCTTACTACCGAATTAAATATTAACTAGAAATAATAACCAAAGTAAAAATTAAATTTGTGGACCATTACAGTAGAAAATTTAACTTTTATAAAGATTTGTAGAGTTTTATGGTGTTTTGTAGAGCTCCAAATAGGCTCAATAATTGATTGAATTACTCATTTAAGGCTTTATTTGGTTACAAAATAGTTTTTAGTTTTTTTTTTTAGTTTTTTTTCCTCTTATATGATTTTTTTCCACCAAGTTTTAATTTTTGTTAGAAGCTATAGTTTTTAGACGTATTAGTTGCATTTGAAAACAAATAAAAAAATTTAGATCCATTTGGGTAAAATATAGAAAATAAAAAAAAAAAACTAACTTTTTTATTATTTTTCTACCCAAATGAATGCGAATTTTGCGAATATTTTTTTTTTTTTACGAATTCAATTAAGAAACTTAAAAGTTATAATTTCTAAAAACAAATAAAATTTAGTAAAAAAAGGCATATAAAGCGAAAAAAACTACAAAAAAAAAAAAGAAATTAAAAGCTATTAACTATTTTGTAATCAAACAATGTCTAAACATCCGTCCAATTTAATTTTTTTTAATATACAGGGATAAGGTAAATACTCCACCACTATTCGTCCCATCCGAACCATTACCATCCTTCATGGTTCAAGGGGGCTGCAGTGAACAAATCTATCGCAGGGGCTGCAGTGAAGAAATAAAGAGTTGAGATTTCTTTGTACTTAATTTATTGGATGTAATTTATTTTAATTAAATTTATTTTCAAAATAAAAATAAAAGTTTAAAAATTTTGATTGAGACATAATTAATACAAAATATTAAAAATCACGTGTCATTAAAGTGTAAAGAGATTTTAACGTTTCATTTTTTTACTGCAGCCCCCTTAACCCATTCTTCACACGACAATGGCAAACCATTCGGCGCGGCAAAAATTAACGGCGCACATAACATTTAAAATTTCGATGTTAATTGGAGCAATTTACGTGTGCTTTACACTTGTAGCAGCTGGTTTTTTGCTGCATTTGGAATGAACACTAGTAATTGCCCTATCTAAACACATAAAAATATAATTTAGTACGTAAATAACTTAAATTTAAATTTATAAAATTAATTAACATGAAAAATTATAAAATAATTCTGACTATTAAACAAATTCAACGGTTAAAAATATTTCAAATTTAAAATTTTAAGCTTTTTTATTATATAATATAATATATATAAATGATATAAATAGTGTAAAAATGAAATTTTAATTTTAATTTACGTTTTAAGCATATTAAAATTAAAATTTTAATTTAAATGTTTATTTTAAAAATTTAAAGAAACTCAAAGTTTAAATATTATTTTTTAAATAAAAAATTTAATTGACTTTGTTTAATAAATATCAATTCAATTGAAGTGATCGAAAAGACAATTAGAGCGGAGAGAGAAAAAAGTAATCTAGACTAATTAATAAATCTAACAGTTGAAAATATATAGAAGCTAAATCATGAGTTTCCATGTTATAAGAATGAAAATTATTGAAAAAATGAGAAAATTATATTTGATTCACCCGTTTGTAAAATAGAAAAAGTATAATAATAAATATAGAGTGTGCTACTCAAAATTTGTTAACAATTTTTCAATTGATTTATAAAAATAACTTAGATTAAAATTATTAATATTAGTCGCATATGGTGCTTTATAAAAAAAAAATATGGTCAATTTGACTAATTTAAATTTAAAATTAGAATTTAAAAAAGTAACTCCTAAAATTAATTTTATTCAAAGATTTGTAAAAATAGAAGTAAAATGATAAATATGAAGAGTGCCATAAAAGATTTGACAATAATTTTTTGATTGGTTTTATGAAAATAACTCAAATTAAAAATATTATTATTAATTGTACATCGTGCTTTATAAAATAGTTTTAAAGAAAAATAATTACTCCCAATCCTGTTAATGTTTAGGTATTTTTTATATTTTTGAATTTTAAAAAATACTAAGAGCTGTTATCCTTAAGCATTTTTTATTTGTGTTTTTTAACTTAAAATTTACAACTATATCAAATTTATAATTAAATGGGTTCCTATAATGAGTTTGTTTCACGTTTATTAGAATTATATTCCCACCATTATAGTGATTTTATATGCCAAAAAAGAAAAACAAATAAAGTTGTCGTTATCTAGAGATTCGAGATAAAAAAAAATGTCAAACTTTATGAATAAAAAGTACGAAAAGAAGAGGAGAGAATAAAGGAGAAAAATGTCACATAAAATTAGAATGAAGGAGAAGATGAGAAAGAAAAACATTGTTTTATAATAAATATAAATATGCATTGTAATTACTGGCAAAGTGATTTTAGTAAGAAATGGTATCTCTCATTAATGAATTTTCTTTTTCTTTTGGAGGAAAATTAGATTATTACTCAGTGCCTATCGATTTTGGTTAGAAATAATATCTCTCTCATTAATGAATTTTTAAAGGAAAAGAAGAATATTATTACTTGGTGCCCATATTTTTTAATTTAAAATTTAAAATTACGTCAAATTTATAATTAAATTAGTTCCTATAATGAGTTTGTTTCACATTTATTAAAATTATATTCTACCACAATGGCATTGTAATGATTTTATATGCAATAATAATAATAATAATAATAATAATAAAGTTGTAGTTACCTAGCCATGCGAGATTGGAAAAAAAATAAATTTTGTGAATAAAAAGAGAGAATAGAAGAAGAGAAAACAAAAGAGAAAAGTGCCACATAAAATTAGAATGAATGAGAAAATGAGAAAGAAAAATATTATATTATAATAAACATAAATATGCATTGTAATTGCCGATAATGTGAGTTTGGTAAGAAATGGTAGGGTTATAGGGGTTACATTAGAAAATCTATTGTAGGGTTGAAGTGTAGGGGTTGGCGATTGTGATTTCATCAGTATTTATTTGACTGAATTAATAAATGTTATTTGTTTGAATTAATAAATAATGATGAAACTACAGCAGTTGATCTCCACATTTCAACTCCTACATAAATTTTCCACTGCAACCTCCTAAAACATGATATATCTCTCATTAATGAGTTCTTTTTTTTTTTTTTGAGGAAAAGTAGGTTATTACTTTGTGCATATCACTTTTGGTGAGAAATAATATCTCTCTTATTAATCAACCAATAATATTTTGAACAAAATTAGTATTAAGTTTCTTGTATAGTTGAAACTTTAGACAAAAAGTTCAAATCTAAAAAAAATTATGATAATCCATGAGTTTTAATTTTTTTCAAAAACTTTACGTCCTATCAGTTGTCACATGTGTTTTGTTCCCTCTTTCTCTCCAATTAATTTTTGATAAGTATCATAAAATAAAACAAAAATTATGGCATTTTAATTTGGAAGTTTAATTTTCTAAAAATCGTAATTAGGTAGATTTTAAGTTGACAGTTTTGACTTGTATATAGCCTCTATCCTTGAAATATAGTGAAATTTTAAAATATCTAGCCTTTTTTTTTGAGATAGATGGTAGTTGAGTTTACTAAAATAAGAATTGAGCGATAAATTAAAAATATAAAAATGATCTTAATTATTGAATGAAAGAAAAAATAAATTTTAGCCATTGAATTTGGTTTGTGAAAGAGGATATTTTCAAAAACCGTCCTATTTTATTATATAAATTTTTAGACGAAAAGATGGTTTCTACTTGGTGCCTATCCAATGCCTTGGTTAAGAACTCTAAAACGCACACACGTAAGACATGTTTGGTATGGGTTGAAAAATTTGGGAGTAAAAGATTATCGGAGTAATTGTTACCCTGGTAATGTTTAATAGGGTAAGAGGTTCATGACACTTATGTTTGGATTGAAAAAGTAAATATTAATCGGTAATAATTATATTATATTTGGAATGTTAAAAGTTTTAAGAGATAAAAATTAATTGTATTTGGAATAAAGGTAAATTGGCCAAGGATAAAAGTTAATATTTAATCTTAGTAAAATATTATAATAAAATAAATCATTATAATAATTGTTATTTTAATAATAATTAATTTTAATAAAGTATTGTCAAATATAATTTTAAATAAAAATATTAATTATAAAAAATAATTTTATCATAGATTGATATTTCAGTAGAAATTAATTTTAATAATGAATGATTATTTGTTAAAAATTATTTTTATTTTGATAAAATAAATAATTTAAGTTTATTTAAATAAATTATTAATTTTAGTAAATTATATTAATACAATGCATAATCTAATAAATAATTATTTACTAGAAGTAGATTTTATTTAATAAAATATTTTAATAAAATAAACTATTTTGATAAGTAATTATTATTTATTAACATTAATTTTAATTTTAAAAAATACATAATTTTAGTCATAAATTAATATTTTAATAATATTAATTTAATAATATTCTAATAAATATTTTTATCCGGACAACAATCATTATATATTTTACTAACGGCAAAACAAAAAAAATATTTTTTTAATATGTTGACATTAATGCAACGGCATTTAATGCACTTTTTAAAGGTGGGCACTTTTACCCTTATTTATTTAATAAGGAATCTAATGAAATATTTATTATCTATTAAATAAATAAATTTTTATATTATAAGTATTTATTTCTCTCTCTCTACATTTTCTCAAAAAATCATACCTTAGTTTTTATTTTTATTTTTGAAAAAATATTAATATAAGAATATTATCAAAATGTTCTTAAAGGCACGAGTAATTTGAATAATTACTTTTAAAATTTAAATTTTATAGATTTATTTTTTAGTCATAAAATTTGCTTTAATAATAAATTTTACTCATTAATTTAATAATTAACTAATTAATGGAGTTTAGATAATTAATTTTAAAATTTGAATTTTTTATATTAATCTTTAGTCTTGAAAATATGATATAATAAAATTTAGTAATTAATTTATCAATTAGAGTTAATTGGCAAGCCAAATCAAACTATTCATCATTCCGTTAACAGGTAAACTAAATAATAAATTTATTATTAATTTAAAATCTGAACTTTTTGATATTTATCTTTAGCCTTGAAAATTTGATATAATAAACTTTAATAATTAATTTATCAATTAAAGTTAATTGGTAAACCAAATCAAATTATTCATGATTCCATTAATTGGTAAACCAAATAATAAAATTTACTATTAAATTAATTTTCATAACTAAAAGACAAATTTATTAAATTTAATTTTAATAATTAATTATCTAAGCTGATGTTTATGCTAATTAATAAATTTAAAGATAAATATGTAAAATTCAATTTTAAAAATAATTATTCGAACTACTCATATTTCCTTAGTTATTTACACTCAAATTTTCATTAATTAGTAAATCCATTAATAAAATTTATTATTAAGTTATTTTTATATTTATATTTTTTTTGTTTGTGTGAACTTTAATAATCCGATAGAATTTATTAAAATCAGACTTCCATATGTGTCTTAAAAACTTATGATTTACCAAATTTATCAATGTGATCCAAACCTAAAGTTTAAGTTTGACTTTAAAATACATGTTAAGGGTGCGTTTGGAGTAATAAAAGTGAGATAGAATGAGATAATTTATGAATTCGTAATTCGTGTAATGAGATAAAAAATAAATAATTTTTAGAGTGTTTCAAAAATTTTTAGAATTTTTTAGGTGGTATTTGGTTTATTTTTCTATTTTCGTTTTATGTTTTAAAAATCTCAAAATAAAGAAACAAAAAATGCTCTGTTTTCATTATTTTCAATTTTTCTTTATTTTAGATTAAAAACGCTCAAAATGACTTTTTGTTATTTTTCATTTTATATGTAAACCAATTTTCTGTTTTTTAAAACAAATTTTAAAAATACAAGTAACCAAATGCGTTTTGAGCTATTTCCTTATTTTCAAAAACGTAAAATGAAAAATGAGTTCAAAATAGAAAATAGAAAATAAAAATGAAAAAAAAAAAAAAAAAAATAAACTAAATGAGCCTTAACCATTTTTAACAAATCAAACGCATCCTAAATTTTACTTTTGACTCCATCAATTACCGTAACAAATCTGACATCGTTCCAATATAAATATATGTGTGCGTGTAAACATGAATAAATATACAGTAGCACCATATTTGTTGAAAATTAAAGGGGAGACAAAATGAGCCGTTTGTCCCTCGCAATTCCTTTGGTTACGCTGGTGATGTTTCACTTCTTTTGTGTTTCATTGTGTTGGGAAGCCATTAAGCAGCCTTTTCAAAAGGATAAGATCATCATCTGTGTTAGAAACATCCTAATGTATATATAATTCTCTAATATTTAGTTACCTGAAGTCATAAAATATTTGTATTTAGAAAACTTATAAAGTTATAATCTTATTAAGATTAGGTTTCTTATTCATTCTATAAATATAGGGTTTCGTTATACAATATAGATCATCAACATTAATACATAATTCATTTCTTCTTCTTTTATTCTAACATGGTATCAGAGCCATGGTAGAATAATCTTCTCCCGTCCGCAGTCCAATCACCCGCCGGCACCCAACCCGCCGACCCTCCACTCGCTGGCCCCCCAACCGCCAGCTCCCGTCGCTCCAAAACTCCGCGGCTCCACCCAGTTGGCCACTTCCGCGGAACTCCACTCAACTTGCCGCCCCTCCCATATATATATATATATATATCCTCCCAATCAGCCTTCTCCAGCCATCTCTTCCCAATAGCCTTCTTCGGTCATGCCGATTCGTGATCAAATCAAGCAACCCGAGCTAACCCATTCTCAAACGCATCCCATCCCTCTCTCGTCGGCGGTCAATTCCGCTCTCCCTTCCTGTCCGAAATCCCTCTCCAGTGGCGTCACCTCAGAAGGCTGCCGTGACTCCTTCTGCGGCAACTCCTTCTCTCTCTCTGTCTCCATTTGTCATGGCACCAACAGCCCCACTGCCACTATCCTCCTCCGCCAAGCTTCGCTTGCCTAACAACCCAGCCTCACGACTACCACCGCCTCCCCTGATGCCGTTCTCTCTTCATCGTGCCGAGGCACAATTTTTAAGTGTAAAACCCATTTTTCAATTACCAACTTAACCTCAACCGAATTTCACCAATCACCTAAATTTTGTCTTCACTCACACAACCACACTGTCTTCACCATTGACCCCCCTCCTGCATTACTCCTCCTAGGTGCCATCTTTTTGTCAGATTTTGCTTCTAGAGTACATTGATTGTTTGGTTATTATCTATGGAATGTATGGATACTTCATTGGGTTCTTCTCGTGGACAACCTTCAGATCAATCTCCATGCAAATACTGTAAGCAACCTGATCACTCCTTACTTCTGTGTCCCACTCGTTCATGTATTCATTGTCACAAGCGGGGTCCTGGCCACCTAAATCATCACTGTCCCAAGAAGCCGCCTAACTTTTGCACCAATAACTCTTGTGGCTGCAACCAACAACATTCCACATCCATGGAGCCTACTCAGACAACTGCTGCTTCTACTTTACTTAAGTCTGCTACATCCTCTTCATCCAAATTGATCACAACTAACATTGCAGATATTATTCATCAGCTAAGTACTATTTCTGGTAATTCTTCTACTGCCATGTCTACCACTACAGGTACTTTTTCTTGGCTCTTCGACTCTGCTTGCTCCAACCATATGACACCAAACCCTAAACTCTTCACTACCACATCATCTACCTCACATGTACCCTCTATTAAAACTGCTAATGGCTCTCATATGCATGCTCAGCATATTGGCCATGTCTCTACTTCCCAACTTTCCCTCCCTCAAACCTATTATTTACCCGACCTATCTGTTAATCTTATTTCTGTCAGTCAATTGTGTGATCTTGGACTTACCGTTACTTTTTCTTCTTCTGGCTGTCTTATGCAGGATCCACAGTCGGGACGGACCCTTGGGATAGGCCGTAAGAATGGTCGTTTGTTTGAATTGGTTGATCTTCACCTTCCATCCACTACTCAACACTGTGCTACAACTACCTATACTATTTCCCCATACTATTTATGGCATTCTAGATTGGGACATCCTTCAGCCAGTCGTTTACAATTTTTAGTTTCTAGTGGTCAGTTAGGATCGATTCATATTGAATCTCTTGATTGTCTGTCATGTAAACTTGCCAAACAACCTGCCTTATCATTCAATAAAAGTGACAGTTTTTCTTCATCTGCTTTTGATCTTGTTCATTCAGATGTTTGGGGTCCTTCTCCTAATGCAACTATGGGAGGGGCTCGCTATTTTGTTATATTTGTGGATGATTACACTCGTTTTACTTGGCTTTATCTTATACACAATCGATCCCAACTTCCAAAAATTTATTTTGAGTTTGCTTCCATGGATTAAAACACAATTTTCTCGTACTATTAAAATTTTTCGTTTCGACAATGCCATGGAGTATCAAAAATTTGATTTTCTTGCCTTTCTTTGACAACAAGGAACTCTCCCTCACCGCTCTTGTCCTCATACTTCCCAGCAAAATGGTCGAGCAGAGCACAAACATCGTCACATTCTTGACACTGTTCGCGCTCTTCTCATCTCCTCATCCTGTCCTGAAAAATTTTGGGGGGAAGCTACTCTTACTGCTGTCTATACTATCAATCGTGTCCCTACTCCCCTTCTTCACAACCAAACTCCTATGAACGGTTATATGGGTCTCCACCCCCATATGAACTTCTTCGTATTTTTGGATGTGTTTGTTTTGTTTTGCTTCCTTCTCATGAACGCACTAAATTGGAACCTCGGGCTCATCTGTGTTGTTTCTTGGGTTATAGAATTGAACAAAAGGGTTATTGTTGTTGGGATCCCATTTCTAATCGTCTTCGTGTCTCCCGCCATGTAGTCTTCTGGGAACATAAAATGTTTTCATCCATCTCATCATTTCCTTCACCTTTTACTGCTACTCCCTCATTTTTTACGAATCCCTCTATTGATCTCTTCCCTGATGAGACATCCTCATCTCCCTCTGAGGACCCACCAGCTCCTCCTATACCTCATTCTCCTTCTGAGCCTCCACCAGCTCTTACACGACCTGATTTGGCCTCTCCTAGTTCTCCAGCGCCGCCTGTCGATCCTCCACCTTCAGACACTGCATCTCTACCACTTGAGTCATCTCATATTATTCCTACAACTTCAGATACTGCATCCATACCACGTGAGTCCTCTGATACTAATTCTATATTTGTTGACCGTTCTACTCGGGTAAGGAAACTTCCATCTCATCTTCGTGATTTTCATTGTTTTTCTACTATTATCTCTCAACATGAGCCTCGCTCTTTTCGCGAGGCTAGTTCTAACTCTCTTTGGCAGCAAACAATGTCTGAAGAATTATAGGCTCTTGAAATGACTCACACTTGGGATTTGGTTGATTTTCCCCCTGATAAGACAACCATTGGTTGCAAATGGATTTACAAGATTAAGACTCGTTCTAATGGGTCTATTGAGCGTTACAAAGCTTGTCTAGTGGCCAAAGGCTATAATCAAGAATATGGGATTGACTATGAGGAGACCTTTGCTCCTGTTGCTCGACTCACCTCTGTCCGAAGTTTGCTTGCTATTGCTGCCGCTCGTCAGTGGCCCCTATTTCAGATGGATGTGAAAAATACATTTCTCAATGGTGACTTAGTTGAAGAAGTTTATATGCAACCTCCTCCTGGCTCCTCTTATCCCTCACATCAGGTTTGCAAACTATGTCGTGCTCTCTATGGACTCAAGCAGGCCCATCGTGCTTGGTTTGCTAAATTCAGTGCTACCATTGGTACATTTGGGTTTTCTTCTAGTCCTTATGATTCCGCTCTTTTCATTCGGACATCACCACATGGTACTGTTCTTCTTCTCTTATATGTGGATGATATGATCATCACGGGTGATGATCACGGGGGCATCTCTTAACTCAAGTCTCTGCTCAGTTCTTATTTTGAAATGAAAGACTTGGGAAATCTTAGCTACTTTCTTGGTCTAGAAGTCACCACTGACACTACAGGTTATTTTCTTTCTCAAGTCAAGTATGCTTCTGATCTTCTTTCCAGAGCTGGAATCACTGATAACAAGACTGCACCAACTCCTCTTAAGCCTGGTGTTCGCCTCACGCCTCTTGATGGCACGCCTCTCTCTGATGCCACGCTTTATTGACAGCTAGTGGGGAGTCTTGTGTATCTCACTGTTACTCGACCTGACATTGCATATGCTGTTCACATTGTCAGTTAGTTCATGTCAGCTCCTCGCTCAGTTCATTATGCTGCAGTTCTTCGTATCCTACGATATGCTATGGGTACTTTATTCTATGGACTTCATTACTCCTCTCAGACATTTCTTGATCTTCGAGCCTACACTGATGCTGATTGGGCTGGTGATCCTACTAATTGGCGATCTACCACTAGATTTTGCTTCTTCTTGGGTGACTCCCTTATCTCTTGGCGCAGCAAGAAACAAACTGTTACTGCCTGCTCTAATACTGAAACAGAATATCGTGCTCTTACTGACACTGCACAGGAAGTTACTTTGGCTTTGTTGGTTACTCTCTGACATGGGTGTATCCCATTCTGCTGCTATTACTATTTACTGTGACAATCGGAGTGCTATTCAAATTGCTCACAATGATGTTTTTCATTATCGCATCAAACACATAGAGATCGATTGTCATTTTGTGCGTCAACATGTGGCACAGTGTACCATACAGCTTGTTCATGTGACTTCTGCTGCGCAAACTGTTGATTTATTTACTAAAGCATTACCTCCTGGAAGATTTCATGAATTAGTTTCCAAACTCAAGTTGGTTTCCTCTATACCTCCTTGAGTTTGCAGGGGCATGTTAGAAATATCCTAATGTATATATGATTCTCTAATATTTAGTTACCTTAAGTCATAGAAGATTTGTATTTAGGAAACTTATAAAATTATAATCCTATTAAGATTAGGTTTCTTATTCACTTTATAAATATAGGGTTTCGTTGTATAATATAGACATTAATACATAATTCCTTTCTTCTTCTTTTATTCTAACAATCCACAGTCAGGTTCCAAACACCTTGCGATTCCGTTGCCAAGAAAAAGGCTGGGATCTAGGATACCAAACACTCAACACCGGTCAAGAATTCAGCTGGACATTCAAGCCTAATCGGTTCGTTCAATCTCTCTTCTTCTGCCATTTTTACTGGCATAGTAAGGATCAAGTCTTTGATGTTTTCAACGGAGACCTCGAAAACGATTACTGTGGAAGTAACGCGTTTCACACTTGGTGTGATTGGGAAGTAAGGCCCGACGGTTTCTTTGTCAGTAATGGTAATGGGACTTGGTTCAAACTTCAAGATTGGCCTTAATTCAAATACTTGATGTATGAATCAAGTTTAGAATGATAAAAATAAATAAATAAATCAATGGTAGGCTTGCTCATGAAACTATTTTTTTTATATATTTATTTATTGTTGCTTTGCAAAGTCACTCCTATTTATAGATTATGCATGTTTTATCTTAAATTGCATTCTATTAAAAACTAGGAGACTCGTGATAACTATGGGGTTGGGGTTATTGAATTAAAATTCAACATTGTAGACACCTTCATGGTAAAATATAAATTTTTAATATTCATGTATAAACTTGACTTTGATTATTCTATTAATTCATTAAAATTGACACAAATAAAAAAATAATTAAATAACATTTTTGTAAAATTATTTTGCTTTATTGAAATATTTTATAATATATTTAAAAATTACTTTTTGTCAACCAAAAAAAATTATGCAATTTCCTGCATCACCCGGTCGACAGTGATTAATTGTATAGTGGAGGAATAGATGCTTATTATTTGTTATCCCATGACATTCATTTGCTCATTAAAAAATTAAAAAAAAATAATTCCTGTTAATTATTGTTCATTCCATGAGGCACTAGGACCCAGCTAGTGTAAAACCAACCCACCCCAAGGTATAAATCTATACATATATATTATATTTTAGTGAAAATATATATTTCTTTAAGAATGATTCACTCTTGACAAATGAAAAGTTTCCAACTGACTTAACTTTTTGTATTGGAAACTCACTAAAAAAAAAAAATGATAAAAAGCAATAAATTACTTTAACAATAAATTCTTTTTCCTCTTTTTAAATACAAATCCCCAAATAGCAACGGCCCTTTTCTTCTGACAAATAAAAAATCTCCAGTCAACTTAACTTTTTGTAACAGGATCTACATACAAAAAATGATAAAAAATAATAAATTATTTTTCATCTTCTTTAATTGAAATCCACAAATCTCTCTCTCTCCTATTCTTATTTTTACACTCTCTCATATTTTTTTTGATCTTTCCTATCATGAAATCCTACCATCGTCACTGTGTACATATATATATATATATATATATTGGGAAAAGGGTTCCGATTTGTATCTTATATAGCAATTGTAGGGGTGGCAAAATAGGCGGGTTGGGTGGGTTGGTGATGGGGTTTGACGGGTTGAATATTAAATAGGTGTAACCCAAACCCGTCTATTTAAAAGGCGGGTTGGATATGGGCGGGTTAAATACGGGTCAATACAAACCCGTGAACCCGTATGTAACCCATTTGCTTATAACTCAATTTATTTAAAAAAAATTTAAAATTAAGGACATGTCTACCAATTTTACTCTCCAACTTCCTACTACACCACACAAACAATAACAAACTTTTTTTTAACACCAAACTGTAGTAGCTGCTTATTTTATCTTTTCCCACAAGTACATAACTACAAAGAAGTAGTTCTTTTCTTATCTAAGCTGCCAGTAATATCTAATACAACTTTGGCATAATAGCTACTATTTTCCATGACATACAAAATTTATGGGCTGCATTTAAAACTTCTTGCAGTTCTGACTTGACCCCAGCTCGGGTTGTAATAACCTGAATTTTTTTTTCCTCTTAATTAATTTGCTTAAGTGTGGTTGTGATATTTGTTATAGTAAAAATCTAGAGAATTGAGGATTTGAAAATTTTTGGAATAATAAAATTAGTTGGAAAGATTTTCGGATTGAATTTCACTCTATGTGGGAGTTTAATGTAGAATTTCTAAAATTTTTATCCAAACACTTCCTAACCCAATTACCTATTTGGTTCAAACCAAGCCCATTAACCCATGGGTCAACCCTTTTCTTTGACTCACCTCAACTCACTTCAACTCACTTTATCACTCAATGAGTTGACTCATGAATAGTTGCTCTAAATTATTTCCCGACAACTTCATTTTCCATCTTCCATACACTCTCGCAATCTTTCAAAATTATTTGACTAATTAAACAAATAGAAGACCCTACATTGATGACCTTAAAGCATATTTTTCAAATTATTTAGCAAACAAGATTTAAAGCAATTTGTTTGAAAGCTAGCATGATTTAAAGCATTTTGTTAATTTGTCAAAAAGCTAGCATGATTGTTTAATTTGTCAAAAAGTTAGCATGATTTCCAGATCATGCCACCCATCCTCATCCATCCTCCAACACCTATCTTTAATTATGTGGTTAGATAGTCAAAAAGGCTAAGTTAGATTATTTGGATTATACTACCTAATGCATAATGCTACTTTAGTAGTTTTCAAGTTTAGGTAGTGGAACTTGTTTTTCTCTACCGACACTTCCTCTACACTCCCTATAAATTGTGTGTCTTCAAAGAGAAGAAAATAAGAGAGAAATAAAAAATAAATCATTAATTAGTGAGGTTGAAGATTTGGTGTTGCTTGGAGGAAGAAGAAAGGCTTGGAATTTTCCAATTTGGGTGGTGTTCAAAGCTAACTCATTTTTCTTTCTCAAACTTGGTCATTAATATCTTCATTGAGGTAGGATGACGAATCTCCTAAAATATATTTGATGCATTTGCTGGGTTTGAAGTATGAAACTTGATTGTGATAAAAATATATACCCGTATATTGGAGGTAGGGAAGCCAAAATTTTAACTAATGTAACTCAGTATGCTGACAGCTCTCTATTTGTAACTTCTAATGTGCTCCGACCCCTAAAACGGTGGAATTAGGCTTCAGCTAAAACATAAACGTTGTATCCCTTTCAGTGTTCTTTCCAACCCAAAAATAATTGCATCAATCCGATTTGTGAGTCAAAAGTTATGCCCAAAATACTGAGCACGTGTAAAACTGTATTTTCTGAACAAACTGAAGTCAAGGCTGTTTTTGTACCTTTAGACCTTAGAATTTTAAAAAGTGTAAAACATGAAAGTTGTAGGTCTTGAAGTCTAGTTTCTACAAATATAAAGTTTATAGATATTGGAGTTTTGCTCTATTTTATATAAATTTTCTTTCAAACTGCTATTTCTGCTTAGTTTTAATTGATGCTTGTTTGGATTTCTTTAGAATATTATGTTTAAAGATTTATTTAAATTTCTAATTACCTTCTGTTAGTTATTGTCATGTTAATAATTTCTATTGATATGAAATTATTTTAAATTGGATATTATTTGACACTCTAATATTGATGATAATTGACTTAGATAATCAGTTTCATCATGGATAGTTGGATGACTTATTCAAACTAAAATGCTAAGTATTTGATAAATGCCCAAAAGAAACAATGGACTTGTTCTTTTCTCATTTGGTCTTTCTTAAATGAATTTGATTTATTTTTAGGCATTATTTTGTCAACCTAACAAGTTATATAACTATATTTTTATGATTAAGTGAATTTAATGAAACTTATTTAATACCTTCCTAAACATTAGAATAATTCTATGGACATTTGTGAATATATTGAAGCCGAAAACCTACGATAAGGGTTTGATTATAAAAAAGATGATGATTGAAAAATTTATTCAAATTATTTTAAAAAAATAAAACTTAAAAATTTTTCAAAAATTAAATATAAGTTCAAAGAACTATTTATTATCTTTATATTCTATAAAATAATAAAATAAAAGGTAAAAGAGGCAAAAACCGAGATTTGTAGCCAATGAGGTTCGAACTTGTGACTTTAAATCGTAATTAGGGTCGCCCACCCCCTAAGCTACCAACCTTGGCCTAATTAATATACCATTAAAAATCATTTTATTCTTATCAAAGGTGGTACGGTAAACTTGTCAAAACAATTAACTAAAATACTAATTCGTATTCTAAATTTTTTTTTACTTGCTACTTGTTAATTTACATGTAGTACCTACCTTTGTGATAATGATATTGGTGACTATGTTAAATCTTTGATTTATTGAGAATTATTGTTAAATTATGGATTTAGATAAAGTGCTTAAAAATTTACTACATGTGACTAAATAATCCCACTTTTGATTCATCACCCGAGAACATTGCCGGTTGTTATTAAAAATGTCTGATTTCCATACAAGGTATCCTCGGAATGTAAAAGGGTAAGAAGAAATTAAGGCACTCGGTGCTAAAGTTATTTTTGGCAATGGGGTGATGGGTGGGTAGAAATGGCCTTTTAGATGGAGATGGGAACATATGCATTTTATTTGGGAGATGCGCCTTTCTGACCTGGCCAGTCAGGTAGCCGGTCGCGACGACTAGGTTTTTGGTATGTGACACCGTCGATATGCATTGGATGCTAAGCCCGTAAAATCACTGGTTCCCAAGGCTGAGGGTAGAGGAGGATAGGAGTATGATTATCTTAGGAGGATTTAGATTAAACTCCCCTACAAAATTTTACTGTGATTAGCAACCTCTCTTGTTTATGTATGAATGATGTGTTGGAATTATTTAATTAAATTTAATTCCTCTTGATAAATATTTTATAAAATATATATATATATATATATATATATATATATATATATATATATGAAACCTGTATCGCTACGGGGTTTGATCCCGGGACCTTGAAGATCTAAATCTGAGATCCCTACCACTGCGACACAGACTTCATTGTGGTACACACATCAATATTTAACTATTTTTACATGTAAGTAAAATAGTAGTTACGGTGACGGTTTCATCGAACCATTGTAAGTATAATTTACATTATTCAGTTGAGATCTATTGAATTAATTGTTGCATAAGCAGTATGCCACCTAAACACATTCACTGTAACATTACAACCACTGCATATAGGCACCTAGGAGATTCTGATTACTGGGCTTTAGTAGTCACCCCTTGTGAGAATATTTTTTCGGGATATTAAGCACAGGGATACAGAAGATGAGCTGGAAAGAGATTAATTTCTCTTAAATATCCCATCAGAAGAGTTATCTATTTTTTTCTTCTTTCCTGCACAGAGCTGGAGGACTTTATTTTTTTTTTCTGTAACAATTGTTGGATGATTGTACTGTTAATCGCGTGGTTGGGACACTTAGATGGCTCTGTAATATTTTTCTCTATCTTTATTTTGTGCCTTGTAGTTGAAATCCCATCAAATGATTCAGTCCAATAACTTATAAATATTGTTGGATAAACAAGGGATTTTGAATATCTTAAATTTTTCTTGCGGGTCAACCCCAGTTTGGAGGAAAAATTCTGGGGTGTGACAGAGTATTATTATTATCTTATTTTTATGCCCAACAAATAAATCCCAAGTCACCCTCAGGCATTCGGGTTATGAAAATCCGGGGCCAACAAATAAATCCCAAGTCACCCTCGGGCATTCGGGTTATGAAAATCCGGGGCGTGACAATCTTACATCCCTAGACGACTACATTTTTACTTTTTTTTTTTTTTTTTTGCATATAAAATCACTATAGTGGAGGAAATATAATTTTAATAAATGTGATACAAACTCATTATAGGAACCATTTAATTATAAATTTGATATAGTTGTCAATTTCAAATTAAAAAAACACATATAAAAAATGCCTAAAAGATAACAGCTCTTAGTATTTTTAAATTTTAAAAATATAAAAAAATGCCTAAATATTAATAGGATTGGGAGTAATTATTTTTCTTTAAAATTCTAGTTTTAAATTTAAATTGGTCACATTGATATTTGTTTTATTTTATAAAAGCACAATGTATGATTAATAATAATGTTGTTAATTTGAGTTATTTTCATAAAACCAATCAAATAAATATTGCCAAATCTTTTGTGACACTTTTCATACTTATCGCATTGCTTTTTTATTTTTACAAATCTTTGAATAAAATTAATTTTGGGAGTATTTTTTTTGAATTCTAATTTTAAATTTAAATTAGTCAAGTTGACCAAATCTTTTTATAAAGCACAATGTGCAATTAATAATAACATTTTTAATTTAAGTTATTTTTATAATCCAGTCAAAAATTATTACCAAATTATGTGTAGCACTCTCTATATTCATTATTATACTTTCTTTATTTTACAAATTATTGAATCAAATATAATTTTCCCATTTTTTTCAATAATTTTTGTTCTTATTAACAAAACTTTTACTTCATTTTCTCTTGCGTCAGTAGATGGCAACAATTTCACTTTTTTCTTTTGTGTATAACCTACTATAGTTGTGACATGTAATTTTCATGAATATAAAGTAAACTGAAAAATTCCATAAATGAAAATTGTTTATTAGTTCATTGTAGTTGTAAAATTTACTAAAGAATAAATTTAGCTTGAAAAATGATTTAGAAATTATTAAATATTAATTAAATTTTAAAAAAAATCTGACTTCTCTTGCAATAGCAACTGCATTCTATCTTAAATTTAAATATACAAAAAAAAGCCTAAAATCCATGGGCACTAAGTAATAATTTTCTTTTCCTCTAAAAATTCATTAATGAGATTATATATTATTTCTTACCAAAATTCATAAGGTCTAGCATCAGTACTACCAGAGAGAAGACTTTTAGCTACTGCCATAATGTGAAAATTGTGGTATTATTGTGAACTTGATAATATTTTTACTTAATTAATATTAGTTATAAGTGTTGAATTCTTTGCATATTTTGAGCAAATTTATAAGATTTATGTGCATATTTTGAGCACATGTGGTTTAGTGCTCACTCTTCTATAGTTAACCTTGCAAGGGTAGGTGCTTATGATGGACTCTTGAGTTAGATTGGCTGGTCTTAACTTGTTTTGTATTCATTTAAATATTTAGAATCGTATTGTGAATTGGACATTAATTTTGGGTCCAGTTTTGAGGCATAATGTTTTGTAACCCCTTTTGTGACAAGAGATAGACTTTGGAAGTATTCAAATCTTAAATAGTAATATTATTATTTACTTTCGCTCTGATTAGTGTTTGATGTATGATTTATTGTGATTATTTTGTGAGTTTGTCTCCACGTCCCAGGTTGTAAATTTCGGGACGTGACACTATAATTATATCTTTGATTGAATTTTTGTATAACGAGTCCTATGACTTCTATTTGCTACCCTATGACATTCATTTGCTCGCAAAAGGGAAAAGGAAAAACTCTTATTAATTAATGTTCATCCAGCAAGACCCTTATAATACATATACAGCATTAACGCCTCATTGTATGAACAATAATTAATATTTTTTCTTTTATATATATAAAAACATTATAACATGTTTCGATACTTAAAATAAAAAACAAAAAAAAGTGAAGAACTTGTTGAATAGTCAACAATTATTTTTAATATTGAAACACTAAAAAAAAATTTCTTCAGTTACCCTTGTCAACAGTAAAATTAATAATTTTTCGTAGACTTACTAAAAAAAATACAAAAAATATATTCTAAAACATAAAAAAATTATACAAAAAAAAAAGTAAAGGGATACGTTTCTTAATAATGGAGTATAGATTTTCAATTTTCTTATTATGTGTAGACCTCGTTTATGTAATTTCTCTATCTTTGTATGTAACATTTCTCCACACTCAAATATTTTTTTGGAAAGGATGACACGATAATGTGTACCTAATTGTTAGATTATTTCTAGAATATTCCTATATATATATATATATATATCCTAAATTAATACATATCATAAATTGATACGTATCCTAAATTAGATATCCTATATTGTCATAATCCTATTAAGTTTAGGTTTCTTATTCACCCTATAAATATAGGGTTTCGTTGTACAATATTGATCATCAATATTAATACATAATTCTTTTCTTCTTCTTTTATTCTAACATGGTATTAGAGCATAAAGTTTTTGACCCTGGATAGTTTAAGCCTTTCCCCGATATTATGGCAGCGATCGCTGCCATATCTCCTTCTTTTATTACTAGCCCTCGCTCTTCCTTCCACAATTCACCACCAATCTTGCTATTTCAGTCCAACAACTCACACCGACTAACATTAGTGGCCCCGCCTCTTTTCAGATTGCTACTGCCCTGTCCAGATCACCGCTATTCCACAAGCCTTACCTACTCTGTCTTCCCGACGGAGTTCAGCTTCCACCAGTGCTGTTACTACCTCAACTTAACCTTGTGTGCTGCTCCTCTAGAAATCCCTTATTCATTAGCTCTCCTTAACCAACTCACAAAACTCTGCGTGCTTGCACGCCAACCAAAGTACCCTCAACCTTTCAATGCGCTTCTCTGCGCCTTCAATCTTCAATGCGCTTCTCTGTGCTCCCTTTAACATGCTTCTCTGTGCTCCCTTCAACGTGCTTCTCCGTGCACCTTCAACGTGCTACTTCGCACCCCCTTCAACGTGCTTCCATGCGCCTTCAACGCGCTCCTTCGCGCCCTCTTCAACGCGCTTTTACGCGCATCCTTCAACGCATTTTCATGCGCCTTCAACATTTCAATGCACTTCTCTGTGCCTCCTTCAACGCACTTCCATATGAACTTCGCTACTCAGACTGCTAATTTATTTCCCAAACCTCTCCCACCTGGACGATTTCATGAATTGGTTTCCAAACTCAAGTTGATCTCTCCTATACCTCCTTGAGTTTGCCGGGGGGTGTTAGATTATTTTTAGAATATTCCTATATATATATATATATATATCCTAAATTAATACATATCATAAATTGATACATATCCTAAATTGGATATCCTATATTAGTTATAATCCTATTAAGTTTAGGTTTCTTATTCACCCTATAAATATAGGGTTTCGTTGTACAATATTGATTATCAATATTAATACATAATTCTTTTCTTCTTCTTTTATTCTAACACTAATAATTAGAGAAAATAATACAACTCTAATCTGATCAAGTCAGAATGTGAGGTAGAGAATAACCTAAGGTCAACAACCCTAGTAAAACAATTACATAATGTGCGTGTATATGTATATATGTATCAAAATTGCTGTCAAATAACAATATCATTCCCATATATAAATCAATATAGGCTCTGTTTGGAGCTTTAAAAAAATAAAATCTTATAAATTTTTACAAATACGAATTACAAGATAATAAAATTTAAAATTTTCATTCACTGTACGAATTACGAGATATTTACTTTTATAATTTTATATTATTTATACAATTCCAAACACACCAATAATACCTTTAAAAGAATTGCTAATAAATAATCCTATCCTTCTCATAAATAAATTAATGTAATACCTCCATGGAAACCAAACCAACATGTCCAGCATACTCCTCAACGACTCACTTCATCTCAAAATACAAAAGCATACACACTGTGTTACCAAGTCATGCAGAAATAAAAATAATATAATAGATATAACGATGTAGATCTTAACTTAGATTGGAAGGCATATACAGTTGAAAAACTGGTTAAGGGTTTGTCGATAACTCTCTGGCACAACACTAGATGATCGTCTCCAACTTCAAATGAACTAACTAAAAAATAGGTTGACAACCCATTTAATAAAAAATCCATGTAGTGTATTTATGTGCCAGTATATATAGTGTTGTTTGTGCTCAAAATTGACTGTCAAACAACTCATGATTTTTCATGATTTTTAGAGTGTGCGAGTGTTTGTACAAGTGTACCAGAATCTCAAAAGATTCAAGGAAAAAATAATTATCTATGTATGAATCAGGTAATTGTGGACTCAGATGCCCTTTAGTGACTTTCAATCACACGAATACATGGTAAAACTTAAAAACTTTTCAAAGAGAAGTAATGGAATAATTAGGCAACAAATATCTAAACGCTAAAAAATAATATAAAGTGCAAAAAATCAAAGCTCTCACAACTCACAAGGGAAATTTGTGGTCAAGGAACCCTTTCTTTGCACTTTTTTATTTCCTTTTGTAGACAAATTGGTGATAGCTTCCAATTTCCACTATCTTTGCATATGTTGCAATCATGGTATCATACTGTATTTTCTTAACTGTCACGTGAATATCGAAGAAGTGGTGTGCTGTAGTTGGGTCTGCGTGTTGGGTTTGATTGGCAAAAGTCACGTGTTTAGATTGTGACCTAGTGCATTTGAGATTACTCAAATGATATACTTTTGATTTTGAAATAGGGAATTAATTATAGAGACTTGAGTCGCGACCTGACACTTTTAGAATAGGTGCGTCAAAAAACTCAAGTTTGATTCTTGTTTAAAATGCTTTGATTATGATTTTGAAAAATGTGATAAAAGGCCTTTTGGTGACTCTGGTTGATCTATGTAATTAGAGATAGTGGATCTGGGGGTTTGGTTGTGCATGAAATCTAGTACGCCTGGATACCTGCGGATATCCAAGGTTCTTTTCTACTATTCGCAATTATAATCTCACAAAATATTATTCGGTTTATAATAACCAAAGCAATACAACCTATAAATGCATATGATATATAAAGTGTTAGGCGACTGAGCCTTATAGAGTTGCCTAGTTTGTGTGCATGAATGTAGTATAACGGCTACCTATGTTGCATTGATGCATCATATGAGGTTCTATATGCTGGATTTGACTTTAGATGCAATTTAGATTCTAAGTCTACTTCTGGTGCCCACTAGAAATATTCTATAAAAGGTGAGCTCCGTTAGAGATGAGACTTGTATAGGGAAACTGTATTGAGTTAAGTATGTGGACTTATATAGTCCTTATGCATGAATGTGTGTGTCTTTTGTGAATGAAGTAAATATTCAAATATGGTTTATGAAGAACAAGGTGACCAGACTCAAGCTAGCTACTTGAACTGCCTACGTAACCTGTGAAGGGATCAAATCAACATTGTTCAAACCTAAGGTGGTTCGAATTGCATATTTATGTGTTTATGTTATATTGGATGGATGTAGGAGTTTCGTTCTAAGTTGGTGCCTCATGCTAAAAATGATTGAATATTAATTAAATTTAAAAAATCTAATTTATCTCATAATAACAACTCAGTATATTTTAAATTTCAAATACAAAAAAAAAAAAAAAGAAAAGCCTACTATTAATTAAGCTTGGGAGAGCCCAAATATTAATTAAGCTAGAGTAATTTTTTTATGTTTTAATTTTAAAGTTAAATTAGTCATGTTAACCATCGGTTGAAAATTTAATTAATAATACTTAGTATTTTTGTTATTTTTATAAAGTACAACATACAATTAATAAAAACAATATTTTTAATTTGAGTAATTTTTATAAAATCAAGAAAAAAATTATTTTAATACAATTAAAATTAATAATATTCATAACTCAAGCTAATTTTGCAAAATAAGTTAAGATTTAAAAAAATAAAAAGCATATATTAAAATTAACAAATAATTTGAAATAAAAAAAAGAGACATAGATTGGCACGTCGACTAGATATTAATATTTAATGTAGATTATAGAGCAAATTTTAATTTTTAGAATTGAATCAGATCAAAACTTGAAAAAAAATATAAAATTTTAGTATTCATATAGAAGTTCAAATTTGATCAATTCTGTCGCCCCACTAACATTAACCCAAATAAAAATATAAATATAAGAAAATAAGTCAATAAGTATTTATGAAATTATGCAACTTTATTAAAATATTTGATAATGTATTTAAAAGTTATGTTTTGATCCATAAAAACAATTACACAATTTCGTGTATCGCATAGACCAACACTAGTAAATAAGAGTGCGTGTATTTTGAGTTATAGTAAATAACCAACCGCCTCTGGCATTGTGTGGACACCAAGTAATAATGGTATGTAATTTGCACAAGAACAGCAAATAAGTAGCTTTAAAAGAGGAGAAAGATTGAAGGTGAGAAAAGAAGAGGTTTTGGAATATAATTCGCTACTTCTATTCTCAAGCAGTTTCCAAGCCATTTACAAGCCAAATGAGAACCCACCTACTACAAAAGATAACAACGGTAAACACTAATGCATGAAACATGGAGGTAATTGCATGTACAGTGGTGAACTGTATGTCAAGATTCAGTTTATTGAAACAACCTACACTAAGTCCTATTCTTGTGAAAACGTGATGCTTGTAATGACCCAGGAAATTAATTTCTTGCTTAATTATCTTATAAAGAATTAACTTAAATTTTTTTAGGACATTAATTAAATATTTATATTATTGGGAGCATATATAAAGATATTTTTTTTTATAAATTTCAAAATTTTAGTTTTAATAAATTATTATTTTATAAAATATTATATCTTTTGACGTTTGATATGGTTTATGCATATATTCATATCTAAATATATATATACGAAATATATATGTATTAGAAGATTACGTGGGTAGGGAGACTTAGGAAGGACATGGAATCCAATTGGGATCCCTAATCTTCTGGGTGCCGAATTCATGTGTGTGTGTATGTGTATATATATATATATACATACGGGTGTATGTGGGGACTTTTGCATGCACAAGTTAAAAAAATATAATAACAGCTAGCTTGTGTAGTCAAGTTATAATTGGATTCAAAGTTCGAGACTATACCCACATGTATATATATACTGGTTGCTTGGGGATAGTGTGACCGAGTGAGGAAAAAAAAAAGAATAAGAAGAAGAAAACCCTAAAGAAAAAGAGAGGGGGAGAGAGAGAAGCAGGGAAAAGCGAAAAAAGAGTGCGGCGCAGGAGAAAATCAGGTGAAGTCACCGAAATAATCAAGACTAAAAACAGATAAGGGGCAGAACTTTTAAATACGTTGCATATATATATATATATGTAAAAATATGTATATATAGTCTAGATGCATGTTTTGTGAATTCGTGGGGTGGATTAACAGTATATATATTATATATATTAATTGAACAGCCTACGTTAAGGAACCATAAAGTGAATGTAATTATATATGCATATATATATTATGTCCACCAAGTCCTCTGCCAGAAACGTTTGATTAAATATTTTTTCTATGTTATATCTTTTAAACACATGGACGGCAGATAATAAATGTGTGGGACATTGAGCAAAGGCTTGTTGGGTGGTATTTAGTTTTCTATTTTTTTTTATGACTTAATTGGTTTTAATGCTTGCTGGCATTAAATTACTTGAATCTTTTTCATTTACTTGATTGAATTAAATGTACAGATTGCTTGAAAAATGTAAAAGGGTCTGAATCCATTAATTATATATATGTGTGGGCGTGCAGTGTGGTCACCACTGTTTATCTAATGTAATTAAAGTGTGGTCACTACTGTTTATCTAATGCAATTAAAGTGTGTTATTTAATATGTTGGTAAATTAACAAATAATAAAGTTTAAATTTTGGAACAAAGAAAAAAGAATTTATTTAATGTGGAATTAATGTGAAATTAAATATTATGTTTTCTTTAGATTGAAGGGTACTGAAAATATCGGGTATACGTACCTAAGGGTTGAAAATCTCGAAACCCACGTGGGGTTGGTTATCGATTCCAGTAGGCTAGTAACCTATGAACGAGTAGATGCCTAAGGGTGGCATATTATATTCCTAAGGCTTCAACCTAGAAAGCAGACACCGAAGGATAGTGTACATTGATTGGGTCTTGTTTCTACGAGACAACCAAGCAGACATCGAAGGATGATGTACATTGGTTGGTCCTGTTTCTACGGGACAACCAAGCAGTAGTACCTTAAAATCAAATTGTTTGTTTTCTTTGATGTGTGATATGGTGCTAAAACATAATTAATTGTAATGAAGATAAATTGATAAATTGATTTCTTGTTGGGGATTACTATTCGTGCGTAAATGTTTCACGTAATCGCATGCTAGGACATAATGCATTTATTATTATTATTAGGGTTCCGAGCACACATGGTATTAGTGCTAAACCCCTTACAGCTTGTGATGCAGGTAATAAATTTGAGTCACGTGTTGGACCTTCTGAGCATAGAATTAAAGTTTTATTTATCATTTTTATGTAATTGTTTTTAGACTCTAGGAAATTATTTTTTAGTGGATTATGACAAACCTCTGTTTTTGAGGTAAATGTTAATTATTATTGTTTTTTTTTTAGAGATTGGTTGGGTTTAGTTTTGGAGCTTTGTTGTCTTGTGGATTTAAACTGTGGCATTTATTTAAATTTAAAGTTTAGTTTTATTTGTTTTTATATTCATTGCTCCATAGCATGTGTTTATGGCTCTAATGTGGGACAGGGAAAGTTATTTAATGTTGTATTATGTGTTTTTTTGTTCACATACTCGGGTTGTGAAAGCCGGGGCGTGACAACTTGGTATTAGAGCATAGGTTTAGAATACCTAGGGACAGTGGGCTTTTTATTTTTTAAATGCTATGTGTTTATATGACAGTTTATTTAATTGTGATATGTGAATTTGATATTTTGTTGGACTTAGATTGTTAAGAAGGCGTTAACCTTAGTATATTTTTGTGAATTTTAGAGAATGCCGCCACGTGTAACTCCAGGTGTTAGAGATAGAGGTAGAGGCAACATTAGAGGTAGGGGTCAAGGTCGTGGTCGTGGTAGGGGCCAAGGAATTCAAGCTGGGCAGGGCTATGAGGCTCCAGTTAATGATGTTTCCGTTGCTGCAGGAGTGTCACAGGAGTAAGGGTCATATGCTGGGGTTGGAGTAGAGGTTCCATTAGGGGTGCCTCACATGGCTGAGGTGCAATTCGAAGCACCAAGTGTGCCGCAACTAGGAATGGTGGACCCACAGATGTGGATGCAACAAATGGCTGTAATGTTTCCTGGAAGAACACAAGCGAGTCAGCCTACAGCAGCTCCGTATGAGAAATTTAGGAGAATGAAGCCCCCCACATACTCTGGTGCAGCAGTTACTGAAGAGGTTGAGAAATTCTTACACGAGAATGAGAAGATATTTGAGGTAATGTAGTTAAATGAAGATAAGACCAGAGTTCTACTTGCTACTTTTCAGTTTGAGGGAGCTGCAGTGGATTGGTGGAGTGCCATGAAGGAGTCTCGCGGGGTATTTGCACTTACTTGGGAAGATTTTAAGGAGCGTTTCAGAGACTACTTCTTCCCACAATCCCTGAAAGATGCCAAACTTGATGAGTTTCTAAGTTTGACTCAGGGGCCAATGTCTGTGCTGGATTATGGGCGTAAGTTCACATCGTTGGCTAAATATGCTAAGGAGTTGGTGTCCACTAAGCGCACCAAGTATAGACGATTTGATAAGGGACTGAGGCCTGCAGTCAGGGATCGAATAGTACCTTTGGGGCTCAATGAATATGAAGTTTTGGTTGATCGTGCAATGGCGGTAGAGAAGAATTTAGTAAATACAAGAGCATAAAATGAAGCTAAACATGGTAAGACTCAGCAACAGGAGAGCCGACCCACGAAAAGATAAAAAGAAAATTTACCTCGGGCGCAGACTCAGTAATTTTAGCAGGGGAGTACAACTTCAAGTCAGTCGGCAGTAGCAGGGGTTCCCGTACGAAGCTCCGTTATCTGTCACAACTGCAGACAACCTGGGCATCATCAGTTTAATTGTCCTTATAAGGGTGTCTTAGGTGGATTTGAAAATAAGGCCGAGGTAAAGATTTGTTACACGTGTGGCCAACTGGGTCATGTACAGAGGCGTTGTCCACAGAGGCAAGGTAATAGAAGTGTTATGAGACTTCCACAGGTAGCTCAGTCAGCACAGAGTAACATGCCAGTAGGGTCACAATCAGTACAGACTCAGTTTCAGATAGGTACTCAAGGTGGAGCACCGTAGTATCAGATGGGTGTTCCAAGTGGTGTTCAGCAGCATCAAGGAGTTCAGGGTGGATCCCAGTAGGGCCAAAAGGGGGGTAGACCACCAATGACACCAGTTTAAGGGTGAGTTTTCACTGTGGTCCAGAATGATAGACGTGCAGAGCCTATAGTGACGAGAGGTACCTTTCTCATTTATGCTACTAAATCAACAATTCTTGTAGACACAGGAGTATCTCATTCATTTATTGCTGCATCATTTATGTCTACACTAAATTTACCTATGGATGAGTTAATTCCACCATTGCATGTTGAAACACCGATAAGGGGTCATTCAGTGTTGAATCGAGTCTATAAGAATTGTGAGATCACTATCAGGGATGAGGCTTCGGGACGAGAGCACTTGTCAATTTTTGATCTGATTGTGATAGACATGGGAAGCTTTGATGTGATTCTTGGCATGAACTGCCTATCAGTCTTTCGGGCGATGATAGATTATGCTAAAAGTCAAGTGATCTTATTTACTACGGAGGAAGATTGAATACAATTTTTTGGTGATCGTGGTAGTCCTCGGCTCTTGCCTTCCCTCGATGGGCAGGGACGAGTAGACTTGTGCAGTTTATTTGCTTGTATGGCTTTGGAGGATGAGGGTAGTGACAAGATTGAGTTACCACGAGTCGTTTTTGAATTCTCAGAAGTGTTTACAGAAGCATTTGGATTACCACTTGAGTGAGAGGTTAAATTTGGGATTGATCTGATTCCTAGCATGGAACCTATTTCTATAGCCCCATATAGATTGGCACCTGCAGAGTTGGTGGAGTTAAAATCCCAGATATAGGAGTTGAGCTCTAAGGGATTTATCTGCCTTAACACTTCACCTTAAGGTGTACCAGCATTATTTGCAACTAAAAAAGATAGAATTCTCAGGATGTGTATAGATTACTGAAGGTTGAACCGGGTCACGATCAGGAATCGGTATCCTTTACCAAGAATTGACGATCTGTTCGACCAACTGAAGGGTTCAGTCATTTTCTCAAATATTGATTTGAGATCTGGTTACCACCAGTTGAGGGTGAAGCAGGAGGACATTCCTAAGATGACATTCAGGACTCGGTATAGGCACTACAAGTTCTTGGTGATGCCGTTTGGACTGACTAAAGCTCCTGCAGTGTTCATAGACTTGATGAACCGGGTATTCAGAAGATATTTGGACAAGTTTGTAGTTATGTTTATTGATGACATTTGGGTTTATTCCCAATCAGAGGAGGAAAATGAGGAGCATTTGAGAGTTGTACTTTAGACCTTGAGAGATCACCAGTTCTATGCTAAATTGAGCAAGTGTGAGTTCTAGCTCAGGGAGGTGAAATTTCTAGGGCACGTTGTTTTTGAAGAAGAAGTTGCAGTCGACCCATCTAAAATTGAAGCTATCATAGATTGGGCAAGATCGAGGACAGTTTTTGAGATTCGAAATTTTTTGGATTTGGCAAGGTATTACCGAAGATTTGTTCGTGACTTCTCGAGGTTAGCAGGGCCAATGACTAGGCTGACTCGAAAAGGGGTCAAGTTTGTTTGGGATGAGAAATGTGAGCAGTGTTTTCAGAAGCTAAAGAATAGGCTAACTACTGCACCAGTGCTTATGATTCCGGAGAGATGATTGGGTTATTCAGTTTATTGTGACGCATCTAAAGAAGGTTTAGGCTGTGTGCTGATGCAGAGTGACAAAGTAGTAGCTTATGGGTCTAGGCAGTTGAAGACTCACGAGCATAACTACCTAGTGCACGATTTGGAGCTGGCAGCAAAAATCTTTGCTCTGAAAAGCTGGAGACACTATTTGTATAGTGAGAAATTTGAGGTATTTTCTAACCACAAGAGCCTAAAATATCTTTTCACTCAGAAGGACCTGAATTTGAGGTAGAGAAGATGGATGGAGTATATGGAGGACTACGATTTTGAGCTCCAGTATCACCCTGGTAAGGCAAATGTGGTTACTGATGCACTCAGCCGAAAGACTCGTGGTACTTTAGCGGGTCTTTTTGTGCGAGAGTGGGAAATGATGAGAAGCCTTAGTGAGTTTGATCTAGAGTTGTAGGAAGATGAGGGTCATACTATTTTGAGTGCCATGGCTACTCAGCCAATTCTATTGAGTCGTGTGATAGAAGCTCAGGGGACTGATGTTGAATGTGAGGCGATTCGAGCTAAGTTGTCGAGTCCTGATGAGATGCCAAGATAGGTGATTGGTGACGATAACGGTTTGAGGTATTTGGGGAGACTTTTTGTGCCTATCTCTGCTTGAGATATAGTTTTAAAGGAGTTCCATCACTCTAAATTTGTAATATATCCTGGAGGTACTAAGATGTATCACGACCTGCGCCGTCAGTTCTTTTGGGCAGGTATGAAGAAGGATGTGGCAGAATTTGTGAGTAGGTGCCTTACCTGTTAGCAAGTTAAGGTTGAGCATCAAAAGCCAGTGAGTCTTGTGCAGCCTTTGCCAGTGTTAGAGTAGACGTGGGAGAACAGTACAATGGATTTTGTTTCTAGCTTGCTGAGGTCTCCAAGGGGTCACGACACTATTTAGGTGATAGTGGATAGGTTGATAAAGTCGGCTCATTTCTTGCCGATTCGACTGACCGACTCTATGGATGTCTTGGCTAAATTATATGTTAAGGAAATCATAAGGCTTCACGGAGCTCCTGTATCCATTGTCTCAAATAGAGATCTGCATTTTGCTTGTCAATTGTGGTAGAGTCTCTAAGTGGCCATGGAAATAGAGTTATTGTTTGGTACTGCTTTTCATCCTTACACCGATGGGCAATCAAAACGCACAATTCAAATTTTGGAAGATATGCTTAGGGCGTGTGTGCTTGATTTTTGTGGCAGATGGGAGAACCATCTTCATTTGATTGAATTTACGTATAATAATAGCTACCAGTCGAGCATTGGGTGGCTCATTTTGAAAGCTTTGTATGGTAAACCATGCAGATCTCCTATTTGTTGGGCTGAGGTTGGAGAAACTACAATTGTTGGGCCTAAGTTTGTGTAAGAGACGACTAAGAAGGTTAAAGTGATTCGACAAAGACTTGAGACAGCACGAAGTCGCCAAAAGAGTTACGCTGATAAGAGGTAAAGACCATTAGAGTTTGAGGTAGGAGATCATGTGTTCCTAAAGGTTTCACCACAGAAGGGTTAGTTTCGTTTTGGGCGCAGAGAGAACTTGTCCCCTAGATATATTGGGCCATTTGAAGTTTTGGCTAGGGTTGGAGAGATGGCTTATTGTCTTACTTTGTCACCGCAGCTTTCAAGAGTACATGAGGTGTTCGACGTGTCTATGCTCAGGAAGTATAACTTGGACCCTTAGCATGTGTTAGACTGGACCGAGCTTAAGATTGACTCAGATGTAACTTATGAGGTGAAACCAATTGAAGTTTTAGATTCTAGAAAGCAAGTGCTTCGAGGAAAGACTATTCCTTTAGTCAGGGTGTTGTGGAAGCACCATGGTATTGAGGAGTCGACTTGGGAGCAAGAGGCATATATGTGAAGTAGGTACCCTGAGTTGTTTCCTCGATTTTCTTTTATTTATCTCCTAAATTTCGAGGACGAAATTTTTTTTAGGAGGGTAGGATGTAATGACCTAGGAAATTAATTTCTTGTTTAATTATCTTATAAAGAATTGACTTAAATTTTTTTAGGACATTAATTAAATATTTATATTATTAGAAGCATATGGGTTGTATGAAGTTTTTTTTTTTATGAATTTCAAAATTTTACTTTTAATAAAGTATTATTTTATAAAATATTATATCTTTTGACATTTGATATGGTTTATGCATATATTCATATCTAAATATATATATACGAAATATATATGTATTAGAAGATTACGTGGGTAGGGAGACTTAGGAAGGACATGGAATCCAATTGGGATCCCTAATCTTTTAGGCGCCGAATTCATATGTATATATATATATATACAGGTGTGTGTGGGGACTTTTGCATGCACAAGTTAAAAAAATATAATAATCGCCAGCTTGTGTAGTCAAGTTATAATTGGATTCAAAGTTCGAGACTATACCCACGTGTATATATATACTGGTTGCTCGGGGACGGTGTGATCGAGTGAGGACAAAAAGAAGAAGAAGAAAACCCTCGAGAAAAAGAGAGGGGAAAAGAGAGAAGGGAAAAAGGAAAAAGGAGTGTGGCGCAGGAGAAAATCGGGTGAAGTCACCGGAAGAATCCAGATTGAAAACAAGTAAGGGGCAGAACTTTTAAATACATTGCATATATATATGTAAATATATACATATATATAGTCTGGCTGCATGTTTTGTGAATTCGTGGGGTGGATTAATGCTTGCTCGATTTCAATGTATTCAATATTAGCTCGACCCCAAGTGCAGGGTGTCTATTAAAGCACAATAACCAGTGAAAACCGGATCGTGTCCACAGAGAGCCTTGATAAAAATTAGTGAACAAACAATTCTTGGAAAAGGTTTTAGACAAATTTCAACCCCACAATGAATGATGGAATTTGAATTTTGTTTTAGCAATTGTTGTTTGGATAAAATTTTTTTAGAAAACAATTTAAAGAAAACCTTGGATCCAAAACAAGCTTGTAGTGATTGCCAATAAATTCTAATAGATCAATTACTCAAACTACACCTAAAAAGGGTAGATCGGAAGATATTCGATATATAAAACCACTTAGGACAATCCAAATCTGATTTGAATGAGAAATTAAGAACAAAAATCTATTGAGAATTCAAATCAAACACCTAATATGCATAGCTCATAGATCTTACATACAAATCCTAAGAATAGCAATTACTATACAAATCTAAGAGAAAGGCATGATAATTCTATCTAGAATTCTATAAGTAAAAGCCATAAACCATACAAAATTGGAGTTCAATTGAAATCTTAACTCAAAAATCAATAATCAACTTAAATCAAACATAGATTGATCCATTAACACAATAGATTCCAACTTTAAGCCCATTACCTTGGAATTTTTGCAAATCACTACGAGACTTGCCTTGAATCCAAGAGAGAAATCTACTCAATCATCATAGAAGAAGAAAACAATAGAAAATGAAGTAAATCCATTCATCAAACTAAAAATCTACTACAAATATTCAATGAAATGAAAATAGATACACTTTCTCTCTCTAAATTCTCTCTCTATATCTGGAAAATTTAACTAAATGTAATGTACGTCTGTGTATCTCCCTCAAACGACCTTCTTCGTACATATATATGAAATATAACATGTAAAAGTACATAACTACCCCTTTCTCAAAAGCTGAATTTCAGGATCCTCGCATTGCAGGTTGGTTCGAACATGCATTTGAATAAACTGATTGGTTTGAACAAGGGTTCGAACCAAGTTCTGAGACTTGGTCAAATTTCACTCCAATTGGACCTTGCACAGCTTCTGTTGTTCTAACCAGTGTTTGAACCAAGGTTGGTTCGAACAAAGGTTCGAACCAAAATTTTGGGACTAAGAAAATTTTCATCTCCTAATGCTTGTCACTTTTCTATTGATCGAACCAAGGTTCAAACCACATGTGGTTTGAACAAAGGTTCGAACAACTTTGCATCGGCTTCACTTGTTGGTCTGCATCAGCTTCTGTTGTTCTAACCAAGGTTCAAACAACCTATGGTTTGAACATTGGTTCGAACCACTTTTTTTTCCAACACTTAGCCAAAATTTGTTGCATCTTTCTCTGATATGCCTTCTGTGGTTAGAACACTGGTTTGAACAATAGTTGGTTCAAACTTGTGTTCGAACCATTTTCTTGATTTCTTCCAATTTAGTCCAACTTCATCCATTTTAGTCCCAAACACCTGCAAATCAAAAGGAATCCTCATGCATGCATTCAAAAGCATTTTCTCATATTTTTAAAATATAAATCTACCCAACAAACCAAAAATTAAGGTTAATGATTGTACTTTTCATAGTACAATCAATTAACAACATATATATTATATATATTGATTGAACAACCTACATTAAGGAACCATAAAGTGAATGTAATTATATATGTATATATATTATGTCCACCAAGTCCTCTGCCAGAAACGTTTGATTAAATATTTTTCCTATGTTATATCTTTTAAACACATGGACGGCAGGTAATAAATGTGTGGGACATTAAGCAAAGGCTTGCTGGGCGGTATTTAGTTTTCTATTTTTTTTATGACTTAATTGGTTTTAATGCTTGCTGGCATTAAATTACTTGAATCTTTTTCATTTACTTGATTGAATTAAATGTACAGATTGCTTGAAAAATGTAAAAGGGTCTGAATCCATTAATTATAGTCTGGTCACTACTATTTATCTAATGTAATTAAAGTGTGTTATTTAATATGTTGGTAAATTAACAAATAATAAAGTTTAAATTTTGGAACAAAAAAAAATTTATTTAATGTGAAATTAAATATTATGTTTTTTTTAGATTGAAGGGTACTGAAAATATCGGGTATACATACCTAAGAGTTGAAAATCCTGAAAACTACGTGGGGTTGGTTATCGATTCCAGTAGGCTAGTAACCTACGAACGAGCAGATGCCTAAGGGTGGCATATTATATTCCTAAGGCTTCAGCCTAGGAAGCAGACACCGAAGGATGGTGTACATTGTTGGGTCTTGTTTCTATGAGACAACCAAGTAGACATCGAAAGATGATGTACATTGGTTGGGTTATATTTCTACGGGACAACTAAGCAATAGTACCTTAAAATCGAATTGTTTTTTTTTTCTTTAATGTGTGATGTGGTACTAAAACACAATTAATTGTAACGAAGATAAATTGATAAATTGATGTCTTGTTGGGGATTACTATTCGTGCGTAAATGTTTCACGTAATATCATGCTAGGACATAATTGCATTTATTATTATTATTAGGGTTCCGAGCATACGTGGTATTAGTGTTAAACCCCTTACAGCTTGTGATGCAGGTAATAAATTTGATTCACATGCCGGACCTTCTGAGCATAGAATTAAAGTTTTATTTATCATTTTATGTAATTATTTTAAGACTCTAGGAAATTATTTTTGAGTGGATTGTGACAAACCTCTATTTTTGAGGTAAATGTTAATTATTATTATTTTTTTTTAGAGATTGGTTGGGTTTAGTTTTGGAGCTTTGTTGCCTAGTAGATTTAAACTGTGGCATTTATTTAAATTTAAAGTTTAGTTTTATTTATTTTTATATTCATTGCTATACTTATGGCTCTGATGTGAGATAGGAAAAATTATTTAATATTGTATTATGTGTTTTTTTGTTCACATACTCGAGTTGTGAAATCCGGTGCGTGACAATGCTCATGCTAAGACCCACTCTTTCATGGAGGGCCTATTCTTGCGACAACAGTGAACATATCAAATAACCTTCTTTTCCTCCAGAAATTCATTAATGAGATAAAAAGTATTTCTTACCGAAATCAAATGGTCGGTAATTACAATGCATCACTTCTTCCTACCGAAGACCAAACTTGTAAAGTTAAAGCTAATTAAGAGTCTCCCTTTCCATGATTTAATGAATTAGGGTCAAGCTCTAGCGTCGTTATGGGCGGACCATCCTTAGGGTAAAAATAGCAAGTGAATTTTGATTTTGTGAGTCAAATTAATAAGACACTTTTTTGTAATTTAGTCTTATTATAAAATTAATATTAATTTAAAATTTTTTAAAATTAAACTATTATTAATTCAAAATTTTTAAACATAAAAAAAAATTACAAGAGTTAGACCTAGTCATTTTTTGTAAAATATTGTGCATTTTTCTGTTGCATCGTTGAATACTTTTATAAATAATATCAATAAATATAATACTTAATGTAATATCTATATATAGTAAAATATAATAATAATTATATATATATATGTATATTTTGTGACAGGAAACATCTCTATTTAAGTTTGGAGTGTTCTAAAGAGGTCCTAATTGAACCAACAAATTAAGAAAAAAATATTTGTCGATTTAATGTCAGATTTAATTAAAAATAATTTATTTTTTTGTGAAAAACATGATTGACTTAATCCCACCCTTGATTCTAATTCAACTCGTCACCTTCAACTCAATACTTTGTACTCTTTGATGAAAATTTTGAGTCTGTATCTCATTGTCATCAAACGAATAGATCAAATAGCATAGCACACGGTTAGTTAAGAAATATATTATATTTTACTTAATTAAAATTAAATCATATTTTACAATAAAAATAAATTATTTAAATATTCAAATAAAATTCTCATACCCACCGTACATCCACAATAAAATAAATATTTAATTAGTGTCTCAACAAAATTTAAATTGATTAAATTCTTTATTACGAAATTAAACATAAAAAAATAATCAAAACAAGATTTAAAATTCTTGGATCGTTACAAGTGGCAAGAAAGCATATTTCTCTCCAATTTATCATTGATGGAATAAAATTTTGGTGTGATAGAAATGTAGATAACCAATGATAATCAAATCTATTTTGCATCTAAAATATATAAGTTACAAAAGGTGCAATTAAAGAATATCTCTTCGGTCAATGAATTATTTATGGGAGGCAAAATTCAAGATTAAAGCACAGTTGCTATATATGTATAATATAAATCGTAACCCTCTTTCCTCTATATATATATATATATATATAACAATTCCAGTGCTTCATTGGATGAACAATAATTAATAAGAATTATTTTTTTTAATTTTTTATTGAGCAAATGAATGCCATGGGATAACAAGTAGTAAGCATCTATTCCTCCACTATACCAATCGATGGCAGGAAACTGTATAATATGTTTTTTATTAACAAAAAATAATCTTTAAATATATTATGTAATATTTCAATAAGTTAAAAAATTTTGCCAAATAAAAAATTTTTGAGTTAACTTTTTAGAATACACACCAAATCTTAAACCTATCTAATTAGCATGATCTCTTTCTAATTTTAAACCGTTTGTCAATCTTAATATATGTTTTTATTTTTTCTTAACACTTGACTCATTTTGCAAAATTAAATTGAGTTAAAAATAACATTATTCCTTACTTCATTAAAATAATATTTTGACTAAAACAAAATATATATATATATATATATATATGTTTTTACTTGTTTTTAAAATTGTTTTTAATTTTTATCACTCACTACTGTAAAACTATCATCACTTCATAGTATTATAAAAAAATTATCGGTTTATTCCCTAGTCTATTTTTTTAGTCTAAATTTATGTTATGACTTTTTAAAATTCAAATAAAGGTTTTTTGGGCTGTTTCTATTCAATATATTGATTTTTGAATCGAAACAAATTCAAAGTGTAAAATGACTGTTTACTTTTGGGCATTATTTTTGGTCTAAATTAATATTCTGAGCATCTCAAGATGTTTTAAAAATATTCTTAAGTAAGTTTGAAATAAGCTTAGCAAATTCTAGACCGATTTGAAGGTGTGTCATTGTTTTGTAATTAGATTTCTTTTTTGGCCCAAAATCGCATTTTTTATTTACCAAAGGTTTAGACTGAAAAAAATAAATAAATAAATAAATAATCAAATTAAATATTAGATAAATAGAAGAATAGTTTCTTAAGCAAGCCGACTGTCTATTTATTTATTTTTATGGGTCTAAACTTGATTAATACATTAATTCAATTAAGGCCAATCGTGAAGTTTCCAAATCTCCTTACCATTGCTGAGATAGAAACCGTCGGGCTTTACTGTCCAATCACACCAAGTGTGAAACATGTTACTTCCACAGTAATCGTTTTCGAGGACTCCGTTGAAAACATCAAAGATTATATCCTTATTATCCCAGTAAAAATGGCAGAAGAAGAGAAATTTAACGAACATTTTGGGCTTGAATTTCCAACTGAATTCTTGACCCGTGGTGAGTGTTTGGCAGCCAAGATCCCAGCCTTTTTCTTGGCAACGGAATAGTAAGGTGTTTGGAACCTCACTGCGGATGACGATCCTATCCGTCTGAAAAGTCTGCTTAGCTTCCTACAACATGTTCATGTTTACACACACACACACATATGTATATTTGGACGAAGTCATGATTTGTAATGGTAATGGTGGCGTTAAAAGTAACGACTGTCAAAATTTTGTTTCAAATGGTGAATTTGATAGGATTTAATTTTATTTGGAGAAATTTTTTACTAATATTTATGTTTGAAATTAAAATACAATTTTATGAATAGTATTTAATTTGATTTTATAACTTAAATTTAAAATTTATATACAATTTGAGATCTAACCCAAAACTAATAGAATTTGATGAGATAAATTTTTTTACACACATATATACTGGGACAAAGTCATAATTTATAATTTGTAATTGTAATGATGGAGATAAAAAATAATCCTTTTTAACACTGTTTGGAAATATAGATTTGATGAGATTTGATTTTATTTGGTGAGATTTTTTATTAATTTTATATTTGAAATTAAAATTTAATTTTATGAGTTAGATTTGATTTAGTTTTAAAATTTAAATTTTAAAATTTTTATATACCAATTGAAATCAACACAAAACCAATAAATTTTGATGAGAAATATTTTTTTTTTAAGCAATCTAAATAAGTGAGCAAATTAACTTGATGTATCATATTTATCATATTTTTTCTTTAAACTAACAAGATCAAATTTTATATTTCTTTTAAATTAATTGAATTTAATTTTTAAATTTAAACTTATCTTTCAAACTCAAAATTAAATTTATCAAATCAAATCAAATCAATTATTTATTTTAAAATTAAATCAAATCTAAAATAATAATATTTCTAAATGAAGTGTTAATATATTTCAAGTTTAGAAACACACAAAAAAATACCTAAATATTAATTAAGTTTGGAAGTAAAAATTTCATAAAATTTTAAATTTAATTTAAATTTAAATTGGTCATAGTTGTTGACTATCTGGCTAAAAAAAAAAAAACTTTTAATAATACTTAGTATTTTAGTTATTTTTATAAAGTACATGGTATATTTTATAATCCTAATATTTTTTTATTTGAATTAATTTTCTAATATCAATCAAAATTTTATTTTAATAGTTAAGGGTAATAATATTTTTAACTCAAATTAATTTTACAAAATGGGCCAATAATTAAAAAAAATGTACATTGAAATTATAAACTTTTTGAAATAAAAAAAAATCGGGTCAATCAAGTAAATTTGAGATTTAATATATATTTTAAAGCCAAACTTGAATGTTGAGAATAGGTCAATATAAGTTTTTAGGACATATGTAGAAGTCCAACTTTTGTAGCCTCGATCAAATTATTAAAACTCACACAAATAAAAAAGGATAAATATAAAAAAATAACTCAACAATTATTTTATAAAACTATACAACTTTATTAAATATGTTTATAATATATTTAAACCTTAATTTTTATCGATCTAAAATATTATACCATTTCATGCATCGCATAGGTCAATCCCTAGTGTGTGTGTTTTGAGTTCTTAATCAAGGTTATGTCTAGAAATTTAGGGGTCTTAAGCGGTCAAACTATCTTAAACAGAGATAATTTTAAATAAAATTAAAAAATAATAATTAATGTATTAAATATTAATTAATTTGTGCCTTTATAATCCAAAATTATTAAATAAAATATTATATCATTATAAACTTTTACAATTATTCATATTATATAAATATATAAATAATTATACTTATGTACATAGTAAAAATAATATATATATATATAAATAATTATATATATTTATGTACATAGTAAAAGTAATTTTTACATGTTTAATAACAAACATAGACATAAAAAAAATTGCAAGTTATTTTTTTTAACTCATTATTTTTGCATATAATTTAATGAATAATTTTTTATTTATGTAATTACAGTTACAGATATAATAAAGAAAAATTATTATTTGATAGAAATTGTTATGGCCACAGTAAAATTAATGATATATATTTTATCGAATTATTTCTACATTATTCTTGATTTTTTTAATAAATTTGGGTCTCATATTGAGACTTTTTATACTTTTTTGAATTATTCTAAATAATTTTTAATTTATGAATTTATCATCACGTTGAATAATTTTTAAATGCCAAATTTGTTACTATGCTAGCCGCGTCAGGCATTGGATAGATACAAGTAATAGCCTTCTTTTCCCCTAAAAATTGATAGGCATGAAGTAAAAACCTTCATGAGAGGGATATTATTTCTTACCGAAATTGATAGGTGTGAAGGAAAAACTTTCTTTTCCTCTAAAAATTCATTGACGAGAGAGAGTGACTATTTCATACCAAAATCACATTGTTAGCAATTAAAATGCATCTCTTCACCCAACCGAGTCGAAGACCAAACTTGTAAAATTAAAGCTAATTAAGAATCTTTTTCCATGATTTAATGAAATAGGGTCAGGGTCTAGCGTCATTATAGGAGGACCGACCTCGAGGCAAAAATGGCGAGTGACTCATTTTATTTTGAAAAAAAAATTATTAAAATATTTTTGGTAATTTAATTTTATTACAAAATTAACATTAATTCAAAATTTTTATAAATAAATTAATATTAACTTAAAATAGGACTCGAGAGTTGAACTTAGTCAACTTTTGTGAAATAAAGTGCATTTTCTTATAGCACTATTGAATGCTTCTATAAATAATATCATTAAATATAATACAAAACATAATATCTATAAATAATAAAATATAATAATTATATATATTTTTGTTACAGGAAACATTCCTATTTAACTTGGAGTGCTGTTATTAAGAGGCCCTAGTTGAACCAATAAATCCGGAAAAAAATATTCACCGCTTTAATGTCCAATTCAATTAGGGTTTGTTTGGGAGTTTAGAAGAGAATAAAAAAGAAAAAAAAATATTTTTTGGGAGGAAAAAAAAAAAAGAGAGAAATGATTATTTTCCTTTTATTTGTTTGTTAGTTTAGGATAGAAATTAAAAAATAATAACTTTTTTTTTCTTTATTTGTGAGTTGAGAAGAAATGGAAGGAAAAGTAAGGGTAGATGGTTATTTTACCATTAAATCCTTTAAAAAATTGGATTATAATTAATTTATTTAGTTTTAGAACATATTTGTAATTTAACTTTTCTTATTCTTTATTTTCTAAAAAATTATGTTATTTTAAAAGTTTCATCAGTTCACTTTTTTTTTCTTTCCATTTCGTCCTACTTTTACGAAGATGAAAAATTTTAAATTTTAACACTCACTTTTTTATCATTTCTTTTCTTTTTCTATTTAAAAAAAAAAAAACTCATGATTCTAAAATCTTATATTTTCTCTTCTTTTCTTTCCATTTCAATCAATCCAAATGAACTGTTAAAGATATTTTCCCTCCTCATGGAAAACATCACTGATTTTATCCTACTCTTGACTCCAACTCAACTCCCACTCTTTCCTCCATAGTTTGTGCTCCTTAGTAAAGATTCTGACTCCAAGTGTCATAAAATCAATGGATAAAATGCAGAAATAAGGGATAAGGAAGCATATTTCTCTCCACTTTGTCATTAATGGAATAAATTTATGGTATGATATAAATGCAGATAACTAATAATAATCAAAACCATTTTGCATATAAAAATGCGTTACAAAATGAAGGAGTAATTAGAAAACATCTCTTCGGTAAATGAATTATTTATGAGGTAAAATTCAAGCTTAAAAGAACGATTTCTATATATAATACAAATCATAACCCTCTTTTCTAATATATATATATATATAACAATACTAGTGCCTCATTGAATAAACAATAATTAATAAGACTTTTTTTAAGTGAGCCTATTTATACTCAACAAATAGATTTTTGCACTTCATCTTAAATTTTACTAAATAAAATTATACAATTATTCTATTTTTTTAATAAAATATTTTGTACAATTTTAATTTCATAAATACTCTTTTAAAAAATCGAATTCATATCAACTTGCTAAAGTAGAGTACAAGAATCTATTTACGAATTGCAAATAGGGGCCACCCATATATAGTTTATAAAACAAAGTTAAAAGTCAAAAGCCAAAAACTAAAGATAATAAAAGCCTTTATCTTTATATTTATTTGTTAAAAATTAAAATAAATATTTAAATAATTTTAAATTAAATTGGAGAAGATAATTTTTTATTATTATAATTAATTTATTAATTAACAATAAAACATAAAAGCTGCTAAAAGTCTTTTTATTTGTTATAGCAGTACAACAATTGCAATAATATTTTTTTAATAGTGCTTAAATATATATAACTGAGATCTTAAATAATAATGATTTAACATCTAATATAGCATTTTGATATCAATGTCTAAAATCTAACTATTACTAAAAATAGAATGAATTAGTTATCGGGAAAACTAATTTTAAATTTTATTTTTAATTTAAATTTATAAAAAACAAAATTGAATGGGCATTGAATTTATATTTATTTTGAATTTCATTGATTACTCTTACTTTTTTCCAAAATAAAAATAACAAATACATTGCTACCATGTAAAAAATTATAATGGATAATTATAAAGAATATAAATAAAAATTAAAATAAAATTAAGTGAGAGATATTTAATAAACTATAGTTTATTATGTATACTTAAAATAATTATGTAAGTAGTTTTTGAGTATACCAAATGAGTAATTCTATTTTTGTTCATGCTTTTGTAAAGAAAAGAAAAAATAGAATAAGAGTAGAGTGAATTTTTAAAATGTATAAAATGAAATAAAAATGATAAGTTCGAAGTAGCATTTATAAATTTATAAACGGGTGACAAAAATAAAATAAAATGGTAAGTTTAAATTATTTTTAAAACGAAGATGATAAAGTTGAATATATGTCAAAATAAGAGGGTAAAGTAAAATATTTTCTACTAAATTTTATCTTTATTGCAAGGTACAAACACAATCAACTTTTATTGGTAAACTAATTAAATTTCAATATCAAATAAAATCCAACAAAAATCTAACAAAATTATGATTTCATAATCACGTGTACTTGTAACTATAGTAGTCTACAAGATAGATAATTAGTTGCATCATGTGATAATCTAAACATAGACTCACCCATTTTATATACTAGTTTGTATAAATATCAAGCAATTTAATCAATTATTTTTTAATTAAGTAGCTAATATAAATTAAAATAAATACATTATTATATTTTTTGTCAATAAAATCACTACTAGAAAAAGGCTAACTACCAACTGACAAAATCAGTTGGAAATAAGTTAAATTCGACTGGTAATCATGGATTACCAATTGATTACCAACCGATTTTGGTCGATGGCAAAAACCTTAGTTGGTAATGTTTACCAACCAAAATTTTTTTGGTCGGTTGGTAATTACTAACCGAATTTCGGTTAGTAAATTAAATAAATTAGTTGATAATTTGTTATTGGTATGAAATTAAGTTTCAAAATTTTGGTTGGTAATTACCAATCGAAGTTGTTATTGCCAACTGATTCTTCGGTTGGTAATTGTCAACCGATTTGTTAGTTGGTACTGTTTAACTTTTGGTTGGTAATTTGTTATTGAATATTAAATTGATATTTCATAATATACCAACCGAAATTTGTTTTATAGCAATTGATATTGTTAGTTAGTATTTTGCCCACTGAAATGTCAGTTGGTAATATACCAACCGAAATGTACTTGGTAATTACCAACTGCTATTATTGGTTTGCAATATTAAAATTTTTGGTTGGTAATTTTCCAACCATTTTATCAGTTGCTAAATTGTCTGTTTTTAATTTTGCCACCTGTTGTGATTGGTTGGTAATTTTACTGGTTGGAAAATCACCGACCAAAGTTTTAGTTGCTAATGCTTATGGTTGCGAACCGAATTCGGTTGGTAGTTTGCCAACTGGTTAAAATAGTTGGTAATTAAACCTTTATTATCAACCTATTATCAGCCTGTATTTAACATAACAACTCCGCAAAATAATACAATCAAAACATACAAAATCATCCATTCAATTAAAGTCCCATAAACTCAAATCCAATTGGCATCATTAATTCACCAAAAAGCACATCAAACTTGCAAATTGAAACAAAGCATAGAGTGAAAGTTCAGCAATGTCTAAAACAAACATGTTCATAATTTCGAACCAAGTTATCAAGGATCATTAGAAGGCGCATCCTATGATGGATCCAATCCTTTGAGCTGCCTAACCTACTATGTTAGGGATGCAACTTCAGATTTAAGATGTTCATTTGCCTCTTTTAGCTCTCCAAGATACACACTAAGAGCATTTTGCACAGACTCCTCAACACTTTGCTGAAATTCTGTTGTCTGAACATAGTCTGACGGCTGTGCTGATGAACAGGATGAAGAAGAGGATGACCTATATGCAGTGGACTTCTCTAAACAACTAGAACTGAGGGATCCCATGCCATAAACTGTCCTTCCCTTCTTTGGTGGTCCCACAACCCGCAACCAAACATCAACCTTGTTCACTAGTGGAGGCTGCTCCCCTTCAAGTGTTTGGCTAGTAATTTGAGCCATTTCCTTTGCCAATTCTTCCTGGTACTGGCGTTGTCACAACAATACGATGCAAGAAACATGCAGTAAACGTAAAATGTAGTTAATATTCTTCAACTTATCTTATAAATAATATAAAGACAATAAAGCTAAATCTCACGTATATGAAAAAGAAACAATTTTTCAACAATGTCATCTAAAATTAATCAACTTTAACATCCCTAAGATCATATCCAATCACAATCTACAACAAAATGTAAATACAAAATTTTCACCAACATTATTACAAATGAATCAACATTCCTAAGACCATGAACAAAACTGTTTAAATTCAATCGGGCAAATTGTAGAATATATATAGAATATTCAAATTGCATCCAATATCACCTAATAGTTGTATGATTTAAAGAGTAACAATCATATCTATTACATTGAACTAGTTGAATTTGATAAATGGTAGATGATATATATCCAAAAATTAAAATTAAAACTAATTACACATCCTCTTTGTTAAACGAAAGTGAAGTGGAATCAATTGGACAGCTTGCAACCTATACAAATTAACTACAAGTAAAGTAAACTGGTTTTAGATATATATCCCAAGACCATATCCAAGAGCAATTAACACCACCAACACCACCAAGACCATATTCAAATCAATCAATCACCTCCAACAACTCCAAGAGCTAATAATATTACTACAAATGAATCAAATCCAACACCTCCAACACCATATTGAAGAAACAATCAAATCCAACACCTCCAACACCATATTGAAGAAACAATTACATAGAAATGTAAAAAATCAAATTATAATACTTACATAGGTTTCCTCTTACCGCTTGTTAACAAATACAAGTTGTGGCCCCTCATGATCTACCTCTTCCCCCGCTAGCATTAGGCGTTCTCTTTCAAGCGCCTGCTCAACCTCTTCTTCAGTATTGGTCGTGTGGGTGAAAAGATTAACATCACACTGTGAATAGTCCCTTTGATATTTCTCCTCCTACATTTATTTTAATCATGAAATAAAGAGATATTGTATGTTAATCATAGACTAAAAACTAGTTAATTCATAACTTAAGAGTAAATTTAGAGAGATTAAATTACCAATTTCCTCTTGTGCACTGTGGCTGGGATGGATCCTCCAGAATGATGTGAACCCCCACAATCACTCTTTCTATTTGCCGACATAGTTCTTGAGAGCTTATTGTATCATTCACTATCCCAAAGTGCTCGCAGCTCCTCATAGTGCTTAACTTTGATAAACTCATGCTTGATTTCCCCGTTGTGAACTTGATCTATCAAGTATTTGTAACTTTTATTGCCTTTCTTTTCCCATGTTGTCCTTATGATTGAATTATATTTGGCATTCCATTTGTATTATTTCTTCACATTGCCAATAAGAATTACCAAATCATTTAAGCCTATAAATACATGTCCCAACAGCTATATTTCAAACAAAAAAAACAGCACTTACCATCCACTCAGCATACCATATGTCCCTAACTGAAAGTGGGACTTTCGTCCAGCTGGGGTATGGTCCTAAAAATATACTTTGCACAATTGGTCGAATGGATCGCATCGGTTTGTTGTTAGGCTTAGCATTGCAAAGAATTCTACAATGAAATAAAAATTACCAAAAAAACTATTAAACAAAATGGCTAGTGTCAGAATTGAAAAAGAAAATTACTAGAGTTAAAAAATATAGACATGCGAAATAGTAGATAACTATTGTACATCAATGTTAAAAAGAATCCACTTACTCATCTCCTTTGATCCAAACATGTATCTTGCCCTCAAATGAAACATCAAGAGCTAAAGATAAAGAAGCTGGCTGCACAACCTCAGGGCCTGGAGTAGGCTAAGGCTGATCATCAGGAGTAGGTTGGGACTCATTATGAACATCAAGATGAGTAGATTGAGACTGGGCATGAGTATTAAGAGTATGCTGGGCTTGATCATCAGGAGTACATGGAAAATGAGATGAAATAGTGCCCACACCTAAGCTAGTCTCAGGCCCTAAAGTATGTTGGGCCTGATTACTTGGGCTATGAGTAGACAGCAACTGTGAGGGTGTAGAATCAGAGACTTGAGTAGATGTTGTTTCACGGTTGGTTGAGCGAAATATAGTTCGGCCTCGTCCTCTTACAGTATTAGATCCTGCACGGCCTAATTTCTTGCCCTGTGCCATAACTAAAGACAACACACCAATTACTCATGAGAACAAGAGTATAAATAGTACACTATTCCAATTAAAAATAGAAAATTAGATGATGCTCCTTCAATCAAAATATACGTATATAACATTAATGTTACAAAAAGATATTCTAAGTATAATTCAAACTATAAAACAACGTAGATTGAATAAAAGACACTCACTCAAGAAAGCAAAAGCAAAAATAATACATTATTTCAATTAAAAAAGACATATTAGAGGACAACTTTATAGGTCCCAGAAAAAAAATTCAACCAAAATGTTACAAAGAGATGGTCAGCTATAATTCAAACTATAAAACAAACTAACCTTGTTTAATCACTCTTGCTGTTGTAATCACTACTTAATTCATTTTTTGTTTCATAGATAGGTTCCTGTAAGTCTTTTTCACTAGAACTACTCAAAAACTCGATTTCATCCTCTTGTAAATTAACATTAATCATAGGCTCCACTTCATCGAAAGTACCGCTAAGATCTCTAAGACTATCCAACTGATCGTCTACAATATCAATATCTGAAGCTTGAACTCTATCCTCTTGTAATGTAGTATCTACTATCGCCATTTCTAAAGTCTGTCTTGCAGCTACTAGACAAACATATAACCAGTCCGCAGTATCTCTTCTCTAACTTGGGTATGGTAAGAAACACACTTGGGAGGCTTGATGTGCAAGTGCAAATGGCACATATTTGCTCCATAATCTCTTGTGAGTAATATCAACTATTTTGTATTTCGAATGGATTCTCACTCCCACATCTTACCGTGGATCATACCAATCATAATGGAACAACTAAACCCGTTTCATTGGCATTCCTGGGTACTCTAACTCCACTACTTCCTTGAGCACACCATAATAATTCACCGTGTCCTCATCATCATCGTTAGTACCTTTTATGCGTACACCACTATTTGTAGTTGTTTTTCCTTTACTATGGGCAACAGTGTGAAAGTTATACCCATTAATGAAAAATTGTGAGTAAGTTTGAACAATTCTCTTTGATCCCCAAGCCATGTGCTTTATTTCCCCATTTGCTACATTGTTGATTGGATCATGTACCTAATTTCCACACATACACAGACAATTTTTAAGTATTGAGTTAAACAAAAAATTTATTTTGAAGGTAAAGACGCTTGATAATACTTACGTATCTTCCAAACCATTGAACAAACTCTCTTTCCAATGCTCCTTCAATCTCAGATTCCGACATTGTAGTCACGTTAAGACGTTTTTCAGCCTTAAACAATCTAGATTTTAAATAAATATCAAAGAGTAAGTTATAAAAACAAATGACTCATTTCAAATCACTAAACAAATGAATGACTTACTCTACATAAGGTTGGACTTCTTCGGTATTCAACAACACATATAGTGCCACTGCATTGTGTTCCTTATCTGTTAGGAATCTTATTTTTGAAGCACCTGATGGACGTCCTGGATAACTAAACGTTGAAATGCTTGAAGGGCTTGACTCCTCACAACCACCATCATCATTTCACTTGACTCTTCTACTCTTTGTTCGGACATAGGTTCAAAGTAATGGGCACAAAAACTTGACACTTCTTCAACTATATACGCATTACATATTGAAGCCTCAACTCTTGCCTTATTCTTCACATTCTTTTTCAAATTGTACAAGAACCTAAGAATAGAGAATTATCAGCATACAATAAATACACAGATAATTTCTACAATTTATAAATATTTGACTAACCTTTCAAATGGATACATCCACCTATATTGTACAGGTCTTCGAACTAGAGCTTCATAGGGTAAATGGATTGGCAAGTGCTCCATTGAATCAAAAAAGTTGGGGGAAAAATTTTTCTCTAATTTGCATATGATGACAGCAATGTTTTCTTCTAATTTAAGTATTTGATCATCGCGCAACATTCTAGAAGTCAGGTCTTTGAATAACAAACTCAATTTTGTCAATGCTTTGCAAACACTATCGGGAAGCTAATAAAGAAATGCAATGGGGATCAATCGAATCATGAAAACATGACAATCATGACTCTTGAGGTCGAACAATTTGCATTCTCTCATGTCCACACATCTTGACAGATTTGAGACATAACCATCTAGAAATTTCAAAGATTTGATCCATTCTAACAATATTTTTTGAGCATTTTTGTCCAAACAATAGCAAGCCCCTGGTTTTTTGGTACCTTCCTCACATAATTCCAAGTCATTTCGACTGCAAATTTCATGTAAATCCCTCCTTGCATTGTCATTGTCTTTTGTCTTCCCTTTCACATCAAATATAGCATTGAAAATGTTGTCAAAAAAATTTTTAATAATGTGCATAACGTCAAAATTTTTAATAATGTGCATAACGTCAAGGTTATGCCTAATGAGATTAGTCCTCCAATATAGTAGACTCCAAAATATACTTTACTTATGCCAATTATGATATTCTTTTTCACCTTTAGGTATGTCATCCCCACTATTTTCAAGGACGGTAGGTAAATCCTTCACTCGAGACCAAATTTGATCCCTGCTTAATCTTTGTGGAGGTGGTGAATTCTCAGTTTGATTCTTCCTAAATGAGGTCTTATTCTTTCGAAAAGGATGATCAGATGGTAGGAATTGACGATGACAGTCGAAGAAGCATTGCTTGCGAGAATGTTGAAGCCTAAATGCTTTTGACTTCTCTATGCAATATGGGCACGATAATCTACCTGCTGAACTCCATCCAAATAACATGCCATAAGATGGAAAGTCACTAATTGTCCATATTAGAGCAGCCCGCATTTGGAAATTTTACCTCAATGAAATGTCATATGTAGGAACTCCTATTTCCCATAACTGTATCAACTTGTCCAGCAAAGGTTGCAAATACACATCTAACTTCTGCTTAGTGTTTTTGAGACCAGGCATTATAGCAGTAAGAAACATGTATGGTGTTTTCATACACATCCCATGTGGCAGATTATATGGTGTTAATATCATAGGCCAACAAGAATACTGCTTACCAAACTGTCCAAATGGAGTGAAACCATCAGTAGAAAGTCCAAGTCTTGCATTTCGAGACCCAGCAGAGAATGTGGGGTGGGTGCGATTTAAAGATTTCTAAGCCTCTGCATTAGAAGGATGACTCATGCTCCCAGAGAGGGGTTCGTTCTCTACATGCCATCTCATATGCTTAGCTGCTACCGTTGACGCGTACAAGCGTTGTAATCTTGGTGTTAATGGAAGGTAGTGCATTCTTGCATAGGGTAAGTTCTTCTCCACTCCTGTACTCCCTTTTTTTGGCTTCCATCTGGGATGATTACAAAACTTACATTCTGCCAACCTCTCATATTCTTTCCTGAAAAACATACACCCATTAACACACCACTCTATTTGTTCATATGGAAGCCCCAAACCAGAGACAATTTTTTTTGTCTCGTAAAAGTTTTTGGGCATTTTATCCCCCTCAGGTGTAACATCCTTAATGAGTTGACATATAGCATCATAACAGGCTTCAGGTAAGTTACAATCGGACTTGATATTCAAAAGCTGAGCAACTGTGGACAATTGAGATTGACCATCACACCCGGGCCATAAAGGCTCATCTATAGCATTTAGCAAGTCATAGAACCTTTGTGCACTTGCATTAGGCATCTTATCCATTTGGACAGATTCATTTGATGTCCTATCATATCTAACCGCTTCAAACACCACGTCCCTAAATGAATTACCCATTGAAGGGGTTGTTTTACTTGCAGTGCCAACCTCTTCATTATTTTTATAATCTAAAGGGAAAATGTATGGCTCCCTGTGGGCATGCCATTCATAGTAATTTGGGAGGAATCCATTTCGATACAAACGAAGTTTTACATTGTCAACATCAGAATACTTTCAATTCTTGCAGTTCGAACATGGACACCTAATTTTCCCCTCACTAGTAAAATTTACTTGCGTAGTTGCAAATTGAACAAATTCATCAAGCCCACGTTGAAACTCCAATGTTATTCCTTTTTTACCAGGCATGAGCCTATTGTACATCCATGCTCGATCAACCCTCATTGAAGGAACCTATACCACAAAAAAAAAAGGCTTTGGCGGAAAACAAACAATGAATCTAGGAGATAATATATAGATATACTAATAACCCTAGCTTATTACCAACATTGATTGACACCAAAATAGATGTATCACAGTAGTATGAAGATATACTATAAACAAGTGAAACCATAAAACGTTAATCACAACAAGTCAAAGAGTCCTTGAGTCCAAAAAAACTACTCCACATCGTCTCAAGTGAATCATATATATTCCTTGAGCACTGACACAGATTCAAATATCAAATCAAATTAAATTAAATAATTTTTGTTTGATTCAAATAGTTTTTTTTTTTCTAGCTTAAATTTAAGAGAGTAAAAGTTACTAAACTCGAAATACAATTTTAAGAATTGAAGTTACACTTTTAACTTTTGAACTCTTAAAAAAATTCATTCAAAAGATAAAAATTTTTAGCTTTAACTGTTAACTCAAACCAATGGCGGATCTACGAATTTTTTTTAGTGGATGTGAGAAATACTATTGAACTATTGTTTACAACTAAGATGATAAATTTCAAAAAATGAAAAGATATTATAAAATTCAAAATTTTACACATAAGTAACGGATATTTTTTTCACACAAAATAATGTTCACATTAATATAAAAAACTACAATAATATCCTTCGCTGCTTCATATTTTGAAACATTTGCAAAATAACTTCATTGTCTATAGTATGGAATATGTCTCTTTCAATGTATGTCACCAAGCAATACAATTGAGATGCAATATTTCTCTACAGTTTCACAGCAATCAAAACACAGCTTGGAAAAGGAAAGTACGGGCATAAAATCCACTTACCAGGTAAAAACTCTCTTATTTTATCTAGATCAGCCCCTTTTGCCTACTGCATTTACATAAAGTAATCTAATAAACACAAAAAGATCACCCCTTGTTAACAGATAAAAAAAAAAGAATTCCTGAAAATTAGTTTCTAATTAGCTAATTTAAAACAAAACAATCAAATCAAAAGCCCTAAAGTAGCTATGAGTTCAAGCATTTTCAAATTTGAGGAAATGATGCTAATTTAATTTAATTAGAGTTTTGATTTTTTTTAAGATGGTCTAATGTTGATAATTTAATTTAATTCAAATTAATTTTAAAATAAAAGTGAAAGTCAAAAAGACTTCTTCACCCTTCTGGAAACCTTAACCCTCGCTCACGGCGAGATCGAGATGGTCAGGAACCAATTAGCTCAACAAGCTCTCTAGTCCTCCGCTTCATAGCCAACGCCACTTTCCCTGGACGATGACCACCACCTCACTCACCACCCCTCCAAATCTAGCTCCTCTGCCACCATTTCACCTTTTGCCAACCAGTCGACTACTGCTTCTGTCACCACGGAGTCTCCGGTTCAACCACCTGTGCCGGTGCCAACTCTATCTGCGATGAGAACGGAGCCTCCAAAAGCGGAAATTAAAGATCTGTTGAATGCTTACTCTGTCCTTCGGCCTTGACTAGTTGTTGATGCCGGCAGTGACGTTAGATTCTTCGCCAGAAGTTTCACCGGTAACAGATTTCACCACCACTATTGTGGCTATGGGGAGAACAATTGTGAAAAAAGTGAGGGTTAGGTGTCCAGAGCTAGACGAGAAGAGCTAGGAAGTCTTTTAACTTTTATTTTCATTTTGAAATTAAAATTTTATTTTAAAATTAAACTAGATAAGGAATATTAAATAATTTTAAAAATATCAATACTGTTGATCAATGCATTTTAACTGTGAAGTGATTTTTGACACATCGGCCACTACAACCTCAAATTTGAGCAGCACTGGGCTTTCCTTTCGATTTTTAAGCTTTACAACCTTAAGCTCTTAGGTTCGATTATTTTATATAAATTAATTTAATTATTAAATTAAATAAATTAATTATGATATTTATTTCAGATAATTTAGCAATAATTAATTATTAAATTAAATTAATTAATTTAGTTTTATTATTTATTAAAATTAATATTAATTAATTTTTTGAATTTAACTATATTATTTATTAGAATAACTTACTTTAATAAAATATTTGAATAAAATAATTTATTTTTATTTAATGTAACAAAAATAGACAGTTTTAAAATTGACAAAATATTGGCAATAGAAAAGAAAACCAGAGTGAAAACACATTTTTTCTGTTTACGTTTTTCTGTTTATGTTTTCATATTTTTTTTTTGTAAACAAAAAAACGTAAACAGGTTTATCAAACATGTTTCTGTTGCAAGTTTACAAATTTTTGAGAACATAAATAGAAAAACAGAAAACGGAAACGTTACCAAACCGGACCTTACTAACTTAGGCATTTACACATGAATTCTTATAGCCAAAAATATATACAGGAAAAAAGATTAAAAAAATGGAAGTAAACTTTAGAATCTATAAACGATTTGATTACCTAAACTTGTCCGATTTTGAAAATCATATACGCCAAATCATATACCCTAAACCCTGTATCTTAAATAATTATAATCCTAACATGCATTTGTAACTAATTCATTAATATGAAAATTTAATATTGCCAATATAAATTGTATAAAATCTTTTCCTCCTAATCAATTAAATTATATGCAATGGACGTAGATGATTCCAATAAAGTAACACTAAGTATAATTAGAGACCTTAAAAATGAAAAATAAAGTTAAATAGAATAAAACTCAATTCAAAAAAAAAATAAATTATTTATAGACCTGGCAAATTACATGTATGGATTGTGAATTAAGTGAAATGCATATATTATATAGTTCAAACTTTGGATCTTGTAACAACATTAACTATAATATATATAAACACCAAACCCAATATGTATGAACCATACCATGTTATCAAAAAACGCATGAATTTACTTATCTAAAGATTGTATCACATGAACCAAATAAATTATGAAACAATTCCATGCCATATATAAATATATATAATTAATTACAAATATTTCTTAATATAAAATTAATTATAAAAATATTGAAATTAGAAATTTCCTTTTTTTTTTAAATGTTCAATGCAAATTGCAAAATTTTTGGTTGGTAATTAGTTGGTAATTCAGTTGGTAAAAATATTTTCTCACCCTATTACCAACCGAATACCAACCGATGACATTATCAACCAAACCATTCCGTCGGTAAGTAGGTTGGTAAAATATTTTCTCATTGGATTATCAACTGATTACCAAGCTAATATATTATGAACCAATAAGCTCAGTCGTTAATTTGGTTGGTAAATATATTCTCGCTGGATTACTAACCAATTACCAACTGATTACCAATGGAATACATTATTCTGTTGGTATATATATTCCTAATAGATTACCAACCGATTACCGATAGATTCCCAACCGAAAAATCCAGTTTGTATTTTGGTTAGTACACTTTTTTCGCTTGATTACTAACTGATTACCAACAGATTACCAACTAACTATATTACCAACTGCTAAAGGTCGTGGTTAATGCAGTTGGTAAATATATTCACACTTCATTACCAACAAATTACCAACCGATAACCAACCAAATAAATTAACAACCGATACCGTCGGTTGGTAATTTGGTTGCTAAACATATTCTCGATGCATTGCTATCCAATTACAAACGAAATACCAACTAAATAAATTACCAACCAACCTAAAAGTTGGCAATGTGGTTGGTATCAATTTGCCCATCAGGTGATTACATGACCAACCGAACATTGCGGTTGGTAATGCGGTTGGTAATAATTTAACCATCAAGTTACCAACCGAAGTACCAACCGAAACATCTAACAACTACACTATTCAGTGAGTAATCCATTGGTAATATGGTGGGAAAAATCTTCCCGCCAGATTACCAACTGATTACCAAGTGAAACGTGTACCAACCAATTGTAAGCAGTTAGTAATCGGCTGGTAAAAATTTTTTCGCCAATATACCAACCGAAAATTTAACAACCGAATTGGATCAGCCGATAAGGAGTTGATAATCATCTAAATTTTAGCAATTTTTAAATTGATTGGTAATGTGTTGGTAAATCAGTTGGTATTTACCAACCGATTATATTCGGTTGGTATTTACCAACCAATTATATTCAGTTGGTAATGGTTAGTTGGTAATTAGCTTTTTTCTAGTAGTGAATTAATGTAAGTAAAAATATAATTTTTAAACAAGTTTGTTGTCGTGTTCATTGATGATATTCTAATTTATTCCTAATTAAAAAAAGTAACATGAGGAGCATCTGATAGTTGTACTTCAAACCTTAAGAGACCATCTACTCTATGTTAAATTGAGCAAGTGTGAGTTCTACCTTAGAGAGGTGAAATTTCTCAAGCATGTTATTTCTAGATAAGGAGTTATGGTTAATCTGTCCAATGTTGAGGTTATCATGGATTGACCAAGACCAAGGACAGTTTTTAAGATTTGGAGCTTCATGGGTTTGGCTAGGCACTATCGACGATTTGTGTATGACTTCTCAAGGTTAGCTGGATCAATGACTAGACTGACTCGAAAAAAGGTTAAGTTTATCTAGGATGAGAAGTGTGAGTGGTTTTTTCAGGCGGTGAAGAAGAGATTAGCTTCTGCACTAGTGCTTATGATCCCTAGAGAGGGGATTAGGTCACACAATTTATTATGACGCATCCAAGTAAAGTTTTGGTTATATGCTAATACAGGGTGAGAGTGGTAGCTTATGGGTCTAGACAGTTGAACACTCACGAGCATAACTACCCAATACATGATATGGAGTTGGCAGCAGTCATCTATGCTTTGAAATGCTAGAGATGCTACTTGTATGGTGAGAAATTTGAGGTGTTCTCTGATAACAAAAGCTTGGAATATCTCTTCACTTAGAAGGATCTGAATTTGAGGCAAAGGATATGAATAAAGTACATGGAGGATTATGATTTTGAATTGTAGTATTATTTTGGTAAAGTAAATGTAGTTGCTAATGCACTTAGCCAAAAGACACATGGCACTTTAGCGAATCTTACCATGTGAGAGTAGGAAATGATGAAAAGCCTTGGTGAATTTGATCTAGAGTTTCAAGAAGATAAGAGTCATGCTATTCTATGTGCTTTAGTTGCTTAGCTAATTTTATTGAGTCATGTGATTAAGGCTTAGAGGACTGATGGCAAACCCAAGGCTATTCAGACTAAGTTACTATGTTCTGATGAAATGTATAGGTGATTGGTGCTAATGATGGTCTAAGATATCTAAGGTGACTTTATGTGCCTAATTTTGTTCGAGGCATGGTTCTAAGGGAGTTCCATCACTCTAAATTTGTAGTACATCTTGGAAGTATAAAGATGTATCATGACCTGTGCCATTAATTCTTTCACTATGACCTACGCCGTCAATTCCTTTAGGCAAACACGATAAGAGTAAGTCCCTTACTTGTCAACAAGTTAAGGCTGAGCATCAGAGGTTGGCGAGTCTTTTACAACCTTTGCCAGTGTCGAAATGGAAGTGGGAGGACATTAAGATGGACTTTATTTCTGGCTTGCCGAGTCTCTAAAAGGCCACAACACTATTTAGGTGATAATGGATATGTTGATGAAGTCGGCTCACTTCTTATTGATTTAGTTGACTGACTCTATGGATGTCTTAGCTAAATTGTATATTAAGGAAATTATAAGGCTTAGCGAAGCTCCTGTATCCATTGTCAAAGATAAAGACCCGCATTTTACTTCTCGATTTTGTTAGTCTCCAAGTAACCATGGGAATAAAGTTATTATTTATTAATATTTTTCATCTTCAGACAGAAAGACAGTCAGAATGCACAATTTAGACTTAGGAGGATATGCTCAAGGCGTGTGCGCTTGATTTCTGTGGTAGTTGGGAGAACCACCTTCCTCTTATTGAATTTGCTTATAATAATAGCTATTAGTCGGGCATCAAGATGGCATCTTTTGAGGCATTATATGGTAGGCTTTGCAGATTTCCTATCTGTTGGGCCAAAGTTGGAGAAATCATAATTACTGAGAAGGTCAAAGTGATTAGGCAAAGACTCAAAACAGCATATAGCCGCTAAAAGAGTTATACTGATAGAAGGCAGAAACCACTAGAGTTTAAGGTGAAAGACCATATATTTATGAAGGTCTCACTGCAGAAGGCTTAGTTTCACTTTTGGGTGTAGGGGTAAGTTTTTCCTGAGGTATATTGGGCTATTTGAGATTTTACCCAAAGTTGGAGATGAGGTTTACCATCTTGCCTTACCACTGTAACTTGTAGGAGTATATGATGTGTTTTATGTGTCTATATTCTGGAAGCATAAATTGGACCCTTTTATATGTGTTTAATCAGACTGAGCTTGAGATGGACTCCGATGTGACCTGTGAGGTGAAATTATTGGAAATCATAGATTCTCGAAGCAAGTGCTTCGAGGAAAGACTATTCTATTGGTTAGGATGCCATGAAAGCACCATGGTGTTAAGGACTCATCCTAGGAGTGAGAGTTAGAGATATAAAGTCAATATCATGAGTTATTTTCATAATTTCTTTTCTTTGGCTGCCTCCTAAATTTTGAAGACAAAATATTTGTAAAGGAAGTAGGATGTAATGACCCAAATTTATTTTAATACATATTTTTGTTACCATTTATCTCATTCAGTGAAGTTACCTATCTATTTAAATTTAATAAATTTAGGACTATATATTTTTATTAATATTTTTTTAGCATCTAAAATGATTGAGTTAAACATATATATATATATATATATATATATATATATATATATATATATATAATTGGGTGAGTTTGGTAAATAGAAGAACACTTGAGAGTATAATTTAACATTATCCTAAATTGTTTAAAAAAAAAAACTAACTCCTTATAATCTGCTCCTTTAACATCTAAATATATATATGTATATATATACACCTGGCAGGTGGATACATGTTAAAAAGAAAAAAAATGTAGTAGACAACAGCTGTGTATTATTCTTCGCTATTGTTATACTACGTCTCTAATCTATCTCTATATACACAGACTGCTACTTTCCAGGTAAGGGGCGGAAACTCTATATGCTCTGTATATATGCGGTTATTCATGTAATGTATATATATACATAGGTGTGTTGGGTGATTGTTCAATGGCATATATTGATGTGTTTTATATATGTTATTATATTAGGGTGTTTCATGTTCGTGATTGGTGGTTTAATGTTGAAGTGAAAAGAAACAAAATCCAAAATATTGATTCAAGAGAAAGAGAAACTGCTAAAAAAATTAAAATAAAATAAAATAACCTTTATGATTGACGGTTAATGGAACTAATGATTATTCTTTTTCTTTAATTAAAACTAAGGGTTATAACATGCCTGCTAAGTCAATCAATTGATGTGTATTGATTTATTAGATTTACATATTGTTAATTGATAATAGTTAGAAATCAAAATATTAATTTTTGGAAAATGTATTATAATTAAGAGTCTTATATGAGAATAAAATGAAAAATTTTTTACTTTAATTGTACAAAAATTAATCTTATGTACACACAGCAATGCATATGATGGATTTATCATTGATTATTTATAGAGATAACTTAGATAAGAATTTTATTGCTATATAGCCCACTGTGTAAATTATTTATTGATTGATTTATCTATCATTATTTTTTTCTATGCAACCCCTTAAAAATTTTTTTTTTTACTATAAAACTGTGTCAACATTAAATGTGACTATGGATGTGGTGCCATGGAAATTACTGTTACATTTTGTTTGGGTTATGAAATACTGAAATATCGAGTACACATACCCAAAAGTTGAACGTTCCAAAATCCGCGTGAAATTGGTGATCATGTCAAGTGGATTAGTAACTTATGAAACGAATAGATGTCTAAGTGCGGCATATATTATTCTTGTAACTTTGGCTTGGAAAGCAAACACCGAAGAATAGTGTGATTATTCTAAAGCTTTGGCCTAGGAAGCAGATACTAATGGATGGTGTATATTGCTTAGGTCTTATGGCCACGAGACAACTAAGCAGTAATACCTAAAACTAATGTGTTTTATTTTGATGTGTTATGTGATATTAATATACGGTTAGATTGTGAAATAAAAGATACATGAAAATATAAATTTAAATTTTTATTAAGGTTACTATTTGAAATGTTATTTATATTAACTGAAATGTTTCAGCTAGCAACATGCTGGGGCATTTATTATTATTATTATTATTATTATTATTAAGGTTTTGAGTACACGTGGTAATAGTGCTCATTCCTTTACAGCTTGTGATGTAGGTAATGATTTTAAGTTACGTGCTAGACCTACTGAATGTAAAAATTAAGAGTTTGTTAATTTCTTTTTTCTTACATTTGAATTTTACAAAATTTGTTTAAGTGGAATGTAATAAGTCTCTATTTATGAAGTGAATATTAATTACTTATATTTGATTCATGGAAGGTTGATTGAGCCAAGTTTGGGGACTTGTAGCTTTGTTTTGGAGTTTTGATGCCTAGTTGATTTTAACTAAGGCTTTTTTTATTAAATTTAAAGCAAGAATTTATTTATTTTTATATTTTATTCATATTTATTGCTCCATAGTGCGTGTGTGTGTGTGGCTCTAATGTGGGACAAGAAAAGTGGTTAAATGGTGTAATATGTATTCTTTTGTTTGTGTACTCAAGTCATAGAATCCAGGACGTGATAAAGGGTGCCTCAATAGCAACACGAACAAAGATATCATCATCAAGAAGTGAAATCTTATACTCTAGATTATAGCTAGGATCTCTGTTCTGACTTTCCTCTGCCTTATTTAGGGCGACAGGAGAAGACATCCTCCAAAGTATCAATAAGCCCACAATTAACAAAATAAGAACTTTATCAATTTTTAGGAAAATCAAAACACAAAAGCACATAAGCACATAGTCACATGACATGAAATACAAAAGACTCTCATTGTCCCTTTACGTATTTTAGACTTGAGTTTTGATATCAATCTGTCATGCCTCCAAGTCTTGTAACCCAAGAAGCGAACTAAATGAAACACATGCATCACATAACTCTATTCTAATTAGAGCCAAACCACTGGTAGAGAAAAATATAATATAATGTAATTAAAAATTTTTAATACAAAATAAGTCTCGGTCTTAGCCAGTCAATGATGCTCCATAGTATACATAAGGGCTTAGCCTACTCAATACAACACCAATGAAATACGATAATAAACAAATACAACTTGTTACTCTGTTGAGGGCACAAAATCCATATCCTACTATTCTAAAGATGAAATAAAATAACACTATAAATCTACTAATCTAAATCTCTGCTAGTTGACCCATTTCAAAACCTACAATCGTAACTGTATGAGAGTAAATACCAACCCACGTGTGCCCACTTTACATACAAGCATATAGTACATAGCCTATCATGCTTGAACATGCCACATAACAACACATTTCAAATATAACATGTTATCCATGTCCTAGTGTGCTATTATCGTATAACAAGTTATAATAACTAGCAATAAATCTAATTATCATCATGCGACAACAACATCATTATTAATATCATCTTATTATTAGGTAGGTATCCACTATTCATCATCTAATCAAACCTGGTATCTTCATTTAACCTAATTGAGAAAAATTATGATAATATCATCAACTAATTGATGTTTTATATCTTATTTTATATTATGGTAACATGACAAATGGTTTATTTTTATTATCTCATTCCACAATCTTCAATAAAATTTACAGTTTTCTGCAGTGTTTTTTGCTCAATCACAGTGAGGCTCTATGATACATGATTTCCGTGAATTTTACACTTCAATCCAAATTATATGAAATCATGTGTTTAACTTATAAACCACATGAAAGTCATGTATTTTGGATTAAACTCCATTACCTTTTTTTTTTCCTCGTATATGTACACAAATAGTTGGAAAAAAATTTTAAGATAGGTTGACTAATATATATACTAATGATTTGTGTTGTGCAATGCACAAAATTTTTATATTATATACTTTTAAAATATAAAAATAGAATAAAAAACCTATTTAAATTGAAAGAAATAATTATAACTTGTATATTTGAATGAAATAGATATAGTATTCCAATCAATAATCAAACAGAATTGTATTTTTAGACACATATATTATATTTAAATTAAGACTATTATTTTTTAATGCACGAATAAAATGCATAAAATACAGTAAATCAAATCATTAAAAGAAAAACATATAGTCGAAAATAATTTAAAGAGCATACATGCTAATAATTAACCGCGAACAAATAATATAAAATTTGCTAAAAACAAATTAATTCCTACTGTTCATAAAAAAATAATAATAATAAATAAGTTAACTACAAAAGTAACTACTGCGCTACCTTGCTTGAAAACAAGCTCGCTTTCTAGAATACTTATGCCAACTCCAATTGCTTGTGCTTATGTACCACTTCCTAGTCCTCTTCCTTGCTTTACAAGCCCAAAAGAGGTTTCACATCAAGGACTCTATCCTCTCTGCCTCTTCTAGTAAAAAAGATAATCCTTGAGACTGCCCATCTCATAAGATGATCAGCCATCCCATGGAAAATTGTTATGTCTTCAAGGATTAGGTGGAAAACAAGATCAGGGCTAAGTAGGGAAACTTTCACATACAATGATGAACAATACTCTCGGAGAAGGTCCCCCTCTGCTTGCATCCGCTAGTTGACGACGTGTGTAACACATGATTTTAGTAGAAATCATTTTGGCTATTTCAATAATATCATAAGATAAGAAAGATGGACGAAAACTCTATATAGTTATTTAGTCTAGCATGGGGTATTAATCCATCTTAGGCCGCGTGTCCCCTCAGGTTGCCAAAATGCTCCCTAAGGGACTCTCTTTGGGCTTTTCAAGCCTGTTCGGGGTCTTTTATTGGTTCCAACAGTGGGTTTTTGTAGAACCTCAATAAGGTCTCCTCTTTGAAAAGGTTAGGTAAGGGAACTATAGAATAGCCTTTTTATGCATTACTAAAGACAGCTATAGAGACGTCCAGTTCCATCACTTTCTCCATAAGAGAAAGAAGTTTCTAAAAAGAGCTGAAGTAGCCATATTTGCAACACTTATGCCTGCAACGAAAAGAACATTTGCATCATAGCTGGGAACAACTTCGTAAATAGTGATAAAAAGAAATAGCTATTATCAGTTTTAGTTTTTAAATCAGCAGTAGGCCTAACAGCTAGAAAACTGGCCAACCAAATCAATTGCTCCCCAGCTTCAACCTCTTTGATCCCTCCTCTTGAAAACTACAATCAAGCTTTACTTTTATTCAGCAATTTCTCCCTCCATGATCTCTAATTGTTGAAGCATTATAGTCCCCTCTTGCCTCAGCCCTTCGATCTCAGCATCTTTAACACCGATGGGTCTCTCTAAGCTCTTGGTGCCTATCATCCAAATCCTGCCACTGCTGCTCAGCTAAGCAGCATTGAGCTTTAAACTTATTAAAACAAACTCAAATAAGTATCTTTATATAATTTATCTATTCTGCAAGCTTGTAGAATTCAAATGTAACATAGCTTATAAAAAAAATAATAATAATATTTAGTATGTAATTCAATTTAGATAAAAATTATAATATTAAGTGATTAGTAACAAAACAATATTTCAGTAAAAAAATCAAATAAATTTGTATCTTATTTGAATTAGGATTTTTAATATATCCAACTTAAAAACAAAAAAATTTACCCATATAATATTCCAAATATATTATTATTTTTAATATTAGTCAATGCTTTTTCACAAACTAAATCATTAAAATTATCAAAAATATTGTTATTTTTAATAATATCCAACTTTAAAAAAAACCATATAATATTCTAAAAACCTTATTATTTTTAAATTATAGTATTAAGTAATAACTAGTATTCAAATTAGACATAATATTTAATCGAATTACAAGAAAATGAATCAGCATATAATTCAAATATTAAGTGATAAGTATAATTTAATTCAAATAATTATAATATTAATTGATAGGTAGTATTTAATAGTTATTAACTAACAAAAAAATATATATATTTTAAAAGAAACTGTCAAAATACCCAGACTCAATTATAATCTAACTTACATAAAAATTTTAACTAATGTGGAATTAAATTTAGATAAAAATTGCAATACTAAGTGGCAATTGACAAATTAAATATTTCATTCAATAATCAAACATGATTATATCTCTAGAATTTGTACTATACTTTAATTAGAATTAATTTTTATAATATTCAAATTAAATAAAAAAATTAATCCATATAATATTTCAAAAATATTATTATTTTTAATATTAATCAATGGCTCTTGTAAACCAAATCAAAGTCTCCGAAAGTGCAATTGTTTTTAACATATCTAAATAAATAAAAATTTTAATCCACAATATATTCTAAAAATATTAAGTGCCATTTAGTATATCTATTTTGAGCTGATTTTTCATTTTACATTTTTAAAAATAAGGAAAACAACTCAAAATACATTTGGCTACTTATGTTTTCAAATTTTGCTTTTGAAACAAAAAATAAGTTTACACATGAAATACAAAATAATTAAAAGTCGTTTTGAGTGTTTTCAACCAAAAATAAGAAAAATTTTAAAACACGAAAAATAAAAAATGTCAAACCATATGCGTTTTTTGCTGTCCATATTTCAGAATTTTCAAAACATAAATCACATAAAACAGAAAATAGAAAACAAAAATAAAAATACAAACTACATGGAACCTTATTATTTTAAATTATATTATTATTAAATTTCACCACATGTCACTTTTACACTAACTTTTAATTTTTTTTTTTATTTAATCAACCAAAATACCACTATAAAATGATAAGTAGAATTCAATTTAAATAATTATAATATTTGAAATTTTTTAAATATTTAAACCATAACAAAAATTAATCAACATAGAATTCAAATGTTAAGTGACAACTATAATTCAATTCAAATGATTATAATATTAACTGATAAGTAATATTCAATAACTATTAATTAATAAAATTAAATATTTTGAAAGATACGTCACCATCATAATATTTAATTAGATGCTATATTTCTCAAGACTGCTTTATATATATGTAATAATATATATATATATATATAATACATTTCTTTCAACCACAAATTATTTTAAATAATTTAATCGTACAAAAATTGACTGTCCACTAAATTCCTGAATCCAAACCGACCCAAAAAGAAAAAGGTCTATGAAAGGTCCTCCAAGCAAGGCGATAAACAGTGATCGTCTCTTTCCCAAGCTCATGTACCCTAGGCTTCAATCCGGGGACCAATAATATTTCCACCTCCTCGTACATTGCATATGTTTGATGTTCTAAAAATAGTCATAAACACAAACTACTTCATGTGGGGAAATTACGCGGTTTAGGCTTGAAAGTGTTTTTCAAATTTGCTTTCAAACCTGAAGTTGTTTATAAGTAATCTTTCTTAAACAGTCTTATGTGACCAGTTGTGTTTTAGAAATAAGTTCAAATTAATCTTTTAGCTTTGAAATTAAAATAAAAATTTCAAAAATAACTCTCAAAGCATTGCAAAAGAGGATTGCATATAAATGCATTTAAATTATTGAATTTTAATCTAACGATTCAGATCAAGATATCATGGAGTTGACGTCAATTTTGATACCAGCCTCCCCCTTTTCATGAAGAAGCCTCCCCCTTTTCATGAAGAAGAGAGAGCCGGGCTTCATCACCAAAGCAAAAGGAATAAAACCCATCAGAACCCTGTCACGATCCGATTATGTATAGTCCCAAAAAAAAGCAAATACACAACAAGGAAGATTTATCAGGCCACATAAAAGGGGTGGCTGAGGTTGATCTTCGGGGCACTACAATCAAGGTCCCCAAATAAGTGCAAAGAAGGACCCCAAGTCCAGACCCTTGAGTTAATTAGGGATTTCAACATTGCATTTCAACAGTCATTATTTAACGCAGGGAGAGAGTTTTCAGATACATTTTATTCGCTTTAAAGGAAACAAAGTCAAGGAAGCGAAGAAACTTGCATAAAGAGGAAACAAACGAGCTTCCGATGGGTAACGATGCACTGGTGTGGTTGGAACGCCACCATCTCACCAGACCTCGGGACGGAGCTCACCAGTAGCAGGTGGCATCCATCTTCCAGAGTGATACACGCTTTCACCCACTTTCCAGCCAGGCACATCCTTCATTATTCTGGCCTCTTCTTCGAGATACTTCTTCCACTCCTTGACAAATCTAGACAAATGATGTGGTTCAAGTTAGAATCGTGAGGTGAATAATTGGGGAAAGATGGGATAGAAAGTGCTGGCCGAAAATTACCTTTCATCCTCTTCGGCTTGAAGCATGGGCAATATAGCTCTGCGTGCAGCATACTTTTCTTCCTTGAGTTCTCTAAATGAAGGAGAATACTATAATCACAATATTGTACATGAATAAATTTATCAAAATAACCCCCAACAAAATCAGATAGTTTTGGCACTAATGATCATGTTTCACATAATGTGGTCGTTGCAAAGAGTAATTAACATTCTTATTTGTTGCTGATTTTTTTTTTTAAATATTTGCTACAATTATAATTACAAACAAGAGAGAGAAGCACTTGTCATAATAACGACAGCAATAGCAACATACCATTAACCCGGGGGGAGGGGGGCAAATGAAGGTACTTAGCAATGAAATTGATAATACAAGTAGCTTTTTGCAGAACTATATATTGGACACATACAAAAGTTGGGCACATTAAACCCCAGGGGAGAATGGCATGACCAATCTAGCATTATCAGCAACAATCACGACCACACCGCCACCATCCCAATCGTGCCATGCAGACACTGGGCCAACTTGGAATATATAAATAAGTCCATCCACATTTTTTTATGATGTCAATTTGAAAATCATATATTGAATGAGCCAATTCGTGAAATGGTAGCCATCTCAGATTTATGTACAAAATCTTGAATTTTTGTTAGTTCAAAAAGAATCAAGGATGACCACTTAGAAAGAATACAATGAAATCCTTTGATAAAAAATTATGCAATTCTATTTAAATTAAAGGGCATCTAAGCAGGACCACTGTTTAGCGTTTAATTTTTGGTGAATATATGGAAGTCAACAAAAGAACAAAATTTAAGAAATAAGAATCATTTTGCAACCCTTTCAGTTTTTTCAATTTATGTTTCTTATTTACAAGAGAACACAAACATAAAACATGTTTATTTGTTAAAGCATTAAACTTAAAACTAACAGGTAAGAAATAGAGAGGTCTACTAGAATCTTTTACTAGTTTGGGAGGCTTGATTTTACTGATGTGGGATAACTCCCAACACACCCCTTCACATTTGACTCTCGCTCATGTGGAAAAGTAAACAAGTGCACCAATTATGAGAATTGCACAACCAAGAAATTGAGTGAAAAGGGCAACAAGTCCTCTCCAAACCTAGCTCAGATATAATGTCAAAATATCCAACTCAAAATCAATTGGTAAAGGGTGGAGAGGCCCACTAGGATCTTTTACTAGTTTGGGAAGCTTGATTTTATTGATGTGAGATAAATCCTAACATTTAGTATTTACAAATGTTATAAAAGTAAAATCAAGAAATATAGTAAAAGTAGTATAAAGCGTAAGAGTTGATATCATGAAGTGGTGGTCGATGGTAGTGTGGATTGATAGTAGGTGGTGGAGCATGATAATGATAAGAAGCAACAGCAGTGGCAACAATGGTGCTGTGGAGCAGCAATGGGTGGCGGAGGTGGTGGGGAGTAGCACTTTGGTTAGAAATAGTGACAACCAGGTGTGTGCATGATCGAACCAGAATCGAATAATCGAACCAAATTTTTTATTTTTGGGTAATTGAGTTCGGTTAATTCTGTTTTGGTTATTTTTTTGAAAACCAAATAAAATTCAATTCGGTTATGGTTATGGTTATTGTCTTTTTGAAACTGAATTTTATATTTAATATAAACTTAACATATATTAAAACCGTAGCAGTCCTTTGAGTATTTGACTCTCTCTGTGATTTCCACATACAGAGAAAGCCTTCAGCTTTGTCTCTCGAGTCTCGACCCTTGTCGACGCTTCCTTTGTCATCGTCACTCACTCCTCTTCATCGACTCAGATCTCATCGTTGTAGTTTCATTTTGCTCCTTGTCGTCGACCAAACTCTAGTGGTAGAAAGTCACAGGTATATGAAGGGGAAACAAGTTTTGATTTGATTTCAGATCTCTATCTTGATTTCGAGAAACAAGGGTTGATTTGATTTCAGATCTCTATCTTGATTTCAATTTTTATGGATACATAGCTAGTTAGATTCGAAAAATCCCCCTCAAGGTGAAAAAAAAGTATTATAAGATGGCAGTAAGACCAGCGTTGCTATATGGATCAGAGTGTTAGACAGTAAAACATAATCATGTTCAAAAGATAGCAGTTGCGGAGATGAGAATGCTAAGATGGATATGTGGGATTACAAGGAGAGAGGATTAGGAACGAGGAGATTAAAGACAAAGTAGGAATATCACCAATTGAAGATAAAATGAGAGAAAATCGATTAAGATAGTTCAACCATGTTAGAAGGCGTCCAACAGAGACACATGTTAAAAGGTGTGAAAGTATAGAGATTGCTAGGAGTAGGAGAGAAAGAGGAAGAGGAAGACCCAAGAGAAATTGGAAGGAAACTACATGACCTTGCCTACCTGGATTTAACGGATGACATGACCCTAGATAGATTTGATTGACGTCGTCAAATCTATATAGCCGACCCCACCTAGTGGGAAAAGGCTTAGTTTGGTTTGGTTTGGTTTGATTTATAGCTAGTTAGATTTGATTGTTAGGATGTATTACAATATTATATGTGAAGTACTCCAGTTCGGTACTTTACCTTTTTTAACTAATTTATCAGTTATTCATTCAATTATTATTTGATTCTAATTAACATGGCAAGCAACCAAGTCATGACATCTAAATTAGATTTATGGTGCCACCATTTAAGCATCCATTATAATATGTACACATCCACAAATACAAAAACAGGTTTGAACTTCAGATTCTTCTAATAACAATTTATAAATATAACTTGAATGGTTAAATCAAGGTTGCATAAATAAATCAATGATCTGTTTTGTGTATATTCATTTCATATGCAATCTGTTTTCACAATTTTTTTTTATTGAATCTTGAATTGAATATATTGAATCTAATTATATTTCTCTTTTTTATTTGTTAGATGCCTGAAGACATACAAATGAACCTAGTTTCAACACCGGTGATGAAATCTCCATACTTTCTCCCTCAAGAGGCTCAACCGAAAACAGTCAAACTCAAAGAGGGAATAGAAAATCAATGCAAAAAAGGTCTGACATGGTAGCATTTTGATAGTCTCAAAGGAGATGACTGTAAAATGAAAACTAAGGGTAAGTATTGCTTTAGAGATTTATGTGGTAAAACATCCAAAAATGGCACAACTTCGTTGAGAAAGCACACACAAAGTTGCAAGCAGTTTCCTCACTGTTTAGGATCCCAACAATCAGAATTAAGCTTTCAAAAGGCTCAAGAGTGAGAGGAAACCATGCTTACCCCATGGAAATTCAATCAAGAGAAACTTAAGAATGCACTTGCTTATATCATTATTTTAGACGAGCTACCCTCAAGTTTGTGGAGGGAGAAGGGTTTAGGTATTTCATAAGTCAGTTATGTCCTAAATTTTGCACTCCCTTGAGATTCACAATTACTAAAGTTTGTCACAAAATATTCTTGGGAGGAGAAACTAAGTTGAGGAATTATTTTTTGAGAAGCAAACTAAGGGTTTGCCTCACCACTGACACTTGGGCATCACTGCAAAGAAACAATTAAATGTGTCTAGGAATTCATTTTATTGACCGTGATTGAAAACTACACAAAAGGACATTAAACTTTAGTCTGGTCACTAGCCACAGAGGTGAAGCTATTGGTATGGAAATGGAAGCTTGCTTGTTGAGATGGAGAATTGAAAATGTATTTAACATAATGGTAGACAATGCAAGCTCCAATGATTTTTTTTTTTTTTTTTTTTTGGTAGGTAAGCTCTAATGATGTTGCAATTGAATAATTGAAAAAAAAAAAAAACAATGAAGAATTGGAATACTAAGTACCTTGGGAAGTAAATATATGTTCAGATGAGACGTGTTGCCCACACAATTAATTTGGTGGTTCAAAGTGGACTGAAACAATAGTGACTCAATCAATTGATCATGAAGCAGTAATATATGTGAGACAATCTGCAACTAGGCTTCTAAAGTAAAAAGACTCTGTACAATTAGAGACAATATAATCCAAGAACCTACTAAGCTCAGATGTGAATCCTAGATGGAATTCTATATTCTGTTCAAGAACTTACTAAGCTTATATGTGAATCCTAGATGGAATTCCATATTCATGATGTTAAATGTCATTCAAAAATTTGAGAGAACATTCGAAAGAGATGAGCAATATGATCCCCACTTTAAGAGCAAGCTTCAATTTGATGATGATGCCTAGGGAGGTGGATTGGAGAAATGTGAGGAAATTAACCTCTTTTCACCAACAATTTTATGAATCGACATTAAAAGTATTGGGTACTTCACATGTGACTTCAAGTTGTTTTTTTTCAAGAGATTAGTGTCGTGCAAGATTGGACATGTAGTGCGGATTTTGAACTAAGCTTGATAACCAAAAATATGAAAGCAACTATAACAGAGGAAACAATCAGAAAATGAATATTTTGGGGGTATTTGGTTGGCCAAAAAGTACAGAAAAAGTATAAAAATTTAATATAAAAGTGATATGTGACGAAATTTGATTAGAAGAAAGTATAAAAAATTGGTAAAAGTTGGTGACTTTTGATTGATTTTGACCAACCAAACACCCTCTTTGTTTTTTGTGGTGGTAGTTCTAGAACCAAGTTAGCATGTGTTGGTGCTACAATCAAAGAAATGTATGGAAGTAAAGATGGTAAGGAGATGGCTCGAAAGCTTACCCATGCCGTTAATCAATTTTTTAATGAGTATAAGAAAATGGTTAAACCTCAAATTGGGCAAGCAAGTGGGAGTACAATAAAGCAAGAAGAATTCGAGGGTAAACATATGACAAATGATGCAAGAACTAATGTAATTTCTAACTTGAAGAAGATTATGACACAAATTGGAGGTGCAGACAATAAGTCGGAGTAAGAGAAGTCTTTATAGAAGGATCTCAAGAAGAATAATGAGAATTTTGAAAATCCAGATTGGTGGAAGGTGAATGCCAATAGATTTCCAATCCTAGTAACACTGGTGATCTCATGGCAATTCTGATATCCACAATCGCATCAAATTTTGCTTTTAGTACCGGTGGTCGAGTGCTTGATGCCTTTAGGAGTTCACTTACTCCAAAGACAGTAGAGGCACTCGTTGTGCACAAGACTAATGTCCGAAATCGAAGAAAGTAATATCCAGTGAAGATGACTTAGAACAACTTGAAATTATTAAGAATACTAATACTTAGCATCATTTATTTAGCTACTATTCCTTAAGTGATTATTCATTTGAATTTTTTTTAATTACTTAATTTATTTAGTTTTTTAGAGTTGTCTAATTCAAACTTGACGACATTCCTGAAGATTAAAGAGGATAGTTTTTGTGAAAGCCTAAGCTTATTCTTGAAGATTGATTCAATGTTGATGTTTGGATTTGGTTATGTAAGAATTATTTTAAAATTTGTAAATAAGAGGAACGAAACCACTTATACTTTGCAGGAACTAGGGGACCAACTGGTCAGCCCCACATCTGAATTTGAAGGAAGACAAATTTCCTTGAGGAACCTCATATAGAACGAGCACACTCCTCCCCAGACCAACCAAGGGAGCGATTGAAAGATCCGCCGGCATGGACGGTGGAATCACCTCAAGAGTTGTCTAACTAGGCAAGGATTCCTCAAAAGAATGAGGGATTCCAGAAAATGAAGAGGAAGACGAGGATGGAGAGGGCAGCTCAACTTGCTCCATCGAAAGTACAGCAATAGAACACTCATCCAGAGAAAATTATGAGAATCCTGCCATTACTCCTAACAACAACAAACAAGGATGAAAAATATAAATGGAGTCTCACGGTGGTTCTTAATTGAGAAAAGAAAGCCCTGTGAATAACCCTAGGATTCTCGTAGCAATTCGTTGGCACAAAATGATCCCTCTCCACACTTAGCAATGGAAAGTAAAATTGTATAGCCGATTTATAATTCGAGGCACACCTCAAGAATCCTAAGGAAAATTTGACATGAAGTTTCAAAAAGACATTTGGTATCTCCATGACGGTGCAATAAATGATTGTTAGAACCAACTACCACAACTATGATGTACGCGTACTTTCTACTGGCTGAATTGAAAGCACACACATGGGGGAGGGGGGCTTAATTATGGGTACCTAGGCCCCACCAACAAGGCCGAAGTTGCATCATAACGAGGGGCCTTCCATGTGGCACATCCCATGATTGAGATAACATCATAACAAGGGGCCTTCCATGTGGCACGTCTCATGACTTGTACCCTTTGCCACTTGACCGCAAGAAGGTTCCCCCATAATGGCTGGCCACAAAAGGCTCTCGTAGGAAAGTTCTCTCTGCGAGGTTGTACTCCTTTCCCTTGGACAAGGAGCAAAATCCAGGGACTTTCCCCACAGCAAATATATGTAATCAATTGAATTATTAAGGTACAGTGGTTTGAAGGTTAGAATTAAGGAATACGCCGAGACTCTCTTGACCGATCTAGAGAGAGATCTCTGGAAGGAATTCTTACCACATAAGATTGCATCAATCAAAGATTGAATGCCTACTAGGTGAATATGAAGCCTTGACCCATGCCCAAGGAGACTCCTCTCTGCCTACATAAACCCATCCTCTTCTGGAGAGTCCATCATTCAAATTCCATCATCAATACCTGATGGAGGCCTTTTCCTGTTAACATGGATTTGCCTATTGTGATTAATGAAAATCAAGAACAAGAAAAGAAAGAAGAATGAATTGGAGGGAAATGAACTAGAATTGTAAATTGATGAACCTCTTTGAGGGGGTTTCCTCCCTCACAAGCAAGCTGCTCGTTTACATAAATTTTCCATATCAATTCCCTACTTACATCTTACTATTTATACTTCTGTTTACTAACTTGGGCTTATTGTAATTAAAGGAGCTTGGATTGTTTTCATGACCCATATGACAAAACAAATGCTTGGATCTTGGCTACATTTGATGAGTTGGATTTGTTATGTGGATTGGCCGAATGATGATGCTTATTATAATAATAAGTGGACTCAGTCTCCTTTCAAGCCCATGTTGCCTCACCCTTGCCCAATTGAGAGTCTTGGCCCATATTAATTGGATGCTTGGCAGAAACGATAGAGCTACCCCTTCTGGAAGGTTCATTGTACCCATCCCCACTACTCACCAGCTGGCTCTGTCCCTTCCTCTACCTATGCACCTCCTCATCTTGTCCATTAAAGCTGTATATCTCTTCCTCCATAAAACACTCAGCTATTGGCCCAACGTGATTGGTCGGCGTGTAGGCTAGCTCGAAGCCATCCACTTCCAACCCATTCAAATCAATCTAATGGCCCAAAGTAAAGCATCTCCCATTGTCTATCCATCCCCAACTTGCTCGGTCTAGATCAATTCGATTCTTTGGCTTGTATGAGCCATTGTGGCTGCTTCCTTCTGCAAACACGGTTCACCCGAATGGCTTTTTCTCTCCCTTTTCTCTCTGTTTGCCCCCATTTTTGGTTTTCCTTTTTGCCAAATATAAATTCTTGAGATTTGTAACAATGGAGTTGTAACACTACCATTCTAGAATTACTCTCTCTGCAATCTCTCTCTTACTCCAGATTGCCTGGATTCACCCGTTGACCTCTAGTAACTCCGCCATAGATAACGAATAATATTATTCCAAGATGGTCAGATGCTCCTTTCTAGGTTTGATCACCCACAGGAAGCTATTATAACATAAATAAGGTGTAGATCTCAAGTGGAGAAGCTCACTCCCAAAACCAAACCTCCGAAGCCCTAAATGAAAACATCCCCCCAGAGCTACTCATTCCCTAATAAGGCAGAAAAGGAATGGGATAAGTCACAGCTTCAATTTAACCCACTACCATGATAAATAAGCCAGAGATACACAAGTATCAGTAGGTGCATGTTGTGGATTAATCCCAAGTATGGCTTGAGAATATCACTTCCTTTTGTCAAATAAATTTGATAATGTCACAATTAGTTCATTTCTCCCATAAAAGAGAGAATTTCTTTCACATAATCCTACACAAATCAAGCAATCATACTATAGAAAAGGAAACAGTTGCAAAAAGTGACCCAATAAAAGCCCTTGTCAGATAAACATGGTCCAGCAAAACTTCAAAATTGAGGAACGTCCATGACAACTGAGAACCATATCCCCAATGGGTTATTTACTTATGGTAACCAAGTTTCTCACTTAAGGATAAGCTACTTACATAAAACTAAGGCAGAGAACAAGGTTTCGTCAAACCAACTCACTGTTTCTACAATGAAATAGAAAGAGAAAACAAAGTGATAAATTGGACTGGCCCACTTCTTCAGAGACCCAAAAGGGGTCCCAAATTAGAAATACACAACTTGTGCCGCTTTCTAATTGAAGTCATTGTTGATGCGAAAACTTAATACAATTACAACTTTACCACAACAGTAGTTGATAATGAGATCAGTTGGACCCACCTCAAGTAAAATACAAAAACCCCACACGAAGCCCCAAGTAAATTAAACAAATCCTTTTGTCTAATTAGCCCAATTTAGAGTCATAACCTCTTTAGCTTACCTACACAATCAAGTCACTTTTCAAACAACCCACAAACTCTTGCTGACCATCCTACCTTCTTCACATCTTAAAATTCATTTCAATGCCCTTTGGCGTACTATGTCTTCAATAACTGGGCATTAAACTAACCTTTAAAATAGCCACATATGCATCCACTTTTCATTCCGCATTTTCTTGTATAGCCACTTCCATTGCAGCCCCCTCATTTCAACGAAAAAAATTAATTGCCTCACTATATTATTTTCACATCTTGACAGCATACTGTGCTAGTACTTCAATACTCCTAGTCTATTCACATACAAATGAGACTGAGTTGAGAAATGGTAGCCTGTTTTTATTTGGTGATTGGCCAAGCATTTATCACGATGTCAAGATATGCCTCAATACATGAAAATGAACATAAAGCTGATTGTAAACTATAATATCTACACAATAATCTCCATAGAAGCCAGATGGATAATATCAACCATTGCAATCGTAACAAATGAAACTTTTAGATTGCTATTAAGTCATCCCTAAATGGTAATAATTTCCAATTACTCCCTCGCATGAGAAGCGTGCCAATATTCTGTAGGTATCAAATGAATGCTACTTATTTGGGAGCAAAACAGTAAACCAGCTGAATATTTTAGATTCCAACCAGTGATAATTATCAAGGGTGAATTATACTTTGCATCCTAACCTTTATCTGTTTTTTTTTTTTTTTGGGGGGGGGGGGGGGGGGTAACAATTAAGAGCCTTAATAACCATCTTGCCCCTGCACTCTCGTTGTTAACTGTACAACTTTCAAAGGTAAAATGGTCGTTGACATCCTTAACTGCTACTTAAAAAAAAAAAAAAATCAAGTGCAAAGTGTAATTTCCCCTAATTATCAAAATGGTAAATGTTCCACTTTTCAAACTTGTTTCCAAGAATCCTATCAAAGTCAACAAAAGGTAGTGGAGCCAAGCAGAAGCATCCAGAAAAACTCCTAAAATATCAACAATTAGAAGAAAGTTCAAGCAAAAAACAAAATACATCAGAAGTTTCAATTTACTAATCAATCCAACGACTACCAAGCCATCCCATATGTTCAACAATATGATTAAAAGATGGGCTAACTAAATGCCGTCAAATGTCATCCAACACATGGATCACTTTGGCATGAAAAAAAAAGAACGAGAATATTGTACACCACATGTTATCAAATGCGGTAAGATAGCGGTAGACTTTAAAGATCGCATTATTGGCATACGTTTATCTACTTCCAAATTTGCTTCAAGAGGATTTTTCAAGGATAGGAGGTAAAGTTTCGTGGGATTTGAGATTATGAAAAAACCTTCAATAATAGGAAATTGCTAGTTTTATTAATCTCATCCGGTTGTATTCTCTTCAAGCAAAATCGAGGGTCTTTGATGTTATGTCATTCTCTACCATGCTTTATTAGGTAGAATAAAGGAAGATTTCCCTTGGAAATCCATATGAGGACCCCTCAAAATGTTGCTTTTTTGTTTGATGCATAATTCATGGAAAAAACCATACAATCAATAATCCTATAGCCCAAGGGAAAATTATTATAAATTGGTGTTACATTTGCAAAAGTATGGGGATCAATTGATCATCTATTAGTTCATCATGATTATTCAAGAGACTTGTAGGAACTAGGTACTGATAAGAGAAAACTGATGAGAGAAAGCTCTAGCTTTAACAACTCTTGAGCTTGAAAATGTTTTTCTATAGGCAGAATATAATCAACTTGAATTTGGGACCGCTATTCAAAACATTACTGGAACACAGGATTTGTTATCTCGTGTCTACTTTTCGCTATGATTTTTTTATCTTTCCATATGAATACATAGACTAGAAAATATAATATGGATAGGGATCCTTTTATTTTAGAATTTAAGTCGAATTCAAAACAAAATTCTAGAACATGTTCTATAAGTCTAGTAATGCAAATATCGCTCGAGCGACCACATTCATGTGATAACATTATTCTAGGCTCGTTGAAGTGCCCATCCTGTGAAGTTCCTGCAAGATCCACAATGTTCATCCTATGAGATCCACTTAAGGCCAATGGATTCTTTGTGTCGTAGTTATCAAAACCAACCTAGACATCAAATCGGTGAAGGCATCAATGCACGGTTCATTGGTTGGAGTAGTGGTTCGACCAATTCAGCCAATGGCATAAAATTAAATATAATTTACTTATTTATGTTACTTATCTAATAATTTTTGTTTGTGGAGAAAGTTAAAACACAAAGATGCTTGTTGTGTAGTGGTCCAGCGACTGCCGAGTTGCTTTATTGCCTAGGGTCAAAACTCAGCACCCATATTTTCAAAGAAATTTTCCAATGCAACTAACCATTGTCTGATTTTTTGCACCTGTAAACTGCTGCTTTGAACTGAACCAACCAATGTGCCAATTCCTAGATTAATTGGGTGATCCAGTACTATATTAATAATATTGCTTCCTCTAAGTTCTTATGAAGCTCACTGCTTTTTCCAGCGAGTTCTACTAAGCAAACTTTGTTGCCACCGTTTTGTACGAGTGAGTTCTTTTGAGTTCCCACGAACCGTACTTTTCAAGAACTCCAAATTTCTGCATTCAGTTTGAAATAGCTTGAGTGGACTGGCCTAAACCTCAATGCCTTAGCCTACATCTAAGTATACAAGACTTTTGAGATAGATTTGGAAATTATAAATACCTGTTTTGTCCATGAATTGCCAATTGACAGTCATTACATCCAAGACCCTCTTCAATATTGATCTTGTTTTATCTTGTTTGCGTTTGATAAAAATGAATAACAGCTGAAAGTGCAGTTAGTTAAGCTTTATGCAAATTGGATTAAAAAAAAAAAAGTTCAATGCTACCATTCTAAGAAGCAAAAACACTTCTAGGAAGGCTTTGGACACTCAAAGCATGTTAGATACTTGTCTAAAAATGCCATATAATTTTTAAATTGTTTTAGAGAAGACACTTTCAAGACAATCAGTAGACGCGAATGTCCATTACTCAATCATAATGAAACACAATATAATTTTGGAGAAAATATTAGAATTATGTAATAAGATAAAAACAATATGAATTTCCTTACTTGTCAAAAAAAGAATAAAAAGATAAAAGCAACATGAATTTATATTTATTAATTCCTTATCCTTCATATTTTTTAAAGTTTAGAAATTTAAAACCTAAAACTTCTTTTTTTTTGTAAATAAATTTTTGTAAAATAGATATAAATAAAAGAAAATTGTATTTATAATATAAAAATACATAATTATTGGGTTTTTTTTTTTTTTTTGTGTGTATATAAATACATATTTATTCATCAACAGTCCTTGATGTGTCGTGCCCGCATATTTTTTAATATTAAAGTATTTTTGTGTTTGTGTCTGCTCGTGTTGTACCACGCGTCTACATCCATGCCTCTTTGCTACAATCATCCAAGCTAAACAATCCCATCCCCATAGTTACAGCCATACATGTCATACTTATGCATTTAACTCAATCATATTTATTAAATTCTCCACGCATCCTAGAAAATCACTAGCTAAGAACAACAAAGATTAGTGTCCACAAAAAATGAGCACCCAATTAACTAAAGTTTCCATTTCCATCCATTTCTTATCATGCAATCTAGCAAGTAGAAATGGAACATCGTTGACATTCATAGACAGATGAAGTGTTGGATTTTCTTTAAAAACTAGAAGACCTGCCTCGTGAACAAATTCCACTATGTATCTTAGAAAAAGAAATATATTAACCAATGCAAGCTCACTAACAAACTATAGAAGGAAGGTTGCAATTTAAAATATTTTTCAAAAATAAATCGTTTTTGATCTAGGTGAGGATCGACCAACAGAGGCATTTCCCCTTGATCCCAAAATGGAATGTAGGAAATCTATCCCCAAAGCTGAGAGCTAATGACTACAATAGGAACTGGATATTTAACTTTACAAGAATTTTAAGAGGATGGGATTAGTTGAGTGGTCTCAATTGCAGATGTGATTGCATGTGTTTATAATTTAGATGAGATTCAAGCCAACATTGGGTGATATCTTGCTTGCTGCAAGATGCAGAGGGGAATTTGTTTGTGAAGAAGATCCTCTCATGGAAAAGAATAACAACACTTCATCTGTCCATGCATGACAAGGATGTTCCATGTCTACCGGGCAAGTTGCAATCACAAAATAGGACTTGAGGAGGTGGTGGAAACCTCAGCTGATCTGGTGCTGTTTTGGTTGGAAATCAATCCATGTTGCTCTCAATTTTTCATTTTACAAAATCCAAGGAAAATTCAATGAGTTTCACATATGACTATCAGAAGGGGCCATTTTGATATTCCTTGTGCCAACCACTTGAATTGTGATAAATCTCAAGTTTGAATGATTTTTTTTTAAAGGAAATTGAGTTCAAATGAACTTGTTTAAGGAGCAAGGACACTTATGGACTCTCAAACAATGCTGTTAACAGTTCCAGGTGCTGCAATAAGGTATTGAGATTCCATGTTTCTAACAATATTATATGCCTTTTGGTCATTTCATTCACACAAATTTAAAAAAAAAAATAATTAAAAAAAACACACATAAAATACATCCCACATAAAAATTAAATAGAATGAGAGGACCCAGAAAGCGTAAATTCAAACAGCAATATGTTCCATATTTCCACAATTCATTCCACAAAATTAGCAAATTACCCAATTCACAGTTAACAGTCCCGAGCTCGAGATGCGAATTCCATAATACCCATTTCAATGCAATTAATTAACTTGCATCACATATGCACGTTATATACATATACCATATAAGCACTAGAAGTGGGAATGGGATGAAATGCTGACCTTCGGATCTTGTTGCCCTTGCCAACCTGGTACATACCCCAAGAGAAAGCACCAAAAGCAGTGAGAAAAATGGCGACGGCGCTGGGACCCTTGTTTGGGATTCGCCGGGCGAAGCGGACCGGGGGAAAACCGCCCGGCGGCGGGCCGTCCTGGAGGACCGGCATGTCCTTCACGCTCGCCATCCCCGGTTTCTTCCTTATCACCGCCTCCGTCATCTTCGTCTTCCTCTTTCTCTTCCCCGTAAGTTTTGCGACGCTCAGTCAGAGAGAGAATAGACTCTTTTGATTCAGAAAGTGATCGTACAGAAGCAGGAGGTTGCCATCTACATGGAATGGGGGCTACGCTGCCAATCAATTTTTACAACCTAGAACCTTTTTTTTTTTTTTTAATCTTTTCTTCGAGACTTGGGGTACGTTTGGAAGAAATAATTGAAAAGTAAAAGATGTTAAATTTTCCTTCCCCTTTAAATGTTTTTGCCCCGCCCCCCCCGGGGGATGCTGTTTGATTAGAAAGAAATAAAGGAATAAAAATACGGAAAATTGTATCCAAGTCATACTTGGTAATTTTTTAAAGTTATTAGTCATATCCAAAAAAAAATATTACTTTTAAGTCACATTAATGTGAAAAGTTTTGTATTTAAGTCATACTTTTGAGTGGGTCCCACGGGTTTGTTTTAAATATAATTTATAATATGACTTAAATGCCATTTTTCTATAATTAATTGAGAAGAAGTTGCCGAAAATTATGGAACCGAGAATCACGTTTTCCGTTTTTGTTTCATTCCTTATAAATCGCGTGAAGATACAGTGAGATAAAAATCTGTTAAACGATTATATACGAAGAAATACACACGGATTACGCGAGTTTGTGCTGTGAGATTAACGTCGGTCGAAGTAATATATACGGATCTGGATTACGTACTTAAACACATGACTGCGGTACTACTTTTTTTAGAATGCATACTCATTCAAAAACAGTACCGCATGACTCTTTCATGCAAACATCACATTTAAACACAAAAATAGTTCACATATCAAACGAATGACCGACAGTACCGCATGTGTGACAGTACCACATGTCTGCGGTACTGTTTTTTTTAGGATGCATGCTCGTTCAAAAACAGTACCGCATGACTCTATCATGCAAACATCACATGTAAACACAAAAATAGTTCACTTATCAAACGAATGACCGACAGTACCGCATGTGTGACAGTACCACATGTCTACGGTACTGTTTTTTTTAGGATGCATACTCGTTCAAAAACAGTACCGCATGACTCTATCATGTAAACATCACATATAAACACAAAAATAGTTCACATATCAAACGAATGACCGACAGTACCGCATGTGTGACAGTACCACATGTCTGCGGTACTGTTTTTTTTAGGATGCATGCTCGTTCAAAAACAGTACCGCATGACTCTATCATGCAAACATCACATGTAAACACAAAAATAGTTCACATATCAAACGAATGACCGACAGTACCGCATGTGTGACAGTACCACATGTCTGCAGTACTGTTTTTTTAGGATGCATGCTCGTTCAAAAACAGTACCGCATGACTCTATCATGCAAACATCACATGTAAACACAAAAATAGTTCACATATCAAACGAATGACCGACAGTACCGCATGTGTGACAGTACCACATGTCTGCGGTACTTTTTTTTTAGGATGCATGCTCGTTCAAAAATAGTACCGCATGACTCTATCATGCAAACATCACATGTAAACACAAAAATAGTTCACATATCAAACGAATGACCGACAGTACCGCATGTGTGACAGTACCACATGTCTGCGGTACTGTTTTTTTTAGGATGCATGCTCGTTCAAAAACAGTACCGCATGACTTTATCATGCAAACATCACATGTAAACACAAAAATAGTTCACATATCAAACGAATGACCGACAGTACCGCATGTGTGACAGTACTACATGTCTGCGGTACTGTTTTTTATAGGATACATGCTCGTTCAAAAACAATACCGCATGACTCTATCATGCAAACATCACATGTAAACACAAAAATAGTTCACATATCAAACGAATGACCGACAGTACCGCATGTGTGACAGTACCACATGTCTGCGGTACTTTTTTTTTAGGATGCATGCTCGTTCAAAAACAGTACCGCATGACTCTATCATGCAAACATCACATGTAAACACAAAAATAGTTCACTTATCAAACGAATGACCGACAGTACCGTATGTGTAACAGTACCACATGTATGCGGTACTGTTTTTTTTAGGATGCATGCTCATTCAAAAACAGTACCACATGACTATATCATGCAAAGAATGGTGCTGTTTTAATGAGGTACTGTTTTATTATGCGGTACTGTTTATTATGCAGTACTGTTTTATTTTGCGATACTGTTTTATTATGCGGTACTGTTTTATTATGTGGTACTATTTTTTATGCGATACTGTTTTTATGCGATAATGTTTTATTATGTGGTACTATTTTTTATGCGGTATTGTTTTATTATGTGGTACTGTTTTCCTAAATAGTTTTGATTTTGTTTGCAAAAATCAGTTTTGCTTGTTTTGTAAAGAAGATGGAAAGTCGTGAAATTAGGTTTTTCTCAAACAGTTTTGATTTTGTTTCCAAAAATCAGTTTTACTTGCTTTATAAAGAAGATGGAAAGTCATGGAAGTTATGAGTAAAGTGTGTACTATTTTCGGATAAAACTGACAGTTTTGAAATGTGGTGAAAAATGCGTGATGTCCTTTTTTGTCTTTTTGTTGCAAGTGTGACTTATTCACAAGTAAGTTGTTTTTGGTATGACTTAAATCATTATAAGGACATAAATAGTGACCGGCTTCCAAAAATCTCATAAAAATATGTATTCATATGTGTATATTTTTATAGAGAAATGAAAATGCCAAAACAAGTATTAATATTAATTGCTTTGATACTAATATATTCATATGTGTATGTTTGTTGAAAAAAATGGTAATGAAAGAACCAGTATTAATATTAATTGCTTTGATATTAATATTTTTTATGTCTATAATAATTCAAATTTTGTGCAAAAAATTACTTCTAAAAATGTGGAATAATTTTCTATTCCATTGTCTCTCTAATTTCTCTTTTCTTCTCTCTATTTTCCTGCAATTTTCTTTTTATTTTTGGGAGAAAAAAAACATATGGACTCCGCATGGTTTTTCTTTTCCTTTTTTTTTCATCTTTTTGGAGGAAAAAAAAAAAAAAACCCCATTTTCCTTTCATTCCCTACCTCATTTTCTTTCATGCAATTATTTCCTTCAAACCAAACTAGAAAAAATCATTTATTCTTTTCCTTTTATCTTCATCTCTTTTCATATATTTCAATTTTGCTCAAACCAAACGCACACGTAGAATCAAACAAATACCTTTTGTTGGAAAATATAGAAATAATGAACAAATATTTTCGATATACCTTTAATGTGAAAGACTTTTTGATTTTGACCTCTTACTTATTTTACGAGCTCCTTTAACACAAACATACATCCACGAATAAATATTTTTCTCACTTTAATAGACGACTACCAGAATATTAATTAATCACATGAACAAAATCCTTGCGACTAGGATGGTACCCTAAAGAGAATCAAGAGAGAGTGTATGGAGAGATGGAGTGATTTAGAAAATATTCTAAAATGTAATAATTCTATGTTATCTGTTTGCACACACATTTGATATATGTAATGAAGAGATCTAATTAATCTCAACCACTAAGGGATAGAGTTTGATCTTATCTCAATTACTCATATTGAGAGATCATCTCTATCTCTTATATATAGAATTATCCCTACACTAGAACTTATCTATAGTGTTTTGCGTAGCGGTGTAAATAATGCCTATGTACCACAGGACAATACAACATCTCTCACTTGAACACATAGGGTAGATGACATCTCTCATTCAAAATTTATTCATCTTGTTCATCTCTTCATACAAGTAATGGATCGTGTGACCAAAAACAAAAAACTCAAAATGAGGAATACTATCCCACCAATATAACACTACAACTCCAAGTCTCGTTCCATACTCCAAGTCATCTAATCACACCAGATCTAGCACTTCTAATCCCTCTTGCAATTCATACAAAGTCATGCTAGATCTCACAATATATATTTGTACTATGATTATATTAAAAGACTAACATTGACATAATCATCTTGGCTATGAGCCACAAAATATTAATGTGGTATCAAATGACCTTTTCCTTAGACGTCATATCCATCCATCTAAACTTGACTGCTTTCCTAGACATGCTTTGTTGGACCATAGGATACACGACCTTTGGATAACATGCTAAAGTAGAACATCAAGTCTCAACTTCAAAACATAGCTCTAAGTCCCAAAGGGTATAAGATGAAAATGATAGTCCAGAAGTCTTACACAGTGACAAAGAAGGGATTTATTTCGTCACTCCTTTTCACAGTAATCTAGTAGCACATGCAGTATGATATATATGCTATAAAGGAGCTCCTATTTAAGGCTAGTCACACTCTAACACCATATGAATCTTAGTCTAGATGCTTTGAAATTTTGCCCTTTACTAGTTATAGATTTCTAAACAATGAAGCACAATCTTAAAGTGTGGAAAAATAAAAGACATTGAACACAAAGAATTAACAAAGAAAAACCCTCACAATTAAGGAATAAAAAACCTCACACCACGAAAACTAAAATTTTCACTATACACAACTGGTTACAAGGAGGACTACAATAGCAAACACAGTCTACTCTTCCAACCCTACCGCACCAATTCACAGTGGATGCCTTCTCCAACACATAAAAAAAATCTTTACCCACACTTGATAAAGACCATGAGCACGCCTTCAAACTTTTTCAAAGAACCTTAGCACAAGAAGTTTGATAATTAAAAATTATCGTGACTAAGTTGAGAGAGATCAATTATTAGCTCACAAAGAACTTATTCTTCTCTCTAGATGTGCTTCATGACCCTAGGAGAAGATCTCTATTTATAGAATACTCAAACAATCCAATCCAACATAGGATTGTAAAGTTTCTTATTTCTAAAATTTTTTAGAAAACTTTCCAACCTCCTTGAACATTAGGAAGCTTTCCTTAAAATCTTCAACATTGCATTAGAAAACTTTTCAAAATTCCTTCAAACATACACATTTGACACCTTAGCCAAATGCCTAAAAATATAAGTTTGAAATCATTGTTTTGTTTACTAATTTACTAATTACAAAAATAAACCTAACATGTTTCTTATAGCTCCTAACTTGAGCCTCTTGAGACAGTCACTTATTAGTGACTGACTTCTCATGAGTCTCACATTCAGCTATTCTCAGGATTCATGTAAATGTAGATTTACTCCATGTTTGACTAATATAATCTCATTTTAACCTAATGCTAAGGCGACCTATAATAACTTAATCCTTATCACTTTCGAAGTGCCCTAAAGATCACTACTTCATAGTTTGATCATCTGTCTTATCCTGCTCACTATTTAAGCGCCCAGGTGATCACCCGTGTGAGAAGTTAGACCAAAACCTGGTGACTTAACAAGATATGTGCACCAATTAAACAAAGTAAGTATACAGCAAAAAGTTATTTTATTAATGCATAAAAAGATATCCATCATATAAGAATCAATGAAGTAAACGGATGAGATACCTGCCTAATTAGCCAATCCCATTACCAAACCTATTTATTTTTTACTTATTATTACCATTCCAAACTCATTTATTTCTTAGTTAGAATCCCAAACCTGCAAAACTTGTTTATTTCAATGGGTCAAATTACCTGTTAAGTACCCGTTAAATGCCCGATTTGAGATAAAAAAAAATTAGTACGTGACAAAAATGTTAAATTTATTAAAATGAACAAATTCATTGGTTAAAAAACCTCTAAGTTTTTTTTTTTTTATTTGAAAGGTAAAAAAAAATATACCATAAATAGTAGAATAAATATATAAAATACATAGGACTATACCCCGAGAATAATACAATAGGAATCACAGTTCATAAAGAACTTTCAAATCTAATATGGAACAATCCATGACATGTAAAAATAACACACAATAAAAATTTTATTTTAAGGATAAAATTGTAAATATATAAATATATATTATATTATATTTGATTAAACGGGTACTACACAGGTATCGGGTATCAAGTATCCCATAAGTATAAACAAGTATCAGATATCGGGTACCTTACAGGTAAATCCCAAACTCGTCCAAAACACGCATGGGTATTTAATTTCAATCCCAAACCCATTAGAGTATTTCCTAACAGATTTTTGTTGGGAAAGATTGGGTTAAGTACCCTCAGGTACCCGTCCCATTGACATCCCTAACAAGAATATCAAACCCTACATATCCCCAAGGTCCTAACATGCCTACGAAAGATATCTCTCGAGATGGGTTTAGTCATGGGATCAACAACCATGTCAATGGGGACACACTTTAGGACAATCTAACCTTGCGCAATAATGTCTCTAATGAAATGGTAATGAGTATCAATGTGCTTGGATCTACCATGCTACTTCGGATCTTTTGCAAAAGCTACAGTTGCTATGTTATTACAATGAACTACAACAGCCTCACCCAACTGCCTTGTAATGTTCAAGCTCTACAAGAATTTCCTAAACCATAAAGCCTAATGCATTGTAAGAGTGTAAGCAACATACTTTAACTCTATGATGGTTAAAGAAACATATTGTGATTTTTTACTACTCCATGAAATGACTCATCTTCCAGGTATGAAAGTATAACCTGATGTGGATTTGTGCTCATCTCTGTCAGCAGATTCATATGCATCACTATACTCAGCCAATCTCATACTGCCACCTTGATAGCATAAAACGAAGTCTGTAGTCTCTTACAAATACCTAAATATCCTTTTAACTGCAACCCAATGGGCAATTCCAAGATTGCTCTGGTATCGACTAACTACACCAACAGCAAAATATATGTAAGGTCAAGTACACATCACAGCATACATTATGGCATATAAAACATTAGCCATTTGCTTCCTCTATCTTGTTTTAGGACATTGTTCAATGCTAAAAGTTTAGCCCTTCTCCATTAGAGTGTTTATGAGTTTTGAACAATGCATACGAAATTGTTCTAGAATCTACTTTATGTAAATCTCGTAGGACAAAATAAGAAGTTTCTTAGAGCGATCCCTAAAGATCTTAATTCCAAGCACATAATCTCCTTAACCTATGTCCTTCATCTTGAATGTGGAAGACAATTACTTTTTAGTGGCAACAATAATCTCTATGTCATTTCCAGCTAATAAAATATCATCTACATAAGTGAAAGAATAAGAAACTTATCCCCTTCTCTCTTGACATGCACACAATGGTCTTCTTCAGCCATCGTAAATCTCACAAAGAGAATGCCTTGATGAAACCTAGTTTATCATTGCCTTGATGATTGTTTCGTGTCATAGATAGAATATTTTAAGCGACAAACCTTATGCTATTGTCCTTCAACCCAAAATCTTATTGGTTAATCCATATGGATCTCCTCGTCTAGTTTGCCATTGAGAAGTGCTATCTTCACATCCATTTGGAATGATTTCAATTCTAAATGCGCAACAATAGCTAGAATGGGACGAATGGATGTAAATTTTACCACAAGGGAGCATGTCTCCTCATAATCTACGCTCTTCTTTTGGATATAGCCTTTCGCCACAAGTCAAGCCTTATATCTATCAATTGACCCATTTGCCTTGCACTTAACCTTCAGAACCTACTGATTATCGATGGCTTTGAGCCTAGGTAGAAGGTCAACTAACTCCCATACATGATTCTTAGCCATAAAGTCATTTCTTCCTTTATAACAGCTATCCATTTTTCAGATGTAGGTGAATTCAAGGGTTCCTCATAAGAAGCTAGCTGATCAACATCTATGGAGACGGTTATGAAGGACTTACTTTCAATCTCAAAATAGTGTCCATGAACCATTCTATGATTGATTCTACGCAACTGTGAATCCTCAGAGTCTCTTGGTTGTACACTCCCACTTGGTAAGAAACTGCTCCCACTATCTCTAGCAATAATAAGATAAGGTTGTGATGTCTCATTTTGCCCATAAGATAAAAGTGCATCTCCTTGAGGTTCTTCCAACTTATAAAGTTCAAGATCCCCTTTAACTTCACCAATACTTGGAAAATAATTTTCAAGAAAATCCACATCACATGACTCTATTTCAGTCATTCCTCCATTGGGTATTCATCGTACATAACGTAGCCTTTCAAATGTGCGGAGTATTTTAAGAAGGCACACTTATTAACTTTTAGGCCCAACTTCCTATACTTATGGAAAGTGTTATGAATATTACTCACAAAATCCCATGGATATAAGCTTTTTAAATTAGGCTTTTTGGCATTCCATAACTCATATGAAGTGGAGGGAACTAATTTTGAAGGCACTTGCTTGTGCCATCATTAACCTAACTATATCCAAAAGAGTGTGATTTTGCCTCTCTTTAATACCATTTTGTTGTAGAGTACTTGGAATCATTAATTGTCTGCGTATCTACTTTTCCTCGTATAATTCTCTAAAATGATTAGAAAGATATTCTCGACCCAATTAGTACGAAGAACTTTTTAAGTTCCTCTGTTTTTTATTCCCAATCTCAGTATGAAGTGCTTGAAACAATCCAAAGCCTAAGAATGGCGAGTTAATAGATATATTAAGTCAAAACATGAGAATCAAAAGAAAAACTAGGATATGATCTTATAGGATCTCCCCCTTCAAAATTAGACATGAAGTTTCCTTTCATTCTTGAATAGTGAACAACCAATTCAGAAATTCACGACCAAGAAGTATTGGATTTCCTTTCAGGTAGGCCCTAAAAAAAATAAAAATTATTTAAGTGCAATAACAGCTTTAAGTGCTATTTTACACAAGGCTTTACTTCTTCAAGTGCATTTCCATTTTTGCACAGCAAGTTTTTATTTTTTTTATTTTTTTTATAAGGGCTAAAATCACTTACCTCAAAACGGTGAGCTAACAGATATACTGAGCCAAAATATGAAAAATCATTTATGAATGTAATAAAGTAGGATGCACCATGTCATGCCTTATCGTTTATTGGTCCGCAAATATCTGAATATACTAGCTCTAAAGGATGAATGGCCTTAGTAGCCTTATTGAAAAGCTTTCTAGATGACTTTCCAACTAAACAAGGTTCACAAGTAGGTTGGCTTACTTTAGTGAGAGAGCCCAAATGCCCTTCTTTAGCTAATCTAGCCATCCTTTCTTGTCTGTTCTATGTGGCCCAGTCTAGCATGTCATTTAACAGAATCAGATACAATATGAGAAGAGGAATATGTAATAAAAGCTAAATTATTATAAAAATCCAAATCCAAATCTAGTGTAAAGAATTCTTCTCTTAAAATATCATAGCCATAAAATGTCCTATCAAAATAAATGGGCAAACCACTACCTTCAAAATGAAAAGAAAAACCTAAATTCAATAATGCTAAAACTAAAAGTAGATTACATTAGACAGTAGGTGCATAAAACACATCATGGAAGAGCAAAGTGCGCCCAGTGCATATCTTGAGCTAGTAGGTGCCAACTCCTAGGACATCTTCTTATGCTTTATTTCCCATTATAACTGAATATTTACTTGCTGGGACCCGACTGTAATCTATATATCCAGCTCTATCCTTTACTACATATTTGGTTGCTCCCGTGTCTACAATCCAATCAAAGAGAGAATGAGCTATATAAACATGTGAGCAAACAAAATTGAAAGAGCTAGTGCTAGGGTTATCTTCTTCGACTCATTACACTCAAAAGTGAAGTAACTTTTGCGACCATAGTTATAGCATTTGAGCTTGGACTTGTCTTTCTTTCCACCATGCTTACCTTTATGGCGCTTGGTTCCCTTGCTATCTTGAAGCGCATGATTTTGGAGTTTGCCCTATCATACTCTTTTTTGTTGTGGTCTTTTTCCCTTACACTATCCAACCTGAATGACAAGTACATCACTATGGTTTGTATCTTTGTGCTCTGCCTCAAGCTCAAGGTGACATGAGACATCATCAAAAGTTTTGATGTTCTTATTGTCTGTGAGTACAAGTTTTACCTGACTCCATGAATTTTCAAGTAAAGACCTAAGAATAACCGAAATCTACTGCTCTTTAGTGAGATCACTACCAATAGCCTTCATTTCTGTAATTATGGTAGACATCATCCCAAGGTGCTCCGCCATGGTGTGTTTAGGGTCTATGGTATATTGATTAAACCTCAAGGTTAAGGCACATAGCCTAATGGCGATGGTATTGCCATATTTTAGGCACAATTGATCCCATATTTCCTTGACAGTAGAGAATTTCTCAAACTCTCCAATGAGATCATCATGTATATAGCTTAACAAGGTAAAGTGTGCACTTTTATCTCTTTTGAACCAAGTTTCGTATGCTTGTTGGTCACAGTGATGCTAGGTAGTTGTACATTTAGCAGGTGCAACCATGTTATTGGTTAAATAGTCGAGAATGGCTGAGCAACTCTTACTCATTAAGGAGGTACCAAACCTTCCTATGCCAAATATCATAGTTATTGCCATCAAGTTTCTCTCCCTTATTAAGTTCAGCAATAATATTTTTTGAGATTATTTCACTACATATAATGCGCAAAGAATTTTAACTAGACGCAAATCTATTATTATTATTATTATTTATTTTAAAATTAATTTAACTACAAAAATTCCTCTTCACATTATAAGATCGAAAATTTTGAACTTCTGGTTCTAGTAATCATCTCTTATAACGTAAATTAGAATAAAGTACCTTATTAATTTTAAAATAAAATATGGAAATGACTCCCACTCTCTACAAGGTTTATGCAACACATGCATATTATATATAAAAAAATAATGTAAGTCCCATAAGATACTATTGGTACAATTAATGCTCATGGCAAAATAATTCGAAGTTTACACATTTAGTGTGAAACACATCCCCTGACAAAGCTTCCAAAAAAAAATACATCTTTTTTACATTGCAGAAAAATAAAGCCTACCACATCACACTAATGAACATAAATAAATGGGGATGCCACACCTCCTTTGTATTCTAAAAATTATTTTGGAACATAAATAATAATAATTATAAAAATAACAAATTTCATGAGCAACATTAAAAATACCAATTTACCTCTATTAAATTCCATATAAAGCATACATAGGTTATATTAAACGGATGTTACTAAACTTACATCTAAGGGAGCTAGTATATGGTCCCAAAAAAATCTTAAGGTGCCAAAATACGTGCCATGTAGCACAATAGGATGAATATACTAAATATTCATTTATGCAATTATATAAAAAATTAAATAAATTAATTAATTATCCAAATGCTATGAGAATACATTCTCATCACAGAAATACTTAGAACACATCTTCGTAGGAGACCTATTAGCACAAAACCCTCTAAGTAAGCAAGTGAGGGTTAAATTTCAAACTTTCACTATTTTTGCAACAATTATAATTATTATTTTATTTAACGTAACCAAAAAATATAATTTGAAAAAAATTATACCCCACTAGTAGACCATATGCATTTGCACTTGCTTAACAAATTACTAGTATGTAGTTATACAAACTATATATACTTTATGTTGGTTAAAAGAGTATTGATTTAATAGGCTTGCACAGACTTCAAAAAACAAATTTACACTTCATATGTAGTTGTCCATTGAGCAATCAAAAAAAAAAGGTCCATGCCACAACAACATTAATGGAAAACATGCACTATACTGGGCATTTTCTTTTTTAAATATAGTAAAAAATGGCGGGTCTTCTGCCTAACAAAAAAAAATGTGATTCATTTTTTTTTAATTTTTTTAATGCACAAATTGAAAAACCAATGGAAGTTTTGTGTCAATTCAAAAAAATGGAAGTCCTGTGATAACTATCACAAGTTGCCAGTTGGTCCCACAAAGCAACCAACTCCAGTGATCCTATCTCGGTTACCACACAAAGCTGGACGGTCGTAAGCCTAAGCCACACAAAAACTTGAACACAGTTTACTTTCCAATCAATTTCAACTCCCTTAATGGCCCCAATTTTTTTTTTTTTTTTGGGTGACAAACTAACGCCACCGAGCTCAGCTGTGGCATTTTTTTATTTAATATTTAAAAATATGTGACAATACTAGATATGTGATCTAAATTCTAAGCAAATTAAAAATTAGATCTAACAACTATAGAGCGAAAACAAGTAAAAAAATGGCACTGATACCACTATTAGAAAATATAGAAATAATGAACAAGTATTTTTAGTATACCTTTGATACGGAAGACTTTTCAATTTCGACCTCTTACTTGTTTTACGAGTGCTTTTGATTTGAACACACATCCACGAACAAATATTTTTTTTCGTTTTGATAGAATACTATTAGAATATCTACAAAGCACACGAACCAAAACTCTAGAGACTAAGATGGTACCCTAGAGAGAATTCAAGAGAGAATATATAGAAAGAGGGAGTGATTTAGAAAATATTCTAAAATGTAATAATTCTATGTTATGTATTTACACGCACATCTGATATATATAATGAAGAGATCTAATTAATCTCAACCACTAAGGGATAGAGTTTGATCTTATCTCAACTATTCTTATTAAGAGATCATTTCTTTCTCTTATATATAGAATTATCCCTATACTAGAACTTATCATGTGCCTTGCTTAGGGGTGCAAATAATGCCTATGTGGATGTACCACATGCAATACAACACTTTTATATAATCAACTTAATCTAACGTGTATTGGCTTATGGTACATCTACATAGGCATTGTTTTTACATTAAGCAATACACTAGATAAATTCTATCATTAAGATAATTCTAATGTATCATATAGAAATGATCTCTCAATTTTTCAATAATTAAGATATAATATAACTCTATCCCTTAGTGATTGAAATTAGTAAAGTCTCTCTTTTATATATCCAATATGTGTGTAAACACACAAAATATTCATTATTTCCATTCGTTTAATATATTTCTTCCACATATCTCTTTCCATACTCTCTATGGGTTCTCTATAAGGTACCATCTTAGTGCTTAGGGTTCTGATTCATATGTTTTATAGATACTCTAGTAGTATTCTATCAAAGTGAGATGAAAGTAAGGTTGTGGGTTTTTATTCATGACAAAGAAGATTATAAAACAAGCTAGTAAAAGATCCTGAATCTGAAAGTCTTCCACGTCAAAGGTATATTAGAAAAATCTTATTCTTATTTCTATATATTTTCCAAAGGTGGTATTAGAGAAGTACCATGCTTGTTTCGCTTTATATGCAAAGTTTTAGTTTTTTTAATTTGTTTTAAAACTTAGATTGCTTATATATTGCATGTCACATTTTTTTGGTGTCAAATTATATATCAAATTGATCTATATGGCATGAGGAGCACACCTATAATATATATGTACCAGCAAATACCCGTGCAAAGCATGGACTGCCTATCTTTTAATTTGGTTTTAAAGTTTTTTTTTTTAAGTTTTTTTTATTTTGTTTTTACTAAAATTTATTTTTTTCAAAAGGTAGAAATTACATGTGCCTAAAAGCACAAAAATATAATTTGGTCTACAAATAGCTCAAATATAAATTTGTAATACAAACCTACATAAAAATAATTTATACAGTCTTCAATAAACATATAAAATTTTATTATTTATCACAAATAAATGTTTTAGAAAAAATATTTAACAAAATATGAAAAAAATAAAAGATTGTGTTTTCAGGTAAAGTGACCGAAAAGACAACTGAATTGTAAAAAAATAACAAAATAATAATGACCATTAAGTAAATTTAATAGTTAAAAATATCTCAAATTTAAATTTTTTAGCTTTTTTTATCTCAAATTTTGACACAAAGAGTGCAAAAATGTATGTGTTTACAATTTTAAGTTTTAAGTACTTTAAAATTGAATTTTTCCCATAAAAAAATTAAAATTTTAATTTAAATGTTTATTGTTTAAAATTAAATTTTAAAGCATATTATTTTTAATTTTTAATTTGAGTACATTAAAATTAAATTTTAAATATTATTTTTTTAAAATAAAAAAACTTAGTTAACTTTTGTTACATTGACTGTTGTATTTTATTATATAGATGTAAAAAGTATTTTTGAAACATTTATAAAAAATATTTAATAAAATATAAAAAAATAAAAAGTATTTTTTTATGTAAAGTGACCAAAAAGACAATTAAAGTAGATAGAAAAAATAATCCTGACAATGAAATAAATTTAACGGTTAAAAATATATCAAATTCATATGTTTTAATTTCTTTATTATATATATGACACAAATAATGTAAAAAAATATAAAAATATATGTATTTATATTTAATTATTAATTATTATATAATAAATTAATTATTTTTATTTAAAAAAATCAACTTATCTTTAAAAAAAACAACTCTCCTAACTCCCTCACTCTCTTTTGTTTTCTGTGCCCCTCCCCCTCGCTCTCTCTTCCTCTCAATCCCAACCCCCTTTTTTTCTCTCTCTCCCTCTCTCTCCCAGCAAACCCACCCTTCGGCCCCCTCTCTCTCTCTCTCTCCCCCAGCAAATCCATCCTCCCCAAATGCTGCCACACGCACACATGTCCCATCAAAGAGATGTGTTTTATTATATAGATATATATTAGTGCTTGAATTTTATTGCAAACTGATAAAGCAATTTCTTATTCAATTTTTGCATTAAACTTATTTTTTGTGAAAATCAGATTTCACAAAACAAGGAAAGCTGATCAATCAAATGGAAATCTAAGGATCGATTCTAAAATATAATTCTTTGAAATAAACCAACTACGAAAACGCCCAAGCAATATTCTCAATATGGGGTAACTAAATGGACAATTATGGTTTTGTATCAAAAGATGTTGGACAGAACTATGTGGGCATTAAGTTGTGGTAGATACATTTTTTTTACGTTTATGCAAGCACTCCAAGCAGCTACAACCCTTCACACACTGCAAGTACATACAATTTTTTCTGGGTTTATTGTTACATTTTTTTATTAGAAAAATATTTTCATAAAAAAAAATCCCATTTGCGTGGTTAAAAAGTTTTGTGCTATTAGGTCTCGTATCAAGATGTATTGTAAATAATTTAAGAATGGATGTGTTCCTAACTCATGGATAATTAATTTGTTTTATTTTTTATATAGAATTATATAAATGAATATTTAGTATATTCATCTTATTGTGTCACATAGACACTTATTTTGACACCTTAGGATAAATCCATATTTTAGCTCCTCTAGATGCGAGCTTACTAACCTCTATTTAAGCTAACCTATGTATGGCATGTATGGAATCTAATGGAGGTCAAATTGGTATTTTTTGGTAATGCACATAAAATTTATTATTATTGTAATTACTATTTATGTTCTAAAATAATTCTTAGAATACAAAAAAAGTGTGGCAACCCAATTTATTTATATTCATTAATATGATGTAGTAGGCTTTATTTTTTTGGCAATATAAAATTGATGTATTTTTTTAGGAAGCCTTGTAAGGGGATGTGTTTCGCACTAAATTTGTAAACTTTGAATTATTTTGGTATGAGCACCAATTATACAACAGAGTTGAGTCTTGTTGGACCCATATTGTTTTTTATATATATAATATGCATGTGTTGCATAGACCTAGTGGAGAGTGGGATTTATTCCTATATTTTATTATGAATTGATTAGATTCTTTATTCTAATTTACATTATAGGAGATGATTACTAGTACCAAAAGTGAAAAATTTTTGAACTTATAATGTGGAAAGCAATTTGTTTGTCTAATTAATTTTATGAATAAAAAAATTAATAGATATGTGCCTAATTAAAATTTCTTATGCATTGTATATAATGAAATGGCATCAAAGAACATTATTGTTGAACTTAATAAGGAAGAGAAACTTGATAGTAATAATTATAATATCTAGTACAAAAAAGTTCAGTGCCTTCTTAACAAGCAATATTTGCTTGATCATCTAATTAACAGCATAGTTGTACCTACTAAAAAGACAACAACCTAACATTGTCGTGACCGACAAGCTTATGAAACTTGGTTCAAGAGAGATAGGAGTATGTGTTTTACCTTGTTAAGATACATGCATGATGATCTCATAGTAGAGTTTGAAAAATTCTCCACTACTAAGAAAATGTGGGATCAATTGCACCTAAAATATGGTGGTACCATTGCCACTAAGCTACGTGTCTTAACCTTGAGGTTTAATCAATGCACTATAAACCCCAAACACACCATGGTGGAGCACCTTAAAATGATGTCTGCTATGATTAGATAAATGAAGATTGTTAGCAATGATCTTACTAAAGAGCAACAAATTCGAATATCCTCAGTTCTTTACTGGAAAACACTTGGAGCCAGGTGAAACTTGTGCTTTTATACACAATGAAAACATCAAAACTTTTAATGATGTCTCGCGTCACATGAGCTTGAGGTGGAGCACAGAGATGCAAACTATTGTGCTAAACTTGTTACTCAAGTTGGACAAAGTACGGGGCAAAGACCCTAGCGTAAAGGATAACAAAAGGAAACAAGACAAAGATAACTCAATAATCATGCACTTCAAGATGGCAAAGGAACCAAACATAGTGGAAAGAAGGACAATCTAATCTCAGATGCTACAAGTGTGATCGTAAGTGTCACTTCCCTGATGAGTGTAATGACACAAAAAAAAAAAAAAAAAGTAAGTAAACCCTATCACTAGCTCTTTTAATTTTGTTTACTCATATGTTTATGTAGCTCATTCTCTCCCTGGTTGGATTGTAGACATAAGAGCAACCAAACATGTAGTGAGGGACCAAGGTGGATGTGTAGCTTACCTTTAAGTCCTAGTGTGTAGATATTTAGTTATAATGGGAAACAAAGCACATAAAGATGTCTTAGGAGTTAGCACCTACCATCTCAAGATGCACATTAGGCATACTTTACTCTTACATGATGTGTTTCATGTCCCCACTATCTAATGTAATCTACTTTTAATTTTTGCATTGTTGAACTTTGGTTTTTCTTTTTCACTTTGAAGGTAGTGGTTTGTCCATTTATCTTGAATTTTTTACATTGGAATTGGATTTGAATTCAAATGATAATTTAGTTTGTATTACATCTTCCTCTTTTGATATTTTATCCAATTCTATTAAATGGCATGCTACACTAGGCATATTGGGCAAGGAAGGATGGCTAGATTAGCTAGAGAAGGGCTATTAGGCTCTTTTACTGAAGAAAGCCTTTTGGTAAAGCTACTAGCGCTATTCATCCTTTAGAACTAGTCCATTTAGACATTTACAGGCCAATGAATGCCAAGGCACAACATGACACATCCTATTTATTACTTTCATAGATGACTTTTTACGTTTGGCTTAATATATTTGTTAGTTCACAGTTTTAAAGCTTGAGATTATTTCAAATGCTTCATAATTGTGGTTGAGAATCAAAGGAAAGAAACTTAAAAGCTCTTCATACTGATAGAGGTCAAGAATATCTTTCTAATAAGTTTAGAAGATTATCTGAAGAAAAGGGGATACGCAAATAACTGACAATTCCAAGCACTTTATAACAAAATGGTGTTGCAGAGAGACAAAATCGCACTCTTTTGGATATGATTATGTCAATGATGGCACAAGCAAACCTTCCGATAAGTTTCTAGGGAAATGCTCTTTTAACTGCTTCCTACATTTTTAACTAAGTGCCTCCAAAGTCAGTTGCCTCCACTTCATATGAGTTATAAAATGACAAAAACCCTAATTCAAAAGGCTTGTGTGGGTTATATTCAACTTTCGATACATAAAGGGAAGTTAGGCCAAGAGCTAATAAGTGTGTCGTATTAAGATACTCCGTGCACTCAAAAGGCTACGTTATGTACAGCGAACGCCCAAATGGAAGAATTACTGAAACAGAGTCACGCAATGTGGATTTTCTTGAAAACTATTTTCCAAGTATTGGTGGTGAAGTTAAAGGGGATCTTGAACTTATGGGTTAGAGGAACATTATAGATATGCACCTTTATCTTATAAGCAAGATAATGCACCACAACGTCATCCTATGGTTATAAGAGATAGTAAGAACTCTTTCCTTACCTAGTAGAAGTACACCACTAGGAGACTCTCAAGATTCACAATTACATTAATGAAGTCGCAGAATAGTTCCTCAATGATGTTTTGAGATTGAAGGTGAGTCCTTCATAATCACTTCTTTAGATGTTGATGAGTCAGCTTCCTATGAGGAAGCCTTGAATTGACTCGCATCTAACAAACAAATAGCCACTATGAAGAAAGAAATGACTTTAATGGCTAAGAACCATGTATGGGTGTTAGTTGACCTTCCACCTAAGCATAAGGCCATCAGAAACAAGTGGATTCTAAAGGTCAAACGTAAGGCAAATGTGTCAATTGACAGATATGAAGCTTGACTCGTGGCGAAAAGCTATACCCAAAAAGAGTGTGTTATGAGAAGACATTCTCCCTGTAGTAAGATTTGTCACATTCTCAAATCTCGTGACTCGAGGAGTAAATGAATAACATACTATCATGCAGTAAATAACCAACCCCTAATCAGAGCAATAAGACAACACTAGAGCGACATCCACACAAGATAATAACATAACATAATACAAACTGAGCCTCGACTATTACCAGGCCATCATACTCCAACATATCCATAATAATAACAATACACAAAATAGGCCTTGTGGCCTTTATAGCCCAATCGAATAAATCTCTGAGTTAAAATAATATTACAGTCCCAAATGAAATTTTTAACGTAAATAAATAAAAAATACAATGTCTGTATCAGCTCATGCACTCTTAATCCCACCAATACCCACCTAGTTCTGAGGACCTGCTCTTGCAATAGAATCTATAGGAATGTGAGCACTAGTCCACTTGTGCTCATGAAGTATCATAAAAGCATATATAATATGTAAAAAAATAATGTAAAACAATGGTAACATTTGTAATTCAACATAACTCAATATAATCATGCGACACCATAAAATAAAATCCAAGTCTTCATCCATATAAGCATTATAATTTCATTATCAAAATAAACCTTATATAATCACGTGTCATTAATCCCATCTCTTTAGTCAACTATCATTTACTTGGGCATTCTTTTCTTACTCATCCCTATTCATATTCCAATTCCATTTTATTTACAGGGGTTGGCATAATCAACGTTGTCGTTAAAGGCCACGATTTGTCTTAATATATGTCACCGTGCCTTAATATATGTCGTTATTAAAAGCCACGATTAGCCACATCACATGTCATGTTATAGGCTACTAGCCTACTAATATGAACACTAATCCTTGCGTAGGTTTTGGGTCATTGAACCCTAGTCTAATCTCTGTACCTTTCTTATTTTCTCATACCCACCAACCCCGTGTCCCAATAACATTTACAATTCCTCTTATTTACTTATCCATCTCATTAACATGATTATGCCCATTCAACCATGTAACAATTAACATCATCCTCTTATTGAATCATATAACAATTAACATTATTATCTCATTCAACTAACCACAAATAAAATTATCATAATATCCCACATAATAATCTCAATTTTGATTCAACATGCTATCACTTGATTATAACATCTTCTTATTTTTTAACATATCTTCAACTATATTTAACTCAAGCATCACATAATTCATATTCACAAGTTTATTACAACACAATGAGAAGTATATGTATCAATATTAAGGAGCCCCAAACTGAGAGATACTTCAAATAAATTCTAGTCAGAGGTTTTGGAGCACCCGGGTGCCCCCATAGGGGACCTGGGCGCTCGCATCAAAGGCCGAGGCACCTCCTACACCACTAGGACACCCCTCTGAGAGCAAGTTCAGAAATGTGTAAGTTTTTCTCATGTTTTATCCCCCAAAAAACATATTCTATAACAAAGTCTTTACACTTATAAACCTTATTTGAGTAAATTAGTAAGTTTACAACCTTATATGTTCAATAAAAAGCAACTTAAACAAGAAACCCACATTTAAAGTTTCTAAAGGGGTCCGAGCACCCCCTTGAGGGACCCAAGTGCCCTCACTACCTAACTAGGTTTGGATGAAGCAACTCAGGTGCCTCCTATTGTCCAGCGACCTACTCTATTCCGGCTTGAGCTGAAACTCAAGGTTTTGTACCCCAAACTTAGCCAAATCCAATGTACAACCCAAAGCCTTGTTTTTAAGTGATGTTTAGGCCCCAAAAAACTTTAATGATTCAATCAAAACTAATTTTAATTCACTCATTCTATCAAAATATAAATCTTGGGTCTAACCCTATGTTGCTCAGACTCGAGTGTGAGTGTCGGACTTGGGTGCGTATCCAAATGTCAGATTCACCTATTATCTACATTTTAGGATACAGGGACTCGGCTTAAAAAGTATCCAAATTGTGGATACGGGTATGGGGATATGGCACATGAAAAAAATATTCAAATACTCATATAAGTAAACTACCATTCACCAAAAAAAAAATTAATTGAAAAACAAAATATAATACCATCCAAATTTATAAAAATACTAATGCAAGTTAACTACCATTCACAAGAAAATATCCGTTCAGAAACAAATTCAAAATGTTCAAGTTCATGGCATCAACAAAACTAAATAAACAAAAATCCTTTGACTACGCATGTAAATCATCTTTCATGAGCTCTTCATCCTTCATTGATTTGGAACATTTGTTGCTCCTACATCCAAATAGGGATCATCAAATGTCACTCCTTCTAATTTAGGGTCATCAATAAAAAGTTCTACGAGCTCAAGCGGAGAACTCTCATTGATGTCAAACATATCTCTACCTACAAAATGCAAAATGATATGATTTTTTTTAATTTACAATGTAAATGAAAAAAAAACAAACACTAATTGAGTGATTGTAATAGAAAGGAAATAAATTAGGAAACTTACACAAATCCCAATATTTGCTTGGTCCATTCTTATATTTATTTCTCTTTCTTGACAAAAGACGAATATTATAATGCACAAAAACAAGATCTTCCACTCTCTTTGTTGCCAATATGTTCCTTTTTATACTTTGAATCAAAGAGTAAGTGCTCCAATTTCTTTTAGAACAAGATGAAGATGCTGGTTGTGAAAGTAGTCCAAAAGCCAAAATTTGCAACAAAGGTGCAAATGAAACATGGTTTGCCCACTAAGAAATTGGTTCCTCGTATGATCTTACTTCAATAACATGTACTTGGCTAAAATACCCCGATCCACTAGAAAAGGCTCCAAATTCAATAAAAACCTTTTTAAGATCAGTTGGGTTGTTGAAAAATCTTTCAATGCACTTATTTCTGTTCATGGACACTTCTTGGTCCTCATACGGTGCAAGTCTTTGAATTCCATTACTTTCCCCTTGAAGCTAAGCATCGCTATAACACTTAAGAACCAATGAGTGTGCCATACAATGCAACGGTGTGTTACTTTTGTTCCACCTAACTTCTGAAACTTGATGGATGGCATCAAAGAAATTTGATTGCCCAATAACGAGATCTTTCTCTTCATGTTCAAAAATAATTTTCTTAACCCTCTCCATCATTGTGTCCTACATGTCATATACAAGATGAAGGATAGGTGAATCAGTGTATGCAACCCTCAACATGTCAACAATAGGCTCTCTGAAATTCAAGAAATAATCTAGACTATCCTACCAAGTGTCATTAATAATATCTTGTTTCACCTCACGAGCTTTTGCATCTATTGGATTTTTTCTTTCTCAATAGATTTTCCAATGTGGATCCTTAACCATTTTTTCTAGTGTAACTTTAACTTCTTTCAAACATCTAGCCATGACAATATTTGATGCAAATCTTGTTTTAGCTTCTCTTAGCAACTCATTTCGGAGTAAGTACTGAATATGGCTAAAGGCATGTTATGATTGGTAATGAAACTTCTTATATTTTGAACATCACTAACTAGACTAGCAATCCATTGACATTATCTATAATGAGCTGATTTTTCAGAAGATTCACACATACTTTTTAATGCCAAATTGAGGACGTGCACTACACATAGTGTCCAAAAGATGTGAGGATACTTATTTTCAAAAAGATGACTAGCTGCTTTGTAGTTCGCTGCATTGTGAGTTATGATTTGAACTATGTTCTACTTGCCAACTTCTTCAATTGCTGAGAGAAAAATGTTTGCAATGTAGTCTCTATCCTATATAATCCCATTTGCATCAATTGCTTTAAAGAGCATAGCTCCTCCACCTGATGCAACCATTATATTTATCAATGGTTTTCTTTGTCTATCTAACCATCCATATGAACATATGGAGACTTCATTCTTTTTCCATGAATTTTTAATGGGTTGCAATTTTCTATTCACTTGTTCCTTCTCTTTTGCAAATAATGTGGTACGCTACCTATTATAGGTAAGAGGGGTATATCCAGATAATTTTCCATTGGCTAAGGTTTGTGAATACTTCCGAAAATAAGGACACCTCACCAAATTGAAAGGTAAAGCTGATGCATAGAACATGCTGGCAGCCCTTTTATCTGCAATATCCCTTTCCATGATGTTAAATTCTTTCTCTAGTGGTCCTTTTTATTTTCTTGGATTGCACTAAGTCTAATCCTTGAGGTAAAGAAACATACTCTGATCTTCTTCTTGCTTGTACTTGTTCTTGCGTTTTCCTTCCTTCTGCTTCATTGTGCTCCCTTTTGGTTACTTCCAAAACATCGTCTTTAATGGATTTGCATGCTTCTACTCCGAAATTAAGAAGCTTCATCAGGTGGGCTTTAACTTTTGAATACAAACCAGTCACTTTTTTGTTGCAATAGTTATAAGACCACACCATGTTACCTCCTTCACCACTTGGTATAGAAATAACCTTCACATGATTCCATAATGGGGTGTAGTCATATTCTGTTCCCACATTTTTTGCTGGATGAAGAGATGATTTTTGTTTGTGACTAGATTGGGAGGCCATTAGAGGTTGTTGGAAAGGAATTTAGTTGAAAAAAAATGAAACCTAACTAAAAGAATGAGCCAAAAAAAGCTTGCTTTAGGGATTAATGGACCAGAGGAAGCTTGCTCTAAGAAATGAACTAGAGGAAGCTTGCTTTCAAAGCTTTGAAATTGTTGTTGGATGAGTGATTTGAAAGCTTTGAAGTTTTCGTTTTAGAAGAATGTGTTAGCTGGCAATCCTATAGCATGTGTGGCTATGTGCATACAGTATACCATATGTACAATGCAAACCAAATTCTCAGGAAAGAAGGTTGTTTATTTTTCTATCATTAATTCAGTGGATTTATTTTATGTATATAATATAATATAATATGAGATTTTGTTATATAATAGAAATTTTGAATTAAATGTGTTAAAGGCTTTAAATTTCAACTATTGCCATTAAATTTTGAAAAAAAAAAGAAAAATTATTAGTTTACTAATCTTAATTATAAACAAGTTATATGTTATAATGTATATTCTAATTATATAGATTGCTGCAAAATTAATATATAGTTAACTCAAAATGATGAGAAAAAAATTCATTTATCTATTTTTTTATTTGTTTATGAGAGTGCTCTAGATTTTCCCCCAAATATATTAATATTATTGTGCCATTCTTTATGATCACATCATAATTGCATCATGCTCTACCAATTCACAAATTATCGAATATGATATAATGTATATTTTAATCGTATTAGATTTCTTCATATTCTATGATCACATTATAACTGTCTTTATTTTTTATTTTTATCACAGTCTTTTTAATAACTCACATTATAATTGTTTTCTGATCACATTCTTTTTTATCACATTATAATTGCATCATGCTCTATGGTTAGATGAACAAATTCATGAATGTGATATGTGCTATTCTTTCTTATCACATTATAATTGCATCGTGCTCTATATTTCGGTGAACAAATTCACGAATATGTTATATTGTATATTATAAATATATTAGATTGCTTCATGCTCTATGGTCACATTATAATTATTTTTTTTAATCACATTCTTTTTAATCACTCACATTATAATTGTTTTTCAATCACATTCTTTTTGATCACATTGTAATTGCATTATGCTCTATGGTCAGATGAACAAATTCATGAATATAATATTGTGCCATTTTTCTGATCATATTATAATTGCATCGTGCTCTATAGTTAGGTGGACAAATTTATGGATGTGTTATAATTTATATTATAAGTATATTATAATTATATTAGATTCTTTGTGTAATCCCTATTTATATTAATTTTGGTCTCCTTTGTCTTTTAACATTATTCTCTACATGAATTATAAATTTATCGTATATAAATTATATTTAGTTATACCAATTCCCTTTTAAAAAATAATTAATGGATTTTATATGCATTTATTTACATGCATGTAATTACTAAACTTGAATGATATATATTTTTTTTAATTATATATTGAGGTTTTAAAGAACATAGATTTTTATGCAAATGAGTATGACTGAACTTTTGATTTTAGATTATAATAGTAAGTATGGTAAAATTAAGAATCATTTTATCTATAATCAAACTTCTATTATTTTTGAAAGATTTAGAGTACACAAAAATCGGCTCTATTTATATTGGTTACTTTTTTTTTTTTCATTGACATAAATAAAAAATTAATTTTTACACAATAAATGAATGAATAAAAAATAAATAAATTATTTTCATTCTTTTGTTATTAAATAAATTATTTTCAATATTTTGTTACTAAATAAAATATTTTTTACTTTTTTAAAAATAATTATACCTTCATTATCGTCATTATTAAATCATTTATGCAATTTATATGTTATATGAACCATAAATTATAAAAGCATGCTTACATGTGGAATTAGGATTAAATTTTTTTAATAAAAAGGTTATTAGAATAGTTATAAAAACTCATAATTATTTAGGCTAGTTTAATCTATTATATCTCTTTTTATATTTAATACACAAATGGAAGAGCAAAAGTCTCAAATGGAGACATTCTTATTAATTAGTCATGTTAGTATAATAAATTTGTTTGCTTGGGACATGTGAGACATTTAATATACATGCTAGAAGAGAAAAAGATTAATTTCATTCTTTTATTATTAAATAATTTTTTTATTTTTTTTAAAAATAATTATACCTTCAATATTATAATTTTGTTAATAATTTATACAACTTAATTGTTATCTGAACAATATAACCATAAATCATAAATTATAAATTATAAAATCATAGGACTACTTGAAATTAGGATAATTTTTTTTATAAAAAATTATTAAAATATTTATAATTATTTAGATTAGTTTGATTTACTCTTACTTTCTCTCTTTATATTTAATACATAAATGGAAGTGCAAAAGTCCCATATGTTACTATATTAAATTTACTTCCTTGAGATATATGACTGATGTATTATGCATAGGCAAAAGATAAAGGGTGAAATTAATTTAACTAATTATATTTATATAATTAATTTATTGGAACCAGTTACCTGTATCTAATACACATATAAAAAAAAACGTCGAATCATAACTCAAGTTACTTTACACAGCTTTTTGCAGAGACAACTGATTTTGCTATAAAAGATAGCTGTTTTAAATTAAAAATCATATCTTCTGCTTTACATAAAATACAAACGCTAAACCTTTGGTTTTAAAACATTGTTGTCATCTGGTTTTCACCAGAAAACTTGTATCTATTCAATGACAGATGTTTTAAATTAAAAATCATATCTTTTGCTTTACACAGAAGACAAACGCTAAACCTTTGGTTTTAAAGCGTTGCTGCTATCTGGTCTTCACCTAAAACTTGTATCTTTTCACCTGAAACCTAAATCTTGTCTCTTCTTCGCCAATTAAGATGTCACTACTTTGGTTTTGCCTAAAAAGTCATCGTCGGAATCGCCTGAAACTGAAGTCTCTCTATCTTCCTTTGAAACTGAAGTTCTTCGTCTCGTCGTCTTTGTCTTCCTCTTCTCTCTTTTTCCACCAAGCTTCAATCTGCTCGATTATGGTGAAAATTATAGACCAACCTCGTTAACTTCCAGCACAGCCGTGTCCAACATATGGACTTTGCGTCGAATGGAGATCCCATACCAGTACCGACGTCATGTCATGTCATATTGATGCGGGTTCTTCTGCCCAAACTGAAGAGTCCAAGCAACATAGGTCTAACTTATACATACATATATACACCTATATCACGCCACTTGATTCACATCCTCGTGTCTTCAAATTCTTAAATAATCATTACAACAGCATTTCCTAACTTATTACATCTCATATATGCTAAAAAAAGGCTAGAAATTCTTACCTCAAGCTTGAACAAGGCTGGAGCAAGAAGATGGTGAACTCTCAGTTTTGGCTCCCAACTTTGAGTTACTCAATCTTCTCACCTTTTGATCCAAACAACAAACAAACCACATAGAAATGTTTATTGAGTGCCTAATTGCATCTTTGCAAGATTAATTTGAGTTTGGTGAGGTGAGTGACTTACCAAAGCCAATTTCTTGGTTTCTCCCTTGGTTCAAAACTCTCTCAGTTTTCTTCTCCAACACCAAACTCTCTCTTTCTCTCTCTCTCCTATCTCATAAATACATATATCATGCTTGGCTTGGGTTTCAAGATTTCTGCAAGGCTCTAAGCCTCCCTTCTATCCCCCATTCTGGACACAGACGGCCATAGGTGAAGCCCTCTGTCAAACCAACCTAAAATACATTAATCTATCAGTCTGCTACTCAGGCCGGGTGCCCCCTAAGGCTCAGGCAGCCCCCTGAGAGCCCGAGCACCCGCCTTTTTACGCGAGACACCCCTTGCATTTCCCCGAGTTAAAATGCATGTTTTTGAGTTACTTGGCCTACTACTTCTAAAATTCACAACCCTAAATCATCCGTAATTACTAATATTGCTTAAATAACATATTATCACACTCGAAACATATTAAAAATCATCAATTTGTATTAATACGAAAATCTGGGATATTACAAGATTTGCTTCCATTCACCTCATTCTAGCTATTATTGCACATTTGTTCCAAATGGATGTGAAGACAACATTTCTTAGTGAAGAGCTAGATGAGGAGATCTATATGGATCAACTCATCAAATTTTGGATTAAAGGATAAAAGAACATTGTTTGTCACTTAAAACGTTCTATCTATGACCTAAAATAATCATCTAGGTAATGGGACATTTGGTTTTATCAAGCCAATCTCTCTGTGACATTTATGATGACTAAAGAGGACCATTACATGCATGTCAATAGCGTAAAGATAAGTTTCTTATTCTCGCACTTTATGTGGATGAGATCTTGTTAGCTGGAAATGACATGGAGATTATTGTTGCCACTCAGAAGTTGTTGTCCTCCACATTAAGTAGATTGGTAAAGTAGATTATGTACTTGTAGTTAAGATCTTTAGAGATCGCTCTATGAAACTTCTTAGTTTGTCCCCAGAGACTTACATAAAGAAGATTTTATAATGATTTCGCATGCATTATTCAAAACACTTAGACGCTCTGATGGAGAAGAATTAAACTCTAGTTTTAAACAGTATCCTCGAATAGAGGTAAAGATGAAGCAAATGACTAATGTTCCATATGCCAGTGCAATCGGTAGTTTGATGTATGCTATGATGTGCACTTGACCTAACATGTTTTTTGCTATTTTTTACAATCTGATGGCCCTGGATACTATTTTGGATATGCGGTTAAGAGCTCTTTCACTTGGTTTAGATTAATGCATTTATTTATTATTATTTTATTCTGATGTCTGCTCTAAGATGGTTGTATGGCTCTAATTGGGTTTATAATAATTATTGTAATTTGCATGTGTTTATTAGTTCATAACTTGGGTAAGAAACTGAGGCATGACATGTTGGGTCAAGGTGTATTTAAGTTATAGTAATGTGCATAACTCGTAATTTATTTTGATTGGTGATTTTTATCTTTACAAATTATCTTTACAACTTTTCACGTATACTTGGTTTTACTCAAAGTGTGTCTGGATCATAACTATATTACTTTTATTCTCTTTTGATTAATGATTTTTATTTTTACAGGTTATTTTTACAGTTTTTCATGTAAGTTTTTTTTATAAAACACATTTGATCTCTTTTCAAGCAAAGCAAAATTATGTTTCCATGCCTTTAGGCATAGATAAGGCACTGTTTGGGAAAATTAGCATGTGCTAATGGTAGCTAAAAAAAAATTAGGCTAGTAATTAACTAAAAACGTTAGCTAATTTTTTGTTTAGGAAGGAAAAAAAAATTTTTTTTTAGGTTACTAACTTATAAGGGTAAATTGACATTTTTACCCTCGAAAGTTTAAAAAAAATTAAAATATAAGAGGGTAAAAAAGTCTAACCCCTGTTGAAAAAGCCATTAGCACATGCTAATGGTTACTCTTCCCAAATGGTGCCTAAGTCGTAGTATTAGATATTAAAAAAATTTTGGAAAACAACTCAAATTAACCTATAAAAAATTGGCATGATTAAGTTTTTCTTTTTTGTTTTTTAAGAAAACAATTCAAATTGAGCCAAAATTTAGACCACTAATAATGTTATGATATGATAGAAAAAAATTAAATATATTCAAATTTGAAAAGTTTGCAAGAATTGAATTGAGAAATAATATTTTGTTTTTTATATATATAATATATATAACTGTAATTAACATAAAAAATAAATAATTTTTAAATTTTATTTGTTTTGAAGAATCCTAATGAGAGGATATATTTTGAAAAGTTAATTTTATTAATTACTCAAAAATAATAATATTTCATATTTATATTAAAAAATTTAAATACTATGTGATTAGTTTACAAATAGCTATTTTAAACTTTAAACATGTTATAAGTATACATTGAACATATTACCATATTAATAAAAGAATCAATATTTTTATGACATTTATGTTATTATATTTTTATAAATTCAGACAATTGGGAAAATTGTATTGAAACTTTTAAACCTCGCAGACTTAGCACCCAACAACGATAATGCATATGCTAGATTAAACTTCGAGGGATTGATATAGGATTGACAAATGTCTTTTTCTTTTTTCCTTTAATTTCATTTTTAAATATTTTTATGTGAATTTATGATGGATCATTTTGCTATTATTGGAATATCTAGGACATTTGTTAAATGAATTAGCTAACGTATATATTAAAAGATTCTTTTTTTGTTTTTTTTTTTTAAGTGTTTGAACATTAAACCGTGGTTTTGTTTTTACTTATTCAAAGATTTGTGAACTTTTGTCATTAACACATATTTTCATTTATTTTTTTATGTCTTTTTTTAGAATGATGTCACCAATTATGATGACCCAAATTAATTTTTTTTTCAATCTTTTTATATAAAATTGATAGGTATTTACATTCAATTGATGCATGTCACCAATTTCTTATAATACGATTAAGTTTTGATAATTTATTGAGAATATTTATTACTCTTATTTTTACTATGAATGTTTCTGTCTTTTTGTTACAATTATATTTTATAGAATTCATGTTTATCAATTAGATTTTGTCTTTAAGTAGTTGGTTATAAATGTTATACATGCTTATTTTCATCTATTATAAACTTTAATTTTTGAAATGTTTCTTCTCATAAATTAAGATCCAATACTTAAGAATTATTTTTTTCTTTCATTCAATGATTGAAATCATTGTTATATTTTTAATTTCTCGCTTAATTTTTATTTTAATGAAACTCACTATCATCTCTCTCATAAAATAGTTTGGGTATTTTAAATTTTATCATATTTTAAGGGTGAAGATTATATGCAAATCAAAATTATAAACTTAAATTCTCCCAGATTATAATTTCTAGGAAGTTGAACCTTTCAAATTAAAGTACTATAATTTGTATTTTCTTATATGGTGCTTATCAAAAATTAATTGGAAAAAGAGAGCAAGACATATATAATAATTGTTAGGACCTAAAGTCTTAGAGAAAAATAAAACTCGTGTATTATCATAATTTTTTTTATTTAAACTTTTTTATATAAAGTTTCGACTATATAAAAAACTTAATACTAATTTTGTTAAGAATACCATAGGCACGAATTATTACTAATATTATAAAAATTGGCAGCAATCAGAATTATCCGATTAGTTATTACTTATTATTGGCTGCCCCTTACATCAAATACAAGACTAAAAATAATTTAATAAAAATATATTTTTATTTTTCTTTTTGAGAAAAATTGTACTGATAATGGCATTTCTATGAAATGTACTTTAACAATTTTTAACTAACATAAAAATATACATAGTAAACAAATTTCCTTATTTGGAAATATAATTTTTCTTTTTTTTTATATTTTGTGATTTTTTAAAAATATAAATAACATACTAAAAATTTATTTAAAAAAAGCATATAAAAACAAACATATCTGAGTAAGTTTAAAAAACGAGCCTAAACTCTAACTCCCTCCGTCCTTTGTCTCTTTGTGGGGTTTTTAACCTCCGTAGCCAATTGAAAATTCGTTTACCGGCGAAGCCAATTGATTAAGGCTCGTTTAGTAACGTTTTTATTTTTTATTTTTATACTTTTATTTTTAAAATTTTGTAAATTAATAATAAAAATATATTTGTTAAATCTATTTTCATTTTTTTATTTCCAAAACAAATAAAAATGGAAGTAGAAAAACAGAAATAGAAAAAAGGTGTTTTCACTCTAGTTTTTTTTTTCTGTTGTCAATAATTTGTCAATTTTAAAATTTTGTCTATTTTTATTACATTATACAAAAATAAATTATTTTATTCAAATATTTTATTAAAATAAGTTATTTTCATAAATAATATAATTAAATTCAAAAATTAAATTAAATATATAAATTACTATAAATTATTTTTAATAAATAATAAAACTAAATTAATTTAATTTAATAATTAATTATTGCTAAATTATTTGAAATAAATATCATAATTAATTTATTTAATTTAATAATTAAATTATTTTATATAAAATAATTAATAATAAATAATTAAATTACATTGATTTTTAATTTAATTTAATTTAATAATAATTATTAAATTATTTTAAATAAATATCATAATTAAATTAAATTATTTATGATTTAATTAATTTAATTTATATAATTTAATTAAATTATTTTAATAAATAATTAAATGAATTTAATTAATTTAAAAAAATAATTTAATTTAATAATTAATCTAATTTAATTATTTATTTAATATCAAATATATTTTATTAAATTATTTTTAATAAATAATATAATTTAATATATTTTATATTTATTGATTAAATGATTTTAATAAATAATTTACTGTATTAATTTAATTAATTATATTAATCAAACTAAATAAATATAAAATATATTTTATTAAGTTCTATTAATTTTTTAAAACTAATAAAATTAAATATTTTTTAAAATAAAAAATTATTAATTCTAAACAAACTCGCATTTTCAAACATAGTTTCAGTTTTCATTTCAAAAAAAAAATAAACAGTAACAGAAAACAAAAAATATAAAACGACAATAGAAAAATAACAACAAAAAAAAACAGCGTTATCAAATGGGCTCTAAACTGTTCTCGTTTACAACTTTATTCACTCACATAGAAAACTCATTTATTAAAACTCAAACTCGTTTATCGCGTGAACGACTATATCCACTAAAAGCGGTACTCAATAAACGACTTTATCAATTCAGTATATAACTTGTTTACTATGTAAACGATTTTCAACAACTGTTCTAACATAAATCTTATTTTCCTAAAAAAAATAGAATTTATTCAATAAAATATTCACGTCTTTTAGATAAGTTAGTAAAAAATAAAATAATAAATAATAAGTATAGCTAAGATTCAAAAATTTTTTAGATAACTTATTTATCAATTAAAAAATATTTACATTTTTTAAATAAGTAATTCAAAAGTTAAAGAAAAAGAATTGATAATAAGTATACTTAGAATTCAAAAATTAATCTTATTTATCAATTAAAAATATTTATTTTTTTATATAAGTTGATCCAAAAGTTTAAAAAATTTTAGATAATAACCACACTTAGAATTCAAAAGTTTTTTAATTGATAAATAAAATTATCTAAATTATCTAAGTTTTTTAATTTATAAATAAAGTTATTTAAAAAATTTTGGAATCCTAAGTGTACTTATTATCTATTTTTTTTCTGCTGACTAACTTATCTAAAAGATGTGAATACTTTTTTAATTAGTTAATTTTAATTATCTAATTTTATTAATTATTTAATTTCTTAAAGTGATTAAAATTAAAAAGCTAATTTTTATGTTTATCTCAGTAATTTTTTATAATATTTTATTTTTAATTAATTATTCAAATAATTTAAAAAATAATTGAATTAAAATAAATAAGTTATTTTACTTTATTTTATTTTTGCAGGAAAATAAGAGTTATTGTAATAACCTGAATTTTTTTCCTTAATTAAATTATTTAAGTGTGGTAGTGATATTTATTATAGTAAAAATCTAGAAAATTGAGCATTTGAAAATTTTTGGAATAATAAAAATTGGTTGAAAAATTTTTCGGATTAAATTTCACCCTATGTGGGAGTTTAATGTAGAATTTCTAAAATTTTTATCCAAACACTTCTTAGCCCAATTACTTATTTGGTTCAAACCAAGACCATTAACCCATGGGTCAACCCTTTTCTTTGACTCACCTTAACTCATTTCAACTCACTTTATCACTCAATGAATTGACTCATGAATAGTTGCTATAAATTATTTCCCGACAACTTCATTTCCATCTTCCATACACTCTCACCATCTTTCAAAATTATTTGACTAATTGGACAAAGAGAAGACCCACATTGATGACCTTAAAGCATCTTTTTCAAATTATTTAGCAAACAAGATTTAAAGCATTTTGTTTGAAAGCTAGCATGATTTAAAGCATTTGGTTAAATTGTCAAAAAGCTAGCATGATTGTTTAAATTTGTCAAAAAGTTAGCATGATTCCCGGATCATGCCACCTCCATACATCTTCCCCAATGCTTTTCTTAAATGATATGGTTAGATAGTCAAAAAGTAAGCATGATTCTTGGATCATGCTACCAATTGTATAGGCATGATCTTACCTTAGTTGATTTTTTTCCACTAATAATTTTCTCTACACTCCCTATAAATTGTGTGTCTTCAAAGAGAAGAAAATAAGAGAGAAATAAAAATAAATTATTCATTAGTGAGGCTGAAGATTTGGTGTTGCTTGGAAGAAGAAGAAAGGCTTGGAATTTTTCAATTTGGGTGGTGTTCAAAGCTAACTCATTTTTCCTTCTCAGACTTGGTCATTAATATCTTCATTGAGGTAGGATGATGAATCTCCTAAAATATATTTGATGCATTTTCTGGTTTGAAGTATGAAACTTGATTGTGATAAAAATAAATACCCGTATATTGGGGGTAGGGAAGCCAAAATTTTGACTGAAGTAACTTAGTATGCTGACAGCTCTCTATTTGTAACTTCTTATGTGCTTCTAACCCCTAAAACGGTGGAATTAGGCTTTGGCTAAAACATAAAAGTTGTAGCCCTTTCAGTTTTATTTTCAACCCAAAAAGAATTGCATCAATCCGATTTGTGAGTCAAAAGTTATGCCCAAAATACTGAGCACGTGTAAAATTGTATTTTCTGAACAAACTGAATTCAAAGCTGTTTTTGTACCTTTAGACCTTAGAATTTTAAAAAGTGTAAAACATGAAAGTTGTAGGTCTTGAAGTCTAGTTTTTACAGATATAAAGTTTATAGATATTGGAGTCTTGCTCTATTTTATATGAATTTTCTTTCAAGCTGCTATTCTGCTTAGCTTTAATTGATGCTTGTTTGGATTTGTTTAGAATATTATGTTTAAAGATTTATTTAAATTTCTAATTTCCTTCTGTTAGTTATTGTCATGTTAATAATTTCTATTGATATGAAATTATTTTAAACTAGATATTATGTATTATTTGACACTCTAATATTGATGATAATTGACTTAGATAATCAGTTTCATTATGGATAGTTGGATGACTTATTCAAACTAAAATGCTAGTATTTGATAAAATGCCCAAAAGAAACAATGGACTCGTTCTTTTCTCATTGGGTCTTTCTTAAATGAATTTGATTTATTTTTGGCATTGTTTTGTCAACCTAGCAAGTTATATAATTATATTTTTATGATTAAGTGAATTAAATGAAACTCATTTAATACCTTCCTAAACATTGGGATAATTATGTGGACATTTGTGGATATCTTGAAGCTAAAAACCTATGATAAGGGTTTGGTTATAAATAAGATGATGATTGGAAATTTATTTAAATTATTTTTGAATAAAATAAAACTTATCAATTTTGCTAAAAATTAAATATAAGTCCAAGAGCTATTTATTATCTTCATATTCCATAAAATAATAAAATAAAAGGTAAAAGGAGCAAAGCGAGATTTGCAGCCAATGCGGTTCGAACTTGCGACTTTAAATCGCAATTAGGGTCGCCCACCCACTAAGCTACCAACCTCGGCCTAATTAATATACCATTAGAAATAATTTTATTTTTATCAAATTTGGTACGGTAAGCTTGTCAAAACAATTAACTAAAATACTAGTTTGTATTCTAAATTTTTTTTTTACTTGCTAATTGTTAATTTACATATAGCGCCTACCTTTGTGATAATGATATTGATGACTATGTTAAATCTTTGATTTATTGAGAATTACTATTAAAGTATGGATATAGATAAAGTGCTTAAAAATATATTGCATGTGACTAAATAATCTCACTTTTGATTCATCGCCCGGGAACATTGCCGGTTGTTATTAAAAATGTCTGATTTCCATACAAGGTACCCTTGAAATGTAAAAGGGTGAGAAGAAATTAAGGCACTTCGTGCTAAAGCTGTTTTTGGCAATAGGGTGATGGGTGGGTAGAAATGGCCTTTTAGATGAAGATGGGAACATGCATTTTATTTGGGAGATGCTCCCTTTTGACCTGGCCAGTCAAGTAGCCGGTCGCGACGGCTAGGATTTTGGTAGGTGACACCGTCGGTATGCATTGGATGCTAAGCCCGTAAAGTCACTGGTTCCCAAGGCTGGGGGTAGAGGAGGATAGGAGTATGATTATCTTAGGAGGATTTAGATTAAACTCATTTACAAAATTTTACTGTGACCAGCAACCTCTCTTATTATGTATGAATGATGTGTTGGAATTATTTAATTATATTAAATTCCTCTCGATTAATATTTTATAAAAATATATATATATATATATATATGTATGAAACTTGTATCGTTACGGGGTTTGATCCCGAGACCTTGAAAATCTAAATCTGAGATCCCTACCACTGCGACACAGACTTCATTGTGGTATACACATCAGTATTTAATTATTTTACATATAAGTAAAATAGTAGTTACGGTAACGATTTCATCGAACCGTTGTAAGTATAATTTACATTATTCAGTTGAGATCTATTGAATTAATTGTTGCATAAATAGTATGCCACTTAAACACATTCACTTAATACAGTGTAGTATTACAACCACTGCATATAGGCACCTAGGAGATTCTGATTACTGGGCTTTGGTAGCTCACCCCTTGTGGGAATATTTTTTCAGGATATTAAGCACAGGGATACAGAAGATGAGCTGGAAAGAGATTAAATTCTCTTAAATATTCCATCAGAAGAGTTATCTATTTTTTCTTCTTTCCTGCACAGAGCTGGAGGACTTTATTTTTGGTCTGTAATAATTGTTGGATGATTGTAATTATTAAGCATAGACCTAATTTGCTTTTATTTGGTATGTAATGTTAATAGCGTGATTGGGACACTTAGATGGCTCTGTAATATTTTTCTCTATCTTTATTTTGAGCCCTGTAGTTGAAATCCCATCAAATGGTTCAGTCCAATGACTTATAAATATTGTTTGGGATAAACATGGGATTTTAACTATCTTAAATTTTTCTTACGGGTCAACCCCAATCTGGAGGAAAACTCTGAGGTGTGACAGCGTGTTTTTATCATCTCATTTTTATACCTAACAAATAAATTCCAAGTCACCCCTAGGCATTCGGTTATGAAAATTCGGGGCGTGACAGTTATGTTAAAAATGGAGGAATCAGCAGTTAACGAGTATGACTTTTAATGGATAAAGTCTAATGAATTCGTTTAGTTAGTAAACAAATTTGCTCCTATCTTTGCAAATAAGTTCAAAATTCATCCAATTTTGCACATACTAATTTTTAATTACTTAACGAGGCTAAAAATGCCTTTTCGTGTGCCTTTTATTTATTTTTTATGGAATTGAGGGGGTTGAAGTTGTGGGGGCTTGAAGTTAAATTTTACCCGTTCAATTAATATGAGCTTAATTTGATTATTCAATTTTAAAACACAATTTTCACTTTTAAAGAGAGGCAAACTATTCAATTAAGATAATATTAAATGATGAATTGAAAAAAAGAGAGGGAAAATATTAAATAATAAAAGAGAAAAAAGAGACAAGAAAAACTAAACATAAATAAAGATAATAGCTAAAAATGAATAGAGATATAGTAAATTTTTAATTATTTTTTTAAAGATATATTTAAATTTTTATATATTAATTTAAAATTTTAAAGATTAAAAATAAATAAAGATATAACAATTAAAGATAAATAAATAAAGATATAACAATTAAAGATAAATAAATAAAGATATAACAAATAAAGATATAACAATTAAAGAAAAATAAATAAAGATATAATAATTAAAGATAAATAAAGATATAACAATTAAAGATAAATAAATAAAGATATAACAATTAAAGATAAATAAATAAAGATATAATAATTAAAGAAAAATAAATAATTAAAATTTTAAATTAATATATAGAAATTTAAATATATCTTTAAAAATAAAAATAATTAAAATTTTACTATATCTTTATTCATATTTAGTTTTTATTTTTATTTATGCTTTATTTTTCTCTCTCCTCTTTTCACTTTTCTTATTTAAAATTTTCTTTTTTCTTTTCAAGTCACCTTTTAATATTTTCTTAATTTACTAATTTACCCCTCTTTAAAGACAAAACTTATATTTTAAAATTAAAAAATCAGTTTAAGCTCATATTAGTTGATGAGGTTTGAATTCTTAAAATTTCTACTACATGGATGGGTGGAATATTCAAAAAAAAAAGAAGGATGCACGGATAGGGAGAGTTCCAGGTGGGGTTTTGAAACCTTAAACCCTCTTGGCCTCAAAGCCCTAGAACTTGCCTGTTCTAGACACTTCTCTATCCTCCTGATATCAACAAGTCTTTCCCAGTGGACCTCCATTCTTGGCCCATCTCTCTCTCTCTCTCTATCTCTATCTGTATATATATGTATATATATATATATATATATATTAAATACACACGCACACACTAGCAACTGCCCGGTACATCAAGGGTCTCTCTGCTGCTTCCGACTCTGGAGAAAAAAAAAAAAAAGGGGAAAAGAAAACCCAGAAAGCTATGTACCGCTTTGCTTCAAGACTAGCCTCCAAAGCTTGGTACTTGCACCATTATCACTCTTCATCTTTCAATCTCTTTCTTATGTCTACTTGCATATTTCTTTGTACTTATGGGTCCTTTTGTAATTGAACTCTTGATTCTATTGATTTACAGGGCTGCCAAGAGCAGTTCTCTTCAGGTGATTGATTGTCACTAAGCTTTGTAGATTACCCTTTTTTTTGTTTGGAATTTATTTGATTTTGTATATGTAAGTTTTGGGTTTTTTGTGGGATACAGATGAGTAGTAGATTGAGTTGGAGAAGAAACTATGCCGCCAAAGACATCCATTTTGGTGTGGAGGCTCGGGCTCTGATGCTAAAAGGTGTTGAGCAACTCGCTGATGCTGTTGAAGTAACCATGGGCCCAAAGGTATTCTCAGGAGACCGTCAATCAATCGCATCTATTGTTTTTGTGAATATATCTTCCTTCCTTCCCTTTTGTAGAATTTGTTTATTCTGAGGATCTGTTTTTGATAAGTTATTTTGATCTCATGTGGTCAATAAGCAAATTTTTGGTGATTGTTTTTGATGCATTGTACTAACATTTGATCCAAATTGATGTACAATAGTAAAACTGCACTGTCTTAGATTCTGATTTCTTGTTAAAGATTACAGATATGAAGAATGCCACTGTGAAAAAAGTTGTGTAGAATTTCAAGAAGTTCAATTCTCGGAAGGGGAAATTATATTTTTATATAATTAAGGTGTTAACAGTTGCTCAGTTCCAGTGGTAGACCCAGGGTTGTTTTTCAAAGGGACTTAATGAGACCGATAAAAAATGTAAATTGAGTATAAACTACAAAGATGTATCCAAAAATAAACTAAGAAGAAATTTTGTGGGGTAAAGATAAATGTATTATATTTTGAAGGGGCTAATACTTATTATAAAAGCCCAAAAATTTATACGGCCTTTATAAACTTTTGTGGGCCTTTTTCGAGGGTATATTTGGATTGACATTTATATGTTTTTGTATCTTGTTTCAAGTATTTATTCCAGTTGTTTTCTTTTAGATAGTAGTCTTCTTTTAAATATATATACATATATATATATATATATTAAAAGTAATTGGTTTCATCTGTGCGTCTGATGATTCCAGTTATTTTATTTTCTGCTTGCAGGGTCGCAACGTGGTGATTGAACAAAGCTTTGGTGCCCCCAAGGTGACAAAAGATGGTGTCACTGTTGCGAAGGGCATTGAGTTCAAGGACAAGGTGAAGAATGTCGGTGCACACCTTGTAAGACAGGTGGCTAATGCGACCAATGATGTAGCTGGCGATGGTAAGTTCTTCTTGCTAGAAAAGCTGTAGGAATCATGGGAGTTTTCAAGTTCAAGTTGCGTATTTGTTTAGTGAGGCGGTTTGGTTAATGTTTATGATTGAAAGACTCCAAGGTTTTCCTCTTTATACTTGAGGAGACCATAGTTGTTAAACAAATGAACAATGGACATTGGATCATAATTATGTGACTCTAATTTATGTTTACTAGCAGTCCGATTAGATTGACGGTTTTGGAGGTTGAGGAGGGAATGATTATCACTTACTTTTTAAGAGGGGCAGAAAACTGAATAGAAGGGTTAGGAGGGGAGAGGACCCACAATTTAAACACTTCACTTCCTCCCCAAAACTAGAAGGGAACCAAGGGAAAGTGAAGGGAAGGTTAATAACATTTTCTTTCAACACAAAATATATCCTAATTTAATAGGGGGAAAAAAATACTTCACCTCCCCTGTTATTTGTTTAACCAAACCAAACCAAACCAAACCGAAGGAAGTGAATGTCATCCTCCCTCCTAAACAAGCAAAGAGCACATCCCCCTCCATTCCCTTATCTTTCGTTCACATCTTCTCATAACTTACACTTCCCTTCCCCTCCATCCAAATGGAGTATAAGTCCCAATTCTTAATCATATAGAACTAAACCATTTATTGTGCCTTCAGGTACTACATGTGCCACGATCCTTGCCCGAGCAATATTTACTGAAGGTTGCAAATCAGTTGCAGCTGGGATGAATGCAATGGACCTAAGACGTGGTATCACCATGGCAGTTGATGCTGTGGTAACAAACTTGAAGAGCAGGGCACGGATGATTAGCACATCTGAGGAAATAGCACAGGTTTGTTAATAGATTTAAATCATTCAAGGGGCAAAAACATACCGACTGGAGGCATAACTGCCAAGGAAGGTGTAATGATAAGTATTTTAAATTCTTATTTGCAAGGATTCTGATGTTAGTATAGTCTTATAGGTTGGGACAATATCTGCAAATGGGGAAAGAGAAATAGGTGAGATTATAGCAAAGGCCATGGAGAAAGTTGGCAAGGAGGGAGTCATCACAATTGCAGTATGCTCCCCCACCTTTCATATTCTTGCTATAACCTATTTTGCCCAGTTTGATGGGTTGATTATGGTCTCTTTGTTTCTTGTTTTCACGCAAATAGGTTTAACTTTGATAACTCTTGCAGGATGGTAAGACATTTTATAATGAGTTGGAAGTTGTGGAGGGGATGAAACTGGATAGGGGCTATGTCTCACCTTATTTCATCACCAACCCAAAGAACCAGAAATGTGTGAGTCCTTGTGTTGTAATTTCACATCTGAGCGTTTTCGCTTATTGTTAAAAGCACCTGAAGCCAGAACGTGTGCTGCTGTTTTGCACTAATTTATTAATGTTTACCTGAGGTTAACAACTTCAGATTTGCTGATAGGAATTAGAAGATCCTCTGATTCTAATACATGAGAAGAAAATCTCAAATATAAATGCCATTGTGAAAGTACTGGAGTTGGCATTGAAGGTAACCAGTTCTCAGATGAATAATAAATTTACATATTATTAACTCAAGATCAAATGCTATTCTTCAATTGAAAAAACAACCCATGTGTAATCAGGCACAAAGGCCACTGTTGATTGTTGCGGAAGATGTGGAAAGTGATGCACTGGCAACTCTTATTCTAAATAAACTCCGTGCTGGAATCAAGGTTCTTGTAACCTCACTGGATATTTCTATGTACTGGTTTTTTATTGCCTCTTTTTCCCCTTCCTCCTTTTTTTTTTGGGGGGGGGGGGGGAATATTCCACACTTTTATATACTTATTATTTGTTTTGCACCTCTTTAGGTTTGTGCCATAAAAGCCCCTGGGTTTGGAGAGAACAGGAAGGCTAGTCTGCAGGATCTTGCCATTCTTACAGGAGGAGATGTATATTCTTTGTCCTGTTTTTCTTTATTATCTGTAAACTTATACTCCATGATGGCATGACCCTTTGACTTATGTATCTATCTTGTGTCTTTTAGCTTATAACTGAAGAGCTTGGTATGAATTTAGAGAATGTGAATTTGGGCATGCTTGGTGCCTGTAAAAAGGTAAAGCTCCGGTACCATTTGAGGTTGCCAGCTTAGCTATTTGGACAAGCATCTATGAAAACATTTTTTTCCCCCTTTCCGGAGGAGAGCCAAGGGAGGTTCATCACGTTTCCTTTTTCTATAATCGACCCTGTTATCTTAGGTCTCAATATCAAAGGATGACACGGTCGTTCTTGATGGTGCTGGTGACAAGAAGGCCATAGAGGAAAGATGCGAACAGGTTTGTGTTGCTTTCTTCTTCAACATCTTTAATCTCTTCTATGCCATTTTATATTTTTTTGTGTTTTTTTTTTTTTGGGGGGGGGGGGGTTGCTGAAGAACCTCCCCTAACAAGGCAAGTACAGGCTTACGCTTTTGTGGGTGATCCTCAAGGAGTAATGGCACTTGGTGGGAATCGTATTTGAGACCAAGTGCCTTAGGCACTTAACCTCAGCCCTTTCACCAAGTGGCCTACCCCTTGGGTTCCTTTATGGCTTCTTGGTTTATTTATTAACTGACGGTGATTGATTGACTAGTAGTTAATGCAAAAGCAATATGAATAAAGAACCTTTGAAGTTTGTTTGGATCCCGACTTGATTTATGCTGCTTACAGATTAGGACTGCAATTGGGTTGAGCACTTCCGATTATGAGAAGGAGAAATTGCAAGAGAGATTAGCTAAGCTTTCTGGAGGTGTTGCTGTTTTGAAGGTCTGTCTACTTTTCATAAGTTTTAGTGCCATATAAAATGAACCTCTGGGTTCTCAGGGTAGCTCAATGTTTAAATTTATGTGGATATATATCTCATTGCGCCCAAAGCAATACTATTGATGAAGTGATGACGAAACTTACTTCCTTGTAGATTGGTGGAGCAAGTGAAACTGAAGTTGGTGAGAAGAAAGACAGAGTGAACGATGCTCTGAATGCCACCAAGGCAGCAGTAGAAGAAGGAATTGTACCAGGTAATTTTGTCTTATAGGTCCATTTCTGCACATTTTAGTTCAGTGAGAGTTGATGAACGGATTAACAAAGGATCTTTATCCGCAGGCGGTGGAGTTGCTCTTCTTTATGCATCAAAAGAGTTGGATAAGCTTCCGATAGCGAACTTCGATCAGAAGATTGGTGTTCAAATTATTCAGAATGCTCTGAAGGTCTGAATCTATCTATAATTACTTGCAAACTAGTGATTTTTAGCTTAGAATGGAACCTAAGAAGCACGGATATAGATACGAACATGACATAGGGACAAATACGGATACAATGATTTTGAATAAATAGGGATATGAAACACGGTTGGGATATAAGAAAAAAAATATAATTTTTAATATATATTTTTTATTGGTCATATATATGAATATAATGTCTACAACAAAACTAATTCAATATATTATCACACACATAAAACATAACAAACATTGAGGTAGAATATTTTATTAATCGAGAAGTTTCGCCCATTCAAATATAGACTCGTCCAAATTATATATCTGAAGGAAAAATGATAAAATCTTTAGATATACCACGTCACATTTCATATATTTGGAAAAAAAAAAAAATTTAAATAAACTAGATATACTACGTGGCGTATCTAGCACGTCTTGCAGTGTGTTCTTGTGTTAAATATGGATGCAGTTTCCATTTTGAAGTGTGCTTCATAAAATGGAATGTATAGCCGTTGAGATTCTATATCTATTTGTTTGATTGCAAATTTTACATCCCACCACATGCTTGTTTGTGGGTCTAATCGAAATCCCAAAAGCTATTTCCTATGCATGTGCATCTGTCCTTTCTAGACCCCGAAGTGTTGGGAGTCTCTTGAAATCTGACCTGCACTTGTATTGACCATTTTCGTGCTTTTTAAATCATAGATATGATATTATGTTTGGAGTCGATATGCTTGGCCTTTCATCTTTGTTTCATTAGCCAATTTCATCTTTGTTTCATTGGCCAATTTATAAGAAAATATATATAACTGCAGACACCTGTTCATACAATTGCTTCAAATGCTGGAGTTGAGGGGGCTGTTGTTGTTGGCAAGCTATTGGAGCAAGATAACCCCGACCTTGGATATGATGCAGCCAAAGGTCTGCAGACTCCTCTGTATTGTCTTGCTTCACCACAATGACAAATGTTATTTTTGGGGTTAGTACTAAAATGGCTCGCTCCTGTTTTTGTGTTCTTGTGCAACCAGGTGAATATGTAGATATGGTAAAGGCTGGAATTATTGATCCACTGAAAGTAATTAGGACTGCTCTGGTGGATGCTGCAAGGCAAGCTAAAGAAGCTCCTTTTTCATGAGTTCTTATTAGGGTTACATGGGATGTTATTTATTACTTATTATTTTTTTTTTTTATAATATATCTATGTCCTCCGGATACAACAAATATGTCCAATTTCTATATCCAAATTAGATCTTTTGATTCTTTAATTTTTAAATAATATTTGAAGTATTGGGTTAAAGAAATTTTTGTTAACTTTTTAAAAGTATGAAATGGAAAAATCTCCTTTTTGTTTGCTCCGTTGTAAATTTCATTTAAGTTCAAGTAAATTCGTAAATAATAATAGCGTCTTATGTTAGTATAATTATACAATGTACATTATCTTTAAATATACATGACATGCCATGTATTTGTACCAAAAACTTTTTGGATATATTATCTTAAAACAAATGATGTTGTCAGAATATTTTTTAATTCATCCAGAGAAACGTATAATTACCAATGCACATGGTACAAGTATTTTGCTCTAGGAAAAACAGAAGACAGCTCTGACAATATCATTTGTCTATCTCAAATTTAATATTTGGGGAGAGATTCGAAACTATGGACACCTATTACTCCACAACCAAGATTCTGATTCATTGGGATTTCATTTTGCATTTGATGTTTTTATCATTTTTGTTGTACCTTACATGCAGTGTCTCATCCTTGATGACCACCACGGAAGCGGTCGTAGTTGAACTTCCCAAGGACGAGACAGAAACCCCGGCAATGGGTGGCGGCATGGGTGGAATGGATTACTGATCAGATCTTAGCGGATCGTGTTGACTGAACAAGATAAATATGTAATCATAGCGATGCTGAAAGCCTTAGGGTTCATTTAGTTTTTTTTATTTTTCTTTATTTTTTGTTTTTATTTTTTATGTTATACTTTTGAAAATAAGAAAAAAAATTTAAAATACATTTGATCACTTGTGTTTTTAAATTTTGTTTTAAAAAACAGAAAATGGATTTATACATAAGATGAAAAATGATAAAAAATCGTTTTGAGTGTTCTTAATTCGAAATAAGAAAATTTTCAAAATAATAAAAATAAAACTTTTTTGTTTCTTTATTTTGAAAATTTTAAAATATAAAATAAAAATAGAAAAGTAAACTCGCCTTAATTACGTGGTAGGATAGGGGGTTAAATTTTGCCAGAGATTGATCCTTCTTTTCTTGAATAAATGGCTTTCTTCACTGCGTGGATTGTGATTGAAAATTCTTTCCCCTTCTTCCCCGACTTGATAAAGCTAGAAAAATTTCAATGTCATGTTTTGAACTTGTGGACATGTATATATATTCTGCATTGAGCAGAGGTGGCATCGATAACCTATTATCTTTTTGGTATATAAGTGCATTATTGCATTCGCATGGATTGAAACTCTCGGTACGGTGAACAGGTCGATTCGTTTTAATGCCTGTTTGTCCTTACAAACATAGGTTGGGCCATGTGCCATCGTTTCTGCCACCAAAAGTTGAAGCCATAGATATCCGCCCTCCCATCTGCTCCTGTAAACAAAGGGAACCACCATGTCTCACGCTACTAGGCCATTCTCTTATCGGAAATTGATATTATAGCTCCGTTTCACAGCACAAAATGTGTAAAAATTTACAAAAAATGCAAAGTAAATGTTTAGTAAAATCTTAATTTTTATCATTTTATTTTTTTGTTACTGTAATTTGTTTTATTGAAAAGTTAATAAAAATTTTACGAAATACACAAAAGTTATTGAAAATTGTCAAATTATCCGAAACACTCAAAACACTTAGAAGTTGCTAAAGAATATTAAATGTTGGCAAAAATTTTTCTAAATCTTGAAAAGTTGCAAAAAGTTGTTAAAAAGTGTAATTTATTTTATTAAACACACTAAAAATTACTATTAGTAACTGTTGATTAAAAATTACTAAAAATTATTAAAAATTATATCTCTAAACGCTATTATTTTTTGCCTGTTCATATCAGGGAGCAAAAAGACCTACCACATACCACCACACGTGCACACAAGACTTGAGTTTTAATATCCTTTTCTAGGAGATCATTGGAGATCATTAACCTTCATAAGCTCGTTTCTTGGGTAACAATATAATATGTAGAGGACCAACTAGAGTTTAAACTCGTAATTTAAAACTCATATTATGTCATATTAACCATGTACTCATATCTTATCTTTCCAATTTTGGACGCTCATTACGTGCATATCCAACAATCTAGCTATGTTCTATTCTGAACAGAAAATTATAAAGTATTAGAACTATGAAATCAACATTTATTTTGAAATAATATTAATTTATTTTTGGTCTTAGTCATAAAGGTTGAACTCGTACATATTGAAACACAATGACTACTTCCTAAACAAATTACCCTTGTAAGATCATTCATTATTTGAGTAGCAACTGCTCGACGAGATTCCATCAGCCATACTCCATCAATTCTAGAAAACAAAACCAGCAATTTCCAATTCCGCTGATAAAAGGTAGCAATTTAGTCACCTAGACTAGGAGCTTTGTGACCCCATATGAAATAATGTTTTGACTTAAACTATCGTTCAAAAAATAGTTCCAACCAGACTGTTTGCTCATCTGATAGTTTCTTTGAACTACTTGGCAAGTCTTCACTATATGAGCTATCAACCAACCTCCGTTGGCTGCACTCGTTCCCCAGCATGGAGAGCTTGAAAATCCTTCAAGCGTCCTCATCATTATCCATGAAATTCCTATCCTAGTGTCTAAAAATAAATGTAGATACTTCACTTTTCCCCCATTGTTGAAAATTGACAGAAACCACAATCAGGACAGATTGCTCGGACGATTCAAATCGAGCACAATAAAATAATGAATTGCAAAATCAGAACAAGCAAAAAAGATTGACGAAATTTAAAAACAAAAAAATCATAATGTGAAAAGTAAGGTACCACGCAAGAATCAAGCACCCTAATTATGATATCATGTCATGATATCTAACTCAAAACTAACTGAGAAAGAGATTGAGAAATGAAAGAGGAGGTCCAAACTCTAATTCTATGTCTCAGTATCTAATTCAAAATTAATTAACAAAAAGTAAAAATTCCCATTAGGATCTTATACTGATTTTAGAAACTATTTTATTATTGTGAGATCAATTCCAACAACCTTGAACTCCAACATAGCTCAAATTTAATACAAGTCAGCCTATGTATTGATGTTGTGAACTTGATCATGTGCCTGAACAAGGTCAGTGAAACCCGAAGGGCACAGAAAATTCGTCATTTCACAAAATCTATCCCGTTTACAAATAAGGAATAAGACAGAATCTTAAAAAAAAAAAAAAATGAAGCATTAGTAGCAATCAAAAGGCTGGGTAACAAATCCTTCCTTTAATTGAGGTCAGTGACATTTCCGAAATCAGAACACAACAGAATAATAACAGAGATTTAGAGAGCTGAAAAGTACCTGCTTTTATTTACAAGGCAAATTTGCTCAGAACAGGAAGAAACATGACTGATCGTGGTTAATACATACCAAAAACTCTGAAAAATATAAAGAACTATCATCAAATAGATAAGAATCCTTCTATCCCTGCAAAATCTGCAATTAGTTAACCCATTTTGAAATCAGTAATCACTACCACCAATGAGTTCTCTCCTGCTTTAAAGCCACGTTTGGTAGAGAGCCTCAAGCTTCCCGCGAAAGTCATATATATCTATATATATAATCAGGTGAATTTAAGGGATTTTCCAACCAACAAATCCAAATATTTCATAACAGAACCAAAAAACTGTTGTTTCAGATACTTTATCCAAGCACCAAATAACATCATAGGAAAGCTGAGTGACATCTACAAGGCACATGTATCTGAGACCAAAGCTTCCTGATCATTTGCCTTTTCTACGCTTTTGCATTCCAACGCATTCTGAACAATACCACTTCCCCTTTGGTTGTTCTTTCAGACCAACACAGCCATAATGGAACCATTCTATCTTACACTGAGCAAATAGATAAGAGTATGTTTCATCAGATCTTAGGTTTAGAAATATAGAATCAAACAAAAAGAAAAAAGAATTTGAATACATACGTCAGGATTGTCACATGCAACCATCTCTCCATAGCTGACTTGATTGCAGAAACAGTATGTGGGTTCGTTGGGATCCACTGGTAGATCCAAATCCATACTGGCTGGATTTGCAGATGCAGTTGCTGCTGCCGCTGCTGTTGCTGTGGCCAGGCGGGTCCTGCATGTAAAGACACTTTAGACTTCATATATAAACTATTTATAAAAGCAAAAGCAAATAATCATTGTCAACTTACAACAGGTGAAGAAAATTCTACCTAGAAATTTTTGATTAGGAGATGCAATTATATGGTGAAAAATGCAGTTAGGGATCATCAAACAATAGCCTAGATGCACTGGCTTGTGGATCCCTCAACATTCATCACACCTCTCTGAGCTTTCTCTCCTTGAATGATTTATTTATTTAATTTAGCTATGCATATGGGGATATCAAGTGAAAACTTTATTTACTTCATTTAGCTATACATAGGGGTCATGAACTGAAAAACACCTAGCTGATGGTGTGTTAAAAAAAAAAAATCTAGCTTTCAAAATTTTAAGTTGTTAGGCAAAGCTAGCTAACAAAATTTTCAATCAGCTCAATGTTTCTTGATATTGATATATTAGCAAACTCAGCTCAATAACCTTTAACCATCAAATATATCAGATTTGACAATAAAGATTATTCTAAGATCTAAGACGGGTCAAAAGGCAAAAAGATAATTAATGCAATTGAAGAAAATATGATCTATACCAACATTTATGGTAATATATTTCAAAAAAAGAAACTAAGAAATATTGGCAAAAATAGATGAATTATTCACCATAAAAAATTTTGGGGATACTTAGATTATAATCAAGAATTTCAAGTCTCAATACTTCATGAGGCTTTGAAACTAATTAGGTCACTTCTGCCTTTCAAAAAAAAAAATAAAATAAATGAAAACAATTAGGCCACTTTAACTATACAAGCAAGCTCGCAAATTAATACAATGTACCAACATTTATTTAATAAGCAAAGCCTTACATGCAAGGAGAGGGGGTAGCTCAGTAAAAAGGACTCCTAGGTTCAACTTGCCCCCATCCATCAAGCTTTGGCCTCGAATCCCCCCCCCCCCGGGCGGCGGCAGGAGTGGGTCCAAAAAAAAAAAAAGGAAAAAGCTTTAAATGTGAGTATTTAATAAGAAAACTGGTCAAATGGAGTTCCAGGGGGCTGCAGTGGGAAAATCCACTGCAGGAGTTGTAGTGGGTAAATTAACGATCAGGATGTGATAGTATTAAATCTAATGATCTTAATTTATTATAATAAAATTAAATTCAAAATAAAAATAATGTTTAGACAAAATTTGATTGGAACATAATTAATGAAGAATATGAAAAGACACATCTTATTTTAATGCAATCATATCCTGGCCGTTGATTTTCTCACTGTAGCCCCTGTAACCCGGTCAAATGGTGTATAATGTAAACTTCTTTACTGCTACATTGGCATATTGGAGGCACTCAATAGACAATACTTCAACTGGATCTTCTGCCACTCAAACAACCTCAGAAAGACAATGCTTTATGTTCTCAAAGCAAACAACAAAATATTTTTTTTTTTTCATGAAATCGTCAAAATTTTCCATTTTTCAATTGACTGAAATGAAACATTAGCAGAATAATAATACTAGTATTTCTATCAAAATGCTGTAAATAACACCAAATTGCAGCATAATATATCAAAATAATGAACTTTTTAATTAATTTATTAATCGATTTTCTTATATTTGGATATGTTCCAATTTATAATCATAAATATTTTTATATATTTTCATCTATGTTGCTTGGAGACCAGACGAGAATCGGATGTGGGTGTGAATTTAGGTGTCTGACAATGCAAGTAGAGAGAATAGAGGATACGCAGATATGGATCCAAATCTGGATACGTGTACGGGGATATGCCATATAATTTTTAATTATTTTATAAATTAATATTATAAGTATATTTTTTTAATTATTTGTTGTTTGCCCTTTCATATTCCCATGTAATTTTTGATTATTTTATAAATTAATATTATAAGTATATATTTTTAATTATTTGTCGTCTGCTCTTTCGTCTATTGACTCTCTCTCTCTCTCTCTACATAATACACATAATAAAAGAAAAAAAATTTATGTACACAAATGGAAGAGCAAAAGTCTCGCATGGGAGTATTTCTATCAGTGTAATTAATGTTAGCATAATTAATAGCTTACTTGGGACATGTGACTTTTATGTAATACACATAAATGTTGTAAAATTTAATTATGTTTGTGTAATCAACACAAAGAAGACAAAAGGTTGAAACCATCCAAATAACTCTTTGGACAGAGAACACCATCTCCGGAGAATGCCATTGTCGGAAAAGTAAAAAATGGATAATTTCTTCATTTGAGCATCACAGCCATATATGTATTGAAAGTACCATACACGCACCCACACCCGAACCTGAGTGGGTACTCCATAGTTTGGGTGAGTCTGCGTAACTTAGATTTTCATGTCTTCCTCCAAGGGAAGTCCACCCTCCCACCAACTACTAAAGCCTTGTAGAAGGATCTCACTTGAAAAGCACCACAGCATCGCATCTTATCATCCCTGGCTGTCAATCTAAAATAATAAAGCAAATGCAACAATCTTAATACATCTACCACCTCCCAGACCTGGAGATTTTTGTGCAACCTAATATCCCGTGCAGCGGCAGATCCAAAAAAGTTGGCCAGTGTAGGCGCAAATTAGGTAGCCCAAGTTAGTGTAATCTATATCTCCAAGCTCCGACACGTCGCAATGGCGGATGTGAAGGTGGATAGTGGTGGATCCAAAAAAATATAATAAAATATAATTATATTTTATTATAATATAATAAATATTATTATTATATTATAGTGCCGGGTCGGGCCGGTTCGGGCCGGGTCTAAATTTTCAATGTAGGCCTTCGCCTACACTCAGCCCTTCGTGCGTCCGCCAATGATCCCATGTAGTAATGCCTTCTGTCTCCCTAATCTTCTATAGTGGTCTCTTTGTTCAAAGCAATCGCAAGAATAACTCTTCTTTTAGGCATCTCCCCTCCAATCACCAATCTTGCCAAAAGCGCATTCTATCGCCTCTCCCCACAGCAATGGAGCACAAAGATGTAATGGTCAGCCACAACGCCTTGTTATTCTTCCACACCCATATTCCATTCGTTCCTACAATTGTCCTAGAGCACCAATCCCCCCCATTCTGAACCATACTTAGCACAAATCACCTGTCTCCAGAGTCTACTCAGCTCTTCAGAGCATCTCCACAACCATTTCCCGAGCAAGGCCTCATTGAAGGACCTAATTCTCCCGATCCCCACTCCCGCTTCCGTTATAGAGTTACAGACATCCTTCCACCTTACCAAATGATACTTAGCTTCCTCCCCCAAACCAACCAACAGAAAATCCACTTGCAACCTATCCAATCTCTTAGCCACCTTTCCCGGAATGGAAAAGATTGACATAAGGTAAGTCGGAAGGCTAGATAGTGTCCTCTGAATAAGAGTCACTCTTGTTCCTTTAGAGAAATAACTCTTCTTCTGCCCAGCAAGTCTTTTTTTAAAGTTACTAATCACAGGTTAAGAATCTGGATTTTCACAGCAACAAGATTTGGAATACAGAATGTTATACAATGTTAATGGGAATGGGGAAAAAAGGCACATCAGTGATGTTTTAGTTAGCATAGAAACGGAAATGTTTTGGAAGTGTTTGGGAATGTTTCAATAGCAGAACATAAATAGTAAAATATCTAGAACTGTTTAGAAGGCTTTACCGAAATTCATCTCAATACACAAACACCTTTTGATATATCATATTTTATTTTTGGTTTGTTTTACTATATTTAGATGGAAACATTAGAATTATTATTCAACTAGTATATTGTTTGTCTCTTAGGAAACGGAAACTTTTTGACCCATTCATAGAAAAGAAATGATATTTTGATGGTGTAATGCAACACCCTAAAATATGGGACAAGAGAGATAAGACTTACATAAACCAAATAATTAGGATGTAGTGACATATTTCTAAATGTGAGTTGTTTCCTTCTAACAAATACAAGATCAATGTGATATTGTACAATGCAAATACAAAAAACATCCAATCATGTTGGAAATTTTTTGAGTAATGTTGCAGAATGGTGTATGCTCTATGTACCTTGAGCTTTTCTTTAATTCATCTTCAATACTCTTTTACAGTGTTCTTATACATTTCTTTTATTCTGTAATGTCATTATATATATATGCACGTGCATATTTTCACAAAGAGTGAAGTCAAGGACAAATAATATTAAAAAAAAAAGGTTTAGTGTTTTGGAATGAAATGGACCACGTATACTTTTCTTTTTTTGATTGGTTGACCATGTAAAGAACTTGAAAGTTCTAGACTACTAAGATCTTCAGTCAACACTTTTAAAGTCTGTGAAGTAGAAGAAAGAAAGGAATTTAAGAAATTCAACAGCCATACAGACAAAAAGTGATGACACGTGATTAGGAGATACATGAAGGAAGTAGCAACAGACAAGCCTAACTATTAAAACCTGGACTTCAGGTTTTATTTACAAGCAGTCATACACCTAGAACATTTGAAGAGTGGTGTTCCCTGTCGAATGATAAAATCATATTCTAAGAGTGTAACTCGTAGTTGAATTGACAAGAAAACCAACCTATTCTAGAAGGAAAAAGACACGAGGAGAAAGTTATGAATTATGGGCAGATAAATGGTGCAGGCTATTATGTTCTATAAATAGTTAGGTGCCAAATCCAACATCACCTACTCTCAGGAGTTCACTGGCCATTCAGGAACAAATGGAAGAACAAGTCTCTTTGCAAGTGTTCCATTGGGACTACTCTTCCTCTATAGTTCTCACTCTGCCATTCGGTCCATATGTTCTGTGATTTTTCCTTTATAAGAGCAAATGTTTCCCATCTTCTCACATGTTCCCCCCCCCCTCCTCTTTTTTTTCAAATATTAACACATGTTTTCCCTTTTTTAATTATATATATATATATATCTAACAAGGAAATTTGAAAGGTAAATCCATAGACATTAGATCTTATGACTTAAACCATAAGTAATTTAAATCAGTAAGTGCATGAATTTCCAAAATAAAAAGGCTGCAATCAGGATCAAAAGCCTCGATAATTGAAATATGAAGTCAGAACAAAACTAGTAGGGAATTTTAAAAATTCAGGTGTAGGATAGGTGGTTACTTCTTACGCCCTCCTCTGCCACTCTCGCTGCCTCTCCCAGATTTAACATTGCTGTCAATGTTTTGAGCACCTGACCCAGCTGTAGAAACAGTCTCTCTTTCTGCAACAAATCCAAAAGCAAATCAAATAAGAGGGTTAATCAACATAAAGATTTCTGTGGTCAAACAAACATTAAGGCCACTATTATTTGCAAAATATAGATGCAGAAGATGCATAAGCTAAAAGAAACATACCACGCCGTAGTTCTTCATCAAATTTTTTCAGATATTGATCAAGTTGTTGGATATGAGAATCTACCTGTTTCATATCACAAAATACCCTCTAAGCTAAAAAAAGGGGGGGGGGGGAAGGGAATGGGGGTGATTTTCAGGTCAGTCAATAAGATATCATAATAATTATAAAAGGTGACAAAACCAGAAATAGGGAATGTTTCTTCACTGTGTCAAAATTAATGAGAACAGTGTTTTCTACCAATAATTTATTCATTAGAATTGGAAATCTGACATAGACATACTCAGAATCACCACTATTTCATATATGGATGCAGTTATCTTTGAAATCCTAATAGGGACCTACTACTAGAATTGTATGGTATATCAAATACATACATTCTTCCTCAAAAACATGGACTCAATCAAAGTTATATTCAAAACAAAGGAGCAGCTTACATTTCCACAGGACATCCAAACCCTTGTTGAAATAATCCTGAATACTACGTTCATATATTCATACTTATCTTTTAATGTTGGTTAATGTAAGCATTTTGATTGAGTAATTTATATCCTTACTTATCTTGATTGATTGGATTGATGACCTATCCTTATAAATACGGTACAAGGGAAGACTGGGTGGCTATCCTCTCCTAATATCTCATTTTTTTCTCTCCCAATTTCTCTCTCTTTCAACTTCGTATTAGAGATCTGATCCAAGTAAAAAATATGAATATATATAAAATATATATTAAAAAAATTAAAAAAGAAGCCCTACTGTTAAAACCCATCACCAGCGAGTTACTGTTCTTGTTGTTATCTCACATTTTGGTCATCATCACTGCCAACCGATCCTTTCCCTAACTTCATTGGTGATAGGCAACCACCGTCAACCAAGACCAACCACCGTTGGTCACTCAAGGCGCCCTCAAACCCAAGCAAAGGTAACCGCTCTTTCCGACTTTTTCCGGCTGCTGCTTGATGAAGGCCAATCTCCTATGCGCACTTGTTTGATGGTTGCTTGGTAATTTGTCATTTCTCACTTCTCTCTTACTCAAGTATGGCTCATGCATTGTTAACTCAAACCGTGATGCTGTTCGTCATCAACAACACTTCATTATTACTTGTTGCTTGATGATTCCTATTGATTTTCCGTTGATTACTCAAGTAATTGTTCAATTGTGCGTTGCCTCAAACCGTTGATGTTGTTTGTTGTCAATGGCACTTGTTTAGTTCTTGTTTGTTGACGATTTCAACTTGATTATTTGTTGAATGCCCATTAATTGTTCAATTGTCTGGTCTCACTTGTTTGTTGTTTGGATTGAGACTTTGTGCTCAGACTGAGATTGTCCGCTGGTTGCTTGAATTACTAGCACTTTTCATCCTCAAATGGCTGGTGATTCGTCTTATAATAGGACTACTGGTGAAGACTCCACTTTTGTTTCACTGGCTCAACCTATTTCCTTGGTGCCAATTGACAGCTTTCTGAGGTCAATACTCTGCGGGAAATTGAATGGGACAATGTACCTGGCTTGGTCTCATGTTGTTCTTATATTTTTCAATGGCCATCAGTTAAAGCAATTTATTATTGCCCCCACTTCCAGATGCTCAGGCCCATAATTATAAACAATGGCGTGTTGCAAATGCCGTAGTTATGAGTTGGTTATGGCTTAGTTTGGAGTTTTCTATTTTGCATACAGTTGCCTGATGTGGTTCCTAGAGAGGCGATTTGGAACTCTATACCCAACTCTTTCTCTTAGCAAAGCAATATTTTAAAGATATTTGAGGCACATGAGCGACTCTTCTTCCGGCAGAGTGATCATTCACCTTGGAAATACTACAACATTCTTGAGGCTCTCAGTGGTCCTCTCTTACAATTTCGTCCCTTTCCCAGAGAGCAAGGCTGAAATGATAAGGCACTAGAATAAGCTTATGAAAGTCTTGCTACTTACTAGTCTCAAAAATTGTCCACAAGGATAATGTAACCAACTTCAGGCTGACCAGTGTTACTGAGACACGGTTCGCTATAGTACATGATACAGGTACAAGTACAGGGTTTAGTATTGTCTTCAGTACACAATACAAACGGAGTAAGCCTAGTTGGAGCGCTCTTTCGGATCATGGTTCGTTTATGGATGGGTTGTTCATATATATCGTATATAGATATATATAAGTTGAGACAATTTCAATAATAATTAGAAGAAACAAGTAAAATTATACGTAATTCTCATAATTCATATTAGAATCTCAATAAACCAAACCAAACCAAACCAAGCTTTTTCCCACTAGGTGGTCATATTAGAATCTCAATAAATAGTCTAAATTCTAAAATTCCAAATATCTAAACAAATGAGATAAAATGAAAGATAAAACAAATACAATATTTCAATAAGTAAATACTATTTCATTTTCTCTTTTCTTGTTTTGTCTTTTCTCTATACCAAGTGTAGATTAAATTTTTTTGTTGGGATCACTATATTTCATGATCCGGATCACAAATGAATCATGATTAGGATAGCATGATCTGAATCGCGGTACCATATAAGGGTGAGGGACCCCAATAACTATGGATGAGACTATTCCTATCATTGCGAATACCTATTTTGGCTTGTAGTGTTCTTCTTTAGGCCATCATTCTCATGCAACAACCCCCTCTTCTATTTCATATTCTACTTCTTTAATTAGTGGTTCTAGAGGTTGAGGTCACTTTCGTATTTCTCAAGGAGATACCTGCATGGCAGTCGTGCTTCCCATGATAGATCTCTTAGGGATGGTCGTACTTTTGGACATGATTCCAAGAAGTGCGACTATTGCGACCAGCTACACTAAACCATACTACTCAGAGAAGTTTGGGTAACCAGATCAAGCCCATCATATTACTATTGAGCTTACTGCCTCTTCTTCTATGCTGATTGATGTTGATCTAAATACACCATCTACATCAGGTTGTGTGTCCTTGAGTCCTTTCACTATTACAGAGTTAGATAATATTGTGCAGGCTCTTCGCATTTCTTACTCCTCCAACTCCATTACTACTGTCACTTATTCAGGGCTCTATTTGAAGCTACAAGTTTTTCCAAAAACTCCAAAAGTTCCTAACTTCCTCCAATCAAAATTTCCCACGTCACTTTTACACCAACTTTTAATTTTTTTGAACTTTTTCGGAACTCCAAACACCCCCTAGGTAGTACTACTTGTTTTTCTTCCCCCTCCGCCCTTAGTGGGTCATTGACTCTAAAGCCAATTTTTCTAATTTGTTTACCACCATACATAATTTAACCATAGACCATGGGTCCTCTCAGTCTGTGGCTAGTAAAGGACACATTTAGCCATCTCCCTCCTTATTCTTGCCCTCAAGCCTTTGTGTTCCTAAACTTCCTTTTGATTTACTATCTATTGGTTAGCTAACTAAACTTGTGAACTGCTCTATAACCTTTTCTTTCTTTTTGTGTCTTTCAAGACCTCAAATCTCGAAGGACAATTGATTTTGGATGTAAACAGAATGGTCTCTACTACCTTGATCTCCAGCTTTTCTACTCCCATCTGTTTTTGTTTTTAGCGTGCCTACAAGCATTTTTCACTCCCACCAACATTGTCATTGGGGTCATCCGACTTTAACTTATCTCAAGCTTGTCATTCCTAGTTTAGAATCAATTTTAAATCTTGAACAGGAGGCTTGTCAGCTTGGCAAGCATCACTGCACTTTTTTTTTTTTCAAGAAGTAAGTCATGAGTTTAAACCATTTGATGTTGTCCATACAGACATATGGAGTTCCCGTGTTTCCACCTTTAACGGATTGTATGACTTGGTTATTAACTCATTTTGAGTTGCCTACTATTGTCTTGCATTTTTATAATGAAATTCTTGCTTAATTTAGCAAATGTATCAAAATTCTTCGTTCTGATAATGCTATAAAATACATCAAGTTAGTCACAGATATTTTTGTATTGAACATGGCATCATTCATCAAACTATATGTATTCATACATCTGTGTTATTAAGTGTAAGCATCGCCATTTGTTGGATGTTCCTTGTACGTTGAAAATAACTATGAATGTCTTAAAACAATATTAAGAGTGATATTGTCTTAATTACCTACTATCTCATCAATCGTGTTCCCTTTGCCACTCTTAATAATCAGTCCTCATTTTCACTTCTTTATGCTTCTACTACTCCCTTATCTTTCACTTCCCGTATCATTGGCTCTATTACATTTGTTGATAATCTTGATCTAAGGATAGACAAACTTTCTCCTTGTGTTCATCAATATATCTTTCTTGGTTACTCTTGCACTCAGATGGGTTATTATTATTAACATCCTCCTCCTCAACGAGTTTTTGTTAGTGCTAATGTTGTCTTCTTTAAGTCTACTCCTCCATTTGCTTCTCATGGGGAGTTGTCTTCTTGCAAGGCGAAGCTTTCCTCCCCCTCTCCTTAGTGATGAACTTACTTTGAAAGCATGACTTCAAACCAGCGATAGCTTGTATATCATCTCCTATGATAACAATATCATCCACATATAACAAAAGCCATTTCCTTCCATGGTTGGAGTGATGATAGAAATAGAACTATCAACTCCACATCAAGTCAAACCAAACTCCGTGGCCACAGTGTTGAACATGCTAAATCATGCCTGAGTAGATTATTATAACTAATACAATGATTTCATGAGCCTGCAAACTAACTCAAACTTCCCCTGAACAACAAAACTAGTAGTTTGCTTCATGTAGACCTCTTCCTCTAGATCACCATACAGAAATGCAGTTTTTGACATCAAGTTAGTGAAAAGACCAATGATATATGGCAACCAAAGAGATAAGGAGATGAACAGAGGTGATCTTAGGAAAAAGAAGAAAAAGTCTCAAAGAAATCTAATTCTTATATAGATCCATCAATAGCCAACAACTAACTTTCTAAGAGGAAGACTAACCAATTCCCAAGTATCATTGACTTGAAGAGTTGATATATTATCCTCCCTAGCAAATCACCACCTAGAATGGGACAAAACTTCATTTATAGAATTCAAGGTAGAATTAAAGGATAAATTGAAAATAAAGGCATGATAAGAAAGGAACAAAGCACGAAATGACACAAATTGAGGAATGGGATGACAATTACATGTATGTTTACCTTTTCGGAGAGAAATGGGCAAAGACAAATCATTTTTAGGACAGTGGAGCATCTGAAGCTGTAGGAAGGGACTCAACTACCTAACATCCAGTGGAAACCTATAAATCAAGACGAGATAGATAACCAAAGAGAGAGGGAGCAACGGACAATGGAAGATTCTCATTAAGAGAAAACACAAACTAAAAAAGAAAAGCTGGTAGAGGAATACTCTTATTAAGAAAAGACACCAAATGAGACTCAAGAGAAGAATGAGATGGATTCAAAGAATATGACATCGGCACATACAAAACCCCTGTTAAGACAAGGACTGAAATATTTATATCACTTTTGTAAATAATTATAATCTTCTAACAGTTTCCTTACTTATCTTAATTGATTAGATTGATTATATTTACTTATTCAGGGTAATCTATCATTATAAATACAGTATGTGGAAGGATGGGGTGATTTTCCTCTCCTAATCTCTTATTCTTTTCTATCCCAATTTCTCTCCCTTTCAACTATCACAACTAAGAACAATAACTGACTGTGCCTTTAAAACACATCTAAAGCCCACTCTTCCTCAACCTTCTCGAATTACAAACCACTGGGTTAACTTCAAATATGAGCTGACAAGTCCACAACCACAAGAGTTTTGACATCAAATGCAACTCCTTTGGTGCAAAGGTAAAGGATCCTAAACTTACCACTAAAGGAAAATATTTGTAGGAGGTCATTTTTCCATGTATATAGTTCAGTTCACAAATAATTTATAGAGTAATTGTAACTAGGTTGCCAAGGGAATTAACAACATCATATACCCGCAATTGATGAACTTAGTATAAGAATTAAGTATTAAAAGTCATTAGCCTATTGACATTTTCGGGATAGTTTAGTCAATTATGTTATTGCTCTAATATAATTTTTTTCTTTTTTCTTATTAAGACTTTTACAGCCACAATATTTAATCTTCTTCTCTTCTCTTTCACTTGTCTGTGTTTTCCTTTTGGTTAATCTATGCAATCAAGTTAACCTGGCATCAGAAGATTTAGAACAACCATATATCGGATCATTATTCATCAAAAACAATCAGACATATATATAACAAGTACAGTCATTAAGATAATGATGGAAGATGGACTAGCATGTTTCATACCAAATCATATGTCTGAACAGCCAGAGCAACTTTCTCATCAGCAATCCTGATGGCATGCTTTTGCTCGTCAAGTGCCTCGTCAGAGAACCTGATATTTGAAGCATCTGGTATAATGTTACCAGACTTGATTTCTCGCTTCATATCCTCTATTTCTTGTTCACAACGTTGTTCATTTTGCCGTTGTATCTCTGTTCATACACACGCACACACACAAAAAGAAGAAGAAGAAGAAGAAGAAGAAGAAGAAGAAGCATGAGATACATGCACTGATACATGATGGTTTCCTGGTTCATGAAAGAAAAGTACATAAAGCTGCCTGCACAAGCATGCACAGAGACAAAAATGAACAGAGATATAATCTGAAAATGTGGTAATTATAATAATGAACATCACCTCCCCATAATAAACTCCTAAAAACGTTATGTCATCTTTATTTATTTAGTAATTTACATTTTTTGTTAGGAAGTTGGCGGGGCTGAAGGGAAGGAGGTGTGTCATCCATCACAACTTAAACCGAAAGACCCAAAAACAAAGAAATGGAGGGGGAAAAAAAGAACAAAATAAGAATATTGCTTACAATAAAATATACTACAAATTCCTTAAGTAGCAATATGTGGAAATAGCTTGATATGCATTGTTGGACCCATTTCCTAATAGTTTAAACTTTTGAGACAATTGGTGACTTCACATGGTATCAAAGGTTCCAAAAGATCATGCAGATCAAGGTGACAAGTGAGGGAGAGAGTAGAAATAGAATGTGTTGAAATAGCTTGATATATATTATTGGGCTTATTTCCTAACAGTTTAAGTTTTTAGGACAATTGGTGACTTAATATGGTATCAGAGCTTTAGTTTCAGGAGGTTTTGGGTTCGAATCTTGTTGTTCCACACTTATTATTGTGCACTTTGTTTGCTTATGTTGGTACACCTTATTTAGTTTGGTTTACTTATCTCTGCTCCATGTGCAAATTGGGTTTGCATGTGAAGGGGAGTGTTGAAATAGCTTGATATACATTGTTAGACCCATTTCCTAACAGTTTAAACTTTTGGGACAATTGGTGACTTAACAAAATGATATACATTGTTAGGCCCATTTCCTAACAGCTTAAACTTTTGGACTAATTGGTGAATTAACAATTTAAATTTAATGGAATGGTCCGAAACCCAAATGCTCCATGTCAACCTCCTAGCTGAATCTTTCTTACCTGTAAAATCAACATCTTCATCTTTTGGCAATTATCCCCCATCGGTTTAGCTAAAACTCTAAATTCTTTCAATTTCGTGGTTGACCATACACACCCAAACAATGCTTAATTCACACACTTCAGGTTGTGGTCATTTGTTATGCGCATACATTTTTTTGGCTCATGGTAGGTCCAAACCCATTAGAGCTACATCGAGCAAGCTACAAGCAGTGAAGATTTCCAACTCACAGCACGAACTTTACACCTTATTGATGGAAAACATGGTATTAATGTAGATCATTTCCAAGTCCCAACAGAGTCTGGCCAGGATTGTCTAAACCATGTAGTCATCAACAGTGGAAAACTTACAGTTACATCATAAGAGCAAGCCAGAAACAGACAAGCAAATAAATTGATTCAATTCCAACATCAAGGAGAAGAAACAAATTTCCCATGGGTCACGAGGCAAATTAATTTAAATAATAAGAGAGAAAATAACTAAAGAATACCTTGTAAACTTTTATCTAAATCACGCAACAATGTGTATTTCCTTTGAATTATATTTGGCAGTGAATCCAAATCTGGCAAAACAGAAAAAGAAACATCAACTTAGTGACACATTAAAATTACTCTGAACTGGTCATTGCTATAAAATCCAATTTCAGGTTAATTAAAGCTCATATGAATCCAACAGAGGAAACCATCAACCATGGAACCCCAACAGATAATACTATATGTATACCATCATTAAACGCCCACAGATAACCTTAATACTAAATGTATACCATCAATGAAAATATAGATGATACATAATACCGAGAGGCACATGCATATCATTAATAAAGAGGACCAAAATTTGAAAAATGATTCAGATCCATAATTCCATACCAGAGTTTCAATTTAAAAGGAACTAGAAAGTCCATGTATTAAACCTCAATGAACACTTATTTTGTAAAAAAATCTACTCAACACTGATGGGTAAATAAAAAGAAATAAATGGAAGCTCCAAAAATGTGTGTACACACCCAACATACCAGCATATAATCAAATCAAACTCTAAATAGATTGAACTCCCTACAAGTTACAGAATGCCATGAATTTCAACATAGCAACGAAATTGGCTTTGTTTCTTAGGTCTGCTATGAATCCCTAAGAACTGAATCTCTCTCTCTCTCTCTCTCTCTCTCTCTCTCTCAAGAACCACAAATTGCAAAATTTTCACATGAAATCCCAAATCATTTACTTACCAAAAAAAAGAAATCCCAAATCATTTATGGCTCATAACTTAGAATGATGCTTATTCACTATTCAAGTGCAGCCACTGAGTCTAGATTAGCAAGGGTTTCATATGGCACTCAAATGAAAGCATTAGAACTTCAAACACAAGATGTGAACTAGATTAGCAAGGGTTTCATATGGCACTCAAATGAAAGCATTAGAACTTCAAACAAAAGGTGTGAAACCACGTGTAAATACATATTCTGTGTAGGGTGAGATAGGTGTTGGAGGATCCTTGGACAGGCCTAGGATCCCTTGTTGGTGGCCTCTAAATCTAGGAAGAAGGAGGCACTTGCTTGCATAGCCCAAGGAACTGCCTGAAGAAGGCAAGGGAAAAGCAAGGCAACCAAAAGAGAGAAATAGAAAGAGAGAGATTTTAATGCTCCTATATGTCTAGTAGGTAAATGAATGATTGTGTGGGTAAATGAGCACTTTGGGTAGGTATTTATGATGATTGGTTCCTAGGTGGAAGCCCTTTTTGGCAAGAAGAGAGGATGATGACCAACCAATGAAGGATCCCTTAACATGAGAACAGCACGCATGTGTGCGTTGATAGCCTAGAGGGGTCAGAGGCCGATGACATACGGGTGCTAGGAGCTGAAGATGGCAAAGTCTGGCACTGTGCTGGCCACCTGGGTGAATAGCAACAAATCCTCGGACGCGGTTCTGAGGCCTAATGATGGGGTAACACCTGGAGGTGGTAGATGGGGTAATTAATGTAGTAGTGAGCCCTCTCTCTCTCTCTCTCTCGCTTAGAAAATCATGCTGCGGAATGATCTGCTAACAGGTCCTTGACATTGCCTTACTTGTGCCACCCATCCACAACCCTCATAAGTGGTTCTTAAGCAAGATTGGTAAGGAGATGCTCGAGTGTAGGAGACCAATTCATCGGTTGTGGTTCCTTGGTCCATGGAGGTTAGATCCTTGAAGTTTTGAGGATCATCATCTAAGGATTTAGATCTTGAGTATGCAATGAAGCTTGGATCCTTGACCTGAGGTTCTAAGGATCCTAGAGGCCCAAGCTTTGGATTGCTTAAGTATCATGGGCGAGGTTCCTGCATACCCACACATACTTACACATGCATGTGAATTTATGCATAGAGAGAGAAAGGTGATTACTAGATTAAAATTTTTCATGAGATGAAATTTCTGGTTTAGTGTGCAAGCAGTAGAAGTATCTATTGCAAGTTCCACATCTTCTTGCCAAACATTTATGCATCATTTGTTTCAAGCCCCAGAAATTGAGATTTTGATTGTTTTAAATGATTTTTTTGTCAATGATAATATAATTTAAAGTAAATTATTGAATGCCAGTTGAAAAAACAAATACAAAATCAAAGCAAAAAAAGTCATTTAAAAGTCTATATCCAAATAAAACTAATGGTACACCTTTATATTTTTGTTTTTCCTATTTTTTGGGTGAGGGGTATGCAATAATAGTCTTTCCTCTTTAAAATGAAAAACATTTCTTTGAATTAAAGTTTTGAAGAGTCCATTTCAAAGAGTTCACATCCATATGAAATCTAACAAACAATATCCTCAAATATGACCCCCAACAGGTAACTTAATACAATATACATATATATCAATAATAAAAATTTAGATGATACCTACCACCAACAACAAAAAAGGAACATAAAAGTCATTCATAAAAGAAAAGGACCGAATTTGGAAAATGATTTGAATGCATAATTCCATTTAGAAAGAGCTCAAAAATCTATGTACCAAAGCTCAAAGCAAACTCAAGTTTGAAACAATCTCCTTGCTACTGCTTGTAAAATGAAAAAGGAATAAATGAAGACTCCAAGAAATACAAGTGCAAACGCACCCAACAATAACCGAAAGCAACCAAACCATCCCCTAAATATATTTTACCCTTCATGATTTACAGAAACTACAAAGAAATTTTTAAAAAATAAAGTTATCCTTTTGTTTATTAATAATATATAGAAAAAAACGTATCACGTCGTATAAATAGATCCAAACCAACGCAAAGACGAAGCATGATATTCTTCTATTTAGCCAGACATTCGGAAAAAAATTTTAAGCATGACAGTAATCTTCTTCTCATTATTCTGTGAATGAAAAGTCAAGACACGTGTAAATTTTTTGTGTCATCTTGTGATGCCTTGCATTTTGACATCTCACAATAGAGTTTACAATACCAATCCTTCAGATTGAAAAAACCCCATTTAACTCTTTCTATCTAATGACAAACCCAACCATTGTAACTTCCAATACACCTCCAAACCAACAGCTGTACTGCAATTGCTACTCAGATGATTACCAAAGAAGGAAAGAAAACACCATGGTGATTCCATAATTGCACAAAACTCTTGTACAAGACCCAAATAATGAAAATTTTCAATTCAAACCCCATAATGTAAGTTTTAATCAAGGACACAATTTTACAATTGCATGACAACCTCAAATTGTTAAAATCTTGCATAAATATCAACTCCGACATCCAATAAAAAAAATAAATAAATAACTAACCAATTTCATCGTAACAACCAATCGTTTTTTTTGGGGGGGGGGGGGAGTCTGTTATGAATCCCTAAGAACCAACCACCTCCCCCCCCCCCAACTCAACAGCGGTAAAAAAAGAAAAAATTTGGAACAAAAACCCAATTCATTAACAGGATTAAACCTCAGGATGATAAGTTAATTTACGAATTACGAAAATTCAAGTGCAATCAACGAGTACGGATTACAATCAGAACTTCAAACAAGAGAAGTAAATCCGCACACGTATGTATGTATGTATATATATATATATATATATATATAGAGAGAGAGAGAGAGAGAGAGAGAGAGAGGCGTTTACTAGCTTGAAAGTCTTCGAAAGACGACATATCTGGTTCGGTCTGAATTCAGTAGAGCTATCTGTTTGCAGGCTCTGACTCTTCCCGCCACGGATATATACGGTACGTATAGATTACAATTGGTCTCAAGCCCCATCCAATTTGGGAATTGGATTTCAGAATAGGAAAATAAATTGAACGGAATTATAAGCCTCTTTTTACGTTTGGAACTGAATTTAGAAAAGAGAATTTTATACTTTTTTTTTTTTTAAATTTGGTTCGATATGGAATTTGAAAAAAAATTAATAATTTTTTTTTCTGTTTTCTATTTTTTATTTTTATTTTATGTTTTAAAAATCTCAAAATAAAGAAACAAAAAATATTTTGTTGTCATTATTTTCAAGTTTCCTTTATTTTAAATTAAAAACACTCAAAATGACTTTTTGTTATTTTTCATTTTATGTGCAAGCCTATTTTCTGTTTTTTAAAATAAATTTTGAAAACACAAGTGGCTAAATGCGTTTTGAGATTTTTCTTTATTTTCAAAAACATAAAATAAAAAATGAGTTCAAGATATAAAATAGAAAATAAAAACGAAAAACAAAAAAATAAAAAAATAAATCAAATGAGCCTTAACTGTTTTTCTTTTTTTAAATTGTATCCCTATTACATTATTAAGGTTGCAGTAGAAACTTTTTAACCTGTAAACTAGTTATAGTACAATATAATGAATATACATTTTTAGAAATAAATATAATACTAGTTCAAATAATTCAAATGAGAAAATGGAATAATTCTATAAAATGCATTTTTAAAAATAAATATAATTCAAATTCAAATGAAAAAATGGAATAGTTCTAAAAAATACCTTTTTCTTAGAAATAATTATAATACTAGTATAATGTTATTATATTATATTTTATAGCCCTCATGATTATTAAAATTACAATATCCATTTTATATATTTTGTAACTAGATCATGTAGGGGCTGTTTGGTAGGACACAAATATACCAAAAGTAACTAAAAAATACAAAAAGTTATCAATTTTTACTAAACTTTACAGATTACGTGGTCCGTGCATGAAAGACTATCTGTGCAGAGTTGGCAACCATTGTTGCGCAGTCTAAACCCAGGCATCTGTTCTAACATGTGAAGGTAACTCGTTCCAACCGAATCTGAGGTAAAAACAGATAAATGACCACAAAGAGAGCACGATCAAATGATCAGTAAGAAAGAAAAGCCAATGGAAAAGCGACTGTCCTTAACTCCATTTACCCATTCGTGCTACTACAACGCTGTAGCTCCATCGCAAGTTTTCTTTGTCGTCAACGACAAACTTTGGTGTCATGACAATATCAGCTCAAATAGAAGGGGTCCATTCTTGGGTTACGATTCCGTACGCCTGCTCACAAACAAAAAAAATACACAGATATTTCCCATAACTTTCCAACACCCTGTTTGGACCTTCTCTCTTACTTCCTATTGGGTTGCTATTCTGTGAATGATGGTTTAGCTTCATAGGTTTTGAAAATTGTAGAACTTGCTAGTGTTGGGTCTGTTTTTGATTAAACTTACTTTGTGATTATTGAATTTGTGTGTCAGAAATTCTTGGTGGATTTGTTGGTTTTCGCGTTGTGTGAGTTATTTCAAGATGGGATTCCAATTGTTTGAAGATTTGTCTAAGATGGATTGTTGGACTCCATTTGACTTTGTCTGCTTGGATGTTGATTTTGAATGTGAAATTTGAAGTCATTTTAACATCCATCATGGTTCTTTCATCTTTATGTGATGGTGATTAAGAGTTGTTTTTGTTGGGTTTTCTTCTACTTCTTTGCAACTGTACTTTTGGTGGTCTTCTTGTTGGTGGTGGTAGTGGTGGTGGGGGATTTGCTTTTGCTTGAAAGGGGTGAACTTTGCCTTTGAAGGAGCAGCAGATGTGGAAGATTTACTACGAGTGGTAGCAATAGTAGGGCCTGCCCACAGCACTCAATCCCCCTTGTCGACATTTTGGTTTTTTCTTTCTTCTGGCAGAAAACAAAGATAGACAATTTGTTGGACTCCATTTGACTTTGTCTGCTTGGATGTTGATTTTGAATGTGAAATTTGAAGTCATTTTAACATCCATCATGGTTCTTTCATCTTTATGTGATGGTGATTAAGAGTTGTTTTTGTTGGGTTTTCTTCTACTTCTTTGCAACTGTACTTTTGGTGGTCTTCTTGTTGGTGGTGGTAGTGGTGGTGGGGGATTTGCTTTTGCTTGAAAGGGGTGAACTTTGCCTTTGAAGGAGCAGCAGATGTGGAAGATTTACTACGAGTGGTAGCAATAGTAGGGCCTGCCCACAGCACTCAATCCCCCTTGTCGACATTTTGGTTTTTTCTTTCTTCTGGCAGAAAACAAAGATAGACAATCGGATTTTCCTGCTTTTGAGACCTTTTTTACAATCCCAATTGTTGCCAGGAAGAGAAAAGTAACCTTGAAAATACTGTTCCACCAAAACAAAAACAAAAACAAAAACCTTCAAAGTGCTTATTCTCTATCACGAATATGCTAAATTTTGAAATGCAAAAAACCTCATTAAAACTACTTATATGTCGTACCCATTCAAACCCAGAAATGAGACTGACAAACAAAAGTGGGGTTTAGAGTTTGGAAAAAGTTAAGAAAACTAAAAACTAGTGTGTCGTAGGTAAGTACTGAAATTTAATTGTTAGTAGGTTAAGAATTTTTTAAATTTTTGAACAATTTTAAAATTTCAAACAGAGCTAAAATATGAATAAATTATACGTCCTTTCTATGAAGATTTAAGATATATTTAGCCTTATGGACTTAAAAAATAAAAGAAAAAAAATGAAAAAAAGACGACAACAAAACTAAATTCTCTTTTACTTAATTTTTTTTTTTTTTGGGTGTTTGGGAATGAAAGAAATTTGAATTTTTAGTAATCAACTTTTTAACTTTTTGTTAATTTGACAAATTTATGTTTAAAATGTACGAAGCTAGTTTTGATTATTTTAGAAAAAAAAAATCAAAATGGTTTAGTTGTTAGAAACTATTTTTTAAGCCACTATAGTTAAACTTAATGCTTTTCCAATCTTTATGTGATGGTGATTGAGAGATAAGTATTTGATTTTTGACGTGGGATTTCAAGCTTCATTTTCTAGAAAATGGACAGGATGATTCAGCCACCTTTGGTAAAGGTTTTTCCCACTTTTTTTTTTTTTTTTTCTAAGCATGTTCATAGGTGTCCTCCTCCTGAGATGCTACTTTTAAGTAATTATTATAGGGTAATGTATGGATAATTATAGTCTTTCTATTACTGATCGTACTAATCTTGTTTAGGTATGCCTTTTACTTTTGGTTCTAAAATTCTAAATTCATATTAGTTACTGAGTTTTTGCCTTTTATGTGATACCTGGTATTTATTTTTTTGTTAATTATATGTTATTTTGGGCCAATAAGTATTTATTATGAGATTTAATTCATTTATTTTATTTTTCTTAGGCCAAGTGTGGTTCGAATTAATAATAGGTTGGACAATTGGGCCAAAGGCCCAGCTTCCTTTTTCCTTTTCTTTTTCTTTCTTCTCCCTTTCTTTGTTTTCAGGGAAGTGACACAGAGAAGAAATGGAAGAGAGAGAAAGAAAGAGAGAAAAGGGAAAGAGGAGAGAGAGACTAAAGAAAGAGTGCGATCTAGAACAGAGGATCAGCAAATCTAGTAGTATTCGATGTCGTGAACATTGTGGTGACATCTGTTCCTGGTGATTTGGCCCGAGGTGGGAGGAATCGGCTCTTGAAGTTTGGGAGTTCAATCGATTTTCTTCGATTTCCTTTGATTCTCTTCGAATTCGAGGTAGGTGAGACTTATATTTGAGTTCTAGACTTTGTTAGGAAGATTTTGATAAGTTATCTGCTTGATTTAGGCGAGAATTTGGGAGGTTTGTGTATATATATATATGAATGTATGAATGTGGTTGTGTATATGCATGTAAATGTGAGGATCCTATATGTATCTAAGTTATTCCTTGACTAAACGATGAAAGAACATGTGATTCATGTGCAAGAATGTTTATACATGATTTATTATGGAGATTGACGCTTGAAATGGATGATTTTGGGATTGATTTGGACTAGGTTCTGTTGAGGACGAACCTCGAAACTGGACTCTGGACAATAGAAAGGTGGGCTCTCAAAAGGTTGCCGACCGATCAGTATGGTTGAATGATTGATCAATGTGGCCAAGCAACTGAGTAAGGTTATCGACTGATCAATGTGGCTGAACGACCTATTAGTGTGGCCAAGCGACCGAGTAAGGTTGCTAACCAATCAGTGTGGCGGAACGACCGATCATTGTGGCCGAGCGATTGATTAGTGTGACCGAACGACCGAGCAGTGTAGCTGAGTGACCAACTAAGGTTGCCGATCGAGCAGTGTGGCCGAGCAATCGAGTGGGGTGTTTTGACTCAGTTTAAATGGTACATCATACATATTGATTATATGTTGAAATGTTATGGTTATTTAACATGATTAAGCATGTATATTACTAGAGCTTCGTCATTTGGAGTTGGCACGTTAATATTGAGATAAAAGATTGATATTAATTTCCTGTTTGAGTTAAGCGGATGCCTGACTAGGGGTGTAACACGGTTCCCTAGTAGAAGGGTTAGGGGGTGTAACATAGTTCCCCTGAGTCTTAGCTGAATGGGGGTGTAACATGGTTCCCCAATAGCTATTTATATTGATGTCCTACTTGAGCTAAGCGAATGCCTGACTAAGAGTGTAGCACGGTTCTCTAGCAGAAGGGCCAGGGAGTATAACATGGTTCTCTAGCAGAAAGGCCAAGGAGTGTAACACGGTTCCCCTTAGTTTTACATCAATGGGAGTGTAACACGGGTCCCCATTTGGTATATATGGTTAGCGATTCCGTATGAGATGCTAAGTGTCACCCGTTCCAGGATAAGGTTAGGGTAGATAGAGATTAGAGAATTGCATTGCATTGCATTACATATGTATTTTTATATTATGTTTGGCTAATATTGTTATGAGTTATATTAGTGGTTAATTATGTTCACTCGTGTACACTTGCACGGTCCTACCTACTGGACAAGTTTACTCATTCCATCAATATTACAGGTGATTCAGCGAGGCTTGGGAGTATCCACCTGGAGCTGAATTGAGACTGATGGATTGACTTAGTTCAAGATTTAATTATATTTGATGATTGTATCTTTATTATTGGGACCTAGATATGGGTCCCGACTTTACTACATATGAGATTGTATAATCATTGGTATTATTATTTTATTTTAATATGGGACTAAGGGACATATTTAGTGGCTCTGATGACTTTTATTGTATTATGGCTTGACCTTGGCACATGTTTTTATTTGATTTATTTAGTTCCTATATTCCCATACTGTCTGTCCCGGACAATTAAGTTAGGGGCATGACATTTTAAGTACATCAATATGAATTTATATAGTCAGGAATGATTGGTCATAATCATACATGTAATATGTGGACTCACTCTCCTTGTTGCTATAATGTTGTCATAAGTTTTAATTTATGGATAAAGGTTAAATTAAAAGAATAAAAGTGACAATGCTTGAATTGGTAAATGATACAATAGCATGTCTCTGTAGACATTGATGCAGGCCTCAAATTGGGTTGGGATAGCAAAGAATTTTGTTTTCAACGCAAATAATTATATTTAATTGATTATAACCATAGCTAATATTAAATATGTTCTCATTTTTTGAATTCGCTGATCATTGCTTATGTTCTGCTCCTACGTGTTTTCTAATGTCATAGGTATGGCCAAATTTGGCAATTCGGAGCGGGGGTAGTTCAACAGAACAGCAAATAGGGGGTGAGGCCGTGGCCACCCTTCATACGACACGTTTAAGTTTGATAGTGAATACACTTCCCAGACTTTTGATGACCACCTTAGCACAAAGGCAGCAGTGGTTGAGTGCTATGTCAAGTTTAGCGACGTCAAACTCCGAACCTTAGGATTGGTTCTAGTTTTTCGTAGGGGAGGGTGAGAGAAATTCCCTACGCAGACAGGCCAGGCCTATCTGAACATCGTCAGGTAGTTCTACGTGAACATCAATAGTATTGATTGATAACCGAACGACCCTTGCATTGTGTCCAAACTCAGATGGGAGCCTTTTATCATTGGCCCTGACAAATTTAACTTGATCCTAGGACTCCCTGTGGTTGAGGACACGAATTTTCATCTGGATTACACCACATACTCAAAGGAAGAAATGGTAAGAATAATGAGTCACAATAATAGCCCATGGTGTAATTGACAAAATAAACACACTAACCTCAAGGACCAGTTTCGCCTACTCCACCTCATCATGTGCTCCAGCCTCATTCCCCAAAAGAGGACATCGGACCTTTCTGTGGACAAAGCCAGTTTGATGTGCGCTATCATGTCCAAGAAAAAAGTGGATGTCAGGCAACTCATTGGTGATGTCATTCACAAGCATTGGAAACAAGTTCAACACCCAAATGTACCTTCTTTTTGGTGTCTTTATCACCAACCTTGCCAAGGTAAGGGGCATACAACTGACTATTGAGGACAAGATGGTAGACCCCGAGTGCCAAATAGATGAGTCTACCCTAAATTGTAGCAAATCTCCAAAAAAAAAAAAAAAAAAAGGAAAAGAAAAAGATGGAGTCATACAGATGTGGATTCTTAGGGGAAAGGTAGTAACATAATCAAGAACATGGAAGAGAAGATATGATCAATCCAAGCTTCCTATGAGCGTGAGCGAGAGCTTGACAGGGCCTTCCGAGTGGAGGTGCGTGAGGAGCTCTGTGGCTTGAGGGCCAAGTAGCAAAACTTCTTCGAGCGGGTATACAGGCAACTCTTCTTCTTTCCCAATCTTGCCCAGCTGCCATGACCAAAAGCCTCTGCCTGATCGTCCGGCCATGGAAGTCCTCGGTTGTGTCCGTGTACTGTACAGTGACGTTTTGCTACAAAACTATTGTACTCGTTGTTGGATTGTATTTATTTTGGAATAAATGTCTTTACTGCTTCCGATTAGCTTTTAAGTTTTCCTTTATTTTAGAACTTGTGTTACAAACTCCATAGTTATGATCGAATCCAATGCATTTTCGATGTTCATAGGAGCTGTTGAGCCATTTGATAGCTTTTTCTGGTAACTACTTTGACGTTATAATAATGCTTTCCTGCTTAGCAGTTTGTTATTTGGGTTTTTTCTATGGCGGCATTTGAATTGTCCTTGCCTGTATGAGGAAGAGGTGTTGGGATGGCAACTTTGCTTTGTTTAACTGTCCAATGTTGATATTTTCTTCTATGTTATTCATTGCTACTAGATATAAATGTTTTCATGCTATTGCTATTGGTCCCCTTCTAATATTACAGTTGCTTCACTGTCTTCAATTCCTTTGCATTTACTGGTGTATGGATATTGGCTTCTACTTGTGCCAAAAACATTAGCAAATGCTTTACATAACGTATAAGGTTACACTGCTTAATTTGCTACTTGCCGCGTGGTTTTTACTCCTAAAAAAATGATTTTCTATTGCGGTAAATAGTTTTGGGTAGTTAGCTCTACGTGGTGAACTTGTTGTTCCATTCCACCTTTGTTTAAGCTTGACATCTACAGTGTAATTAATTTACATCAAGAAAGAATTATGGTTGCCGACAACATCTCTTATTTGCTTTTACGTCCCTTCCAAAGTTAGTGGAGACCAAATTTGTGGTCGTCTCAAAATGGTTGCTTGCCATAACCACTCACGAAATAGTTTTATAAGAGCTAAATAGAATGATTACGGAGGAAGATCCATGTGACTTAACTCTTCGATCTATGCTTGGACTGTTGGAATAGTATAAACTTAATTGTATGGTTTCTAGGAGTTGCACTAGTTGGCCTTATGCTTTGGAATTAACACTTTCCCTTATGCTCTGGAAGATACAATAATTTTACAAAATGATTTAAAAAAAAAAGAAAATGATTGAGTGGTGGTGTTACTTACTTAACGAAAATTATTGAAATTTAAAGTTACTAAATTCAAATATAATTTCATTTTTTATGTGACTAATTTAACATAATTATGATCGATCAACAGTCTGTCAAATATTATATAGTTTGAATTTTTCAAAGGTAAAAAATGGGAATTTTGTACGAAATGATCAATGAAAATAAAAATTTTGTCGATCTACATTTGTTTTTAATTTGTGACATCTTATTTTCTTTTTTAATTTTCCAACACAAACTAACAACGATGCCTTTCTTTCAAGTCATAATCCATGCCAGTCAAAACCTGATTTCTAGTAAAACTAAGTCGCTAGGAAGCCGCAGCTTCGACCCTAGTCACGTAGCCTTCGCGCTGGGTAGGGGAGGCATCAATGCCTTCACAAAGCATGTCAGCCATAATTTGCTTTCCAATAAGGGTCACAACCAAGTCACTGGGAAGCCCAAGCTTTGACCCCTAGCGTGCAGCCTTCATGCTCGGAAGGCGAGGCATCGACACATATATATATATATATCAACACTGCGCCACTTCATTTTTCCAATTTCTACAGTTCCAAACGCTCAAAGTCACGCGCACCTTTTTTCGTGTCCTTGAGTCCTACATTTAGCTGTGTCGTAGGTAAGTTCCAGCTTACATTCTATCTTCATATCACTCATGTCTTACTTTTTGTGGATTTACTGTCAACATCGTGACCGAGGGTTTGATTGTTCTTCATATTTGGGTCCAGTTTGTGTGTTTGTGTGAAAATGCATAGAACCAGGACTAGGAATCCTGCTGCTGGGACTAATAGATTTGTGAACCACAATAAATATAAATTGTTGTTTTTAAAAAGGCCCGTGCTTATTGAGTGTCATCTTAAACTAGATGATTTTCTAATACTCAAACCCCTGTTTGAAAATTTGGGTTAGGAATCTCTCACTGCATTATTTGGGTTTGTTGTTGTAAAACTAGTTCAGGAATTTTATGTATACTTCAATGAACGCTGTGATTTTGAGGAACATGTGATTCATTCCTCTGTCATTAGAGTTCCTATCATTGTCATCCCAGACGCAATTGCCACTCATTTAGGAATTGAGAGACTCTTACCCACTGAGAGATTGACCTTGTTTTATCCAACTCAGGATGGTATGTCACCCACGTGGGCAGAGATGAGTGCTATTTTTTGAACATTAGATGGGTCCCCCATTGGAGAGACTTACATGCATGGGTTGTTGAACACGAATCATAGAATGCTCAACTTGTTTGTTTTGGCCACCATTGATCCCACTTCATATTATTCAGACTTTACTATTCGATGCGATCGTGTCATTTATGCCATTTTGTTTGGTCTTAAGTTTGACATTGTATTGTTCATCTTCCATCTGATCTACGCTTCCCAATAAATGAAACATGCTCGAGACTCATTGCCATTAGGTGTCTTATCACCAATATATTGTTGGGACATGGTATAATGTTGCCTTTGGTTGTGTCACACCAGTCGAGTCCCATCTCTTGTATCACGGCTCGCAAATCCATGAGCCAAGCTATTGACTCTATGCAAAATGATCCTGACAATCTAGAGTCCACCAAGAGTTCTCGTCCGTTCAGCATGAACCAAGTATCTTTGTTATTGATCTACTTAAAAGGGGAAGTAACTGCACTCCGTGTGAAGCAAGATACTCTTTCAGCAAATGTGCGAGCTCTCATTGCCATGTGCACTAAAAATTTTCAATCTCTTCATTAAAAGATTGACAACTTGTCTACATATGAAGATGAGCTTGAAAGCGCTATGGATGAAGATGCTACTGGCAAGGTGCCAATGTAGGAGGAGGTGGAACTGGTCCTTCCTAGATTGTTGTTGCTATTCTCCCCATTTGGAGTTGTCAAATCCTCATAAATTGGGGGAGATGATGAGATTTTTTTCTTGTGGCTATAGCTATGTATTTTTTTTATATATGCTGATACTTCTAATCTTTGTTGATGTTTTGTGGAAGTTATTGTTGATTGTGAACTGGTGATGGTAGTTTGTTTTGTGTGGTTTGTTGTTTTGATCTTCAAATGAAGTCCTTCATACATGTATATATATATTTGTATCGACTTTTAGGGAAAACAATATTGTATTTGCCTTTAATAGTTACTAATTTTAGGACTTGTAAGATGAATTTAGGTAGAGCATAATGTAAAGTAGAATCTCTGCATGTGTGTGTGTCCACCTTAGCTAACCATCCTTAATGTGGGATATGCTTTATATTATACAGGGTCATGCAAAACTATTCGTATTGGTTCAAGGCCACATGAATCTCTTGTTGTTCAATTTGAATAAAATAAAATAAAATTGAGTCGTATAATTGCATTCGTATTCTATTATCTTTCCAAATATAGCAATTCATGATAAATTTTAAATACCTTGATTATGGTTTAGCCCTGTAAAGTGATCTTGTTGGTCAAATAAGTGGGTTGGCAGCTATCTAGTGGTATTTCCAGAATAGCTACTACAACTTGTATCAGTCTTAGTACACGAAAAATGCATCTTAGCAAAGTGGTCTACGCTTAAGAATGTCAAGTTCATTTAACAACAGTAAAAGCATTTTGGATGCTGACTTTTGCTTTGTGCACCCACCTTATTAACCAACATCTAATTGAAGGCTTTTGGACTTTAATTATGCTATATGCAGTTTGAAAAATGGGAGATTTCCGTTGCATAAAGAGCCATAGTAGATCTCTAAAGGTTTTAGATAATGAATCTATGCCTACTAACAACTTCCTCGCAACTGAATTTTGGAATCTTGGTTTTTGATGTTTATGGACGAGGTGTTTGACTTCGTGCTTCTGTATAAATCAATGCTCTTACTTGGGATCTCTGTGCAACATAATTGAAACAAAACCATTTTAAGTCCAAATGGTCCCTTAAGGTTCAACGCTATATGACCTTGTTCAAATAAGACTAACTTATTCCCTGTTGCTATTGGTGCACTAGTTCATTTGTGGAAAGAGTTATCACTTGTAGAAGATATGCCCATCGTCCTTGCAATTGATAAAGTAAGTGAAAACTTTTTTGTAACATTCCACTTTTTTTTCATTACTTTTATCATGGCTACAAGATAAGATTAATAAACTCTACGTAAGGGTTTGGATTTATTTAGCTTATTTGTTGTTTCTAATTGTGTCTCTAGTATAAGAATTGGTATACGTTCAATGAGTATGAGGAGCCTGTAGCTGTTCGTTCTTACCAACCTGTGCATTCTAGAGAACCTGCAACGGTTTGTTTTCAAGTAATAGTATATTTTGTCGATACATTTACGGCTAAATTTTTTCAGATTGTTTAAGTTTGGTTAATCATAGATTTTGTTAGCTACCATATCTATTTGTTTTAGAATCAGGAGACAAAAATTATTGGGGGGCATTTGTTTTTTCTTCCTTTATTTAATTATTATTGTAACCTCTATAATCACATTCCTTTCTTTCTTTTGCCTCCCCTATGTGCGTGAGCATTAAACAAGAGATGTTTCTACTTATACTATATTGTGTAGAATATAAGTTATGAGAGTCATAATGCTATTTGTTGAAATATTTAATTCCCTTTAGTTATACAAAATGTTCAAAGTTTTCTTTATTTTTTATTTTTTTTAATTTTTAATTTTTATATTATGTTGGTAACCTAGGAAGCATGGAGTCACCATGAACGATGCAGTTTGCGAATTGGATTCAATTACCTTAGGTATCATCCTTACTAATGATTGCCAATCTTCTGCAGTCATTTGGTTAAGTACCAGCAAACTTGGCCTTTGAATGCGATTGGCTTGGCCTTTGAATGTGATTGGATAATCTAATTATGTGCTTTTATTTGCTAGTTTTGTAAAAGGTTGAAACTAAGCATTGTGAAAATTTATGTGAAAAGTTTTCCTGTGGTTATTACTGATTATGCCAAAGATGCCGTTGTATTATTTCATAGGCTTAATGTATATTGTGGTGCCAAATTTGCAATTTTGAAAGATGACATACTTGCTGCAAGCACTGTTGTTGTAAATTTTTTATATTAAAATTACTATACAAGAACGACGTTATATAACTAAGCATCATAAAATAGTCCACTAGAAGTATACCCATCCTTTTGGGGAAGGTGCTAGGCTACAACTCCTAATGGACATTTTATAAGTTTATTTATCTATTTTTACCTTTTTGCGAGTGTGGATTTGAATGGACTAGACTTGAATGGTGTGTGGTTAATTGTTGTTCACGTAAAAGAAGCCTATAGAGCACATAAGAAACTCTTAACAAACGGGGTGTTTTGTTGGCCAAAACCAAGCAAAACCCACCAATCTGGTATCCCACTTGATTTAGAGATGCTGAAATTAGCCTCTCTTTCTCTCTCTCTGTACTTGCAAAGGGAAATTGCCTAGATTTGCCTCTCAAATGTGGGAGTTTTGTGCAATGGGTGCTCTTTTTATTGCGGTTAATTAAAACAAACCGTGTGCTTGGCGTGTGCTCGTTAAAGTGTCGCTAAATTTCATTATTTCTAAATTTATAAGAAAGAAATCATTAATGCTATAAACATTGATAGCCTTTTACCATTAAGCCTTGTGTGTAAGGCTTGTTCTGTGGTCTTGATTGCTTGGTTATGTACTTTCAACCAATGTCTATGTCATATTTCTCTGGCTTAGTTGTTGCTATCTTGATCTGTCAAAAAATGGTTCTCCTTTATTGAAAGAGTGAATTCATTCATATTTGTAAAAAATGTCAAGATATCTATGTTGGTTATTTGAAATTGATATTTACCATATCTTTGTTGGGTACCAGAGTTCTCTCAATCTTTCTATTGATAACGTATAATTTTGTAATGTTGTTTCAGCTCTGTAAAATCGATTCTTATAGGTCATCAATAGAATCCTTGCAGACTTGTTCGAAAGGCATTTTGTCAGCCAAAGAAAACTCGAAGAACTTTTTGGCCACAATCTCTATCTCAGGTCCTTGGAGGAGCTCTGCTTGGCATTGTGGTTGCTTACATTTACTGTCAAGGCTGCTTAGCTACAATGTGATATATTTGTCAGATAATTATTATAGATCTATGTGAGTGTGATTAATTTATGTAAACCTTTTTTGTTGTAGACATATTTAAACCAACTTGTATATGGGTCATTGTTAAGCTCCCCAAACTGGCCGTCTGAGGTCCACAATGTAACCTACTTGAATGGAATTGAATTTTGTTTTTCTTTTATTGAAATTTACTATGCATCAACTTTTATGCTATATTTAGAATATGTGAAATGGAAGTGGAAGTGGAAGTAGAAGTGATAGCAAAGGAAAGAGTCAAAATTCTGTTCACTTCTAATGTTTGATTTGAGAGAAGAGATGGAAGAGAAATGTAAGGGTAAGGGGAGAGAAAATTACTTTTCTTGACTGTTTTTTCTCCTATTCCCATTTCTTATTGGTTAATTTAATTGTATTTTCTTTATTTATAATTTATTAGGTACGAAAGAAAAAATATGTAATTTTACTTATGAGGTAATAATTGATTAATCTCGTGATATTTTGATTCAAGAGAGTAGTATGTTCTTAGTTTAAAAATGAAAAAACATAGTTTTGTAATGTTTTGGATTAAAATATAAAATTCTCTATCACATTATGTATTTACGCCGTGTGAGTCCAAATTAAATTAGTGGATTTCTTTTTAATAGTAGTAGTAGATACGTAAAAATTAATTTTTATTCTTTTTTTTGGTTAGAATGAAATATTATTTAATTTTATAAAGGGCCTAATTTGATTTTTCTTTATTAAAAAATACCATTTAAACGATTACATAGGATGTGATATGGCACAAATGATAAGAAATTAATTAAATTTAATATTTTTGTGGTTAATGTTATGCTTTAGTTCAAATTAAGCAACGATTGTTAACTTGTACAAAAAAATCTAAAATTTTTAATTTGCAATATGGAGTGCACTTCTCTTACTATTTTAGGAACTTCAATGAAAAGTCCAAAAAAGGCTGCAGGGAAGGTGCAGGGTGGCCAAGGGTTCAACCAACGTGCCTTAAACATTGCTTCTCAAAGCAGTGTGGATTGCAGGCAAGGGGCGGGGAAGGTGATCCTTCGCCCCACAGGTTGGTTGATGGGTAGGCGAGGCTTTGGTCTTCTGGTATTTCGGCTGCTGCAAAACAGATTCTCCTACTATATCCCTTCCATGCAAAACATAAGAACTATTTTTCTTTTTTTTTTTTTTCTATGTTGATCATTTTGAACAAGTTTTATTCCTTTTTTTTTTCTCTTTAAGAAAGAATATATTGAATAAAATAAAAATTACAAATGTAAGGGGCATTCCCCCGATTGTTTATAAGCAAAATCATTGAGCAATTTCAGTGAACAAGCTGAAATTATAGCAAGTTACGGTATAACCACAATCTAGATTAACAGCTTATCCAACAATGCATTAGCATTTTGCAAAGCAACCAAACTTAGTTGTAAATTCCATTCATTGCTAAGGATGCCTGGCATGCCGCCTAATAAAAGATCAATCATGTCCTCCAAAGTAAGCGGCGAGATAGCAAAACATAGCAACAACTAAAGATGATGCAGCAACAATAATGGTGGAATAATGGATCAAGATCAAGGCAATGGCTAGCTGAATGGCACCATCCTTCAACTTTCAAATACTAGCAAAGCAACAACGGGGAAAATATGGCAGATGGGAGCAAGTCTAGAGCAAAAAATAGCAATCTCAATATAGAGTAAGCAAAAAAAGATAGGTAGTCATAGCAAAAACAATTTGGAGCCAAAATAAATTTTATTTTCGTGGAGAATGATATATGCTTATAGAAATTGCTGTTGGGCCAAACATGTTGAGTTACATGGTTGCAGTAGGATGGTGATAGAAGCTGAACTTATTTTGTTTGTTTCGTTATATAAAAATGTAGCAAGGGAACCTTGGATTAGCTAATTAATGGCAGTGGGGATCATGGTAAAACAAATGAACAGATTCAAGAAACTATGGTATTCTCTGTCTCAAATGATCCCAAAAGTCTCCTATTAAAATATGAAAGATAGAGAAAACCATTGTAAGATCATTTCAAGTAGAATTATTTACAATAACAAATAGAACAAGCACTCATTGATTTGGATTAAGCATTCCTAGCAACATATCCATGGACATCCCAGAAATCGTTTGTAAAATATATATAGCATAGAGTAAGGCAACAAATGAAAAATAAATATGTACCAAAGGTAGCACATCATCTTGTCCATTATGACAAAATCAATCTTCAAATCCCACCTAAAAAATCAAATAGTTATCTCTCAATCAGCATCACATAAAGATTAGAAACCATGATGGATGTTGAACTAACTATCACAGTTAAACCGATTACTAATTAGACAAAAAAATCAACATCGAACCTAACAAAGACAAATGGAGTCCAACATAGATGATTACAACCTAAGAAAATCCATCTTAGACAATACTTTAGATAGTCCAAATACCATCTCAAAATACCTCTAGACAATGCAAAATCCAACATATGCACCAACAATTTGCAAAACCAAAGTTTAGCAATCACAAAATAACACTGATCGAAGAACTGACCCGACTTTAATTTTTTAAAAGCATACAGCAAGATCATCATACACCAATTTCTTAAAAATGTCGATAAACAATTTTACCCTACAATATTCAGACCTCTTAACATCTGAACCCATAAGGGTCTCAAGACAATACAAATAAGTAAACTGTAAAGGAAATTGAAACCTAAAGATACAACTATTTTAATAACAAGATACAATTAATGGTACGTAAAATAGACTGAAGAATATCGATAAAGCAAAGTCATGCCTAAGGACCATTTGGTTGAAAATATGCCTGAGATGACTGCATTGGCGAGGACTTTGGATTGAACATAACTGGATGGGGTGTGAATCATGGTCCAGACTGTGACCAACATATACTGTACCATAAAGGCAACCAAGAAGAGCAATGTAAGTTTGACAGGCATATCGATGAGTTATATTTTTTTGGTATTCATCATGTAAAAAAATAATTTTAAAAATATGGACTAAGGCATAAAAATTTTAAAAAGGCATAAAAATTTAAAATTTACTTGGCAACAAGAAATTGAAACAACCAAAAAAATTCTTGATAGTTCTAACGTCCTTCTGCAAAACCATTTCAGTCCTACCAAAAGTGGGCAATTCTGGCTGTGCAACACAATTTGCATCATTGAAATTCATGAACCACCAATGCTGCTATTTTGTAGTTGCCATGGTCTTCAAGTTTCACTAATGTTGGATGAATATGATTTGTTGAAGTCACAATAAATGCATAAGAAATTGTTAAACAATGTTAAAGCAATAAAAGGAAACTAAATCAGATGGAAATGAAATATATCACAAGTACTTTCCAATGACTGGTGCCCAAATAAGCTGGACAATAACAATTTACTACTAAGCTACGTAGTACCATAGTCAACTGACTACATGTGAACAATATCAAGAAATGATCTTTGCCAAGGATGGCGCACCCTAATAGTTTATCTTTGTGACATCATAGTGGGTCTGGGTAGAGGCATGCAACTTGGTCACGAATCTGATCATGTCATGAATTCATTTCTACATCATTCGTGAGGATATTGTCATCAGTGTTGTCTTCTTCTAAGTCGTCAAGGTCTGTAGGCTCGAACTGCATTGGCCAGAAGCTGAGCTCGAATGGCTGGCAGTGGATGCATTCATTGATGCATCAAGGATTTGTTGATTAGTGTCACGGTGTTCATGGATGAAATTGTGGAGTGCAATGGTACAATTGACCAGTGCAACTTGGTAATCAAAGTCATAGGGGGCATATTGCGTAAGATTGCCCACTAGCCTTCCACAGGCCAAATGATCATTCAATCACGCTACATAGTGCTGAGTGCAACTGGTCAAATCTCTCAGTAGCATTCCTAGGTTCAGCTCCATATCTGAATTGTTGCAAGTACATCCATTCACCCTTGTAAGTTGGGAGATATCCTTGCTGGTTTTTGTATTCGGTGTCAACCAGGTAATATTTATCTTGAAACCATGTGAAGGAAGGGAAAAATGTAAATGAAGTTTTAGTTAAATTTCATATAACAAAAAAAAGTTTTGCGTCATATACCTTCGATTAGGTGTGGGAGTTTTTCGGCAGGGTTGTTCACAACAATCTTGAACACGCGGCCATTGTGCATATTCCCTTCCTATCCATATGACATAAACATAAAGCACTGGTAAAAGTCATAGATGATGATAATGTTCTGTGTGAATATACCATTCCAGTTGTAATAGGCATATGATGCATTAGTAGGTGAGACATAGACGACGTGTATACTGTCCAATGCCCCAATAGCATCTTGTACTCCAAACAAGCCATGGGTAATAACATGGCTTTTACAATACCAAATTGTTCCCAACGCATTGAAATTATACTGTTTATTACCTTAAATGGTCGATATTTTGGATTGTCGCTGATTTTAGTTGGCATTTGATTTTGGTTAGGATGCGGTTGTTGGTAATCATACGCAAGGAGCTTCAACGTGTCCAATACCAAATGGATGTGTCAGGAGATTGTTTCTCCCGAGTGTTGGAACCTCTCTCTTGAAATGGTCTGTTTTCTATCCTTAGAGCAATTCTGATCAAGAACATTGTGACACTCTCCTCAACAGTGATAGCAGTAGTTGGGGGAAGGGGTAGTTCATACTTCGTAGTAAGCTCTTTGCAGAGCTTAAGGAAAACGTACTTATTTACCCAACATATATTGTACAGTCGTTTGGGGTGGCCCTGGAGGAGTTCCTAGACCTAAGCCCTGCTGGGAAGAGCCAATGTGTGGCACGGTTGTTTCAAAAGCTTGTTGTGAAAATAGGTGGATGCACTTATAATGGAGAGCATAATCAAATCTTCCTCCCTATCACAGCGTTGACCAACTGCTTTGATGACATCTTTCTGTGCGCTAGCGTTTGCGTAGTAACCTGTGCTTGTGCTTATAACCTATAACCTACAAGTTTGACAACCAAAAAGGAAACATATAAACTATATGAATAATCAATAGAAATGATTGTTAAGCATGCTAATAACAGATTCGGACAGGGATATTACATAATATTATTCAATTCATAAAAGTGAGTATTACTGCTACTAGGGCAAAATGAAAACTGTTCATAATACAAATGATAGGAAACAAACTAAACAAATAAATTAGTAGGAGGGGGTGGGGGAAAACAATCACAATCTGGACTAAAATTAGGGTAATAGGAAGGTGGCATACTATTAGAAGTGCGCTATGGGGGGTGGTGCAGGAATGGGGTAGTGGCCTAATAGACTTCATCTATTGGTAGTGTAGCCATTTAACGCACATGTCATCATTAGGCATTGCCACGAATGACTCCCGATTCATCGTATCTTTCATCAAGTCTACGGCCCACATGAAATTAGGGGTGTGGTTCATAGTGAACCCCGGGAGTGTAGCGAGTTTTACAATATATCAGTCCATGTTGCAACTCGGAGCATTGTGAATGTGTATAGTGTCCTATCACCCATGCCGTAGGCGTCTGCAATACACTCAAGTGTGTCGTTCATTTGACCACTTTTGGATCTTCGCCGGTGACTGTATGTGTTCCAACCGGCTGCGAAGTCATCATCAGTGCGACGCCTCTTACCACTGTTGGAACTGTGTCTGTCATTATTGAAGAGGCCAATGGGCTCATTCAAGTCTGGGGGTGGGACCAAAAGCTCCATGCTCGGATTATTGAGTAACTGGTGGGGTGGTAGGTCTATTTGGAAGGGTCCAGTGCATTTCCCCGATTGCAATAGCACTGTGAAACACACACTCCATAAGGTCCTCATGGTCTGAACCCTTATCTCAAAATTTTAGTACCCCTAGGGTTATCCTGGCCACAAGTAGGTAATAAGTATTAAGCAAGCATCACCAATGAAATACCTCACACACCAACGTTAATCTTTACTGAAATGTAATAATGCGCAAGAAATATTAAAGTCAAAAGTTACCATTGCCATTTGTTACCACTAATGCTCCGACGCATAATGGTGCCTTTCATAGTGTCCCAACCAACTCCCGTGATTCTTGACCTAAGGGATTTCAAGGCTATCCAAGCCCTCTATTCCTTCCGCAATTTTTCAATATGGCTTTTGTTTGACTTACAACTAGGTCTTTCCTAGTCTCTTGGTTGAAATCCTCCGTTACTTTGGCATACCCAGGCCCGGATAAATGGCATCTTCTCCAGTGTCCATTCTCTAAATGTGCGGCCATCAAACTTAGTAACAACCTTTCCTCCTAGAAATCCCATGTGGCATTGGCTCGGCGAGGTTGTAAGGATGCCCGAGCAGTCATACTCTGGCATTGTTGTGAGTACTCGTTGGTGTTGAACCAATTATACTAACAAAAGAAATAGCATTTGAAAAAAAAAAAAAAAAAAAACTAACCGTAATGTTCAAAAAATATCAACAAATTGTAAAATAGTTTAGTGAATTGCAATCGAGGCGGATAGGAGTGTGTTTGTATTCAATCTTTGTCATCTAAATTTGTTTGTAATTTAGATCAAAGTCCAAATCCGCTGACTATTGACTAATCTATTTTATTCATAACCAAATGTAGTCAATATATTGACTTCAAATATTTCCTTTTGCATCGTCAAAACAATGACTATGATGAATTTAAAAATATAAATTTTCACTATTACCCAGTTCAATTTTTTATAACCGTAGATGCAATTGGAAATTTTTTTTTCTCTACATATACTAATGATTTAAATTAATCATGTGATGAAGATGATTATAGTTTAACAATTATTAAATTTGAAATGCAACTTAATTTTTGGTCCTCTATTGTTGAAATCATTATCATTTATAGGAGGACAACATAATGAACTCATTTTGATATGATCAGAAGTTACTGGAATCATAAATATGCATTTATAGACAATAATTTAACCAAGTTCAAAATGGCTACTCCACTTGGATTTCCATTAATAAACATTATTTGTCGAAGTTTTCATAGGTTACGGAAGCATTTTTAACTGGAATGACAATTGCCTATTTTTTTATAAGAGCTGTGACCGTTCGAATAGGAGAAGGAGAATCGTTGGAACGGATTTTAGCTTAACTATTCTAAACCAAAAAGAAACAGGAGACTTGCTGTAAAAAGAGGGTCCGAGATCAATGGACTAACGCACACATAAGGTGAATCTAGCTTCGTAGTTTGATAGAAATAGTAGGAAAAAAATTAGTTAAACAACACGTTTTCTAAGCAAACTCACAATGGGCCAAACATGAAAGGGATGAGTAGACACATACCTATATGACGGTGTCAGATGGTGGGAGAAAAGGAGTAGACAGTGAAGTGTGTCAAGGACGAAAGTTGTAGCGCTGCCGAGAAAAGAGATATGTTGAAAAATTCCACTTTCGTTTGCTTGATCGAAGCCAGTACATGTGTTTCATCTCCTCCCCTGTAACAAAAACACACCCACCTAGGGCTTTCACTAAAAATCAGCCCTTGCCGCACGAGTTGGAGTAGCAATCGGACCAATTAAGCATTCAAAATACGGTCTTTTTGATCCAGACAATTGTTCGGTTGTTGGGTTGTTCACAAATTTCCAACGATTGAGATTTCTGCATTCAAAGGAGTTGGAGATGAATTTCTTCTAGTTTTTTTTTTTTTTCAAATCTGTTGGAACGGATCCTTTGTGGTTAGTCCAATGGTTTTAACTTTTATCTAACTTGACAACTGCCACCAACAGAAGAAGCGACTGACACATTGATAAGTCCAATTGGTTTGAACATTCCTACAACAACTTGTTCGAATGGAACTTTTGGTGAATTTGGGTGAGTCTTCTAGACACCAAAAAGTATCTGATGCATTACATTTTTTCTATTTTTGTGGTATTTTTTTGTGGTCGAAACGCCTGTTTATTTTTTTGATATATCTATATCTACTATTATTTTTATAAGCATTTTGACTCTCATATAACATTTTTTTTAATTTTGTCTCTGATTATTGTTGTGAAAGTACTTAGGGTGCGCTTGATTCACTGAAAAATGTTGAAAAGATCCTGAAAATTTAAAAAAAAAATTCTAGAAGTTATTCTTTTTTATTTCATTACACGAATTACGAATCCACAAATTATTTTAAACTATCTTACTTTTTGTCACTATGAATGCCCCCTTAATATAAGTGCATTGCATAGTTAACACTGCTATCAAAATTTTAGGTCGTAAATCATTTTAGCTAGTTAACACCATTGCCAAGCTAATCAAATCAACAGAAAATAGAGAAGAGCACATAAGAAAAACCTTATCACTTAATAGATTTACAACTTAGATTCTTACTCTTCATCTATCACTCTATGTATTGCAACAAATGGACTTATACATCCTTATTTATAATCTTACTATGATAAAGATTATTTCAAGCAGATGATAAAGATTTGGCCTCTAAACTCCTCCCTAGAATATCTAAATATTTTTATATTCAAGCTTCCAATAGAAGCAGCCTATACATGCATTATATAATATTATACCATTCTATACAATTATGTATAGTATTTTTGGATATTCATGGCACGTCTTAGAAGTTTCATTAGGTTATAATATATTTGTTTAGAATACTCATTTCTAAAAAAATTTAGTCTATATTAAAAAATTTCTAAACTTTATAGAACATTTTGAACCATTTTAGGACACTTCGGAATATTACCCAAAAAAAAAAATCTAAAATGCTCTAGATATTTCTCAAATTATGCCATGAGAGCATTGCCAGTAAGTTCCCTTTTTCAATCTCTATTCTGCAGTGTTGCAGTGCCATTTAGCAGCATAAGGAGTCACTTTTTAGTCTTGTGTACCCAAAAAATTCCTTATTCAGATTTTTTATGTTAGTAGATTTTGTAAATTAACAAAGCTAGTGGTTTTTTGGGTTAAAATTTTAATGTCCATGAACATTTTATGCAATTTGAATTCAAACGTTCATTATTTTAAAATATAAGTTTTAATAAATATTTTTGAATTTTAAAATTTTAATAAATATTTTTTGAAAATATTTTTGAACTTTTAAATATTTTAATGAATTTTAATAAATATTTTTTGAATTTTCAAAATTTTGAATTATAATGGATATTTTTTTTAAAATTTATAGTCATATTTTCAAAATTAGAAGTGATGTGGTAGAGAGAGGATGTATAGGGAGCATATTTTTCATTCCCTAAATATTAGGGACCAAATATGCTATTAGAAATAAAATAGGAAAGGAGTATAGGGATAGGGATATTATTGGGTATTTTTTTTTTACAGATAATCCTTATATATACTATAATACTAAAATAATGTATTTTCTCGCTCATCTTCTCCTTCACTTCAATCCTAGGTGGTATGCCTCTTTAATCTCCATTCTACTTTTCTTTTCTTTTTTTTTTATAGATTTTGAATTATTTTTTAATTTCTTTCATTCCCTTTTCTTCTTTTATCTTTTTCATTCACAGAATCACAAAACCATTATTTCTTTATCTCATATTACCAAAATACTACAACTTTACTTTTTTTTTTTTTTTTACCTATAAAAGCACTAAAGTTGGAGCTAGGGATGGGCATTTCGACCGACTTGTCCGAATCCGATCCGTTATCTGATCTAAATGGATGTGAAATTTGAATTTTTTTGGGAGATTGGATCGGATTTGGATTTGGTTTTTAAAAAAAATTTAGATATTGGATCGGATATGGGAATGGCATTACCTCCGCCCCAATCTGCCCTGAATCTGATATCTAAACCGAATCTACCCCAATCTGCCTCGATTTATCTCGATCTGTCCCAAAAAATATCTGAATAACCCCAAATCATTTGAAACCATGATGACAACATCGTCATTATACCATAACAAATAATATTCACATTTATAATACTCTAGACTTATTGAATTTCACTATTATTATCATTAAAATGAATATTGATAAATAAATTTAAAACAAAAATTATCATCATTTTGTATTAATTAGGGTGTGTTTGGGAAAGAAATTATAAATTTAATTTTTTCTTACTTTTGTGCAAATTGAAGTTTTAAAAGTTCAATTTCTTTTTTTCATACACAAAAATAAAGAAAACTTAAAGAGGTAAATTTAAAATTTTATAAGGTATATCATTTGGAACTCTACAAAATTATATAAATCCCTTTAAAATTTAAATTTTTACTTATTAAACGAATTATGAAACTACAATTTTTATAAATTTATATTAATTTATACAATTTCAAATCCTATTATGACTTGTAAACTCAATTGTTTCCAAAAAAAATATCTAGATACAAATTTTAAAAAATAATTAAAATATTTAATTTGCTATTGTATTTTATTTTTCTTATTTTTAGTACAAAAATTATTGTTTCATTAAGTAACTTCTTTCTTGAACTTTCAATCGTTTATTATTTTCCCCGTATTTTTAACATTTTTAGCTAAAATATATTTTAAAATTTTTCAATATTGATATTCAAAAGAGTTCTCTAGAAAATAGATTTTTCAAATAGTTTAACTAAAATGTTTCATGAAGCATTCAATATTTTTTTTATAGTGGAAATTATTTTTTTAAAAATATATAGAGAATGTAACTTATTAATTTTTTTCTTAGATAGTTTGATAAATGCATATAATTACATTTTAAATTTTTTGAAAAAATTTACTTATGCAGATGAGTTATCTTATTATAATAAAATTTATAGTCCTATATTATTCTAAAAAATTATTTGTTATTATAAAAAATTAAAAATTTTTTGTAGTTTTATTTTTTCTATATGTGAATGGTGAGAAAAAAAATCAGTTATTCTATTTTGAAATTAGGTTGATGTAAAAAATTAGTAGGGACAAAAAAGATTTACAAATTTAAATTTACAATTTTTATTTTTTGTTTGTAGGTTTTATATAAGAAAAAAATTTAAAAAGCTAAAATAAATTTTATTTTTATTTATATTTTTAGCAATCATAAAAAAATAAATTTAAATTTATTTGATTAAGGTATAAAATAAATTAAAATTTATTTACAAACTGTTGTCATGTTTTTTAACATTTTGATATTTATTTATTTTTACAATTCTTTTAAAATTTATTTATTTTAAAATTTACCAACTCATGTTTTTTCTTATATTTTAATCATTACAGTATTTTTAAATATATTACTAGATTATTGAAATGTATTACATTATTTACAAAATATGTTATTATGTATTATTTTAATTTTGGAGATGAATTATTTGGTAGTAATAGATTACATAAAACTTAAGGACAGATTCGGAGGTGAACAAATGTTTTAAAGTTTTGGATATCCGTGAATATATTCGTTTTCCGTTTGGAGCGGGCATGGAGGTTCAAAAAATATCTATTTAGAGTTCGGGGCAAATTTGGAAGTAGACAGAGGATTTGGAGTTGGAGCATGTAATTTTAATAAATACAAAAAAAACTCACGAGTTCAAAAAAAGGACCTACTTTCTTAGGTTCTAAAAAAGGATCTACTTTCATGGGTTCCTTAAATGAAATTTACTTATTAGTTCATTGTAGTTGTAAAATTTACTAAATAATTAATTCATATTAAAAATATTTAAAAATTATTAAATATTAATCAAATTAAGAAAACATAACTTCTATTATAATAATAACTCTATTTGTATCTTAAATTTAAAAACACAAAAAAATACTAAAATTTAAAAACACAAAAAAATGCTGAAATATTATCTAAGCTTGGGAATAATTTTTTGTTTAGAAAATTTTATAATTTTAAATTGAAATTGGTGATGTCACAAAATAATAATTCTTAATTTTTGAGTTGTTTTTATAAATCTATATTATCTATCTATTTATAATGCTAAAATCAATGTATTTTTTCTGTCTTCTATTCCTTCACTTCAATTCCACGTGACATATGCCATTTTATTTTATTTTTATATAGATTTTGAATTATTTTTTGAATTCATTCATTCTTTCTTCTTCTCTTCTCTTTTCTCATTCACAAAACCTTTATTTATTTATCCCATATCGCTAAAATACTACAAATTCATTTTTTCTTTTCCCTATAAAAGCATTAGAATTATGGTATATAATTTAATAAATGTAAAAGAGCCTATGGGTTCCAAAAAGGGGACTCACTTATTTGGATTCTAAAATAGAGCCCACTTGCTTATAAACTTCATATGAATGGACTCATGAGTTGTAAAAAAAGACCTATTTACTTATAAATTCAATATAGTTGTAAAATTTATATATTTCAAATACATTAATAATTAAATTAAAGACATAAATAAAAATTGAGGTAATTTGTGTAAGCACACAAAAAAAAAAATGTATATTTGAAATTTGTTATATCTTCAATATAAAAAAATTAAATAAAATTTGAAATATTATTTAAGTTTGTGAATAATTTATTTTTAGAAAAATTTTCAAAAAAATTTCTAATTTTAAATTTAAATTAATCATATTAATAATTTTTAACTAATTAATATAATTAATACTAATAGTATTTCTAACTCTGCAAAATGAGTCAAGAATTAAAAAATAAAAATGTATATTAAAACTAACAAATAGTTTAAAACAAAAAAGAGATCAGGTCAATTAGGTAAGTTTATAATTTAATATATATTTAACAGTAAATTTTATTTTTAAGATTAGATCAGATCGAATAGAGATTTGACAAAAAAAAAAAAAACTTTAATTATTTTATGAAATTATGTAATTTTATTAAAATATTTTGTAATGTATTTAAAAATTATATTTTGTCCATAAAAATTATTATATAATTCTATGCATCACACGGGTTAACACTAATAATTTAAAAGATAGGATCAAGATGGGAAAGCTGCTGACGATGCTCTAAATGTTAAAATTAATAATCTCAATTACGTCATATGCTCTACATTAAAAGGTTGCAACCCAAGATGGGATTCTTTGGTAATTTTTGGTAATCCAAATATGAGTAGCCCCAAAGTACTTACCAAAAAAAAAAAAAATGAGTAGCCCCAAAGTAAAGAATCATATGTAGAAAGTTTTATTTATTTATCAAATGAGTGCGCCCATAATTTAATGACTTATTTATGAATGATGGATGGGTTAATGGTGAAGACCCCTAAACAGTGATTCTATCAAGATATTGAAAAATAAATAAATTAAATATTTATGTCAAAATTGACTTTAGGTATATAAATATCATCCAAGGTCTTACAAAATATGATTTGAATCAAATCAATTTTATAACTTATTGACTAACATTTGACTGGAAAATTTTTCGAATTGATGATCATTATAAAACGATTATCACTATAATTGGAATACTTATAAAACTAATGTCACACTTATTCTAATATTAAAATTATTGTAGTTACTATACTATGTAAATGCCATTTAGATTAATTTCTTTCACCCTTGCAAAAATGAAATTTAACTTAATTACCCAAAAAAAAAAGGAATTTAACTTTATGAAACATTGATAAATTTTTGAACAATTTTTTTAAACATTGGTAATTTCGAACAAATTTTATAGTCTATATAAAAAATTATATGTTTATATAAAAGTCACTAATTAATATATTAATGTAAAAATCACTTTTTAAATATTTTTTTCCTAATTACTATAATGGCATGAAAGAAATTGAGACACATGTCTTAATTATTTTTTTATTGATTTTTGATTTGATTCTTATTTTGTGTTTCTTTGTTTTTAATTTTTTTTGTGGTAAGTCTATCATGAGTCATTTTATTATTTGTAGGGTCAAAATATGAGAGATCTTGTCTGACATGTCTAATTCTTTGTTCTGTTTTATTTTTTATTTTTTTGGGATATGACATCTGTTGTACTTTTTTTTTGTTTTTTTTGATAAGTCTATAATGAATTACTTTATTATTGTTGAGATATTTGAAAAGTTTTTTTTTTTTTTTTTCATTTTTTAGTGTTTAAACTTTAAATGCTATTTTTACATTTAAAATTTAAAGGATTGTTAATAGTCTGACACGGATTTCACTTTATTATTTATTTATTTATTTGAAAAATCGACACGTGCTATATTTTTTTATATCTTATTTTTTTATTGTTTTATAATTTTATATCGAATCATTTTGTTATTATTGAATTTTTTTGTTTTAAATATTACATTACATATTATATATAATGCGTTCCCAACACTTTTCTATTGTCCTCCGGACAATGTCATCTACTTCGTCCTATTATTCTTGGAATGATGCCAAGTGTCCCTATTTATTTTTTACCAACACTGAACATCCTTCTTTTAGTCTAGGCCTCAAGTAATTAATCCACCGTAACCTGCAGCTCTTCCCATTCCTTTGCAACCCTGTGTGACAAGAAGACCACAAAAAGTCAACTACAAGGGCATAATTTTTATTTCCATTTATAAATATTAATATTAGTTTATCAAAAAAAATATTAAGTATTGTTGACTCAAGCAGCCATCCTATTCTTGTTAGTTCCCAAAAATTAAAATAGTCTAACTCATCCTCTCAAAGCCTTGGTATGTTTACCTTATGAAATTTGCCTATCATTCACAAATGACCACCCCCCCCCCCAAACAATCCCATCTCACTCTATGAAATAATTTCTTCAATTATTCACAATGATGTGATTTAAATTTGGAGGAATGGTTCCCCCCACAAATGACCCCCCAACAATCCCATCCCATTCTATGAAATAATTTCTTCAATTATTCACAATGATGTGATATAAATTTGAAGGAGATGGTTCCCCCTAGGAGAGGGAAGGACATTGACATAATTAGGTAGACTTTAATTATGTTTTTTTGTTTTATATTTTTTGTCTCTGAAAATAAATATTATAATTTCTAATTCTCTAGTAGCTATGTTCTTGTGCAATGGAACTTATTTATAATTTCGGGAATATTGACCAAATAATGTTGTTTTTGAATACCAGGTGCACATTATGCGTGGATTGAGTTTTACAAAGGTTTATTTATTTATTTATTTTTTCATGGGTGCCAATGAGATAGGGAAGTTTCATCAAGAACTTGGTTTTGTTTGATAAATTAATGTTTTGTTCCACATGTAAGAACTAGTATAAATGTGTGAGAAGTATGTAGAGTATTGTAGTATTATTGATATTGAATTGATAGATATTGGTTTTATGTAAATTTTGGAGACCATACATTTGTTGTATTTTTGTTAAAAAATTTTATTTTTATGGTTGGAAATAAATAATTTGATGATGAATGCTATTTTTTGTCCATTTATATAGTTATTACAGGAGGATTTTTTTGTATGTATTGTTACAAAAAAATAAATCAAGAAATGAAAATAAAAATTGCTGTTTTTTTTCTTTAATACTATTAGCGACTAATTAGTCGCTAAAAATGAGGCATTGGCAGCCAGTTGATCACTAAATGGCATCAATATAGATTTTTGAAAGAATTGGCTACTAATTGGTTACTAAAGGTTCCATATTTTGGTGACCGAGTGGTTGGTAAAAGTTAGCGGAGTTTTATTTTTTAGCAACTACTTGGCGACCAACTGATCGTTAAAAGTCTTACATTTGGTGACCAATTAGTCGTTAAAAGATTTATAATTACCGACTAGTTGGTTGATGGATGATTTGAAATCTTAACAAAATATATTTGGGATTTAGTGATCAATTAGTTACTAAAAACACCATGTTTGGCGATTATTTGGTCGCTAAAAAGTATATTATGGGGCGACTAAATTTTTGGTCGTTGAAAAGTCTTTCACTGACTAAGTTTAGGTTTGGTTGCTAATACTTTCTTCCACTAATGTTCCATGATCAAATGCCAACAAAGTTTGAATTGGTCACTAAAACATTTAGCGACTAAAAAATGGTTTTAGTGACTAAATTTTTTGGTCGCCAAAGATGTGTTGTGTTGTAGTGTTATTAGTTTAGATAAAAACCATCTATTTAGATTAAAAAAATAACGAAAAAGTTATTTTTTTTTTATTTGAGCTTTTATACAAACGAATGTGAATTTCTCAATTTATTTTTTTTTGTTACGAATGTGATTAGCATGTCTAAAAATTATAACTTCTAAAAAATTAAATTTTGGTGAAAAAAAAGTCACATAAGGTGAGAAAAAAGTTTTTTTTTTTTTTTTTTTTAAAAAAAAACAAAGCCAAACAAAGTCTTAGTGTGTTTGTGATATTCTTGTGGGTTGATGATGAGAACATAGAATTGAGCTGGGTTTTCCACAACCACGTTGCCAAGAGTATTAATAGCATATGCTTTTCTAGCCAGCTTTTCCTCCAAGTTTGGGACTTTCTTTTCTCACGTAGCAAGTAATTTACCGGATTTTCATTTTCTTCATTAATTATTATTTTCCTATCATCTTTCTGTAGCTCCAAGGACCAGGACCTACTTCAAATTCGAGACTTCCTTTTGGAGGTCAAGAGTTTCAGTCTAGGCTAGGCGACCTCGTGAGATGCAAATATATAGAATTCGAGACTTCCTTTAAGAGGTCAAGAATTTCAGTCTGGGCTAGGAGACCTCGTAAGATGTAAACATATAAAAAAGAGAGGATGATGATAGGTTTGGATTCACAACTATTTGTTGGAATTAAATTCTTTGAATAATTATTGGTAATCACTTATTTTTGCAACCTATAATTTATTGACTTTAAATTTTATTGAGTTTAGAGATGTTGAAGTAGACTTAAAATTTATAATTAGTAAAAACAAGAATATGATAGAACAAAAGTACAATTTATATGTGATTGGAGATAAAAACAATAAAATATAAGTGTAGTTTTTCAAATGATGGCATTTGGGGGAATTTGCACTCTAAGGATGAGTCTAGGGGTGAGCATTGGTTGAGTTGGTTCAAAAATTATAAATTTTACAGTCAAATTGAATAATTAAAAAAATGATAACCAATCTAACTAAACAATTGACACTGATAAATCGTGAACCAAACAAAATTATTTCGATTTTGTTATTGTCAATTTGGTTATTTAGGCCCCTATATATCAAAATGGTTAATTTACTACAATTTGTGATTTTGTACAATCTTGAACTAAGACTTGAATAGTGTAGGTATTTTGGTTAACATAATATTAATCTGAGATATACTAGTATTAATAGAATATAATTTGAAAGAACATATTAATATTTCATATGATATGGCGGCATTAAATTCGATAATTTTAGAATTCTAAAACTATAATTAAAATCGATAATTGTTATTTTTTTAAGTATAACTAAACTAACTGTTATATAAATAATCAAACCAAACTTTTTAATTTTTTTTTCTTGTAAGTCAAACTTTTTAAATTTGGTCGCTTTGGATCAAAGTTAAAATTTTGACTGAATTCCGCACAGTCTTGGTTGGGTCCAAATTAAATCATAAGGCCCACATTAAATCATGCCTTATACTTCTCCCTTGACCCAAAAAAAAAATAACTAAAAAAAGAAATAAAAAGGAAAAAAGAAGAGGAGACATCATAGGGATCAATAGTTAGTATAGCATGCCATGAAGATGGTCAAATAATTGCTATAGTTTGTTGGAATTCAATTTCCTAGTGGGAGAAGAAGATGGATAAGTTGGAAAAAAAAAAAAAAAGTTTACACGGAAAATACAAATAACAAAATTTTATAAGAATGATGTATTAGTGATAATTCTATAAACATATATACTCCAATTTTGTGAACTTTTTATTTTGAAATAATAAGATTAAATTTAATCACATCATTTTAATAAAAATAACTATAGTGACACGTGTCTATAATTATTATCTTTTTTTTTTTAAATATGTTATTACAAAATAATAACGTATGGTAATATAGTGAGTTACTAATGTAAAAAATTTTACAATGACAGCGTATTAAAATTAAATTAAAATAAAAATTAAAAAAAAAAAAACATAATTGTTAAATGGCAAGCCCGAATTTCAAGTTCATGATTGATATGCTCTACATAGCAGAACTATTAAAGAAGCCACATTTTCTTTAATTTTAGGGAGGGAAATTAAAAATCATAACGTCCAATTATAATGAATTAGACTTGGATAAATTTAATTAACAAATTTGCGATTGTTAAATCGTTGGAACACTACTGTTGGTAATTTTATCACCCTAAGATCTCAAGTGTAAATCTCATCTCTAATAAAATTTGGGCCAACCTCTCGGGCACAAAGTATAATACAGGTCAGTAGGACGGGCTTACTTGGTTGGACGAACCGTATTCAGTTTTTGGGTGTGGGTCCGACTCTCCGCTGCTATGCGAGTCCGCGATCTACCGCTGCACATATTGATGGATCGGTATGTGTGGCACAAACCAAAAGAGATTCACTCTCTAGGGATTTAGCCTAAAGAGTGAATCTCTCGAGATTAAATTTTTTTTTTTTTAATTGTTGGTAATTTGAACTTAAAAGAAGCGTTAATACACACACAGAGTCTCTTAATTTGTACAAGGATAAAGTCATAGATATTGATGTTTCTTCGGTGACATTGCCCTATCTTGATTACAAGACAAGAAACTATAGATATTATGATATTAGTGATGTGTGACTCTCAATCATTTAAACAGTAAATTACAATTTTTTTCTTTAATATTTAATTAATTATATATAATTATCTTTAAATATTTTAAAAATTTATATTCACACACTTTAATTTGAAATGTTCTTTACGGCTAAATTTTTCTATCAATCAACCCATCAATTTTTAATGAAAAATACTGTAATCAAATGAAAAAAAAATGATACGAGATATCTCTTTTACTTACACAGTTTAAAATATTTTTGAAATCTTTAGAAATTAAAAAAAAACATTCAGAAAGAATAATTCGTAATATTTGTGTTTTATTGCATTGTTTATCATTTCTGAAATTGGCAATAACTTTGTAAATGGAATTGGATTATAATATGAAAAAGTAATTTTTTTCTAATATTTGAAGATCTTACCATTGTAAAAGTGTAAATGTGTAAATACGTAAAGGCGGCATCTCATATAATTTTTACACGTTAATCAAAACACTTTTTATTTGACATTAATTTTATGGATGGAAGAATTTAATTATTATAAATATTTTTCAAGATAAAATATGAGTGCAAAAATTTTAAATATTAAAAATAATTATTTGTAATTAGATAAATATTTAAAAGAATAATTGTAATTTACTTTAAATTAAAAAATTGATGAGCAGTATGGGTTAATGGTTAAACTTGTTTTAAACTCTTTTTTTTTTTTTTTTTGCGTTATTTAAAATAAGAAAAATAATACTTATGTTTTAAAAATCTATCCTTAAACTAAAATAAGGTGAAAAAAAAAGAAATATCAAATTAAATATATTTTTATTACTTTTAAAACATAAATTTCAAAATAAAAGGTAAAATAAAAAACAAAAATACAAATCAAATACCACTTATTATTATTTTTTTTCCTAGCTCTTTTATGGCCCCATTTGGCATTCTTAAAAAATTCTAAAAATCACTATTAATCTCTAATAACTCCTATACCTCTAATTTTTCCACCATTACTAATTTCAAAAAATTTTAATATTTCACTTAAAAAATAAAAAATTTGGAAGTAAATTAACCTAATGTGTAAATTTTTTTTACAATTATATTCTTCGTGTCGAAAATTTTCAAACGAGTATCATTACCGTTATTTTATGTAATTTTTTTAATTCGCGAAAACGAATTTAAAAAATCGTTCCCACAATTTATTAATTTAAAAAAAAAAGACGTCAAATTTTATCCCAAATTATATTTTATTTCAATTTACTTATTTTTCTTTACACCAAATAAGACCTCTATGCATCCGCGAGACTTGTTGAATCCAAGCTCTCCCATAGTTCACGAGAGAGAAACAAACAGAGATCTTTTATTCCGCAGTCACTGCCTGAGACGTGACTTGCCAACAGCTATAACCCAAAGACAAATCATATGGCAAGTGATTGCACAGAGTGAAGAGAACACAAATCGCAAGTGGTCGCATTAATTATACGAAACCAGTTTGCGAGAGAAATGCAAATCCCAGCCCAATCCCCGCCGTCTCCGTCCTTCGCCGCCGCCAAAGACAACAGAACCACCACTATCTACTGCCTCTTAGGAGCCTCCCTATTCTGCCTCCTCTTCATCCTCTCTTTCTCCACCACCTCGCCACCTCGCCCACCCATTCCCGACCCATACCTTTTCCCCGACAAGCAGACCCAGAGCAGCGATCGCCACCGCCTCCTCATCCGCAACCAACCCAACCCCGCCGGCCCACCGCCGCCCACTCCGCCCTCCATCGCCTACCTCATCTCCGGATCGAACAAGGACTCGGGTCGGATCCTCCGGCTCTTGCTCGCCGTCTACCACCCCCGAAACCACTACCTCCTCCACCTCGACCTCACCGCTCCGCAGAGCGACCGAGACTCTCTCGCCCTCACCGTCCGTTCAATTCCCATTTTCAGAGCTGCCCAGAACGTCAATGTCATTGGGAAGGCCGATTTCGCGTACGCAAAAGGCTCGTCTCCTCTTTCCTCGACGCTCCACGGCGCTTCAATTCTGCTCCGAATCTCTGGAAATTGGGATTGGCTTATCAATCTCTCTGCTGCCGATTACCCCCTTGTTACACAAGATGGTTTGTGGATTTTCTACTTGCACGATTTTTTTTTTACCTGAATTCTTTTCGAAATTCTTGGATTATCTCTCTCTCTCTCTCTCTTATGATATGGGTGTGGTTGGTGTTTTTTCTTTATTTCTTGTTTTTTTCAGATCTGCTTCACATTTTGTCCTATCTGCCTAAAGATCTCAATTTTGTCAACCACACAAGTTACATTGGCTGGAGAGAGTATGAACTTAAAACTTCCCAATTTTAAGCGCGCACACAAACATACACATTCAACGCTACAATTTGTTCATTGTTGTTTGTTCATTTTATTGTAGATCTCGGAAATTGAAACCCATAATTGTTGATCCGGGACTCTATCTTTCGGAGAAGAATTGGGTGTTTTATGCTACTCAAAAGCGCGAATTGCCAGATGCTTTCCGGCTGTTCATGGGTTAGTCTTTGGGTGCTTTAATTAGTCAGTATTTAAATTATTATAGTAAAGATCTTAAGTTGTGAATTGAAAAAAGAAATGCATGAGCCAAAAGCGTTGATAGTGATTGTGGAGGCGTATATTTAGAAATAATTTTGTTAGTCCTTTTAAAACTTTCATGAATCGTGACTACACTGAATGTTAAGTACCCATATGCTAGTCTGGGTTTCAAATGGTTGCAATCCTTTGATTTGTTAGGAGCATTTTTTAGGCTGATGAACAATTATAAACAGAAATAAATTCTTTCTTTGTTGAAATGTTATAGATTTTTTTTTTTAAATAACCATATTTCCTAGAATAGCTTCATCATCCTACCCTTATGTGCTATTTTTTTCTTGGTAAGTAAAATGAAAATTGTATTAAAAAGGCATCAAGAGGATGCCGCCAGTATACAAAAAACAGGACCCCGAAAGCAAAGAGAAAATCCCAATGACATGGTATATCCGTATTTTCTATGAAGTGCAAAAAAGTATGTAATTCAGGTCTCTATCCCCGGAAAGCCAACCATACAAGAGAGACAGAAAAAAAAAGCCATTCATTCTGCCCAACGAACTCTTTTTATCTTGAAAATTCTTTCTATTTCTCTCTCCTGACACCACCAACGGATTATCCTCCATACTTTTCTCCTCCTCCTACCTATCCTCACTTCCCTCCGCATCCTGAATCCTCCTTTCACTTCCTGAGGGAACACCCATTGCATTTCGAAACAATTTAGCGTCAGCTTCACAGTTGTCTCGTCCACGCACACTGATGGACTCCGCCTCCATTCTGCACAGACAACATCTGTTGATCAAGATCTGGCCTTTCTTGACGAGATTGTCCGCTGTGAGAGTCTTCCCTTAAAGCAAATACCGCACAAAGATCGCCACCTGTGGTGGTGGAACCCTGTTCTTCCAGACCTTAATCCATGAGAAATCCACCTCCTTGCTGCCCTCTGAACATTTGTTGAAAGATTTAACCTCAAACAATCTGGATATTCAACTACCGTTATGTGCCTATTAGAATAAGATAATGGAGGTGATGATTTGAAACAATTATTTATGCATCTTATGTGCATTAAATGTGGAGTTTATTCTAAATTCAAAACGGATGATATGAAGAACAAGTTGATGAACTAATTCCACTTATCAACGTATCAAAGAATAAAAAAGAGAAACAGAAAAAAGAAAAAACTTGAAAAAATATTTTTTTATTAGCGAAACTACAAAAATAATTCCAAAGATCATTTGACATAAATTAAATAAGCAATCTTAGTGTAGGATGGCTTAATTCCGCAAATGAGAATTAAAATTACCTTATCCATTTTTACCTTGAAAGGGAACCACCTTGTGACCAATCAATTGTTGCACCATGAAAATTAGACAGCGTGAATTTTGGTTATTGGTGTTCTTTAAAGTTTCCGGTATAATCATGGAGTTGTTCCAAAGCATCAAGATAATCAATTATCCAAACATAGTATAAGTTATTGTTTGAGAGGATTAATCATTTGAAAATATGGTTCCTATCTCGAGGATGGTGTTGAATTAGTCCAAGTTGTGTCCTTTTTTTAGGTGTCAAGTTCAAAAAAATTCGAAGAAATGCTTCTTTTTCTGCTTTCATTCAACTGTAGAAATGACAGCTCTTTGTTGCTCCTTTTGTATGGAGGCTACCTAAAAGAAGACTTGGATTTAATTATTAATGGGAGTTGGGGAAGTTAGGATCAGGGCCACTTTCAGAGATGAAGCTATCGTTCTTTTATACTATAGATCCATTGGTATTGCGTCAATGAGATACGTAGCAGGCAATCTTGAAACATGTTGCAGTTTAATGTTTGAATAATTGAGGGTCATCTCACTGTAGTGGGGGGATGAGGGATGATAATTTTTTGTATCTTTGGTTTATGGTTTATAATAAAGAATGGCTTAAACTTGCTATGTTCCTAGGTTTATTGAATGAGAGTGGATTATTATTATGTTCCTAGGTTTATCATAATAATGAATTCTTTGTCCTTTGCATTGAGAGCTCCTTTGTTACCTTCCTTGGGAGTATGAGTGGGAGCTGGTTTTTGGGTCCCTTAAACAAGCTCTATTTAGCTTATTGTTAGATTTGAGGGATTCTTTGTCTTTCCTTCTGATTTATTCTCCTTGGTTTCTCAAAACAGAGGTGTGCAGCATGTGTGTTTCTCCCAGAAAGTTTCAACTTTAAAATTCATTGGGTTAGGGAATTTCTAAGCAAAGTAAAAGGCCAACTCAGTGAAGCCTTAGTCCCAAAGTATATATCAAAGGCAGCTCAGTGCACAATACTCTCACATTGCGGGGCCTAGGGAAGGCTAGATGTAGCCAGCCTTTCCTTTGCGAGAAGAGAGGCTGCTTCCAGGAGTCCCCAACTATATTAAAAAATAAAAATAAATGAAAAGCTATTGGTGAAGCACATGTATAGATCCCTACAATTAACTTAGCTTTGCCTCTTTTGAAATATGACATACATGTACAGTTTGCAGGCAGAAGCGCTTCAGGAAAACACATTTTCAGATTTTTAAACCAAACACATCAGACCAATATCGCATCCTGATCTGAACCTAACATTTACATCTGTAGATGTGAAGTTTTCAGGTTTCTGACAGCGAAAGTCACTAAATTTGTTCTTCGTTCAGATGTAATAGAGGATTTTAGAGTTAGTTAAGGGATGGAAATCTGAAGCAAGTGGAGCCATTCTCTAAGCCAAACCTTTTTTGCCAGGTGCGTACAATCAAAAATAATATTGGGCTGGATTTAATTCATAAACTTAGCTGGCAGGATCTAAAGTGGAATTTCATTCATTGAGAGGGTTTATTGTCTATTCCTCAAAAATTTCCCAGGACATCAATTACCCAAAGAATTTGAGGAAATAAAGATTTATGCCAGAGAGGAGAGTGAGAAATTCATAGCAGTTCTGGGTTTCATGGAGACTTTGTTGGAGTGCCTTCTTCTGAGGACTCTTGCTCTCTTGGTATTGGAATTCATCGTAAAATTCCCACACATTGTTTTAGCAACACCTTTGGTTCAAGATGCACCATGGAAGTATAGCAAGTTACGGTGGGTTGCAATAGAGCTATGGGATGCTGAGTTGTAGGTGGGAGGTTTGTGGGTACCAAGGGATTTATTCTATAGTCTTCAAGTTCAAGATAATTTCTTTCCCTTGCCAGCTTACTTCTGGAGTTGGCCTAAAAATGAACCTAACAAATTCCTCGTGTTGCTGGTTGTTGATTATTCTTGACTTGCACCCAAAAATAAAATAAAGTAAAACATAAAATTATGGAACTCTGGTACTTCTTGGAGTTGCCTAAGTTGAAAAACCTTATCACTAGCTATGTAGCTAGTAGAGGTGAAGATGAATCGAGCTATTCGTGAACTATTCGAGCTTGGCTTGAGCTCAGCTCGAGCTCAGTTCGTGACTAAAACAAGTTTGAATCAATCTTGATTTGTGGGTTGTTAAGATTTGAGCTCGAGCTCAAGTTAGAAGAGCTTGAACCTAAAAAAGCTCGACTCGAAAGTTCGCGAGTGGGCTCGATAAAATAGTATATATATTTAATAATATTTTTATTATATTTTTATAATATTTTATTTATTATATTTTAAAGTAAAATGACGTTGTTTTGATTTAAAGAAGCTATTCGCAAGCCGAGCTCGAGCCTAAGTTCTTCTTTATCGAGCCGAGCTCGAGCCTCTATAAAAGTTTGAATCGAGCTCGAGCTCGGTATAAAAAGCAACAAGTTAAAGTTCGGCCTAATTCGGCTCGTTTCCACCCCTAGTAGCTAGGAATACTTTAATAATTCTGGCAACTGTAGCATATACCAAAGGTCCACAGCAGTTGGAGAAGAAATGCTTTGTGCGTGTACAGTTGGCTCGCCAGATCAAATTCATGCACATCATGAACTAAACCTGATTTCAAAGTGCTTCTTGTTAAACTGGTTCTAGGAAGTGCTGCAATTTTGTGACATGTTTTACTTTTACCATTCAATGTGAACGTGACCTGCAGAGACCTTTAAATCGCTAGCATAAATTTTTATCCTTAATGCTGATGTTATTATTGTGTTGATTTCTGTTCTTGAGGCTAAGATCTTGGTGGAGCATCAACGTAACTAACAGAATAATGCAGTGTGGGACAAAATTAAAATGCATGGAACGAACTGACAATGATACATGTCTTGTATGCAGGTTCATCCTCTTCTGTCTTGAGTCGCAAGTTTATCGAGTTTTGCATCTTGGGTATAGACAATCTCCCGAGAACGCTGCTCATGTACTTAGCAAACATGCCTTCCTCTGCGTCTGTTTACTTCCCAACCATTCTGTGTAATTCTCAAACGTTCAACAAAACAATTTTAAACCATGGTCTGCAGTATGCTTCTTTTGACACCAAAGAGGAGGCCCGGGTACTCAATTCAGAGGACTTTGATGATCTGATCCATAGCGGAGCAGCCTTTGCCTCACCGTTTCTCCCGGACGATCCAGTTCTTGACCGCATTGACCGAGAAATCTTGAGCCGCAGTCGTGGGAAACCAGTGCCCGGGGGCTGGTGTTTAGGTGAGTCGAAAAATAACACTTGTGATGTTTGGGGAGATGCTGATATTTTGAGGCCCGGTCCAGGAGCAAGAAGGCTCGAGAAGTGTGTTGTCAAACTACTCTCAAATGGGACATTTGGGTCCCATCAATGTGTAGTAGAATGATCTTGGTATTCAACATCAGAGATAGGAAAACAAAGAAAAGATGGATGAGGAAAAAAAAAAAAGAAAAGAAAAAAAGAATGTTCTACTTCAGGTAGCTCAATCATTGAAAATTTTACCACTTAGATTTCACTAGGCTGATTCTTTTATAGATGTATGCTAGCTTATCCAGTTGAAATTGTTGTATATTATTGGAGAGAGGGTGCTCTAGTTTTTTGTGCTCTGAAAAGCACAAATGCTTTGTTTATGATAATTTTTTCCTTGTCAATGTGGAAGAATCTGCCTTGCCTGCAATAATCAAGTTTGCAGGTTCTACTGAAAGGCAGATGCCCCTAAAATGATTGTTTAGGCTCTCTTTTTGGCAAGCAAGAGAACATCATGTGTTACTTAAACCCAACGCAACCCACCCAAGTAGTTACATTTTACTACACGTTGGGGTTTGATGAAAAAAAAAAAAAAAAAAAACAAGACTCTTAATTTAAAGGTCAACAAATAACCTTCTTACTTGTGTGTAAGATTGACTGAATTTGTTGAATTTAACTAAATTTGTGCCTCACGAGTTAAAATTTATTGAGGAAAAAATATTTTCATAAAAATAGATAGATAAAATTATATTTTTACCTATTTTTATGTTAACATGAAATAGTATTTTAATTATTAGAAGGGTTCAATTTGTCTCAATTTTTTTAACAATATTTCTAGATACACATGAGCTTGTATGATGTGTGACATAAAATTAATTAATTTTTTAACTTTTTTTAGTAATTTTACATTTAATCTAAATTACTAGAGTTGTATGCTGTCTTTTAAACTAGAAGTAATGTGTTTTTTTATTCAAATCATAAAGGGGTAACATATAAGAAAAAAACATCTCTTTATTTCTCACGCACTTGGAATTAATTATGCTAGAGAAATTTTTATTCTAGTTAGAACATTTATTACGTTAGTCATTTATAAAATTTGCAATGATGATTATGCATTTCTATGGCGAAAAAAAAAAAAAACCTTTTGGCACTCCTTTTAAAAAAAAATTTTAATTCATATCACAACATAAAATGCAAGATTTGTTAGATTTGTTGTTGTTGGAATAGAAATATTATCTCCACCTATATATATATATATATACACTAGTGGAAAATGACCGTGCAAAGTATCGTCTGATATTAAGGAAAAAATATATATATAAATTCATGAAAGTTGTATTTGAAGAAAAAAAAAGTTAGTGACAGAACAGAAAAATGGAAGGAAAAAATAAATAAAAAGAAAATACAAAATTCAAAATATATACCATCATTTGAATAGATTTAAAAATATAAGAAAATAAAAATATTTCTAAATGTATTAATTCTTTAAGTTAATTAATTAATTTTTACATTTTCTATTGCTATCTAAATAAGAGAAGAATTTTAAATTTATATATTTTTTTTTACATGACAAATTATTGAGCCAAACAGAGCTTTAGTGGATGCAAGAGAAAAAATTGACAAATATTGAATAAAATAATAAAAAGAAATAGAAAAATAATTATGAAAATAATATTTTATCCTTATCTAAATGGATTAAAAATTATGATAAAATAAAAGATATTAATCACTTTTTAATTTCCTAACCTTCATTCATTTTTTTTTTCATCATAACTCAAACAAGAGAATGAATTCTATATTCGCATCCCCTCTCAATTCTTTTATGGAGAGAAAAATATAGGTGAGAAAAAAAATTGGATAATATGAAATAAAATAATAGAAAGAGAATAAATAATTAATCCAAAATATCTGAGTTTTTCAAAAAAGTCTAAAACTTTAAAAGAAAAAAAAAAGTGTATTTGGAATTAGAATTTGGAAAAAAAAAAAAAAAGAAAAACGAAGTGAAAATTAAAAAAAAGATAGGAAATAATGAAAAAGATCATAAAATCCTAAATATATATTCTAATCTAAACGGATTTAAAAAAATTAAAGTAAAAGTTATTAATATATTAAATTTTAATTTATTTTTTATATTTCATACATTTTTCTTGAATTTTGTATCATAAATTAAATAAAAAAAATGAATCCTTACATTTTTTTTCTTTCCACGACAAATTCTTGATGCAGCCACAGCCTAAACAAAAAAGAAATTTTAAATCTCTAACCCTTTTCTTTTTTCTTTTACATAATTACATGGAGAGTGATACAAAACACAAGTGAAAAAGAAAAAAAAAATAAATATAAAATAACATAATAAAAAGATAAAAAATAATTAATAAAATAATATTTGAGTTAATCTAAAAAAACAAAACTCTAAAAAGCAAATAACACTTGAAGGATGAAAAAATATAAAATAAGAACAAGAATGAAAAAAAATTGTAAAAATATGTATGTTGAAAGTGAATTGTAGCTTATTTGAAAAAACAAAAATCGCGGCAACATTGAAGGACAAAAAGAATATAAACGGGGATAGAAATGAAAAAATTGGCAAAATATGTATATTAAAAATGTATTGTAGCTTATTATAAAAAAAATAATATAGCAACACTTAAAGGACAAAAAATATAAAATAAAGACAATAAAAAAATTAATAAAAATATGAACATTGAAAGTGTATTGCGACTTATTGTATAGAATAAACATATAGAAGATAGGATATAAGTTGAAAAAAAATCGTAACTTTGAAAAAAAATCAAAATAAAAAAAAAATGTAACTCCTAAAAAAATAAAAAGAAAGACACACGGAAGGGCAAAATTAGAAAAAATGGTGCCAAAAAGACCTTTATTGTTAATCTTAAAAAAGGCAAAAAAAAAAAAAAATAAACTGATAAAAGGACAAAATGGTAGTAAGCAAAAAATAATAGGGGCATAATTAGAAAAAAAATAAGGTGGTTGAAACCAAAAGTCACATTCTCATATATTATTTATTTCACTCTTAAAAGGGGGGGGGGAATGGTAATAAGTGAAAAACAATAGGGGCATAATTAAAAAAAAATAAAGACATTGAAACCAAACTTCACATTCCCTTAATTACCAAAAAAAAAAAAAAAAACTTCACATTCCCATTATTATATAGAATAGATATTTATTTATTTTAAGCAATGAGATTAAAATGACTAAAGACATGTTTTTGGTTAAAGATGGAGAAGTTGTTTTTCACCAAGTCCTTGTAGGTTAAATCTTTATGGCTTTCACAACAACCATTATCCTCTATTTATCTACTATTACAGAGGCCGCTGTGTGGCTTGAGGGTTTCAATGTTCATTTTGGTGATTTTTTTTTTTTTTTTGGCCCTCACTATTTGAAGTAAAATTTTCAATGTCCCTTGTGAATTTGTATAATTCTCTTATATGATGTGGCTGCATCAAAAGATATGCTTGATCATAGTTAGGTATTGAAAGCCAAGAATGTAATAACCTGAATTTTTTTTCTTTTAAATAATTTACTTAAGTGTGTTGGTAATAATTATTATAGTAAAAATCTAGAAAATTGAGCATTTGAAAATTTTGGAATGATAAAAATTAGTTAGAAAGATTTTCGGATTTAATTCCACTCTATGTGAGAGTTTAATGTAGAATTTCTAAACTTTTATCCAAACAATTCCTAGCCCAATTACCTATTTGGTTCAACCCAAAACCCATTAACCCATAGGTCAACCCATTTTCTTTGACTCACCTCAACTCACTTTAACTCACTTTATCACTCACTGAGTTGACTCATGAATAGTAGCTCTAAATCATTTCCTGTCAAACTTCATTTTCCATCCATCCTTTCTTCCAGACATCTTTCATACTCTCTCAAATTATTTGGCTAATTAGTCAAAAAAGAAGACCCTACATTGATGACTTTAAAGCATCTTTTTAATTATTTAGCAAACATGATTTAAACACTTAAAGTATTTTTCAAATAATTTTGTTTAATTTGTCAAAAAGCTAGCACGATTCCCGGATCATGCCACCTCTATACATCTTCCCCAATGCTTTTCTTAAATGATATGGTTAGATAGTCAAAAAGTAAGCATGATTCTTGGATCATACTACAAATTGTATATGCATGATCTTACATTAGTTGATTTGAAGCATGATTATTTTCTCCACCAATAACTTTCTCTACACTCCCATGATTCTTATAAATTGTGTACCTTCAAAGAGAAGAAAAAATAAGAGAGAAAAAAATATATATTTTTATCAAGTGTGGTTGGACATTTGGTGTTTTTTGGAGGAAGAAGAAAGGCTTGGAATTTTTCAATTGGGTGGTGTTCAAAGCTCAACTCCTTTTTCCTTCACAGGCTTGGTCACCAATATCTTCATTGAGGTAGGAAAACGAACCTCCTAAAATATATTTGATGCCTTCAATTTTGAAGCTAAAGCATTTTTTCTGGGTTTAAAGTATGAAATTTGATTGTGATAAAAATATAATACCCATATATTGGGGGTAGGGAAGCCGAAACTTTGATTGATGTAGCCCAAAATGCTGACAGCTCACTGTTTGTAACTTCTGATGTGTTCTTGACCCCTAAAATGGTGGAATTAGCCTTCATCTAAAACATAAAAGTTGTAGCCCTTTAAGTTTTCTTTCCAACCCAAAAAGATTTGCATCAATCCGATTTGTGAGTCAAAAGTTATGCCCAAAATACTGAGCACGTGTAAAACTGTATCTTCTGAACAAACTGAATTCAAGGCTGTTTTTGCACCTTTAGACCTTAAAAGTGTAAAACATGAAAGTTGTAGGTCTTAAAGTCTTGTTTCTACAGATATAAAGTTTATAGATATTGGAGTTTTGTTCTATTTTATATGAATTTTCTTTTAAGCTGCTGTTTCTGTTTAGCCTTTAATTGATGCTTGTTTGGATTTTTTTTAGAATATTATGTTTAAAGATTTATTTAAATTTTTAATTACCTTCTGTTAATTATTATCATGTTAATAATTTCTATTGACGTGTAATTTTGTTCACAAGACCTGATATACTAAAACACTTATACTATTTTGATATAATATTAAAGTGGACTGTTAAGTTGATTCTACTTAATTATTTTTCAATTGATATGAAATTATTTTAAACTGGGTATTTTGTATCATTTGACACTCTAATATTTATGATAACTGACTTAGACAATCAATTTCATCATAGATAGTTGGATGACTTATTCAAACTAAAATGGCTAATTAGAACCTAGTATTTGATAAAAATGTCAAATGAAACAATGGACTTATTCTTTCCTCATTTGGTCTTTCTTTAAAAAATTTGATTTATTTTAATTGATTCTTTTAGGCATTGTTTTGTCAACCTAGCAAGTTATATAACTATATTTTTATGATTAAGGCTACGTTTGTTTGGGGGATTGGATGATGGGGATAAATAATACCGTGGAACCCACTACTGGGATTGGATAAAAGATGGGATTAACTTTTTACGTGGGATTTTTTTTTGGTGTTTGGTTGGTGGGATATAAAGTGGGATAAAATATGTGATTTGATATATGATGTGATAAGAAATAATTTTGAACCTTTGGATCTTGGAGGGAAGCAATCCGACAAGGGGGGATTAATAATACCCCACCCCCCATGGGATGCCTTATCCGGCGTTTTGAGGGATGGTGAATCCCATTGGATGTGATATCTGGTTGCCACAAAAATGAAACAAACACCTCAAAGCGTGGGACCCACAGATTGTTAGTCCAATCCGGAATTGTTGCCCGGCTAACAAACATGCCCTAAGTGAATTTAATGAAACTTATTTAATATCTTCCTCAATATTGGAATAATTCTATGGATATTTGTGGATATCTTGAAGCCGAAAACCTATGATAAAGGTTTGGTTATAAATAAGATGATGATTAGAAATTTATTCAAATTGTTTTGCGTAAAATAAAACTTATAAATTTTTCTAAAATTTAATATGAGTCCAAAGAGCTATTTATTATCTTTATATTCCATAAAATAATAAAATAAAAAGGTAAAAGAGGCAAAAACCGAGATCGCAGCCAATGAGGTTCGAACTTGCGACTTCAAATTGCAATTAGGGTCGCCTGTCCACTAAGCTGCCAACCTCAGCTTAATTAATATACCATTAGAAATAATTTTATTCTTATTAAAGGTAGTAATGAAAACTTGTCAAAATAATTAACTAAAATACTAATTTGAATTCTAAATTATTTCTAACTACTTGCTACTTGTTAATTTACATGTAGTACCTACCTTTGTGATGATAATATTGGTGACTATGTTAAATCTTTGATTTTTTAATAATTATTATTGAATTAGGGATTTAGATAAAGTACTTAAAAATATACTGCATGTGACTGAATAATTCCACTTTTGATTCATTGCCCGAGGACATTGTCGGTTGTAATTAAAAATGTCTTATTACCCTTGGAAACGTAAAAGGGTGAGAAAAAAATTTAAGACACTTGGTGCCAAAGTTATTTTTGGCAATGGGGTGATGGGTGGGTAGAAATGGCCTTTTAGATGAAGATAGGAACATGCATTTTATTTGGGAGATGCTCCCTTCTGACCTGGCCAGTCAGGTAGCCGGTCGTGACGGTTAGGTTTTTGGAGGGTGACATCGTCGGTATGCATTAGATGCTAAGCCCGTAAAGTCACTAGTTCCCAAGGTTGGGGGTAGAGGAGGATAGGAGTATAATTATCCTAGAAGGATTTAAATTAAACTCCTTTACCAAATTTTACTGTGACTAGCAACCTCTCTTGTTTATGTATGAATGATGTGTTGGAATTATTTAATTATATTTAAATCATCTTGATGAATATTTTATAAATATATATATATATATATATATATATATATATATATATATATATATATATATATATATATGAAACCTGTATCGTTACGGGGTTTGATCCTGAAACCTTGAAGATCTGAATTTGAGATCCCTACCACTGCAACACAGACTTCATTGTGGTACACACGTCAATATTTAACTATTTTTACATGTAAGTAAAATAGTAGTTATGGTGACGGTTTTATCGAACTGTTGTAAATATAATTTACATTATTTAGTTGAGATCTATTGAATTAATTGTTGCATAAAAAATATGCCACCTAATCACATTCACTATAGTAGGTCACTTAACACAGTATAGCATTACAACTACTGCATATAGGCACATGGGAGATTCTGATTACTGGGCTTTAGTAGCTCACCCCTTGTGGGAATATTTTTTTCAGGATATTAAGCACATGGATACTAAAGATGAGCTAGAAAGAGATTAATTTCTCTTAAATATTCCATCAAAAAAGTTATTATTTTTTTTCTTTCCTACACAGAGCTGGAAGACTTTATTTTTGTGGTCTGTAATAATAATTGTTGGATAATTGTAATTATTAATTTTAGACCTAATTTACTTTTATTTGGTATGTAATGTTAATCACGTGGTTGGGACACTTAGATGGCTCCGTAATATTTTTCTCTATCTTTATTTTGTGCCCTGTAGTTGACATCCCATCAAATGATTCAGTCCAATAACTTATAAATATTGTTTGGGATAAACAAGTGATTTTGAATATCTTAAATTTTTCTTGCTGGTCAACCCCAGTTTGAAGGAAAATTTTGGGGTGTGACAGCGTATTATTATCATTTTATTTTTATACCTAACAAATAAATTTCAAGTCACCCCTGGGTATTCAGTTATGAAAATCCAGGGTGTGACAAAGAATGCTAGGGTTGGATTTCTTATTCAAAGACTCAAAAAGATTGAGTTGAATTCTCATTTTTGATTGGTAATATTCATAATAACCAAAACTATAGTATAACCAAATCTAATATAGCCAAGTATTGTTTTTTCTTAAATTCAAGCAAATAATAAACACATACCAAGATAAGCACAAGGTAATTATACACAAATTAATTATGAAACTACTACTAATTAACTGACTCCTCTAATTAAGTCATTTTTATTGCTTGATCACATGCTTTCCGACATGCAATATTCCTCTGCTTGATGGGCAATCATCTCTTCTGAATTAATAGCTATACTGTCACCTTACACATAGGAGGATCGAGCCTTAGACTGTTCTGAGTTATAAACCGAGTAGCCTAGACCAAAAAAATTTTTTAGTTAATTTTTTTGAAACACATAGGAGGATCGAGCCTTAGACTGTTCTGAGTTATAAACCGAGTAGCCTAGACAAAAAATTTTTTTAGTTAATTTTTTTTTCAAATTTAGCGCACTTTAAATTTTTATAATTTGGCCCAGTTTGTTTTTAAACTCTTTATTCAATTTAAATTTTTGTAACTCAATTCACTCTGTAGTTAAACCTCCTTTGTTAATTTCAAGTGAACTCCAAATCTTGAATCCACCCCTAACCTTGCATGACACGCATTTTATTGCCTTCCTTAAGTTTATATCGTGTAGCTTTCTTATAGGCATTCTTTAATTATCTTCCTTAGTTTTTACCATTGAGCCATGACGCTTCCCTTTTCACTCATCTCTTGGCCACATACTGTCCAAGAGAGTAACAAAACCGATCCATCTATGAGTGGCAAAATCCCTATGATTAGATTTTTCTTTGCTTCTTTCTTTCCTGTTTGCAAATGGACAACAAATTTTGGTTGCTGGTTGGTCAATTCCAATGATGGAATAGGTGGGTATCAAGGTCAAGCAAATAAAGGCAAATTGAGTGAAGTTGGTAGGTTTTGTTAAGAAACTTCTGTGACTTATGCTAATAACTTCACCTAATAGATGATTCTCTATGCCATTAATTAGCTTTTGCTTGTATCAAATTTAATTGGAGAGATATGGTAAACAAGCCTTTCTGATGAAAATAATATCTTTGATGATATGTGATCTAAAATTTTAATTGTCTTTAACATCTGGTGGCTTTGTGAAATTTTATTGGACAAAAACAAAAAAAAATAAAAAATAAATAATTGTGCTTAATTATTTATTAAATAGAGTTTAACTTCTTAAAAGAATTGAAATTAATTGAGTGAGATTTTAGGAATCTTTAGAATCTCTGGAAGTCTAATGTAACAATTGCTGCAGGTTTTTTTTTTTTTTTTTGGGGTTCTTTTTTTGATCTTTTAAATTAGAAATGTGATGTTACATGTAGAAAAGATACATATGTTTGATAATTCTATTAATAGTTTTTGTTCATTTATTCGGGCTCAATTAGAACAAATTTTGGTTAGAAATACTTTCTATATAAATTTTGAAGAAATATTCTTCCATAAAAAAATTTACGAGAAAAATATGTCAGAATAATGTGTTCTTCAACTTTTAAATATGACAAAGTCATTTTTAGAATATATGTATATATATATTAGTAATTGTCCGTGCCTAAAAGTATAGAAATATAATTTGGTGTGCAAGTAACTCAAATTTAAGTTTATAAAGCAAACTTGCATAAAAAAAGTGTAAAACTAACCTATAAAAATAAAAATCATTAATCAAAAGATATTAAGGTATAAAATTTTATTATTTATTACAACTATTATCACATTTTTAAAATATTAATTTAAAATCTTTTATATAAAAAATTTTAAAAAAATATGAGAAGAGTGAGAGAAAAAGAAAAATAATCCTGACTATGTAGCAAATTCAACAATTGAAAATATTTCAACGTCAAAATTTTAAATTTTTTTATTATATAAATGACACAGAATATAAAAGTGTATGCTACATTTTTTAAAATATTAATTTAAAATATTTTATATAAAAAGTATTAAAAAATATGAGAAGAGTGAGAGAAAAAGAAAAATAATCCTAGCCATTTAACAAATTCAATAGTTAAAAATATCTTAAATTTAAAATTTTAAACTTTGTTATTCTATAAATGACACATAATGTAAAAGTGTATGCATTTAAAATTTAAGTTTTAAGCACATTAAAATTAAAATTTTAATTTAATGTTTATTTTTTAATAAAATTTTTAAAAATTTAAAATTTAAATATATTTTTTAAATAAAAAAATTTAGTTAACTTTATTTAATAGGTATCTATATATTATTAATAATAATAGATGATGAATCAGTATCTTCGTCCTCTCCAAAAGATCTAATTTAAGTCCGGAAGTTGTTTGGATATCGGTGTGGTGCCTGTCAAAAAATTTCCGATACTGAAATTAGTAAGAGAGTTCAAGAATTCAGTTTGGCAGAGTTTCAGCAACGAGAGTGTGTCAAACCTGGCTTGTGGCAAAGTCTCAGTTTTTATATAGAAAGTGCTCACGTGGATTGACGAGCATGTAGTTACGAGTAACTGCATGCAATGTGTTTTTCCCTCCTCCAATTAGATGATGCCACCTGTACCTGTAAATCCGTGGGAATGCCAAGGTTGGTTCTTCAATCTGTTAATTAACATGCTTCGACGTGTTTCCTATTGACATGGTTGACGGTAGCGCTTTCGTAGGCGTATTTATAGGGACCGTTTAACGGGGACGAAACGTGTGACTTCGTAACGTAAACTGCGTTGAGGGAGCCGATCGGGAATAACGTCTACTCGGGTCTCTATCGGATATTAAAGATTAATCGGGAAAGATGTGCTCCAGCTCCAATTAAAAAGGTAGGCCAGTTTAGTAAAAACTTCACTCGGGTAACCCAATTGGGTAAAAAAAGCTTGCCCGGTGCCCCCAACTGGGCACGGGCTCTCCCCATATCAGATGCCTCACGTCTCTTGAGTGAGATTAAGGGAATCTAATGGTTTTTAGGGTTTGTGCTCCACGCGTGCATTTAATGTGCCACAAGCGACGCAGCATTAATGAGACATCTTCTCTTTCTCCACTGTTATTCGTTAGATTTATATCTATATATATGCTGAAAATATTAAATTCGTGGTTTAATCTCACCCGTCCACTTAATTAAATCTGAAACTTTGAATTCGAAGTGGGAGTAATCGTTTTTATACCCCTTTATTCGAAACGTTTCAACTTTCACTTACAATTCTTTGATTTGGTGCATTCGTTTCTTCTGCGTTCAAGCTCTCAACAAGTCAGTCTCATCCTTTCCGTTAGTGAGTTGTGATTCTCCCTCGATTTCTTATTTTGGTGTAGTTCTTTGTCCTACTAATTTATGTAATTTTTTGTGCGTCGAGGTCTCTAGTTTTAATTGTAGAACTCGTAGGATCCCTCGCTTAGAGGGCTTTGTAGGGGATTATAGGCTAGTTAGGGTTGTTTTCGGCGTCTTAATCTTTGATTCCTATATCTTGAGGTTATAAGAACTAGACAATAGAAGAACTATTAGCAATCCCAAGTTAATGACTATGTCAAATTTAGAAGAGACCCATTTGGGTGACCTGGTTAGGGTTAGGAGGACTATGTTCGCATCCAATTCCACTGCTAGAGTTGGGGCTCGAGGCCAGGACCATGAGCCAATAGTGGATGGCTTTGAGGCAGGTGTTGGGGAATGTAGTTCCCCAAACAGGGTTAGGCCCCAATTTTATGCCAAGAATATTAAGTCCTCAATGAAAGCAACAAGAATCCAACAACTTTGGTTTGATTTTCAATTTCTTAGGACCCTTTCTTTTAGGGTTCTTAGAGAGACAGATAGGGCCTGCTGGCCGAGAGATTGGGAGATGACCATATACAAGGGCGCCCTAATCGGTGGCCTCCGTTTCCCCTTGGCGAAGCCCGTTCAAGAAATCTTGAATAGGCTAAGCTTGTCTCCCAGTCAGATCCTCCCAAATGGGTGGAGGATCTCGATTGGTTATTGTGTCCTCTGGAGGGCAGCCACCGGTCATGAACTTACGGCCGAAGAGTTCTTATATTACTATAAGGCCGTAGAGACGGGTAAAAACTGGTGGTACTTCTCCGGCAAGGAGAAGGCCTTTAACTTGGTTACCTATCTGCCAACTTCCAACAAAGGTTGGAAGGATAAATTTTTCTTCGTCTACGGCATGGGATGGGAGCTCCAAGCGTGGGAGGCCTCAAACCCATCTGTAGTCAGGGTCTCGAGGTAATGAGGAAGCCCAACAAAAAAGGTACAAAAAGATTTTTCCCTCATCCTCCTTTTTTGTCTTCTTTCCTTTTTTTTTTTAAGCCCGTTGAGTTTGCCGTGCAAACTAATCGTTGCTTCGATGAACAGCCCGAGCCTAGCCCAAACTCTTTGAGGAGCTCAAGGCCAAGGTCAAGCTTATTCAAGACTACGATGTCCACGTAGCAGACTGTTTAATTAGCGTCGAGACTCTATCCATGTATATGCTCGACCCCGAGCCCTCTCGAGAGGCTCTAGCTTTCGAATGTGAGCGGACTGAGTTGTCGTTTCATTTCTGTGTTTTTTTTTTGCATCTTGATCTTACTCTAAGATTTCCTTTCGGTGCAAATGATCCTTCTCTGTCCGCGCTTGCTGACCCAATGGTGCGTTTTGACATGAATCGCTTGAAGAGGAAGAATAAGGAAGGCATTGATAAAGTGGGAGATAAGAAGAATAAGTTGATAATCGACGATTGCTCGGGAGCCCAAGAGAGATACTGCTAAGCCACTGGCTGCCACAAGCAGCCCAGCTGTCACCAACCCCCCAGCTCGGGAGGTTGGAAGCGTGTCGGAGGACCCTATCATCTCGGATCGCTTCGTTAGCCTATTTGATGATCCTCAACTGGCTTGGAGGAAGACTACTTTGCTGGTCGTAGACAAGTAAAATCACCACCAGGAGAGGTGTAGTAGCCATCAGCTAAACCATGACCTCAACCACGACATCATAAGGGTATGGACCTTTGTAGATGTTCTTTACTCAACAAGTATTTGGTTAAATATTATGCTGAATTTGCTATTCTCTCTCTTTGTTTCAGGCCCTCACCTGATCGACCATTCTTGCCCATTGAATGATATTGGTCGAGCATCAGCTTGTGACTGACGAGGAGCATATCAACAAGCTCTAGGATGATGTAGAGGCCAAAAAGTAGAAGGCCCTCACTATCGCCCGAGAGAGAGATGCCACCCTTGCTACTATGGAACAAATGAAGAGGAATCTCACTGCTCAGTTGGATGAACAAAAGAAGAAATTCAAAGAAGAGAAGGCTAAGCTAGTCAAGAATTGTGATTTGAGGGTGGCTGCCTGCATCAAGGAGTACAAAGACAGCCCATATTTTTAGAACGATATAGAGCCCATCTTTACACAAGCGTTCGAGGTCGCACAGGAGAAAGCAGCTCTTCTATATCTTGGTATAGACAAGGGATGTCAAATATACCTGTACTCCGTGGGTACCCGTTTCACTCACCCCGTTTGGGGAGGGTATGGGGATGTTAGTAGCGAGGATGGGGACGAGTATGGGGATTTGAGGTATTACCTGAACGGGTACAGGGATGGGTACGATAGTTCCCATCCCACCCCATACCCATTTAATTATTTATTTATTAATTTATATATATTTTTAACTTTTATTTAATATATCTATGTAATATATATTTATATTTAATATATATAATATATTTTTATTTAATATATATAATTTCTATAATAGTTTTAAATATGTATTTTATACATATAATATATAATTTGTAATAGTTAGTATACTTAATGGGTAAACGGGGTTAGAGACGAGGACAGGGAATTCATTACCCAGTGGGGATGGGTATGGAAAAATTTTTTTTCCCAAAACGGGAACGAGGACGGGGATGGGTAAGGGTATTGCCAAATAGGGACAGGGACGGGGAAGGTCATACCTGCCCCATACCCATGCCGTTGACATCCCTAGTCTGGACTTTTCCAAGCTTGAACCCGTCGACCAAGACACAACCATGGCAGAAGAAGATGGTCAAGAAGCGGAAAAGATCAAGGATGCTCAGTCGAAGGATCTTACTGCTTGACTTGTTGTGCTTCAATTTTTCTTTTTTCTGACTGTAACAGATTTCAGATGAACTTTACACCTTTATTCTTCTCTCTCTCTCTCTCTTTTTATGTAATTAGACAATTATAAACTTAAGTGACAAAGGGCACAACATCACCATTGGCGAAAACGGTGAGTCTGCATCAACGTCTATCTCGTCTGCTGCATCGAGGCACTTTCACAGCTGCTAGCATGCTGTGAATCTGAGCTTGCATAGCCCTCATCAGTTTTTTCCATGGGTGGATGCTGGCTTCTTCTGTATGCGACGCTTCTGGGCAACTACCAGCCCCAGCATCTAGTACAATTGATCTTTCGTGCCTTCTTGACTCCTCTGACTGCTTGAGGGGAACTTCATTCTCTCCCATGATACCTACTCTAATGCCCTCGTTTCCATCTCCATTATTTTCGCCATTTACCTCGACAACGCCTCCATTATTTGCTCCATTTACGGGAAGGTTTGTGGCAAAAGTGCAATGTGAGCAGATGTCGATTGTTGCCGCTGAAGTAATGCCTAGTTCTGCGCCATGAGGGTCTACATAATGGCAATCATCTCCCTCATTTGGTTCCCGATAGCATTGATTCTTTCATTATTTTGGTTCTCCATTGCTGCTGTCGGCTCTGAGTAAGGTTGCGTGTTTGTGCCAGACCTGGTTTGGACTATAAAAGCTGTGAGGAAAGTCTTTCCCACAAATAGCGCTGATTGATGAATCAGTATCTTTGTCCTCTCCAAAAGATCCGATCCAAGTTTGGGAGCTGTCTGGATATCGGTGTGGTGCCTGCCAAAAAACTTCCGATACTTAAATTAGCAAAAGAGTTAGAGAATTTAGTTTGGCAGAGTTTCAGTAAGAGTGTGTGTCATACCTAACTTGCGGCGAAGTCTCGATTTTTATATGGAAAGTGCTCGCGAGGATTGACGAGTAACTGCATGCTACGTGTTTTTCCCTCCTCTAATTATATGATGCCACCTGTACCTGTAAATCATTGGGAATCCCAAGGTTGGTTCTTCAATCTGTTAATTAACGTGCCTCGATATGTTTCCCATTGACATGGTTGATGGCAGCGCTTTCATAGGCGTATTTATAGGAACTGTTAAACGGGGGCCATACGCGTGACTCCATAATGTAAACTGCGCTGAGGGAGCTGATCGGGAATAACGTCCACTCGGGTCTCTATCTAGATAGTAAAGACCAATTAGGAAAGATACGCTCCAACTTCGGTCAGGAAGGTAGACTAGTTCAGTAAAAACTTTACTCGGGTAACCCGATCGAGTAAGAGAAGCCCGCCTGATGCCCCCAGCCGGGCATAGGCTCTCCCTAGATCAATGGATAATATGCATAAAATATAATATATGTATATATAATTTTACAAAAAAAAAATAATATATATATATCTATTTGAATTTCAAATTTCAAATTTAAAAGATGTGTTTTATTATATAGATATATAATAAGTGATGACGTGATAAAATTTTAGTAATAATTAAGACAAATGTCAAATCAAATGATGTGTTTTATTATATATATATATATATATAACGTATTACGTTTTTTAATATAATTTTTAATTTTTAAGACTTATATTTGTTTTAGAAAAAAAAGTTCCTCTCTTGCGGTGCATCTTGTTCCGTAAGTTATTAAAATCTCAATTATTTGTCTAGTATATTTAGTGCTTGTAATGAAAGCTCCACCATAAAAACATACTTAAGTTGTGAATAATTTAAGTTGCATTTTCAAGATGGAAGACATAATTTATATGTGCCATTTTTTTTTTATATTACCGTGCAGCATTTGGACATACAGTCAACTCCTTGTTATAATATTCTTATAATAACAAGTCAATTTAACTCTTTGTTAAGCAAAACACCTATTAATATATATTTACTATGATTTTGATATGTTAATATATATTTATATTTCTACGTATCTCTATATAGTGTAGAGTTTGATTAGAATAAGTATATAAAATTTGTGTTTTATTTGATTTCTCAATCTCATTTTTATAGATAGGGTTGGTTCTCATTGCAAATATACACAGAAATACATATATAATTTTTTACAAATTTCTTCTTCTCCTTTTATCTAACAAGGACTGCGGGTTCAATTGCGGACTTTGCTTCCTCTCGCAATCCGAAATCTACGCACTCTCCTTCTGCTTCAACAGCCAATAGCGCATGCATTCAATAGTCAATTGCCACCGTGGATCTCTCCTTCCTCTCCCAATTCAAACTTCACCCACTTTCCCTCTACTCCAACGGCACATTCAATCGCCACCGCTGTGACGATGTGCTCATCCCAAAATTGACCGCTCCATTTTCAGTAAGCCGGCAGGAAGTCGGAAAGAATGCTGTTCTTGCCCTTCCTGGCAAGCCCGTGCGACTTGCGTTTGACTTCTGTGCCTATGTTCCTCATCTGACTTCACCTTCAGTTGTGCTTTACCACTTTGAGTTTGAGCGGATGTTAATAAATATCTAATATGATAATGATATGTCAATGTATATCTTTACATAAAATGTAGAGTTTGATTAGAATACATGTATAAAATTTATGTTCTATTTAGTTTCTTATTCTTACCATATAAATAAGATTAATTCTCATTGTAACTATACACAGAAAAACATATGTAATTTTCTACGAATTTATCTTCCTTTTATCTAGCAACACTCATAAGAGAAGTAAGTGAAAAAAAAAAAATATATACATAAAAGAGTGTTTAGAAAAACATTCTACTAACTGATCTCTTGAAGGTTTGGAACTTAGGTTTGGAACTTGGATGATACTTATGAGCCTTACACATGAGTACCTTATTTATATTCCTCTACCTCCTCAATTGATGGCGGAAATTATTCCAAATAGATGGTAGAGATTATCCCTTAGAATAGTCTAACTAAAAATCTCTACATAAAAATTTTAGAACCCTCTATAGAATTCTTTACAAAGTCTTCAAAATTAGCCTTTTCCGTTCTCAAATCTCTTAAATCTGTAATATTTGTTTTATGTATATAAATATTTACAAGGTTTTAGAATATCGACGACTCCAAGAAGTGACTCCCAGTAAAAAGATAAAGACACCATGGATCTTTGTGACACTCTAAAAATATTTTAGAAAAATTCAGAACACCTTAAAAAATTTTTGAATTATGATATGCGGGTATTGGAATTAACATACTCGAATACCCCATGTGATATAAGGCACTTACCCCCCCCCAAAAAAAAGAAATTGTGATATAAAGCGGCAGTTCGTGACAATATGAAAGCCAGTGCTGGTGTTGTATACAAATACGTTCAGTGATGTTCTGAATGCACTTGAAATCGAAGCATTGCCCGAATTACAAGTGGTTGGAAGCTGTTCAATTTCTATACTGTCGTCGGCTTGAGGATTTTTAATTTCACTACGTAAATTCATGTAATATTTTACGTACAGGAATAAGCTTTCTTAATTTGATGCTAATTGCGTGTTTTTTTATTAGATGAATCTCTCAAAGGCCTTTCAAATATGATACCTGAGTTCTCATTTTATTTTACATTTTTGAGTTTTTTGTTAAAAAATATTTAGTAGAACATTCTTTTGCTCTGTTGTACAAGATATATATATAAATCTTTTTAATGAAATGATTTTAGTATCGAGACACATTATATCATAGTTAACGTCGTAGTTGTAACTGCCTATTTGCACATAGTTATGGCTGTCCTATCTACTTGAAAATTTTTTATGCGCTTATGGCGTGGCAACACATTATTACATTATTAGACATACTTACCAAAAAAAAAAATATTACATTATTAGACATTATCAAATTTTTTACATTTTTTAGTTTAAAAAAATTAAAAAATCATTAACATAACCAAATGTATTGTAAGTATTTTATTAAATTAACTACTTATATCAAGGAAATGAACTAATTAATTTTAGTTACAATATTAGTATTCTATTTGATTTTATTCATAATATATTAATCACAATAATTAATATTTTATTTAATTTTATCCACGATATATTAGTTACAATAATTAATAATTTATATTTTATTAATATAAATTCCAAAAAAAAAAAATTCTTACTGCACTATAATAACATGATCCGTAAAAACTCTTACAAAACTATTTAATAATGGATATTGCAAAACTTATATTTCTATAATTTGTTTTATTCAAAATAGTCATAAAATTATTGAATAATGACTAAGTGTGTTTAATAATAAAAATATATTATTTACTAAACTGTTTACGTATAATTAGTTTTCTTTAATATATATTGATTTATTTTAAAATTTAAACATTGAGAAAAAAAACACATGGCCTTTTGCCGAAAAAAAAAAAGAAAAAAATAAATAATAATTATAATGTTGTTATTGGCTCCATTTAGAGCTCTCTAAAAAAATAAAATCTTACAAATCTCTACAAACATAAATTACGAGACAGTAAAATTAAATTCTTCACTCACTGTACGAATTACGAGATATTTACTTTTATAATTTTATATTATTTTATACAACTCTAAACTGGAATGGTCCAACAGCATCGAGCTGTGACAGCGGCAACTGGCGAGGCAATTCATTGCTTTGTAGACGAGCGCTAGTGCCATTCATTGCTTTCTATACGCGTGCAACGAGCACTGGCACTGACACTCGCGAATGTCTATACCTAATTGCCATTTGTAAAATTAGGTTTCTCTCGTTCTCAAATTTAATTTTTTCTCTTTTTTATCTTGCCGCTATATTATCGACATAGCCAAAATCTCACTGCAATTTATTAGCATATCAAAGTATTGTCGATATCTCAAAGTATGCTGGCAAGCCAAATAATTTTTTTTTTCTATGATCCGGAACCCCACCGATTTATTGTAACTCTTAACGAATCGTGTAGTCGATGAGTAAACCGAGAATTCGTGCAATACTCCACAAATCACGCGAACAGATTAAATTTAAGGCTCACACATTATGTGGGTACCTCTAAAATTTGTTGGTCCTTAAAATTGAACTCTTGGCCTCCCTTAAAAGAAATCAAAAACTCTGGCCAACTACCATATAGTAGTTGGTTCAAGACAGATAATTTGCGCTTTCTCAGCAAGACTTTTCAACGCGACCTAAGATCTGGGTACCACCTACCTCAATACCGAGCAGAAACGCAGGTAACCATGCTATGCTCGTATCCCTCCACTACTTTGTGTGTAAAGGATAAAAACCCAACGACGTCGTTGACAGCCGGCCCAAGGCGCAAAGGGAATCAGTGTGTAGTTATGAATAGTGTCTTCGCAGAATTCTCAAGTCTCATTTGATTTATTTTTTTATTTTTTATTTTTATTTTCAATTTTTTATTTTTAACTCATTCTTTATTTTGTACTTTTGAAAAGAACAAAAACAGCTGAAAAACATTTAACCATTTGTATTTTTAAAATTTATTTTAAAAGACAGACAATAAATTTACACAAAATAAAAAATGACAAAAAAAAATCTTTTTGAATGTTTTCCATCCAAAACAAGAAAAATCTCAAAATAAAGAAAACAAAGTATTTTCTGTTTCATTATTTTGAGAATTTTAAAACATAAAACACATAAAATAAAAAACAGAAAAGCAAACCAAATGCCACCTAAAATGAATGAAAAAATTGTTTAAATCTTGTTTTGGTAAACAATTTCAAATCATCCCTGGAAACCAGCAATTATCTGAAATTTTCAAAAATAAATATAAAAAACAATTAGCATACAAAAAATAACCCATCAATTTCGAGCTCGCGGGACTTCCATGATAGAAGGAAGTAAATCATTCTTTTGACCCTGCTAGAAATTCTCGGTAAATAGATCTGTAACTACAAAGCAGAACAACTTTGGTCCAACCAATCTCAAGGTAAAGCCTATTGAAGATGATATATTTCTACCTACTACATATATGATCGTCAATTGGGGTTTGCCATTCCTTGTTTCTTAATTCTCTCCATTCAATGGGGGTTTGCCATTCCTTGTTTCTGAGTTCTCTCCATCTCTAGCAACTAATCCCAAATCGCGTTCACATACGACAACAGCAGAAGAATTCGTTTTGTAAAAACGGGGGCTTCCTTCTTTTACTTCATTCTATTGGCTGCCAAAATTTATCAGAAGACTCCTAGAAACGTGGCTCCAGCAAAAATGAGAAACAGCGTTCCACCCAAGTACCCAACCTGATCGGAATTTTTTTGTTGGTCAGAAAAGTTCCCAACTTCCAATAAGGAAATATAATTTTTGATCGGCAGACATGGGAAAGCGGGTGTTGAGGTTCAAGAAATTTTGCTCGTACCAATTTTTCAGAAATGTAATTGGCTAGAAATGCTCCCCCAACAATGGCGATTGAAGTGGCAAGAAGATGTCCTGCAATTGCTCCGCTTGCCACACCCCACGGAGACTGTTGATGAAAAAAAAAAAAAAAAAAGGAGAGGAAATTAAGAAATACAAAAGGAAGTTCATGCAAGTTTGGAAGAGCGATGTCGTTTTTAAAGTGGAAATTTTATAAAATTTGTACCTGAGCAGCACCAAGAGCAATCGTTGCTAGCATCGAGCGGTCTCCCCATTCCTAGAAGCAAGGACAGAGGTGTTTGGAGTTGCAAAAGTGAGTATAAATTTGTAAAAGTTGCAGCTTTCTAACACGTGCAGTGAGTAGAAAATTTCGATTTTATAAAGATTTGTAGAGTTTTGTAGAGCTCTAAACGAGCCTATGTAAAATTGGAATGCATGATTCATGACAAAACCTCCTTTAACACTAGGAAGCGACCAAATGATGTTGCTGAGCGGGTAATAACAATAACACCAAGATTTAAACAAACGTCTAAATATTTATTTTTCATTGAGAAAGGAAAATCATAGAAATGTGATCTACATCATTTTGCCACTAATCACACAAGAAAATGCTGGAATTGTTGACAAAAATGTGAGAACCAAAAAAAAAAAAAAGTCCCAGATTATGATAATACGATAACAGTCCACAGTCAATAACTGCAAACAATTTTGGTTAATATAAAAAAAAAAAATTAATTGTATATTATTTTAAGTCTTTGAACAAGTAGAAAATCCACCAAAAATCTTGCGAGAATAAAAAAAAGTTGCCACAAAAATGAGGAGATGAAGATGCTTACGGCAAAAAATACGATGCTGAATGACTTCCACAAAATTTCAAGTGGATTTGAAAGTCTTTTGGACACCTGTAGACATCACAAACAGCATTTCCAATAAGTTTTCCATACTGCCTAATGTGTGCACCCATACATGCCCATGTTTTCGAGAGGATATGGCATGCAAAGAACATGTCATATTTTGAACAAAAGAAAGCATGTCAAAAGAAGAATCTCATTCCCTAATAAAGCCTTACAGAAGAAACCGAGGGCATCAAGGTATTACCTTTTCCTTCACAAGCTCCTCTGCTTCGACGTATTCACCTAGTTCAGGGCTGTCCTTATCGCCATTCTTAATTTCATTTGATGGAAGGTCCCATGCCTCTTTTATTGATTTGAGTCCAAATAACATTAGAAGAGTTATTGCTGCATATTCTCCAATAGGCAAGGCTGTTCATAACACCACAGAATGGCTAGATCAGAATTTCTAACACACAACAGGATTGTAGGCTGGTCTAGAAGAATCCCAAGTTATAATATCACAAACATGAACACGTCGAAGGATTTCAGTTCAATATATCAACATTTGACATAAATCAACAGTTGCCGTTGAACTTGGTTAACATCCTCTGACTTAGCTAACCTTGAGAAAATCAATGCCAGGGCAAAATAGATCTACTAGCCCTAACTGTGACATTTAATGAAAAAATAATGAAAAGACAATGAGCTAGTTATTGTGCCCTCTCCTGCATTCTATTGCAAAGGATCTTTGCTGTCTTGAAACTTTATCAGATAGCTCCAATACAATCAATGCTCGAGATGGAATTACATGATTTCTGGCTATATGGAATTACAACAGCATCCAATATGAGACAGTTGTGATAGGCATTATCTAGCTGGAGTTCAATTAGTTGATCAATCAACATTTTCAACAACCCATTGTAAGTCCAAACATTTCCTATGTTTTATTTTCTTTGGAATCAAGGAAAAAACAAATATAGCACCAGTCTTGCTGAAGTACGAGATATGATTAATTACAACTTTTAAGTTGTCACCTAGCATCAAAACAGTTAGCTTAAATAGTGCTCTAAAGTTTGTAACATACTTGTCTGAAACTGAGCAGGCACTGAATGGAATATCCGTCCTATTATGACTGACAAGACTGTCATAAGTGAGAGAGCTCCCATGGACCCCAAAAGAACCTGGTCAAGGATCCAACAGCTTGTAAGGATAATTAATTTTTCAAATACTGAGTAGCCTTTAAGCGTAGTTATTGTTAAAACATATTTTATATACAAAAAATACTGCATTAAATTCTAGTACCAAAAGATAAACCAATTACAGTCTAATGAAAGAGTGAAGATACCCATGTATAGTATAGCGAGCGAATATAGTTGTTGATACCATACCATACCGGATGGAAAATGGTAAAAAGTATTGTGTTCTGTATCGGTGGTTATTTGGGTGCTACCAGCATGTACTGGGATTTTTCGCATTGCATTGGAATTTCTCGGATTGTACTGGAAATTTTTAAAATTCTTGAATATTTTTTTTTATTTTTATGTTTTTTTAAGGTTTCCTAAACCTTATAAAACTAAGAATGATAAAAGAAAATTCCTCCCATTTCTTATCAAACTGTGAAACAGACAAGACTAAATAAGTTTGTCTTAATCAACATCATTATTTTCTTTTTTTATTTTTTATAAATATATATTTCTTTGTTCTGGAACAGTATGCCGAAACAAACCATTACTGCTACATACCTTACTAATAATTAACCGGTACACTATCCGGCACGTGATTTACAAGCAAGTAAAGAACAGATGAGTCATTCTAGACATGACTCCAAGTTAGATATTGCTAGGGGGAAATAAAATGTTCAGAATTAGTTTATTCCAGCACTCGACAGATTTTTTGTGGTTGGTACTGAAAAAGTTGCACACCTGAAGTAAGACACATGATTTTCTTTGATTCTACCTACAGGGGGGTCTAAATAAACTTAACTAGTAATTGGAACTTCTTATTGCTTTGCTCACCAATTTAAAATGGGTTCAAGGAACAGCATCTCTCTCTCGCTCTCTCTCTCTCTAATAAACATGTAACCTGATGCTAATTACATGGGAGCATCATTGAGAATCACCATGCTAGCTCAATGTGGGGCCTTCAAAGTTGACTTAGCCATGGTGTTTTGTAGTGGTATGCAACAATATACAAAGATATGTAAGATACAAGGCTCAACATTTTGAGGGAAAAAAAGAATAATTTTGAGCAAAAAAAGAACAATCTTCAACAAAATTTAAAAATATAAACAATATAATAGAGCCATAACTAAACACACAAACACATGCAAAAGCAAGCGCAAGTGCACATATATTTGATCCCTAGAGAATCACCACCCAGCAGAGCCCTTGGTTTGTGGGCGTAAATTGGCAGGGCTTTAGTACCTCCAGCTACACAGCCGGGTAAAGCAGAGCTTTGCCTCTGGGGTGTTAGAATAATATCACTAAGTGGGAGTTGAAACTAAGATCCCATGCCCTTGACACTTAACCCAGATCACTGAACACTGGAGATAAAATAAATAAAATACACTGTCTGTGGTTAAATTGCCTCGCACATTAATGTAGGTACTACCACATGTCTACTAAAAGATCAAGTAATATAGCACATACACTACAAAATCCTAAATTACATATAAGGTATGCAACATGCAAAATGAGTCAAATATGCAGAAATTAAACATTATTATCTTTATCAACAGCCACCTGCAAAGAACTATGACCATCACCCATCCCACTTATCACCACTCTCAACTTTGCTTCCATCATTAGAATTAGGGGTAATTACATTTTACCCTATTGGGTTTCGCCCCAAAACACAACTCCCCTTTGGTTTAAAAGTTAACACATGACCCCCTTATGATTTAGAACGAAGTGCAAAAATGACAAAATCTGTTAAAGTTAACTAGATTTATAACTCATGTGTCAGGGAGGCTCACATGTGATTATGCAAAAAATACTGTTAAGAAAAATAGAGGCAAATTTTTCTATCAATTATGTACTAAGTCCCTTTAAAAAATGAAAAAAAATATTTCATTTTAATGTAAAAAATAGTAAAAATATACTTTTATCTATTAATATTTGCAGAAATCTTTTTTTCCCCCAACCAATTTTGACGTGTAAGGAACAAATTCAATTAAATTTAAATTAGAGGGGAGTCATGTTTTTAAGCTAAACCCCAATGGGTAAAATGTGATTACCTCTAAGAATTATGATCTGTTTGCGTCACAAATACATTTATTTTGCTCTTCTCCCTATTGCTCCATTTCCCCCCCTCATGGTCCTGTACACTTAGAAGCTAATTTAAGGTTAATTGTTCAGCCACTTTGAATCGAAAATTTATATTGTTTGCCCTTTGTTTATTGATAACGCAAGTTATCATACCATGCCACTACGACTCACCACAATGGCTCACAACATACCAACATCCCAGCCAGCATATCCTAAGATGAGCCGATGCATTACCAAGTCAATCAAACAACTGAGATAGTGGTATCCTGTAACAGAATGGTTCTTGCGAATTCTGACATGATTCGGACAATTTGTAGTAGTTTTGTATGCAACTTGAAACCATGAGAGAGAGAGAGAGAGAGAGAGAGATGATCATTTGATCTTCCAGAGGGAAAATTAATGAGTGCATCATTTGTTTCTCTGCAAATTGAGGACATGATTGGGAAAAGGGTCTAGCTGTAAATTGACATATATTCATATTCTTTTGACTTCTATCCTTTTCTTCTTATTTGTTTATTATTTTGGGAGGAGTAAGGATATCTTACTCCTAAAAGGAGAAAATATAACAAAATGGAGAAAATACATCAAACTGAATTACATGCCCTTAAATATCAAGTGTAATAAACAAAAAAACACAAAATGCTCAATCAATGGATTTAATTCCTTGCACAGTATCACAATATAAAATGTTTGAACTTGTATATCAAATTAATCAAGCTCAAGATTAAGTTGGTTGGTTTTCTATGTTTGGAAAAATTATGTGCTCACTTTTAGGTATATACACAGATCATCTATACAGAGAGAGAGAGAGAGATGAGGGGAGAAAGACAGAAAAGAAAAGAAACTCCTTAATTTAAAGTGGTTCCACAATATAATTTAACAGTGAACATAAAATTTTCAGGAAAAGCAAAAGCAAACATCAAAGTGCACAGTCAGAGAGAGAGAGAGAGAGAGAGAGAGGGAGAGCGAGAGGATGACACATACGAGTCCTTTCTCATATTGCATGGCCAAAAGTGCAGCAATGAAGAATGTCTGTTAATAAAGAGGAAGAAGAAGTTAAACTATCATTAAAATAAGATATTGGAAGAAACTTTCTGGAAATCAAAGTTTCACATCATTCAAATTTAGCCCCGAGGTTGGGGTTAAAAATACAGAAGAATAAAAAGAAGGCTCAACTATGAATTAAAAAACATGTTATTTTTTTATTTCCCATAATTACATTTTTTGGATGTGCGTGTTGTGTGTACATTGTAGGCATTGTATAGAAGCCACAATCGATGTTCATATCCTCTTCTATGAAATGAAAAGGAGTACAGGCCATCCTTAGTTTGAAAATTTAGAAAATATAGTCACAATAGCGAACAAGATAAAAAATAAGGATCGTCTAATCAGTAGTCCTCTCTTCTCCAGTCTACCTATCTAGAAAGAGACACCAAACTAGACTGGAACAAAAACAAAGTGGAATAGAGGGAAATCTATGTCCTTGAATACTACTTCCTGTGGCCTAGTGCTTCCATGCACACAAGGGAGAATGCAGGATCAGAACCAACAAGCTATGCCACCAGAGTTTGGAAAATAAGTGCCACAGCAGAGACAAGGTGTTGATGCATGCCCTGCCAACGAGCTGGGCAAAGATTAACTTACAGAAAGGACTTCCACAAGTAGAGGCTGAGGCATGTCAAACAACTTACACATCCATCTGAACACAGATGGCGGACATATTTCGTACAGATTGGCCTACACTGCTGCAAAAAGAAATATATAGTATTACAAACTAAATAATTCTAAAAGGACTTCTGGTAACACTTACTTTCTGTCAGCATTCAGGTTTACCTAATTCTCAGGGATATCTTATTGATTACACTTGTCACTTGGACTAGCAGCTGCAATAGTCATTGCTCAAAGTTGTGGCATGGTAGATGTCTAACATCATGAGTCATGACAAAGTGCCTCTAGCATCAGCCAGTGAGAGAAGTTAAAAAGGCAGATTACATTTGGGGCTAGAAACAGTTGGAATAGTCATTGCCTATAACAATTCTTTCAATCAGTCCACTGGTAAGAGTCCACTTAAGTAAGAGTCCTTTTAAGTGTGTTCATTGTTTTGTCCCTTGCCAGCGTGTCGACCATATTCCCTTATCACCTGATGGCCGACCATCTCAATCTGTTGATGCTTTTGCCTAACACATTTGTGATATCTATGCTAATGTTCAATGCTATGAAACACGGATACGGATACGGGAGCGGGTACGGGTACGGCAATCTTCAAAAAATGAGGATACGGGTACGGCGAAGATACGGCAAAAAAATAAAATAAAATATATATTTTATTTAAAATATTTTTGAAAATAACATCTATATACTACTAAACATTATATAAATAACAATTATATAGCATGAAAGTACCATTCAATCCATAAAAAAGCTAGATTTAATTTTCAATCTATGTTTTAAAACTATAATCTCTAAAATTTAAAATTCATATATTTTCAATTTATATCACTATTCTAATATCAATACAACAAAAATTAGAATAAAAGAAAAAAAAAAGACAAAGCTGTGCACAAACAAAGGAAAGCAATAGCGAAAGTAACGAAAGACAGCCGAAAATGGCCGGGACTGCTAGAGTCGAGCAAACGTGCGCCGTCGAGATTCTTCAAATTTTAGGGTTTTTTTTTTTCCTTTGTGCATCTCAGGTATAACTGAACATAAGAATAATTATTAAGTTATATTATAGTTAATTACAGTTTGATCACTACTAAAATTTTTATCATATCAATTTTACCCCAAAAAAAGGTTTAAAATATTGCATTTGGACCCCATCGTATCCCAGCCACATCCTTCCCATTTTCTGCCCGTATCCTACCCGTATCCTATGCAAAATTTAAAATAAAAAATTAAGATACGCCATGATACGTATCCAGCCGTATCCGTATCCGCAGAGTATCCGATATGAGTGCGGCATCTAATTTGAAGTATCCGTGCTTCATAGGTTCAATGTAAAATTGCTACAAGTAACTTGGACTATAAACTAGCTGCCAATGTGCACCATCAACATGCATTTTTTTTTTTTGGAGCAAACCCACAACCCAACATTCCAACTCAAAAGCTGGAAGCTGGGTGAGAGATATAAACAACACTCACGCACCCTAACTGTCCTGAGGTAGGACAGCCTGCCTGCAACCCCTAAACATATTGCATTTAATAAAGGGAACTATGTCATGGTTCGCATTTGTTGAAAATACTATCCTAAAGATTCCTTTAAGAAACTGCATGCCCAAGCCATTGGTCCTTTTTGTATCCATAGTAGACGAGGCCCTAACGTTTACTTAATTGATCTACCTGTTGATATGAACATTAATCCTGCATTCAATGTAGAGAACTTGTTACCTCACCAAGGCACATTCAAGTCCCCTGTTTTTCCTACAGGCATTTTTGTAGGTGATTCTGTGAGCCCTACTACTCTGTCTCCAATATTAGTTTGTCCACCATTACAATGACACGATGCAAAGAAAATCACCGATATCCTTTACTTCAAGACCATCATGTCTCTATAAGGATGCCTTCGATGTTTCCTTGTCAAATGAAAGAATCAGCCAAACTCTAATGCTACATAGATTATCGAGGAGTTTCATCGTCTTGCCCTAGATCTTTTGGAGTAGCACCTTCATCATCATTCTTCGGAGCAGAGTTCTTTCCAAACCAAAGGGAATGATAGGGACCATGATGGGCATTTTCATTACAAATATTCTCATAGGGTAAGCATTAGGAAATAAGCGGCCATTTTAAATCTTTAGGATTTGTGAGGATATTAATTTATTTAATTTCCTTAGTTACGGGGGAAAAGGCTTGGTTTGGTTTAGTTACGGGGGATTTGATTTGATTTGATTTTTGTAAACTTAGCCTATTTAATTTCCTTTGTACACTTAGCCCATTTAATTACATATAATATTCATCGATTTAAAGAAAGCATATGATCGGGTTCCTAGGGAGATTCTATGAACAGTATTGGAAAAAAAAGGAGCGTGTGTCGCATATATTGAGGCGATAAACGACATGTATAATAGAGCCATGACATCTATACGGACGACTGATAGAAAGACTAACGAGTTCTCTATCACGATTGGTTTACATCAAAGCTTAGCGTTAAGCCGGTACTTGTTTCCTTTAGTTATGGATGAAATTACAAGACATATTTAAGATGAGGTGCCGTGGTATATACTATTTGCAAATGATATTATTTTAGTAGATGAGACGAGAGAATGGGTGAATGCTAAGCTAGAATTGTGGCAGGAAACGTTAGAGACAAAAAAAGTTTAGGCTAAGCCGAAACAATACGGAATATATGGAATGTAAGTTTAGTCAAAGTAAGATAACGGGTAGTATAGAAGTAAGTTTAGGCACACAAAAGATCGTAGAGAAAGATAAATTTAGGTACCTTGGATCTATAGTGCAACAAGATGGAGGGATTGATACTGATGTAAGTCACAGGATTCAAGCCGGGTGGACCAAATGGAGGAGTGTTTCGGGGGTCTTGTGCGACTGAAAAGTCCCTCTCAAGGTGAAAGGAAAGTATTATAAGGTGGCGGTTAGACCAGCGCTCCTACATGGATCAGGGTATTGAGCAGTAAAACATAATCATAGTCAGAAGATGGCAGTTGCGGAGATGAGGATGCTAAGATGGATGTGCAGGATTACAAGGAAAGATAGGATTAGGAACGAAAAGATTAGGAGCAAAGTAAGAATAGCACCGATTGAAGATAAAATGAGAGAAAACCGATTAAGATGGTTTACCCATGTTAGAAGGCATCCAGCGGAGGCACTTATTAGAAGGTATGAAAGTATGGAGATTGCCAGGAGTAGGAGAGGTAGTAGAAGACCCAAAAGAAGTTGGAAAGAAACTATTAAATATGACATGGCCTACCTAAATCTATCGAAGGACTTGGCCCTAAATAGATCTAATTGGGGTCGACAAATCCATATAGCCGACCCCACCTAGTGGGAAAAGGCTTGGTTTGGTTTGGTTTGGTTTAGCCTATATAAAAACTAAGTCGCAAGGGATTAATAAATTTTTTGAATGAAATTGATTTGATTAGTTTGATTAGCTTTAAAATATAGAGTATCTATTTGATCAATTGTGCTCTTGCTTCCCATGTGTAACGTGGACGTGACTATAAACAAGTTTCTTGGCTAGTTGGAGCGCCAGAAACCCAAGAAGACTCACAGAAATTAGTGGATCTGACAACATGACAAATAGGGTTTATCCAATTGAGCTCATATTTTAGACTTAAAAACCTCATTTTGTGCCTTTTCAGGGCAATTTTTCATTGTTGTATTCAAAAACCTAATTTTGTTCTTTGTCTTCCGTCTAGAAGGTTACGGTATATCGTTTCCGCTTGCATCAATGTGCTACATGATTATAACATAGAGTGGGTGACGACTTTTTCAATTATGACTCTTTTGGCTTGTTGGTGAGTGCTTTCTCTGGGTGAAGGGAGAAGAAAGCCTAAAAGTCATGCCCTTGACCTCAATATGGAGCAAACATTGTGAGAGAAATAGAATGTTTACAATGTATTAGATCGTTCCATTCAATGTTCAAATAGAAATGTTCTTTTTGCCCTACTTTTTTTGGATGAAACAATGTTCTCTTTTTTGATTGATCAAGAAGACGTTCTTCTAGAATGAACAAGATAAGAGGTTGAGAAGGGGAGTTAGCAAAGTTAGACAAGATCTAGATTGCCAAAGAATTGTTGACATAAGTTAGACAAGATCTAGATTGCCAAAGAATTGTTGACATTTTGAGAATTTGTACATGCCAGTGCATATACTGTAGGTTTATCTGTATATAACAAGTGTACAGGGTTTGCACACCCTCTTTTGGCACAAATTGTAATATACTCATACCTTTGCCTATCAAAAATAAATAAATAAATAAATAAATAAAATATAGTTAAATAAATAAATACTACAACTTTGAGAAGGTTTATATTTAAAGGAAAAATAAACAACGTAAAACAAAAATTAACTCTTGTTTCTGTTATAGTTACCTTATCACCAATTTCAGAAACAAATATCAATGAGAATGCAGCAGTGAAGCCTGACTTTGCAATTGCTGCTAAAATTGATGAAGGTCCTCCTTTTACAAAGGCAATCAGTGAATATACAAAAGCACATCCAAACAGCACAGAAGCCAGAGACAAAAGGTATGGAATTCGATTAGGAGGCTTCCTGCTGTCAAGTAATAAAGATGTACACATCAGTTTGGACTTGATCAAGAAGCATGTTCCACCAGCTACTTCTACTACAATTTACCAACACATAATTATTCAACAAGAAAAACACAAGTGAAAAACATAATAATAACTGCTTACGATGCTTGAAAATGACATAACAAATTCCATTCTTTACTTTAAATTTGAACTTTAACATCGTCCAAAAATATTAAAAAAACAATGACTGAATTAATTGTTATTGGGTTCTTACGGGAACAATTATTATCTGGAGCTATTATCGATGCTTCACACTCAAGTAATTTACAGACATAAAATGGTCTAAGGATACTGTGGTTGTATATTTGTGACGGCTCAAAAAAAAAAAAAAAAAAAAAGTTGATCATGCCTGAGCACTTGGCAGCAAGACTTTAAGTCTTCTTTGCCTTGGTAACCAAGGCTTCCGTTTGGGCCACCTGCACGTGGAGCTTTGCTTCATTTGCCAACTAACCAACTCTAATGTAGTGAATAATGAAACCTCATTCCTAGGGGGGGGGGGCAAGTGGGCCACTTAAAATGCCCCACATGTGGGGCTTTGTATATATATATATATATATGAGAAAGGGGGGTGCCGTGGGACACCAAGCCGGAAAAAGAAAGAAAACCGAGAGGAAAAAAAGGAGGAGAAAAAGAAAAAGAGAAGGAAGAAGAGAGAGGAAAAAAAAAGGTTAGTTTTCTAACCCAAATTAAATTCTAAGCCTTTTAATTAAATTCATTCCTCACGCGCCTGCGCTGTCCAATTTTGAAAAGGTGGTTTGGTGTGCACATACGACAAATCCCCACTTCTCCAACCCAAGAAACGAGGTAGGGAAATTAATGTATTATTTATACTTTTTGTAATGTTTATTTTGATAGGGAATAATTGTGAGGTTAAGTTTATATTATTATTAAATTAATATTAAGTTGATAATTGGATTTTCAGTGGCATTGAAATTGTGATTAAATTGATTAAATTTTCTATGCAATGCCGAGACATGCTATAATATGTTGGAACATGCTGAATATGTGTTTATTGTGAAACGGATGATAAAATGGAAATATAAAATTGTGGAAGTTGATACACACTCATGGATATTGTTGCTAATCTTTAACAACGTAAAAGGGAAAATCTAAGAAAATGTTGATTTTGTGGGGAAAGTGAGGGTACTATATAAAAATAGGGAGGCTCAAGAGATACCCTTGGGTTGAAAAACCCTAAACCTGCGCAGGGTCGGGTAAATCGTGCCCATGGACTAGTAATCCAAAACGACGACGAATGTAGTAAAGGCTCATCGTGGCCCTTGGACTCGGATCCTTAAACGACGACGCAGGGGTGCGTCGCGACCCGTATAATTATACGAACTAGCGATGGTTTTGGACTACCACTATGATTGTGGGACAGTCTTGCAGAGTATCCTTCTCCACCTTGTGAAAATAAAATAATAAATGAAGAAATATTGACAAGAGAATTAAAAGTTACGAATGATGTGTTTTATTCTGCTACATATTGACGTATTTAATAATTTCCTGCTACATTCATTATTTTACATAATTCTTAAAAGGCATTATAAAAAGTATAAATCTATACGTCGGGAGCACACGTGGCTTGGTGCTCACGTCCCTACAGATTGTATTGCAGGTGTGGATCCCGAGACCTAGAAGAACCGGCCTAGCTAATAAATCTTACAGATGTATTAAATAAAATTTCCTTTTTATGTAATGACCTCTAAAGTTTAATGTCTGTAAAAATACTGCTTTATAAATGAGTATGGGTTATGTTATCCAGTTTTAATTCTTATTGGGTATACGATTTGCCATAAAAGTAATCAGTTTTATTGACCTTATAAATGGAATAAATGGGCAGGAACTCTGAAATTATAAATGGCAGGATTATAGTAAGTCAGGTGTAATAAGTTTTCATTCTAAACTCACCCTTCGGAACCTTAGGATTTCGGGGGCGTGACAATATTTAGCATTGACATGTTACAATATATTTATTAGTTTCTATAAGAAAACAAATGTGCACTTGAAAAGTCAATTCTAATTTATTAGAGCATAAAATATGTTCAAGAATAAATTTTGATAATAAGGAAACATGTTCCTCCAATGATTCGTTCCATGGTTTGTGCCCTAATTTAGGGATCCAAGTCCTTTATCTTTTCCTTATTTTTTATGCTTTCTTTGCCTATATAAAGGCACCCTTTGTATCTTGTAATCATCAATCCATAACAATACAATGTAATACAATTCTCAATTCTCTCTTTTCTCAATTCTCGATTAGTTTCTGTATGCTGAATTCTAACACTTTTTATAAAAACTAAGCTAATTTCAGCAGTTTTAGTAAGATCACATGACAATTTACAAATCTCAATTCTCTCTTTTCTCAATTCTCGATTAGTTTCTGTATGCTGAATTCTAACACTTTTTATAAAAACTAAGCTAATTTCAGCAGTTTTAGTAAGATCACATGACAATTTACAAAAGCATTACTAGCTTCCCCCATTCAAATGAAAAATTTTTGTTTACTAGAGACTAAAAAATTAAAACAAGAGAATACGGTATCCTACTTCCCCATAATGTCACATGACTTGCTTAACAGCAATGCAGGATTGAGTTCCACACGTCATACAGATGACGTAATAATCAATTTTCAAATAATAATACATCCAAAATAATAGCATCTAAAAAGTTGCATTTTGAAATGATAAAACTCACATTTCAGAAGAACTGTCACTTTGTGCATCATGGGAAATGATATTTTCATTTTGACTTTCCTCCTTTCCTTCATAGCCTCCGGATCCAATACCGACATTAGATGCATGTGCTCTGATGCCACACACAGATTTTAACCTTGATAGTTCTCTACATCTCACTAAACACGAGTCAGCAAAACTGTATTTTGTTACCGTATTGAGTTTTTTATTTTAGAAGAAAAAAAAAATGTTTTTGGATGATGCTTTATCACTATAAATGCCAACACATCATGGAAGTTGTCCATGAATGGCAAATATCAGAATGTGTAGGCTTTCAATATGATTAGATCTTTATCTTTTATATTCCCAGCATTATTACAGGAAGGGATTGCCCGCCAACTGAACATGTGCCTCATCATAGTTAGCTGAGGCTGTCTGCATGAATTGATAGTTTAGAACAATTAATAAACCAACATGCGGAAATTTTAATATCATTAAAGCCCCTTGTACAAGACAAATTTAAAAATAAATCGGATGCTAATATGCACTTGGATATGGGTGCCAATTTTGACGTGAACTAGGATAAGAAGGCAAAAAACATGTCAGTGACGCATTAATTTTTAGAATAGTTATCTACTAATTTTACAGGTTAGGGCTACCTATTTGGTCAAATTCTTTTATATATTATTCTTGATTAGGATTTAGGTAAGAAGTTATATGAGTCTATAAACTTTGTCTTTGCTAGAAATTTTTACTACTAGGATATTCTTTTGACAGGTCCTATTAGGATATTTGAGTCTACTACTTACCATTTTGATTTTCCAATATCAAAATTTCTTCTCTAATATGGTTAGGTAACCTTTCTTGGGCTGCAACACAGCCTATTATTGACTACCTTTACCTATTTTGCCTTCATAGCTTTGACATAGGAGGGGCAACTTTTAGGAAGTCTTTAGCACCATTATGGTTTAGTATCGACATAAACTGGCTCCTTGCCATGGGACTGCTATGAATTTAGAGTTCAATAAAAGAATTTTGTTACTTAAAAGATAAGTATGGAACCCTTTGAAAAATTTTCATGCAGATTTCACAAAGCCCTTGTGGATTAGGGCTTCTTCTTTTCTCTGTGTGCTTTTATGTGCCAAACTTATTTGAAATATGTTTACAGTATTTTAATCTTCAAAACCTGAACTAAAAGCTTGACATTTCTAAAAATAAAAACCTATCCTTATTCCTTTTCTTTCCATCCCTAAACCAAAGAAGCATGGACAAGAATACAACATAACAAAGACAAGCTGACGCAGTAATTTAAAAAAAAAAAAAAATTAAGATGGCCAGGCCACCAAAAAAAAAGAAAAAACATATATTTTTAATGTAGTTAGTAAGAAATTTTTTTTACATTCTATATATTAGGAAAATATTGTGAAAAAGGTCCTACTACCATCAATCTTAGAAAACTTGATGTATCAACAAATTAAAAGTTTCAGAGTTTCAGAATTCTAAAAAATTCTAAAGAATGAGAGATTTAATAGGTATCAATTTACATTATTCATTCTAGCAATATATTCATGTATGTTTAAATATTGGATGCATATGCTTCTGAACATTTGAAATGTGTGCAGTTCTTTTAAAAAAAAATTAAACTTACATAACATCTACTGTCTGAGAACTGATGAGACACCCTCAAAGAAGTGTTACCCACCATTTGTTCCCTATGCTACAACCCTGGTATACAAGTTACTAGCTTTGTGCCACATTAATTAGGTTTACCACGGCCACTCTAACTTAAATGGAATCCTCCAACATTCAAGTAAAATCTTTTTGCACATAAACAGAGGGAGAAAAAGCCTCCAACAAATTAATAAAATGATAATGAAATATCAATTCTCAATCTTTCGTTCCGTGTGCTTTAAAGAGGGGAAAAAATGAAAAAGGAAAAAAAAAGACTTCTCATTTTCACAAAAAGCATCAAATCGTTACTAAATCATTTTGAAACATTTTAAATTAAAAGAATGCTGCCCGTATAGGAAGGGACAAAAACAGAATACCGAGTATATAACCAGTGATGGACCTGCATTTGGACCATGGGGGCCATGGCCTCCCCATAATTACAAAATTGCCACCTTCTGCGTATAAATTTTTAATTAAATTCTACACATTTGCAAATTGGCCTCCCTATCAGACTTGGTCCTACTCTCTCACCCAAAACCCCATAACTTGAACCTTAAAGTCTGGATGCTTGTTCATAAAGAGTGTTCCACCACAATTAGCATTAGAGAGAGCAAGGCCAATCTCGGGGAACCAACTTTTGACCTCCTCACAACAACCAGCTGGGACAATTAGTGCTTTAAAAAATGTTGACATGGATCCTAATTCCTAACTGAAGATGAGCTGTGAGATGCACCCCCCCCCCCCAAAAAAAAATATTCTCTACACTGGAAAGTTAGTTCTTATAGCCGGAAAGTTAGATCCAGGCTACCTCTCTCGTTCTTGCGTTGAAACTTGTCACAATGTACGCATGAGAGTTATTTGATAAAATGTTGGAGAGAGATTTTTCTAATTTTTTTATTTTGACCCTTTTGTTATTTATTCATATTGTCATAGAGCTTCATATTTGTCAAAATTTTAGCTATGAATTTTATTGATGGGTGTCACCTGAACAAATGAATCTGTTAATTTCCTGTCAATTTCTGGTACATTTTCTCTTGCCACTGCAATGGTTTTTTTTTTCCAAACTCCAATTATAGGAGTATTTAATTTGACATTGAATTATAATTTATTTTTCATGCTTAAATTGTGAGGAAATAAAAATTGAAGTTAGGTTGTACATAATTTGGCACCCCATAGCAAATTTCTAGTTCTGTCCCCTCATCTAATAAACCCAAGTAGATGTTTTGTAACAGCTGTTCATCAAATTGCCCAATCTTAACAAAAACGCAAATAAAAAAATTCCTCAAATTTTGGATTCAGTAATTCCATCCATCCGTCCCCCTGAGGAGCATTGCCGCAGACTGTAAAATCTACACACACCTAGAACCAGTACATGCACCGTTGCAATTTAAGTAGTTGCGTCCAAACTCTCTACCTAGATAATTCAAATATATATATATATATATATATATATGAGAAATCCCATTTACATTGAACAATCTCCACTATCTGTTGATATCTACTTGCACCAATCACCAAATACTTGAAAATCCATAGAGCTAATTCATTAAGAACAAGTGGCGTACTATTTGTAATTCGTGCATTGAGACAAAAAGTGAATAATTTTTAAAGATTTTAGAGATTTTTAGAATTTTTCAGTAATTTATTGTAATTTGTAAACCAAACACACCTCACTTCCAAACTGCTAAACCCATATAGCTCACTCCATTTAATTTCTTCCTCCAAGACCCATCTGAAAGTGAATCGAATTGACAATCTTGAGACTCAAAAATTTCATGGGCCATTGATTTCCATTTTTTTCACCACTTTAAGATTCTTGGGGAACCCCCGGGAAAATCAAACAAAAACTAGCGGATTGGAAAATGTTTGAGAACTTACATGAAGGAGAAGTTGAGATGGTTCTTCTGGAAATAGTGGCATGGCAAGGCACCAAAGCCAACAATGGAAGCTTTCCTCTTGAAATTGTCGATGGTGTCTGAAGAATCAACCCTTTCATTTTCTTCGACTGAAACTTGCTTACAAAATCATATCCTCCATTCGACTTCAAAACCCTAAACCTAATTTGGCAGCAGATCACCCAAGCCCCGGCTAACTGAGGAGTGTGAACTGAACTGGATTTCCGCACATAGGCACACGCTCTAATGTATATATTATATATATACCTATCTTCTTGTTAAATTGTCCCTGCAGGTTAGGAGGCCTCTAAAGCAGCCACGCGTTTAAAAGGCAGATAACTTGCTTTTGCCAACGCAGTTTGCTGCGACCCAGTTTGCTAAAGTTTTTATTTTTTATTTTTGTATATATTTTGAAAATTTTATAAATTAATAATAAAAATATATTTGTTAAATTTATTTATATTTTTTGTTTTTAAAAACTTAAATAGAAAAATGAAAGTAGAAAAATGTATTTTCATTCTATTTTTTTTCTGTTGCAAACATTTTGTCAATCTAATACTTTATCCATTTTTGTTACGTCATAGTAAAATAAATTATTTTATATAAATATTTTATTAAACTAAAATTATTTTAATAAATAATATAATTAAATTAATATGTAATATTTTTATTAATTTATTTCAAATAAATAATTAAATTAAATTAGTTAATTTAATTAATAAGAAATATATATTATTAAATTATTTTTGATAAATAATAAAATATAATATATTAACTTATTTTGATAAATATATTTTTAATAAATATATTTTGATGAATATAAATATATTTTATTAAATTATTTTTAATAAATATTATAATTTAATTATTTAATTTAATTTAATAATTAATTTAAATTGTATTAAATATATTTTATTAAATTATTTTTAATAGATATCATAATTAAATTAAATTAAATTAATAATTAATTTAATTAATTAAGTTATTTAATATGAATTATATTTTATTAAATTATTTTTAATAAATATCATAATTAATTTATTTAAATTATTACAAAATATTTTTATTCAATTATTTTTAGTAAATAATATAATTAAATTATAATTAATATATTTTATATTTACTGGATTAAATGATATAATATTTATATTTTATTCAATTATTTTTAATAAATAATATAATTAAATTAAATTAATATAAAATATATTTATTAAACTCAATTAAATTTTAAAAAACTAATAAAATTAAATATTTTATGAAAATGAAAAATTAGTAATTGTAAATAAAATTGTATTTCCAAATGCATTTCAGTTTTCATTTCAGAAAAAGAAAACGACAATAGATAACAATAAATAGAAAATATAAACATATAAATATAAATAGAAAAAAGATAGCGTTCCCAAATGGTCCTTATACTTCTCCATTTAAAATGGAATAAAATAAAATAAAAAAGAAATGGAGAAATTACAAGAAAAATAGGACTTTTGCTGAAATTATTCCGAATCTAAAATCTAAAATTATAAAAAAAAAAGCATATATATTTAAGAGGAATATTAGAAAAGAATAGATTTTTGATAAAAATTATTCTATTTTTATAAATCCAAAATCTAAAACAATAAAAAAATAGACTTTAAAAGTTAATATTTTAAACTTTGTTGCACCTCAAGTACACAAGTCTAAGATGGATAGTATAAGAATATAAAAGTCTAAATAAACTCATATATAATTTAACCAAAGTTAAGTCACAGTAATAAGCCATGACCACCTATTATAATCCAAGTTAAGTCTTGTTCGGAGTGCCAAAAAAAACTTTAAAAGTTCTAAAAAATTTTACAATTCTACAATAATTTTTTTCTATCTCGAACTATGTAAATTTATATAAATCTCTATAAAATTATATATACCTACAAATACCAATAAATTTTTATAAATTTCAATAAAATTTCTACAAATTCCAATAATTTTTGTATAAATCCTAACAAAGTTTCTAAAATTTTGAAAACGTTTTGACAGAAAAGTCAAAAGTTTTTATGTTAGAAATCTGTTTGAACGGAACTATTTATCTCCAAAAAACATAATTTGGTAACTGAACTCCAAGTGCTAAAAAGTTACCTAAACCACATTTTTTACTAACTTTTGAAGCTCCAAACAACCCCTTAAACATGTATAATATACATATTAATAGTGATCAAATCATTAATATAGACATATATATATACTTGACCCCCTCATTCCCAAATTGATAATATAATGCAAGCAGTCAAAAGTCTATTATTCAAGTAATCAATAAACTAAAGTCTTCCCAACTATAAAACATCATACACAATAGTATTATTTGTTGTGAGTTACAATAACATCTCATAAATAATAATACATATAATTAAGTCTCAAAAGATCCATAATTGGTGCCACTAAATAACATAGAAGATAAATGGACATATAATGCCCAAATTTAATCCAATGACCAACTAGCTCAACTTGAGATGAATACTTTCAACTCTCAAAGAGTCACCTCAAATATGGAAGATATAAACTCAACAACCCAATAGGTAGAAATAGTATGTATTTTTGCAAATGTGCATTTTATCCCTAATATATACAATCCAATAGGGTAAATTAAACCTACCTCCCCTCAATATTCAAGTAGTTATACTTATACCTCTTAACATTTAAAAATTACATTTGTTTCCCTTATTAACATTAACTTTTTTTCTGTTAAATCAACTATTAAAATTTAATAAAAAAATGTCAAAATAATCAAAATTTTATTGATTTTTCTATTTTGCCTTTCCTTCTCTCACATTTTCACTAGTTTTTTTTTTTACAAAAATTCCCAAAATATTTTTATTTTTACTTATTCTTTACTTGTTTTTAAGGATTTATGTAAAGAAAACTGACAAAGATATGAGAAATAGAGAAGTAAAATAGGAGAAACAACAAAATTTTGGTTGCTTTGACAATTTTTTATTAAGTTTTAATGGTTAATTTAATGAAAAGGCGTCAATGTTAAACATATTTCAAAATAAGAGAGGTAAAAATAATTTTTAAATGTTGGAGAGTGTAAATGTGATTACCTAAATGTTAAGAAGAGGTAGGTGCAATTTATTATAATAACTCATGTTTTTCTACATATTCTTTTATTCCTGATACATTGAGATATGCCTTGGCATGCTATTTGATGCAATTAATGTAATGTATATGTTAACCCGGTTACTCGGTTCATAAGTTTAGAGTTGGTCATGTTAGAGTTTGGTTTTATTTTCAAGTTTTGATTTTTCCCCATGCGCACCACATGTTTTTACCCAGTGTGCATGCCTTTACCCATGCGCACGACATTTTTTTGTTCATGCGCATGACATTTCTTTTCATATGCACATAGCCTATCTAATATTTGTCAGTGCAAGTTATATTTTCTTTTTTGGTTTTCAACCAACGTATTACTTTTTCATTAAATGAGTCACCCTATTGCTTAGTATAAGTTCATAGTTTCACCGGCCATGGTCACATCCCTCCCATTTGCTTTCTTTCATTCACCTTAAAGAATTCATAGTTTATATATATATATATATGTGTGTGTGTGTGTGTGTGTGTGTGTGTGTGTGTGTGTGTGTGTGTGTGTCTTTCTATCTCTGTGTATGTGGCGGGGTGTAGGTGTGTATTCGAGTAAGGATAGAAAACCAAATGATGAAAAAAGAGTTAGTGAGGGAGAGTTCTATACCAAATTGATTATTCTTTTCATTTCTAAAGTGAAATTAGAGTTAATTTAAGGGTGTTGAGAGTATTGATGTGGTCAAAGACAACATAAGTCAGGAGTTGTCATTTCTTTTTTTCCATGTAAACAAAAATAATCAAGATCTTTGATATATATATATATATATACATGTCTAAATATCAAATTGCCACTTAAATATAAATGTTACTTATAGTAATGATATATATATAAATATATATTTACCTGAGAGAGAATGATAGGGCCACATTGAGGCTCAAATAAGTTTAGCCTTTTGAATAAGATTTTCTTACATCTAAACAGTAAACAATTTTATCCAAACAAAAGAGAATCAGAAAAAAAAAAACGTAAAAATAAAAAGAAAATTATAGTATGGGTGCATTTTCTTGAGAAAAAGATAATGAGAGAGGAACATGAAGAAATGGGACTGATTGTTTCAAATTTCCCAAACATTGTTTGGGAAGAAATGGGACTGATTGTTTCAAATTTCCTAAACATTGTTTGGAAAAGACAAGTACAATTAAGCTAAGTTAAAATTATTTTCTACATGTTTCCATGCTTTAGAACTAAAATTTTGGAGAATACAAGCTTTCATGTCTATAGTATTAGATGGATTTCTAATGCCTACAAGGATGAAAATATTCGAATTTGAAGATAATTACAGTCAACAACTCAAAATCTAAGAGAAAATTATTAAGTTATTAGAAGAAGATATAATATCCAAGAAACCAACCTATGCACAATCGTAGAAATTCACGGTAACCATCCAATTACTTATAAGCACTAATCAAACAGCAATCAAATTTTTTAGGAACTTAGTGAAGTAACAATTAAAAAAAAAATCATTCTTAAAATAAATATAAAGCCTATGGCATTAGGAAGAAAAGAAGAAAGAATAGGGATTACATCACTAAGTTTAATACTAGTTATGTCACTTGGATCAATAATAGTTGCATCTTCCTTACTCCATTTTGCCTCCTAAAGAACCTATATTTTTTTTTTTTTGTTTTAGATTGATCAATTTATGATACAAGGAATGAATTGCAAGTTAAACCTCAAACTTAAATAGAATAGGGTAACATACATATTAGCAGCAATATTACTACCATTATTCTTCTCAATGAAATTTATAGTAGTGAAATTCCTATAAGCACAAACGTCCAAGTAGAATAAGAAAAACATAGTTTCCCTAAATGGTTCATGAGTATTTGTACAAACACAAAAGAAATTAACCAATAAATAAAAAAAAATTTCATTTTCTAATTCCCAGAAAATGAACCTCCAGTCATCTAATATTGGCACTATTTGACTTGTCCAAATAAAATATATCAAATACTGCACAAAATCAATAATAATGTCACAAATCACAATTAAAGGTTTGATAACAATAATTACAAATTATACAATGACAATTCTGAACTAAAACCTAAAAATAAATAATGTTTCTTCATTGCAACTCCCATCCCCATTACCATACTCCATTGAATGACCATCAATTATCTTTACTTGCTTCAACATTTCCTTCAACCTAATTGAAATAAAAATAAATTGAACTTTAATGTTTCTTTTATTTAAATGAATAAAAAAATTATATACAATAAATCACAAATTTTGCATGTATCTCTTCTCATCTGTATCAGAATCAAAGTCAATGGTATGAAGTAATGCAATTTTATCCTCTTTGCAAAATCCTACAAAATACAATGGCAAAAATAATAAGTATTTAGTCACATATTATAAAAAATTTAATAATTCATTTTAAAAGTAATTATCACCTTCAATCTCCTTCCATAACCACTTTTGATCACACATTAAAGTTTCTTAAGGATCCGGTTGAAGTCTGCTAATATAAGGAGTCACCACTCAATCACTAATGCTCAATGCATACTTTGAATCTACAGTAAAAATAGGAATAGCTAAAATACCCCTAACAATCATCTATGATGTTGGATAATTAAGACCATTACTCTTTCGCCAAGTTAATACATCAAACTAATCATTATTTGACAAAACTTTTTCCTCCAAGTATTAGTCTAATTCAAACTTCACAATATCATCCTCTTCTTCATTAAAGTATGATGTATATTCTTCTATCCATCTAAGTACCTTTGAATTCACCTGCTTTGATATATGGGATGATGAAGAGTCAATTCCATTTCCATCTTGCCAACAATTTTTTGTTTGACATGTATTTAGTTTGATACTCCTCAAGTAAGTCATTACAAAGTTCACGAATCCTCACAGTTTCTTTTGAAGCAGTATCCCCATATAGTTTAGGAAAGAAATAATTCAATTATTTTAGTTTTATACCAATGGTCTAAAATTGTTGCAACCCCTATTACGTCAATATTTGTCAAACTTAAGTATTATATTTGAAACTATTGTTTTGACAAACTCATTTTAACTTGCTAACCACATTTGCAAAGGGAGCCTTATCTCACAAATCAATGGAAAGAAAATATTTATAGTTGGATATTATAAAATACTTCAAGTTTTTCACAAACTACCTTTATTATCTCTTTATCACTTTGAGTTAATAAACATTTATAAAGAAGCTCTCTCTTTTTCAAACGGTCAAAAACATCTTAATAAACCAAAGCAATAATCATTATCAATTATGTTGAATTCCATCTAGTTTAATAATCAAGAACTAATTTCTTGGCCCTTGATATTTACAATTGATTTGTTGCTTCTCTAAAAATTTAGTCTTTTTTGGGTTATGCTACCCAAAATGCAACATTATCCTTAACCCTTCCTATCACATCCCCAATTAGCAACGATCCTTCTTTGACAATCAAATTAAGGATATGTGCACAACAATACATGTGAAATAATTTTTCAACCAAAATAAGTAAAGAAACACTAAAGCTACGCTAATAAATGGTCAATGATTGACTCATTGGTGGTACAATTATCAATAATAATTGTTAACCACTTATTATCAATGTTCTAGCCCATGAAACATTCCATTAACACAAATGAAAGATCCTCTGATTTATGTGGGTAAGGATTATAAACAAATCTACATATGAAAAATAATAAACTGATAACTAAACAATAAATGGCAAAGTTATTATGCCAAGCAAAGAATGAAAATTTAAATTATTAATACCTTATCATTCGATTTTGCATCTCCAAATTGTCATATACCATTTCTTTTGATTCCAAATTTGTGACATTTCTTTATTATTCTTTTGATTACTAGATGTCCACATGTTGGTAGTTATTGTAATCCCAGTACCGTTTCTCTCTAACATTTTCAAAGTTTTTGATTTCTCCTCTTTATAATTCTTTAAAATGTCACTTTTGAAAGTATTTCGAGAATGAACCTTAAACAAAGGTTGGAGATCAGCCGAGTATTTTCAAAATGTGTGCTGTTGAACCATGGACATTGAATACCTAAGTAAAACGATCATGCTAGTTAGATCCTTTCTAATCTCTTCTCGATCAAAATGGTAATTATTTATAATATACTTTCCATTCTATTTTTTTTTTTTTTTTTAGTTCTCTCGCCAATATGTGTTGTCTAAGATCTCTAACTATCCTTCTAGGACATTATTTTATATGATCATGTAAATGAGAAGTCCCATCTTTAGGTTTTGCTGTAAGTGTTTTGGCACAATAGTTACACTGTGCCTTAGGATTCTCATTTATTATTACCCTCACAAAATGATTCCAAATAACAGAAGTTAATTTTTTTTTCTTACCAAATTTAGCATTTTTGAATTCATGAGTTTCAGTGGAAGAATCAATTGGAGAATTAATTGGGTTGTTCAATTGCCTGGCTTCTTCATTAGTCCTCATTAGAGTGTTACTAGCCACTAGATTGTTGTCATCTTGAGTTTCCATTTATTAATCTCGAAAAAAAAAATGAATTGTAATTTCTAATAGTTTCTTAATTTTGTTTTTTGGAATTATTGTTGATTGTCTCATTTTTCTTCACTCAAATAAAGATTAAGTTAACAAAAAATCAGCAATAATTTTAAAATTTCATTTTTTAGGATAAGTTTTCAAGATTTGTTGGCCAGCATGCAATCTAGTAATACTACAAACTTTTTTCATGCATAATGAAAGATATTTTCATAAGTTTTTTCTTCTTTTAAACTTTTTTGAGAAGCAAAGCTAATACTTAGACGTGTCTAAAAATTAATTTTCTATGCAAACATGTTTTTAAATTGTTGTTTCATAATTATCCTAAAGTATCAAAGGAAAATCACCCTACTTTGGTCAAAGAAATAATCAATATTCTAGTTTCACTAAGAGAACACAACTCTACCATCTCACTCGCCAATTCAGTGGGTTAATAAATTAAAGGATAATCAAGACATAGGTGGCAAATTTGGAACATGCACATGCCAAGTGTATTACAATTTGCATGCAAGTACAAGTCATCCATTGGAGTATTAGATTGAGTCTCGCAGTGACCTCACTAGATGATAAGCATTGATATATAAATGTTTATGCACGGGCTTGAATCACAGTGCAAAACCTAATTTTGAAACAAATAAAATAGTTGAAATAATTTTTGTCTATTATAAGATAAAGATGACATGGCAGGAGAGAGAATGAGAGAGAGAGAGATAGAGAGACAATGAGAACTCAATATCTTCAGATCCACACACACCGCGTGCAATGGTATGAAAGACTCGAAAGAGAGACGATGACAAGAATGGAGAGAGGACTCAGAGAAGAGAGAAGAGAACCAACGACAGTAACAAACTAATAGTAGAAAAATAGAGTTGCGTACTTTTTGATATACTATATTTATATTAAATAAATATTGAAACAAAACTATATAAATTATATTTAAACAGATACAAGACAGGATGGAGACTATCATATCTATCTTTATCCTTATTTGGGGATCACTTTAAAACTCCTATACCCATTCCTGTCCTTGTTATTAGTATTTTAATATCCTCCCTGAACATAGTGAGTAAAGTGGGTATTTGATGGGTATATGTAATTTTGACATACATATACAGAACTACTTTTCAATCATCACTGTCCACCTAGAGAATGGCATACTAGGGTAGTGATTGAGTCATTTGTGGTAGATGTTCCCGAGGGGAACACTAGCTAAAGAGGAGATATGCTACTTTGTTATGGCCTTGATCAACCATAATTTAAAAGTTTTGGTTGAGGTCTCAAAGAGAATGGTGATGCAAGATCGGGCCAAACCTATCATCAATCAAGCCTAAGTTGTTGGGCATGACAGTTATATTCTTAGGTTTTGGGCATGACAATTTGTGAGTTGTTGTGGTGTTAATATGTAAATATATGTTAAAAACAATATTCTATGTGTGGGCTGAATTTTCATGTTTCTAGTGGTGCTTAAAGTCTTATATATACAGTGCAGTGGCGGACCCAGAAATTTGTGTCAACATAGGCTTAATCAAAAGTAAAATTCTAAATTTCAAACAAATGTATAAAATACGATAAAATACAAAATACTATGCATTGATATCAAATATTTCTTACACAAAATAACCTTCAAATTAACAAAACAAGCTCAACAATCCCCTTCGTTCTTTCATATTCTAAAAACGTTGCAAAATAGCTTCATTGTCAATGGTTTCGAATATGTCTCTCTCAATGTATGTCACCAAGAAATCATTCATCCCCCATGCGATTACATAGTGAAGTCTTTATAATATTCATTGCAAAAAAAGCTCTCTCAACTGATGCAGTTGCAACTGGTAAGATTAGGCTAACTTTACTAGCAAATATACCAATGGATAGACAATATCTTTTTTCGTCTCAACTAATTTTTGAGCAAGTCCACCAATCCCGATCACTTGAGAAAATTGATCGTTGGACCTCACATCTATAAAAATAGTCTCAAGTTGATTATCAAGTACCATGAGATCTGATAGGGAAAAATCAATGGGATAAAATTTGCAAAACGAATGAACTTTCTCTTATTGAAAGCAAAGAATGAATTGATCAAATCAAGAGATGCCATACACAAAAAAAGCTCTGTACTCACCTCATTAAAACGGCTATTCAGTTCTTAAAGTTGCATATCTATCACTATATAAAACATATCAACCTGATAATAGTGAAGATTTGTAATTTCTTGAGCATTGCGACGTGATCTTCCTCAAGGTACAAACAAATCTTCCATGTTTGGAACAACTATGTCATGTTTAGTACAAAAGGCAGAAACTTCATCCATTAAAATTTTCCATCCATCATCTTTCAAGTTTTGTAATCGTTACTTGGATACATTGACCAGAGTCATTGCATTTATAATATCTTGATTTTTCCTTTGTAATGCTTGTGACAACTCATTTGTAATTCCCAACATAGTTTTCATTAAGTGCAACTTGAATGCAGATTCAAAAGATTGGATGGCATCCGATACATCACTTGCTTTGGCTCTTCAGTCTGAATATGTTCCATCATTTTCTAAAACCGCGAGTACATCAATTAGTGAGGGGAATAATACAATCAAACTCAACAATGTATAATAATGTAAACCCCAATGTGTGTCTCTACCTCTTTTCAATGTTGTTTCTTGATTCAAACCTCGCTCAGTCATAGTTTCACCATTATAAATTCCTTTAAATAGCTTTTCAAAGTGTTTCTCTTGTAGAATATCCCTCCTTTTACAAGAGGCTCCAATAATATTTAACAAATAAGTAACTAAATTAAAAAATGAACCAATCTTCTTATGCTTTTTTGCAACTACTACAAAGGTCAATTGAAGTTGATGAGCAAAGCAATGGACAAAAAAAGCAAATTCATGCTCCAACATAATCAAAGTTTTTAGACCATTGAACTCACCTTGCATATTGCTAGCTCCATCATAACCTTGGCCGCACAAACTTGACATACTCAATCCATGTGTAACAAAAAGAGACTCAATGGCTGCCTTAAGTGATAAGGCAGTAGTATCTCCAACATGTATAATGCCAAAAAAGCGCTCAAAATGCATCCTCTTTTGTCCACGTAACGTAAAACAACTACCATTTGTTCTTTCACTGAGATATCATGAGACTCATCAATTAAGATAGAGAATAATTCATCTCCCATATCTCTTAGGATAGCATTTGTGGTCTCAACTGCACAAGCATTCACAACATCTTTTTGAATTGAGGGAGCTATCATTTTTAAGTTTTCATGAGAATTTTGTAGTATAGTTTGCTTAATAATCTCATCATGGTCCGCATACCACTGTAGAAGTTCAAGAAAGTTTCCTCGATTTCTTGATTGAACTGATTCATCATGGCCACGAAAAGACAAGCCTTGACATGAAAAAAAAAACCTAATGCAATCAACCGATGTCGTCAAACGAATACGATAATCAATTCGAGCTTGATCGAATTGATTTGACAAACACACTTTAATATGTTGACTTTGTTTCATTAAATCCTCACAAGCTATCACTCATTTGCTATGTATGCTGTTGTGGTCTCCAACATACATATTTAGTCTTCCTTTTGTTTTCCAATTTGTAAACCCTTGACTAACAAATGAATCACCACCTCCTTGCTCACCATGTTCAGGCTTAAACAGATAACAACACAAGCAAAAGGCTGCATTTTTTGCTATGCTATATTCCAACCAATTACCAAGTTCATTGAACCACATAGGAATAGATCTATGTTTATCTTTTCCAAATTGTCTCCAAGGAAACACTTGATTTCTAGGTTGACAAGGGCCTCTTTGCAAATATGCTTTTCGAACTCTTTCTCTATCATTAACATTATAAGTATAAATACTTTTTCTTAATCCAAGATCACCAAGAAGTTCATCTAAATTGGCATGCACATTGGGAGTAGGAGTGGGAGGAATATTTGAAGGGACTTGTGCATTATGAGGATTTTGATATTCTTAAGAATTGGAATCTTCCACTTCAATTCTTTTTTTCTTATAATATCTTTCCATATCTATTCAAAATAAAACAACAGATATTACCACCATAATTAAACATAGAGATAACACACTTATAGAAATTTAAATGAATTTTAGCAGCAAGTATTAGATGACAACTAAACAACCCCACAACAATCTCAAGTTGAATTGAAGTGTCTAAATTAGTAAACATAAAAGAAAAAGAACAAAAACTTTGGCATGTAGTTTACTTCAATGCAACAAAAATTTCCAAGATGGAAAGTTAAAATCATGAAATCTTAAGTGTTAAACGGCAATACAAATTATCTAAAGAAATTGAAGAACAAATAAACAAACAAAATCATTTTCGTTGTCCACTCTTGGAATATTTAACCACTTTTAACCCTATACTAAACACACCCTAAAGGACAAAAATAAAAGTATATAGCCTCGTGAAGTATAAATCTTGTGACACTTACCTATGTTGGATTCTTAGCCTTTATCAAACAAACAAATTGGGGTATGTGCAGAAACCTTGAAAACAAACAAAAACAAATCCAACATAATTGCCTTTTCATGTAGATTGTCTCTCAAATAAATATTAAATTAAGCCATGGCAACTTTATTTGCACTTTAGTTCACATAAAATTACTTATCTAAAAAATATTAATATTAAGCCATAGCTTTTGTCTTGCCTAAATTCTCAAATGTATGTAGTTGCCTAAATTCTCAAATGTACGTAGTTGCCATTTACTTTGCTTGGCAACGTAAAAGAAACAAACATTCAATTTCTTGTACATTGCTGCTGCATGTAGATTAATGCAAACCAACACAATTTAACACTGACAGATCCAACAAGTTTTGCAAAATGATCCCCATAAATATGCAATCCATCTATCTGTAAAGATCAAAGTTACCAAAAAAAAAAAAAGTTTTTTCTTGCCTCTGCCTCTTGTCTTGTTTGTCCATTCTTAACATCTATTTGATCGCAAGAAACAATTAGGAGAATGAAGTGCACTAAAATTTTAATCTACCTAAAAAATGTTGGTATAAATAATAAATTTGATTTATTTTTATGGATAACAAGACATATTTCACTTTTATTTCTTCATGCTTCGGCAACCAGTAAAGGCTGAATAGCTAATTTATGAATAGACAAGAATAGGGCTGGTACATACACTATAATAATCAAATAACCAGTAGTTGGATTTGAGCATTTAAATCAAAATAGTTTGATCTGAATAGTAAACAAATCACACAATCAATTCAGTTCAGAAACATTCTTAGAGGGTAATGAATAGAATACTTTCTAGAATAGAAGACTTGCTTGTTTTTCGGCACAAATATGTCTGCACTCAGTATAATTCTACCTCTTGAAGCTATAGAATCTGATAACTTCGCTACAATTCCAATCACATCCTAATAAAGCAAAATCAATAAAATGAATAAAAAATTCAATGCGGTACGAAACTCAGAATAAAGGAGAGCAAAAGATACCAAACCTAAAAGTTAAATCAAAATATATATATATATATATATATGTATGTATATACACATTTACATAGAGAGAAAGAGTGTGTGTGTGTGTGTGTGTCTATGTGTGTGGCATACTGGGTAATGGAATATGTGAACGCCATGGATGAGAGCGACTGAGGCAAAGGAATCAAGGGACTCGCTAGCTAATTTAAGTGACTTGAGGGACCTTCTTGCAAATCCAAAAGATTGAGAGAGAGAGAGAGAGAGTCACAGAATTGGGGCGAGAGTGCAGCGATAAAGAAAAAGAGGAGCCTAGGGCTATTTGTATGCGGGTCTTTGGGTTGGGTCAGGTCGGGTCCTAAAATCCCTACGTAGGCCTTCACCTACTCTGGGCGCTTCATGCATCTGCCTCTGATACAGTGGAACCCTTTTTAGCCTTTTTATCAAATAATTGTCATTTCCTACATTTATTTTGTTACTGGAATTTTTTGTATAGATATCTCCTCTATTTCTCCTTAATCATTTGTATGATCATTTTTATTTCTTTCCATCATTTGCAATATTATAAAGTTTACAATCTTAAAAAATTTGTTCATAAAGTGACAATAATTTAAGAATCTCATTCACATAAATATGAAACAAATTCATATTAAATAAATCACAAAATTCTAGTTGAATAGCCTAAGAAAAATAGATTTTGTTACAAATAGAGTGAAAAAAAAAATAGTAGATCACACAACACTTAAATTCTAGAATGATGTTGAAAATGAAAATTCTGCAACTTAACAAAAAAGTTCTAAAGGCCTGATCCTCTAATATGCTAAAATTAGGGAAAACGGAATAATGCATGCATTTCAAGAGAAACTTGAACTAGGTAGTGCTCCTCCACCAAAACCTCCAACTCTACACCCAAAGCCAGGCCTTCCACTAGAACCCTACAAGTTCAATAGGTAATCAATTAATATGATTGTTAATTACAGCCACACATGCCTAAGTATCAAATGAAAGAACCTTTTGATAAAATAGAACAAAGTTTAAAATTATAGAATATAATCCATAACACAAATATTTTTGCATTCAATCCATGACACAAACATATAAAGAGTAACTAATATTGAATGTACTGTATATGGGGAGGAATAATAGAGTAGTCTCATCAAAATTTTTATAATCTGGATCTTCATCACAGATGGAACTCTAAGATTTTCTATATCATGGCATTCAATAGCTAAATTACTTTAACTAAACAGAGCTATATATGTTGCAGTCGAATTTTTCATTTTTTAAAAATGTTTCAAAATTTTGTGTTAGATCATTAAGCCACAGAGAAATTTTGGCATTAGAGACTTAGTTGCCAGAGGTCACAGATGTTTCCCAATTTTAGATTTGACAACAATCAACATATAGTAAAATTTTAACTTCAAGAATAAAGAATTTAATGTTGATCAAAACATTTTATTTTCTTTTAGGATGATAAATTACCAATATGTGGACAAATTAACAACTGAACCAAAAGATAAAATATCCATATTGATTCACTGAGATAATTTCATATTAATACAACTTAGTTTCTTGAACTTTAGGGTGATAAAATATTAAAGACATGAAGTATGTGTAGTTCATCGAACAATCAACATTTTAAATAATAAACACGCCTATATGGATCTAATGACTAACAAACTAGTATTAAGAATAAGAAATTACCCTGAAATAAAGCTAAATTCTGATAGAGAATTCAAAGTTTGCAATGGAATTTTGACTTCACATACGGCATTCATATGTGGATGAGTCATCATGGAAAGATGCCATAAAATAATTAATAAGAGCCATTCTACATTTACCATAGCAGCATAACTCATGTCTTCCCTAACCTGATAAAATGAAGAGTTAAAGAGGAAATAATCACATAACAATATTAAACTTAATAGAGTTATTCATTGGCTTACCTGAACATGTTATGGAAACTTTAAAAATTACAATAAAATTTTTGGATCATATATTACATTAGACCATGAATGAGGGATTACATAAAAGGTTGTTGTAATTTTGTAATATGCGGATAGAGATCCCAAACAACCAACTACAATCAAACAATAGCAGAAGATGTGATGAATGAAATAAGGAAACCCACGTAGGGAAACCTCAAACAAAACTTTCATTAATAATCAAAAGTTGGTTACAAACTCAACCACACAATAGATCGACTCATCGACTCTATACTACGTGGACGTTTGCTCGACTTCTCGATTCACCAACACTTTCAGTGAAAGCCCTTCAACTCCTCAAAGACACAATACCAAATCCTTGGCAATCACACATGCTGAATCCTTAGCTCTTCAATGATTCGAACTCTTTCGAATCTCACAGACACTTGAAAGCTTGGCTAAGCAATTGAGAGAACTTTTTTAGACTTTTCTGGCTCTCGAACTTGATGTATAACTCTCTCGATCTATAACCCTAAATACGCCCAGAAGATATACATATACAAACAGAGGCGGCTAGGTCTCGAACCAATCAAAACATGTTGGAAAAAACACACATCGCGGGAAGGACGCACCCGCGAGCTTCTCGCCACCTTTCCGCTGCCATCCCACGAATCAGAGCGGGCTTCCCGCACGGCTTGATCTCCAATTTTAGCTCTCAGGATTTTCCCACGCCAAACTACGGCCTTCTTGTGGGCATCCTGTGTAATTTGGGTCTTGACACTTGTTTGACTTATTCAAGACTTCCAGCCATTTTGGAAACTGCTTCACTGAGGCTTTTTAGAATTATTTGACTTAAGACTCTAGTGCCTTAGTCTACACTAAGTCTAAAAACACAAACAATTCTATTTGATCATGGATTGCCAATTTATAACATTTGGACTTAACAATCTCCCCCTTTAGCAATTCCATGTCAAAACAAACAAGAGAAAATTTTCAATTAAGTTCTTCCTAGATTAAGGCTTTAGTAAACACGTTATCCATCAATCATGTTCCAATTTTCATCCATCAACTTGTTCCAATGTGTGATCCATCAATTATGTTCCAGTTTTTATCCTGGATGATTGCACACTTAACAAACTCATGACGGCATCATATGGTAACAATGAATAACAATCAATAATCAGTAAGCTCATGATAGATCCAAAACGATATAACCAAATGAAAAATGCAACCATACATCAACACTAAAAGAGTTTATAAACATAAACCAGAGATCAACATCCAAATCAAGGTCATAAGTACAATCATCCAAATCATCATCATCACACATAAACCAGATCATCATCATCAATCACATATGCTTCTCCCCCTTTTTGACTTGGAATTGACAATAAAGCACATCACTGAGCAGCACCACCATGGTCACCATCCTCACCATCACCATCACCATCATTATACAGACATGTCAGGCTGACATCAGAACAAATGAGGATCAAATGAGGGCTCGGTGGGCTTTTAAAAAGCCAGGCCGCGAGAAGACCGCACTCGCGGTGATCCCGCGCCCATCTCGTGGTAATTCCGTGTGGATCCCACAGCTTTCCTGCAAAGAACTCTCCCCCTCAAATCACTCTCTGTATTATCCCATGACTCAGAGCGCCCTAATCGCGGTTATCCCGTGAATTTTTGGTTTTTTTTATTAAAAATAACGAAAAGATGAAAATCTGAGGGAAAATCACAAAGATTGTCAGAGAATATTAAGTCCTATTCCCTTAAATACCTATCAAAACACAAGTTCAAGCTTGAAATAAAACATAAGTAAGAATGAAAGAGAATTCCAAAACCTACTCTACTTATTATGTCATGAGATGTTCACACATGTCATACCAGTAGTCAAATGTCTGTGCAACGTGTGAAGCTAAGTTTTGAAAGATTATGAGCTATACTTTCCACATACGTATAAGATATTTAAGAAAGCTCCTTTTGGATTTTCAATTGAGTCAAGTAAAAAGTGCAATGAAAGCTCTTCAATTAATTACGCCTCAATTCATTGTTTTCAACTAAACACCAAGGAACAATCACATTTTACTTTTTCGTTTCCTCCTTCGTCTTTTTATTTGTTCTTAGCAGCTTTCACACATTTTATGGGTAGGTAGCCTTTTTCCTATATCATCAAACCCAGAGGGTGGTTATTTTGATAACCTGCACGTCAACAGGCTAGCTGCACTTTATCCTATATGGTAGTCCTTTCCAAGTTTTTTTTTTTTGTACTCAAACACAATCAATAGTCCAAAATGAAGGCTTTAAAGAATACAAGTAAGTAAGGAAAAATGAGTTCTTAACCCCTAACCACAGTGATTTTTCAGTAAGGCACACCACTACTATGATAAGGAACATCAAAACATAAGTTTTAAGAATGTCAAGGAAGTTAATATCATAATTCTTATGAATATTAAAAGCAATACTACCATGTTTTTGAAGTGTATATGAAGGAATAGTCCTTAGAGTAATCCTAAAATCATCATTCATTTCCAAAAAAAATATCTAACTATACCTATATGTATAAACAAAAATCAAAAGAGAAAAATTAGGAGCGCTCTTTAGTCTAAGGAACAAACACCTAGAAATGATCTAAGAGATTCAAACTTCAAGTGGTCCAATGGTTTGGTGAATATGTCAACCAGTTGGTGTTGAGTTTAATGTGCTCTAGAGTAATGACTTGATGTTCAACTAGCTCACGGATAAAATGGTATCGAATGTCAATGTCTTTGGTGCGAGAATGTTGGACAGGATTCTTAGAGATGTAAATGGCACTTAGATTATCACAATACATAGTCATGGTTTGCTAATCAACTCCATAATCTGCTAGCATTTGTTTCATCTAAAGAAGTTGGGTGCAACAACTACCAGCAGCTATGTACTCAGATTCAGCAATGGACAAGGACACGGAGTTTTGTTTCTTACTGTGCCAGGAAACTAGATTAGTACCAACATAAAAACATCCCCCAAAGGTACTCTTCCTATCATCCACACACCCAGCCCAATCAGCATCCAGATACCCTGCTAAGTTAACATTGGTGTCATGAAAGAACCAAATGCCAAAGTCAAAAGTCCCATTAACATATTTGATTATCCTCTTAACTACATGTAAGTGGGATTCCTTGGGGTTGGACTAAAATCTAGCACAAATTCCTACACTGAAAGAGATATCAGGATGACTAGTAGTGAGATACAACAAACTACCTATTATGCTTCTATAAAATGTAAGATCCACTGATTTGCCAGACTCATCTTTTGAAAGTTTAGTGGAAGTGCTCATGGGGGTCCTAGCATGTTTACAATTTTCAAGCCCAAATTTCTTAACTAGGTCTTTTGCATACTTCGATTGAGAAACAAAGATTCCATTCTCAAGTTGTCTAACCTGAAGACTTAAAAAGAAATTCAATTCCCCCATCATACTCATCTTAAAAGTATCTTTCATGTGTTCACTAAATTCATGAGCAAATTCAAGAGAGGTAGATCCAAACACAATATCATCAACATAAACTTGTGCAATCAAAATGTGTTTTGAATTTCTACGAATGAACAAGGTTTTGTGAGCATTACCTCTCATAAATCCAGAGTCTATCAAGAAAGTGGTGAGTCTTTCATACCAAGCTCTAGGAGCTTGTTTCAGTCTATAGAGAGCCTTTTCAGTTTAAACGCATGATTTGGAAAGTGAGGATCAACAAAACCCTTGGGTTGCTCTACATAAACTTTTAAAAAACTATTTAAAAAAACTTTTCACATCCATTTGAAACAGTTTGAACTTTAAATAACATGCCATGACAAATAAAATTCTTATGGATTTTAATCTAGCCACAGGTGCAAAGGTCTCATCAAAGTCAATACCTTAACTTGAGTATATCCTTGTGCAACTAATCTAGCCTTATTTCTAATGACTGCTCCAAATTCATCAATTTTGTTTTTGAAAATCCATTTTGTGCCTATAACATTCACATGTGAGGGGTGAGGTACAAGAGTCCCTACATTACTCCTGACAAATTGTCCCAATTCTTTTTGCATAGCATTCAACCAAAAATCATCATTAAATGCTTCATTCATATTTTTAGGTTCAATAGAAGAGACATAACAAAGATGTGTTACCTCATTTTGCAGTTGTCTCCTCGTCTTGACTTGATCCTTTACATCTCCAATCACTTGTGAAGGTGGATGGTGGAGCTTGAGTCTTGAAGATGGTTCCTGCTCCGTACTTTTCTCATCGTCCCTTTTTGATACATCCCTCACATCTATAGGGACTTCAGAATGTTCAACTGGAGTTGTTAGGGGTATCACCTCATCAAGATCATCCTGTTGAAGAGAAGAGTAGGAGTTAGTATCATCAATAATTACATTAATTGATTCCATAACAGTGTTAGTTTTTTAAATTAAAAACTTTGAAAGCACGACTGTTAGTGGAATAGCCTAGGAAGATTCCTTCATCGCTTCGGAAGTCAAACTTACCAAGTTGTTCTTTATCCCTAAGGATAAAGCACTTACTCCCAAAAACTCGAAAATACTTCACACTAGGCCTCTTATCGTTCCATAGTTCATAGGGGGTCTGTTTTGTTCTAGGTCTAAGATACACCCTATTAACTATGTAGCAAGCAATGTTAACTGCTTCTGCCCAAAACTTCCTTGGTAATGATCTTCTATGAAGTAGTACTCGAGCCATCTCTTGGAGTACTTGATTCTTTCTTTCAACAACGCCATTTTGTTATGGAGTTTTTGGTGCTGAGAACTCATGCTTTATTCCAATTTCTTCACAGAACTCGCTGTATGAAGAGTTCTTAAACTCCTTCCCATGATCTATCCTGATTCTTGTAATGCATCCAATTCTTCTTTACTTTTCCTATTATAATCTCAAACACAAGTTTCTAAAAGAATCAAAAGTGTCAGATGTTTCAGCAAGAAAATCAACCCATGTCAAACGAGTGTAATTATCAACAACAACAAAAATGTATTTCTTTCCGCCTAAACTTTCAATGCGTGTGGGCCTCATTAAATCTATGTGAACTAAGTCAAGAGGCTCCTTAGTTTTCAAATTTTGACCTTTTTTTATGAACAGTTTTAATCTATTTTCCCGTTTAACAAGGCCCACACACACCCTTGTGGTTGTTTTCCTAATTTAGGTAAACCTCTAACTAACTCAAACTTGGACAATTGATTAAGTACTTTAAAATTGATGTGTCCAAGTCTTTGGTGCCAGAGGTTTAACTCAATTAAGCTTGCAGAATTGCACATCAGACCTTTAGAATTTGATACACCATAACAGTTATCAATAGTGCGAGTACCAGTTAAAATAGTATTTTCATGAGAATCAACGATTTTGCAATCAGATTTTAAAAAATGAACAACAAATTTGGCATGGCACAACTGAATTATCCTAATCAAATTAGCCTGTAAACCTTTAACATACATTACATCCTTCAAACATTCTAACCCTAGGATTTTTCTGTTTCCCTTGCCCAAAACACTGGATATACTACCATCACCAAAAGTTACAACACCTCCCCCAAAATTTTGAAAATCAGAAAACAAACTTTTATTTTCACTCATATGTCGAGAGCAACCACTGTCAAGATACCACATATTAGAGTTCAAAGCTTTTAAGGCTGTGTGAACTAAAAAGCAATTTAAAGTAGATTTTCGTACCTAACAGTTTTGGTTTTCAAAGTTTTCCTCACAGCCTTATTTTTTGAAAATCGATTCTTGACATATTATTTTTATGTTTTAGGACCAGCTTTCTGAAAACTAGGTGTTTTTAAATAAAAAAGAGTTTTTAGCTATCCTGTTCAAATGGAAATTAAAATCAGCAGAGAGATCAAAGTTGCTCAATACATTAAACCTGTTGTAAAGATGGTTAGTATGATTTTGGTGATTTAGATTTACAGGTTTTATTTGATTTATATAGGTTATGGGTAACCCATAAAGCTTATGACAATTAGGTCTAATGTGTCTAGGGATATCACAGTAATGACAGCTAGGGACAAATTTTCGTTGAGCAATGAAAGGCGTACCTTGGAATTTCTAAGACTTTTGTGTAGACTATTTACCTTTCAACTGCTTGGATGGTTGACCAGGTGATTTCCCCTCTTTGGCGATAGTAGACTTTGGAGGGTGGATCTTGATTACCTTGGTCT